>CAKASE010000046.1:1218928-2437857 GCA_916720795.1 Danaus chrysippus | reverse complement strand
CTAGCTAATAGTTAAATTTAAGTCTTAATTGGTAATTGAATATATTTTGTAAGTAAAACGTAATTAACTACATTCACTTAATTTTCAAGGAAAATAACAGTATGAAATATAGTAGAAAATAACAATTTAATATTTTAATCTAATATGGAAGTGAAAAAGCCAAATATAGTGACTCACAAAAACGTAGCTAAAGACATAGACTTTGAAATTTCATTAGTTAGTGTTACATTATTAATAAATACTTATATAAATAATTATAAGTTTCCTAGTCGCATTTTCTAGTTATTCTAGAAACATAAACTCCTATCGTACTGTAAGATATTTGAGTGCTATTGAGTTCTACGGGATGCGAGAGTTTTACTAAAGTTTATGTGATTTTGTGGAATAATATTTAATAGCGTGTGTCGTTTATCGAACTAAATTCAATTAAATGAATAATAATGTTAATTGATTATAATCTGCACAAATCTTTTAAATTGAAATGAAATTTAATGAAAAGTTTTAGAATAATAGCATCGCGTCGACTCCTGAAAACACACAGTGTTATTTTAATTTTCATAAAATGTAGGTCTTCTACCTAATTAATATTCATCGTTCTTACGTTACTTTACTTGACGTTTAACAAATATGTCATCTTCGTCAATAATTTTATAGCCGTAACATAACGAGGGTGGCTCTTCAGACAGGGTTTGTGAATGTTTCCATTTCCAAATTAAAATGTTAAACGGGTAACGATATAATTATTATCTTTATTTCTGATTAAATTCCAAGATTAATATTAAATAGGTAACCAGCATAAGCCCTAAATAAAATTAATTCTTCTAAACACGATAATAGCTTAAACCGTTTTTAAATTTAGTAAAACTATGTTCTTATTATGTAATTTACTAAATATTTCAAATGCCATATAATTATTTACGTCATAATTATTTTTTGCAAATGTATATTATTATTATTATTAAAATATTATTATAATAAATAGCTTTATTTATTAAGAAGCATTGTGTTTTACAACAAACAGTTATTGAAAGTACTTTGTTTTAAATTCTATTGTTTAGTAATTGAATTACTTTGTTAACCTCTTAAGTGATTAAAAGTCAAACAAGGAAAATATAACTGTAATAAATATGATCATAAATTATCGCACCGGGCTGTTTTTGGACTTGGACCAGACACTTTCCATCTTCAAATATTTGTTTATAAATTGATTAGGGTGAAATAATAACAGTCAATTTAATGAACTGTTGGTTTAGTGAATACGGACACATCTTAAAATCATAAGATGTGTGCTACTTAAAAAATATTAAACTTTCTTAGCTCCCTTAAAAGGTAATTTAGATTAAAATAGAAATAAAAAATGTTGATACTGCTTTTTGTCATTTAAGATATAATGAATAATAAAAAATATTTTTTTAGGTATGTATTTTGATCTTCAAAATAATTACTTTGAAACACTGGGGTATGTGAGAATTGAAATTCTTGCAGTATCTAATAAATACAACGATTATATATGAATATACTATATTTTAGGCAATACCTTAAAGTATATAATGGAATGGTATAGGTTAATTCGGCCCAAATAAAATCAATAATAAAACTTAGTTTAATAAAAGTAATTAAATTATTTAGAATAAGAACCAAGGATTTTGAGTTACAATTTTTTTGTTTTTCCAATTAATTATACTAGTCAACAATTGCTTTTAAACCCTATATGTTAATTTAGTACAGTCAGTGGTGGCCTAGTAGTTAAAGGGCCCGCCTCTCGGCGCGGGTTCAAACCTGGCAAGTACCAATTTGATTTTTCGGAGTCATATGTACTTTCTGAGAGTATTTAGACATCACTGACATACGGCGTGAGGACACCTGGACTTATAGTTTCACAATTATAAGTTTGAAATCACCAACCCGTCTTCAGCAAGCGTGGTGATTAATGCTCAAACCTTCTCCATGTGAGAAAGAGGCCTTACTCAGCAGTGGGTTTCTGATAGGCTGATGAGACATGTTAATTTTATGCTACATATATTTTGTTAAATAAAATACAAGCAATTCTAATAGAATTATTGTAAATCTCTCGTGAAATATTTACGGACATCTTTGACAAACTTTTGACGTTAAGATAAGACTCTCTCCTTTTGACACGGGGTGTTGAAATTGTTCATTGAGGTGAGATGCACGATTATTTAGTTTATGATAATGTATATTGTTATATGTTATACGTGGGTAACAAGAAAATGTTTAGAACGGGCTAGTTAGAAACTTTGTTAATGAAACTTTTTTTGAATTTTACTCAGTTTAGCATTTCTTAATGAAGCACCATGAAGCGCCACTATTTAAAATTGGTTTAACGAGTTTAAGAGTAGATTTAGCAATCTCAATGATGATAACGCCTGACATCCTAATATGAAATAATACTAATTCAGATAATAATTTGTATCTTATCTGCCCGTGTTCAAGGTTGCTGCAAAGCAACTGAATGATCGGAGGTAAGAAGTTAAAAAAAAAAACTACGAATGGTAATCCGAAAATATATATAGTTTCGTTTTTTTTCCAATTAATAAATAAATTTCCAATTAATAAATTAATTGGAAATTTATTTATTAATTAAAATAAATTTCCAATTAAAATAAATTTCCAATTAATAAATTTTCAGTTAAAAAATTATGAGTATATCATCTTAAAATATCATTCAACATTAAAATTTTAAAAATCTAGAAAGAAACAAAGATTTTCGATAGATCTTTATTAGTAAGAAAATGTGTAAAGGGAATAATTAACAAGTTCATATGTAAATCTAAATATATTTATTCTTACGTTCGTATACTTAAATAATAGGTTGATTTATAATAAGTAAAGTTAAGATAATATCTTAATTTTAAATAATTTGACAAGGTCCTTTGATTGTATTTATTTTACCATTCTTAAATTCAAAGAAGGAATTAATTATTTAAAAAGTTTATTAACATTATAGTGAAACTTCTGTTCTATTATTAAACAACATTTAAAATTTATTTATAATAACGTTTTTTATAATTTCTGCTTAGTCACAAAAGTTTAATTTTCTCATTTGCGTATAAACAAAATTCTATTATACACATATTTGTATGTAAAATATACTAAACAATTATTCAACTAAAATACAGCAAAAACAATGAGTAATGGAATTTAAACCGTAAATCAATTTTCATACGAACTACTGTCTGTTGTCAGTTTACACAACGGTATCGGTTCACATCCAAGACATCGTCTCGGTCGATATACGACACAGTTCTCTTCTCCTCTGCAAACATGATCCTTGCACACGTTTAAACCTTTCAAACACGATTTATTTGCTGAAAATAAAAGTTATATAGATATTTATAGTATAAATACATATATTTTCTTAATCTTAAAATCATTCCTTTTATTTATAGTACCTAAGCGTTTACTATTAAAAATAAAAAAATATATATCCATACTGTTAATACACTCCCCATCGAAGCAACAACCTCCACAGCACTGCTCGTGATCTGCACACTTCAATTATATATGTACATATATACAACATGTCATTATAAATAAGTCATTATAAATATGTTATAACAATAAAAATTACTTGCATTCTACCAACTTTACAGTCCTGTCCGCTCGCAGAGAATTAATAGGCTTTTTAATTTTAATGGATATTTTATATTTACCTTGTAGCATACGCTATCAAACAGAAGTTTTCAAGTTGCTTGGTAGTTTGAAGTTTATAGCACCAATTTTACAGTAGAAAGCATAATTTTTTAAAGAATTTCGTATAATAATACATTTAAACTTTATTATTGCTTATTAAAATGGAGAACTTCTGTACTTTAGTAGTTCTAAAGTATTCGTTTTATACATACATTTTCCCACTAATCATCATCATCGACCTATCAGAGCCTATTGCTGAGGAAAACATAGAGAAAGTTTGAGTATTGATCACCACGCTTGTTTAAGACGGGTTGGTGATTTCAAACTTGTTATTTAAAATTATAACGGCATTTTCATTCACCGTCTCTCAATGGTGTCTAAATACTCTTAGGAAATATGACATATGACTCGGAAAAATCACATTGGTACTCGCCAGGATCGAATTCACACCCTCATGTATGGGAAGCGGGACTTTAACCACTAGGCCACCACTGACTCAAAACTTTTGTACTTTAGTACATATAAAGCATTATTTGATATATACTATTTTAGCAGAAATAATATTCTGATTAAATAAAAATAGACCGGGTCACTTAGCTATGAAATGAAAATAATATATTGAACGTGGTTTAAATAATGGACTTTTAATAAGCCTATTAAGAGTGTAACCGCGGTGTAATGTATGCTATTTTTGACGTACCCTATAATTTAATTGTAAATGTTTATTTTATGTGTAACATATGTGTGTTAACATATAATTTTAACTTAAATACCTGATACAACTGCCATATTATCAGCAGCTATAAGTTTAAAGGTTTCTGTGTAGTTTTATTTAAAAAAATAAACATTTATTTTTATTTTTTTAAATATTTTCATCCCGGAGTGTGAATTATCACTTTCAATATAAAACCTGGCTTTTCCACACAAGATTCTCTCATAAATTTTCCCATCTCCTCTATTTTCTTAGATTCTTTTAGTTTTATTTCTTCAAATATATTTTTAAATAGTTATAAAAGAACTTATATAAATTTTGATACAGCGGCTTAGAAGTTGTTACGACGTCATATTAATAATAATTAATCCCAGCAAAATAAAAACATGAATAAAGAAGTATGTATCGGGTCTAGGATATATTAGGCTCATGGGGATTTTATTTTACATGCCAGCAATGTATGGTTTGATTGACTATTTAAAACTTCATTTAAATTCGTAGAAAATGTTTATTTGAATACTGTAAGAAATTTATTAAATGTAGCTTTTAAGGTAACAATTTATTCGTATATGGAATATGAGTTAGTTTTGTTCCTGAATCATAATTCTCCAATTACAAATATGATTTATTTTCTATCAAATAAATCCGTGTAATTGATAACCTTCTTTTTAAAATAAAACCAGTTCAGGAAGATAACTTCTTCGAAACTGAATACTATGTTAACTCATGACAAAATTTTGATTTTAATTTACATATATATGTATAATTTTTATAAGTCATATGTGCGAGTGTGTTACACTTTTCAAATATCTTTCTAAGTAGAAAGAAATGTTTTAAAAAAAATATCCTCAATTAAAAATATATATTTTTTTATCATAAAGAGATTCGTGTCTACTGAACAATAACATACAATTCAGTTTTTATTAACTAAGCATTCAAAGTACTAACTTTACAGTACGGTGTATAGACATCCATCGTAGTATCTTGACGAAGCCTGCATCCGTTACCTCTTCCGACGTGACGAGACATGTTTGATGAGTGACCGTTAAATCGAAATAGTTACATTTTTTATATACATTCATTTCTTTTTGCTATAGACTGAGCTAAACGTATATATGACGTTTTATATGGTAATCAAGAAGTATTTTATTTGTTCTTAAAAATTGAATCATTTAAATAATATGTAATATTATTTGTTATTAACTTTACAAGGTAGACCCTCATTACGAATGTCAAGGGATAAAGGACTTAAATTCGATATTAAGTGTTCTTTTTATGTGAAGGGAGCTTGAAAAAATAACTAAATATCTAATTACGATCAGTACTTTTTATTACTTTTAAAAGTTGTGTATACCATTCAGAAAAGAATATATCATGCTGTCTAATATTTTTTGCTAAACAATAAGGATTTTCTTAAGTATTTTGTGCATATATTTTCATGTTGTCAGGCCATCTTCATGAAGCAATTATAAAAAAATCTGTCTTTGACAGCATAAAGTGCTTGTTGTTGTGTAAGAGATTTTTTAACTCAAAGCTTTAATTTACATAATGATATTATTACACAGTAATTATTAAATAAGTACTTCTGTCAATATATGCCGGACTCTTTCTTACATAAAATGGCTCTTGTGTTATATGTACAAACAACAAAGCTGATGTAATTTATCTATAATAAGGAGATTTTTTTATAACCGTGATGCTATTGTGCAGTTTTCGTTTTTTTTCAAGCGTCGTCCCAAGAGAATATATAAATTAGTATAACTTGTACTGGAACAATATAACTTGTTACTCTCATGTCAGAAGTTTGGTAATCACTCGCTTGGTATTTTCACACGTCGTTACCGACATCTCGACGAGTTTCATGCTTTAATATCTCAGTGTATAATGGTGTAGTCATGCTCATTAAGCATGTGACCTTTTATGTGACCTTTAATGGCTAATATAACATGAAATTATACTGCTATGGTTTTATTATTCGATTTTATCTAATTTAGGTCTATTTTGTACGATTTCATATTCTGTTTCATTGAAAAAGAATAAGTGAAGCGTTTTATTTTTTATGTAATTTTCTGTCAGTCACAGAATGATTACTCAGCAAAACTTAATAGGTTTAACAAAAAGATTTCACTTTTTTATTTGTTTATATTGACAAACAAAAGAATATATTGACATAATAAATTAAACTCTAAATAATTTTGAAATACAACAATAAACACACATAATGAACATGTTACAAAGTTTGTGAGTAATGAGAGCAAGTATTTTAACTACGTTGAAAAGCTGATGAAAATAATTAACACATATTTTAAGTAATAAAACCGATTAAAATATATTTTGTGTATACTGTTACCACTATAAATTAGATACTATGGCGGG
Organism: Danaus chrysippus; assembly: GCA_916720795.1. Lineage (NCBI taxonomy): Eukaryota > Metazoa > Arthropoda > Insecta > Lepidoptera > Nymphalidae > Danaus > Danaus chrysippus. Next base: position 2,431,115 of record CAKASE010000046.1, on the reverse strand, counting down.
AATTTTTCCTTTTCAAACTACTCTTATGATACAGTTTCTCTTGACCTCGACCGCAGTGAATTTTGTTTTAATGTGTACCCCATGGGATTTCCTATCGGCAGTATTTCAGCAACTATCCCACTAAACCTGTTATCCCTATTTAACTTCCTTAGTTTTTTCATAAATCCGCATGAGTTTTCCCTTGTAGCGTGATATCAAAGATTTCTCGTTATAATTTATCTGATTTTAGAAAAATATGTATAAGAAATGTTGGTTGGACAAAACATTAAATACATACTACATAAAATGCGTTGATCTGTTGAACGTTTACTTAAAACTTCCTCAATCGTTTTAAACTCGTTAGATCATAATATCTTGACCTTTTGGGAAATTGCTTAAAAAAATTGTTTAGCTGTTCTTGTACTTCACGAAAATATTTTCAAAAGAATAATTACAGTAGTCTATGATTCGCAAAAGATGGTTGATGTCAGGCAGGCGGTCGGGCGTAAAAACAAATAGCCAAAACTATTCACAAAAATGTAAGGCAGACCCTGGCTATAGCTGGGAAATCGCCAGGTAGAAGAATTACAGTTATCTATGCAAAGTGATTAATAAATAAATTGTTTAATTAAATACCTGGGATATGAAAGGTATAAATAACTCAAACGACATCTTATTTGTATTTACATACTGCTGATTCCTTAACATGTCTGTTTTTAATATCCGGTATATGTTTTATGACTCTTGTAACGATATTTCACGCTGTCCCATTTAAGTCACAGTCGCTGCCAAGTTATTAATTCGAAACACCTGTTTGTTCAAAAGATATACAACTTTGTAAGTGGCTTCGTTATGGTAGCTTATAGGTATATGATCGTGTGAGTGAGTAATTATTATAACTTGTATATTTTAGTACGTAATTATCGATATTTTATAAAAAATTCTATTTAGAACTATACTTTTGGTTCGTAAACCACCTAATTAAAATTTATTTTAAACTTCCACAGTGCTATAAATAATAGGTCGGTAAGGTTAAGCTATTGTACACAATTGTAGGATAAAGTTAACAATTTAAAAAAAAAAATAGTTTCAGCTGTGTCCTCTCTTTAAGATTTGTTTGTTTTTCCGTAACAGTAGCTCAACCATTTCACGCGCCAGAGGCGTAATAGGAATTCGTAGTTCTCATCGATGCTTTGGACGTTTTTAGACGTTTAAAAAAGTTAAATTTTGATTTTAAATTACTGTAGGATAACCGTTATTTGAAAACATATCTTTAAAATTAGTAAAAAATATTTACAACTATATCTGACCATAGTTTTATCTTCTTTACATATAGCTAAGAATACGTGACTGATTATTTTTTTCATATTTATTTCACGTTGCAACCGACTAACGTTTGAGTCATTAATAATCCAACTATACTATAGGTAACTTTTATAAATTTCAATGACAGAGAAAACATCATTGTATTAATTATACTAAATTCCTAAAACTATGTTCATAACATTAATACAATGTTGAACTAATACTGAAATAAAATTATGAATAGAAAATTTACACTGAAAAATTCATCGCCGGATTCACTGCCGGATCTGAAGCTGCGGTCTGAATTTCAGGTTCAAGATACTAATTTCATATCACAAGTTACGAGATATAAACGCGTTGTATAATGCTATATTTTATATTAATCGTTTAAAGATTCAATTTATTGATAACTTAGATAACTTAGCGGGATTTTATTAATTTATTCGTTGGTTAGCTTAAACGGGACTAGATAACAAGGATCATCCGGTGCCTTTATTACTTGAATATTTTAACACTGAAATCACTATAAATACAGAGTTCATATTGATTCACTTTCTGAATATTGGTTTGGATTACTGATCAGACTTAATAATATTTAATAATCATACTTTTGGATTAAAGCGAATATATTTATGATGACATGATGATGACCATGACCGTTCTGCCAAGAACGTATCGACTTAGAAGAAGAATTTTAATTGTGTAATATATGTACATACATATATGTATGTAAACATAATAATTAACCGGGGCTGTGCTGTGTTATCAAATGCTGAGTTATATTAATTGAAAATCTGAAAGGATTATGAACTGTGTGTAATTTCAAAGCAAATAGTATCTCATTTCGAAATATCACTTGCGGTTTAAAGGAAAATAAAACGGCCTGCGCAACACGTCAATAGCTTCGTCAATACAGACTTGCATTGTTCCAGTTTATGAAATTGCAGTTGCTTTAAATATAATTATAGGAATGTATTGCTTTGTCATATAAGGTGCGATATTCATTGCTTTTTTTATTTCTAATTTTTTCAGTTAAAACGATAGAATGTGTAAATTAATTAAATTGCAATAAATAACACTGTCATCAACTTAAGAACTTTTTTTATAAAAACCAGGGTTTTTCAACGTTTAGCTTTTTAAATTTCCAACGAAAAGAGTCAAATATACTTATTCGGCACAAACCTATATTTTAACATATTAGTTTCATTTAAATGAGTACTCGCGAAAATTATAAATCTCATTTTTATGTTGATGTTATTTATGTTATTTGATCTGCTGTTTCCTATGTATTAATGCTCAAACCTTCTCCATGTGAGAAGAGGCCTTTACTCAGCAGTGGGCTCTGATAGGCTGATGACGACGATGACGCTATAGAAACAAGAAAAATCTTTTATTTTGCTTCCTTAGCATTGTTGCCTTGAAGAAATAATAACTGATATTGGATTAATTTAATATTAATATAGTGTAAAAATATATACTGTACTATTATATGTATATTCTACTCTTAGTTAATTAATATTGTTAATAGAATAAGAAATTTAGGTAAATGTCTATAAGGTGAATGTTTTTTTAAAATAATTCACCCTTACCAAATGTTCTTTTGTCATTAATATTTAATAATATATCACATAATATCATAAATATTATTAAACTAAAATAGTAAAATTCATACAAAATATGTATATATACGTATATATATTAATAAGTTTTATAATATTAATTTGTAACTACGATACTATAACAAGCAGTCCGCAACTACGTTGACATTGTTCGCGCACTTCTCAGCTGATTTGAATAGTTCTCCCGCATATTTTATAGAGCCAGTATGGCCCTGGTTTGTGTTGTGGTGATTATAATGTTAGAGAGAAAATTTATAACACGTTAATGAAATAATATTGTCATGTTTAGCATCGGGAAAATTATATCGGAAGTAAGGTGTTGGTTCAACGTAAAATAACTGACATATTTTATGGGATTAAATTTTTTTTATGTGAAAGGTGGCAAACGAGCAGACGGCCCACTTGATGGAAGGTGGTTACCGTCGTCCATGGATATCCGCAACATTCTGTTGCGGATGCGTTGCCAACCTTGTTTTTTGGGGATAGGGAGGGGTGGGAATAAGGAAATGAAAGGAAAGGGTAGGAATAGGGAAAGGGCAACCGGCTCTCTCACTCATCAGACGAAACGTAGCCAGTAAAGGCTACTTCACGCCGATCTTCTGTGAGAGGGTGGTACTTCCCCGGTCGAGCCAGCCCATGTTCGAGCTGTAGTAACTCACCACAGCTAGGCTCTACCACCTTTAAATGAATTATTAAAACAATATCGCGGTACATTTATCTCGTAAAGAACTAACCCAATATAAAAATAAACGTATACGTGCAAGTATAAGTTTTTTTTTACGAAAACGATAGAATTGAAAGATAAAATTTTACAGAAAGTGTTTGGGATAAATAAAAATGTTATAAAATTACTTAAAAAGTATAATGAATAATGAAAGTGAAAATTTGATGATAAAAATATAACAACATTTTGCATAAACGTACCTTAAATTATATTTTTATTTTTGGGTCATGGCCTAAAGCTGCTATCTGTATATACATTCAATGGTAAAAATGTAAATTATTACACACAAATGCTAATCCCGTTTCGGATCATATAACATTATGAATTTTAAGGAATTCGTATTTATATATATGATATGTACAAGCATATAGAAATGAAGAATGTGTTTTTAATACTGTGACCTTTTTATATAATGATATTGAATGAATTTGAAATTAGTAAATTTTTATTGTAGTCGTTATTTTTATATTACAATATTACGAGTATCTTGTAACTTAATGAGAATAAGAAGTAAAAAAAGTATTAACAATGACCCCTACCGTTTTTAAATAGTTTACTTAAATATTTTATACATTCTGCATAGATTCGTATCTACTATCATATATAAATAGATTTAGCATTCAGTTAGCTTCCAAAGCTTTTTACTACATTAAGCATATCAACCTGAATTTCGCTTAGAAATTTTCACAATAGACGTTTAAGTTGGCCTAATAATATTACTAAACATTTCTAAAAAAATGGCTGAGATTTAGTTCGGTCAAGGAAATCAAATTGTCGTTAAAAATGTATACAACTATAAATATATATATATATTTATATATTAGATATATACTTCTTTGGGTTGATTGATTGAAATAAAATTACTAATAAGGTATAACATCATTGAATAATGTTTAAAATGTAATCAGACGTAGAATTTTTGTCCACTAAAAACTTAACATAATTTAAACATGATAAATTAATGCCTTATTTTGTAAACAATACTAGTCTAAATTATACCAACTGTCATGTTTTATAACTATTATTTAGATGGTAATGCTATTTGAAAGCGGGAACAATACATGTAATTTCTTATGCGTTAATATTCTGGCTTCTTGCATATTAATAATACGTAGTAATCAAACGTCTTAAAACAATATACCAGTGAATGCGATATAAGTAAACAATCTTCCCTTTATTTTTTGTTTCACGTAAACGTCTGTATCTCTAATTGATGAGTTATTATGTGTGTACGCTATATTTATTTGCCCTTTTCTTTTATCAGTATACAATCAGATGCCTGTGAATTAGTAGTTAGTGAATTAGTAGTTATTTTAGGAAGGAAATGTTGACAGTCTAAATTTGAATTAAAATTAGGATAATATTGTATAGGATTTATGATTTTTTAGTTTTTCTTTAGATTTTGAGTTTAATGCTATTAACCCTTTTTAGACTAACATTTGGATCATACATAGTAGAATATAAATAAATGGAAAAATAAATTGTAATAGCATTGGTTTAATCAGTTAAGTTAGTACTAAATAATATGATTTTATAAAAATACTTATTGCATATGATTTTTTTTTATAATTTTGGACTAATATTTAAATTTATTGGACGATAAATAAAATGTCCATTATGCTAGTACTTCTTATAATATCTTTATATGTACATTTGTATATACCTAATGCTGTTATAACACATTACGATCCAAATTCGTGTTAGGTTCTTCAAACGCAAACGAGTCACTCAAGAGCGGATTGCTCTCGCAAATTACTAAATTATAATTTAAAAATCTGATTCCATATTTATTTCGAATAATCAGTTTTTCATTCCTTTTTTAATTCCATATAAAAATTAAGCGTAAATTCGTTTTCAATTAATATAAATTTAACTTTGTCTGTAATGTATAAAAGGAGTTTCTATAATTGAAATTCTATATACTCTATTCAATCTTGATGTAGTCTGAGAACAACGTAAATGAGATTTTAAGAAATAAGCAACGTGATAATTACTATGAAATTTCAGTAGCTCCCATAGTCCAATAATATCTCCACAATATTTGGTCTACGGGTTATTTGTATAAAGAAGCTTCTAACTGAAAAAAAAATTAAATATTCATCAAAACAAATCCACTTACTAAATATTATGTAATATTGCTTTTATGTTTCTTATTTCGAAACAGCCATTTTAGCTTTCATGTTCCTCTAAAAGGATTTTTTTTCTTTTAGGTATACGAGTACATTCATAAACAAAAGTTATAAAACCGTTGTTATTCATAAGAATTTTTTAATAAAAGTAGTAATGAATACGTTACAAACTTTTAAACTATAAGGGACCATGTCATCATCTCATCATCATCATCATTTCAGCCGAAAGACGTCCACTGCAGGACATAGGCCTCCCAAAGATCTCCACGACGACCGGTCTTGTGCCACCCGCATCCAGCGGATTCCCGCGACCTTCATCAGATATGGTATGTATGACCATGTCATATTTAAGAATGATTTCTGTACAAGGCTACCATAGTGGTTTTGTTAAACCCATGTGGAAGTTGTATGTCAGTATATTAGCCTTTTGTTATTTTCACGATTTACTCAGAAAGCTAACACAATATAACTATAGTAAAATTTATATATTAAGGTTTCAAGAGGTACTGTTTATAATATTTTCTTGTTGATTGTTCGGACCACTTGATAATAATAGGAGTAATGTTACCAACTGAATATTTATATAGAAATATCGTGTTAATTACACTATATCTAACTCAAGAGTTGCTTTAAGGATTTGGCTGAAATGGAAGGGTAGCTTAAAACTAGGAGAGGGACATAATTTTCATTTCGTTTTACTGAAAAAGGAAAAAATTCTTACCTAATAAATTCCAAAATCTGGTTATTAACGGCCCCTACGGGGGAATGGAGTTCGCTCGGTCAGCAATACATTTCTAATAGTACAAAGCAGCTCGAATTTCAGTTTTTTTTTTGATATAAATGTTGTGTCATGAGAAGGTTCTTATGAAAGAATAAATTTAGAAAATCGTTCGGAATGCTTTAAATTTAGTGAAAAGTAATATACTCGTATACCTTCATTGTTAAAAAAAATGCTTTTTGCATATTTTACACAGGTAAATGTTAATTGTTTGACAGTCTGTCTGTTGTTCAGGTAGATTACATTCATTTAATGTCATTTTTTAAGATCTCACAACTCTAGAGTAACGTTGTGTTATTTTTTCCTTTAGTTACGTTATATTAATAGAAAATTTGAATTTTATTATGGAAATTCACGGTCTATTGTTTTAAAAAGGGACTATATCTTTACCTAGCACTACACGTTAAATATAAAGAGTCCTCTTCGATCAAAATAAGAAAATATTCGGAGTCAAAAGTCCCAAAAAGCGGGTTTTTCGTAGATTTTGACCAAATTTACTTGGTGTCATAATTGCAGATGCATACATAGGTAGCCAAAACAACATATACAACAATAAATAAGTCCATACATAATTGACTATAATACCAGTCTTCATAGGAAAATGTTTTATGTATTGTTTGGTTTAGTTCAGAAAACATGTTTTTCATAAATCATATTTCTAACAATCTTTTATTGTTATTACGCTATTAGTCATTGACCAGAACTCTTAGTTCTAGATGTGGAGACCGCGATTAGTGCCCGTTTTTATTAACAATGTCACTCATTCTATACATACACTTGTACTTTACCGAATAGATCTTTGATGTCAGATGAAGTAAAGTTGTCTAGGTGGATAATAAGATGGGAATTCACAATTCGTAAGACAGGATCCAGTAAAATTTATGTGGTATCATAGTGAGGAATTAAAATTTTCTCTTCGCTTAAACTACCACAGTAGGCAGATGATTTTTATGGGCTCCTTAGCGACTCACTTCTGAAAATTTGCAAATTCCATATTCATTTAAAATATCTAAAGACTCAACTCATTTCCATTGTAAGTAATTACTTCTGTTTTTGTAGCAAATTTTAAATGTAGAAACCCAATTTTTAAAATGGCCTATGAATAAAAGCCGTTTTTGAACCTCTGTAATAGATTAAAGTTTCAAAGTTTAAAAGGTTGGAGCAATTTAGTGTGTCAAATTTGTGAATTGATTCAACATTAGACTATAGTATTTTTTGTTTCAATGATTCATTTTACTCACTTAGCTTCGCAACAGACACATGATTTTAGTTTGTGTTTGTTGTTATTAATTGCGACTAAAAACACCTAAATGACTGCGTCGTTTTCACTTTTGATACGTGTCACGTGACACAGCGATGTTACCGTTTTATCACATGTCAGTCACCCGATAATTACAAATAACGTTATATTCTGTTTCGTTTTTTGTGCTTGTAACTTCTTTTTATTACAACGTCACGATTGATTGGATAGTCTCTAAACTTACTTATGTTCTTTCAAAACAAGTGGTTTCATTCATTATCATATTGTCCTTTCCAAGTAGTGTTAATATAAATGTATAACTTGGTTCTAAGAGCCCACGTTTTATTATTGAACGATTTGAAAGATAAAAGAAATATTTTAGTTTTAATATGCACATCGTAGAACGAAGCTTTTAAGGAAGCGTATTAAACATTTTCTTAATGTGTTTTTCCGGGTAGGCTTATATGTATCACGGATATAGCGATTCTGTTTGTTATAAAAGCTACTTGTTACCTAAATTTGTAAATAAATCGGAAAATTTATGTTTCTGATCCACAATTCTATAATACTTTTGCTTCTAATTAACTGTCACATCTTAATAATTTGTTAAATTTCCAGAAAAAGTACACATCTAGTCAAGTATGTTCTTTGTTATCAAAAGAATTGTCAAAAAATCAAAATAGGTCCACAAACGGAACTACATACCTATATGTTTTTGCGTATAATTTTATATATGTACATTTTAAAGTAAAAAGATCCAGTAATGACCTTTTAAAAGGATTAGAAAGTAACACGTCGTTATAATTATGAAGAAGGAGGAAGATTTAGCTTCTAACTAGGTGGAGATAATTTGAACTGTTATAAAATGACACGGAAGGGTATGTGATGTTTTAATTGTTAATGATAGTGTAGCGAAAAGGAACGACAACATTAACACAACATGCATGAATGTATAATGATAGTTTATAAAGCTGGCCAGTTTGTAGGCTGTATGTAATTTGAAAAGTTTTAATACGTTAATAAGTCCGGGATTTAATAGGTTTAGTTGTGAGAGAGTCGTGTATCTTAATGAAGGTTATAAAAAAGTTTATTTTAAATTTCGCAAATTTAATTAATTTATTCAAAAATACCAATTTTTTTAAAGTTTCCAGGATAGGTATACAACTGTAAAATTTATTATGGTTCGGAGATATCACTAAACCCATATTTTCAGTTGAAAAGTGTTGGTATACGTCTGACCATAGATTATTATTAAACAAAATAGCGTACTAAAGAAAACTAAAAGTGTAAAATATTGTTTATAAATAATTTTAGCGGTATTTCATTATTGAAATAGAAGTGAAGTTTGTGATAATATGAAGATTAAACAAAGATATTTAGGACATTATTTTTAAAATACATATATACCACTATGTTATAATATACTTAGATAAAAGAAATTTCGTTTTAGGTCAACTTGCAATTTACGAAGTAAATTTTTATATAAATTGTAGTGACTTCTGGAGTATTTCATGTGGAGTGTCTCACTCCTATAAAACATTTATTATATCCTACGAGTATATGTGTTCCATATGTAACATCAGTCAAGCAACAAGGTAAATGCTAAGAAACAAAATAGACCGCTGAAAATGATAACCCTCATCACAAAAGACCTTCATAAATGCGACTTATTCAATCCACTCCAATCGGGCTTTCGCCTAGGTTACAGCACAACAACAGCATTGTTAAAGGTCACGGACGATATTCGTATTGCCATGGAAAACCAGCAACTCACAGTGCTCGTGCTAATCGACTTTAGCAATGCTTTCAATGCAGTAGACCATGATCTCCTTCTTGCATTTCTTTCCCATGCTAACTTGTCAGACTCTACCGTTGAATGGTTTTCTTCTTATCTCCGAGGGCGTCGGCAATCCACACGCATCGGTCAGCTACAATCTGATTGGTGCGACGTGAGTGCCGGCGTTCCTCAAGGCGGCATATTATCTTCCTGTTATTTTCTGTTTTTATAAACGCCATCACTAAAATTTTAACTTCGCACTACCATCTGTATGCCGATGACTTGCAGCTCTACGAACACTCTACTGTCAATGATCTTGCCGCGGCTATTAGCTCCCTGAATGATAATCTCCACCGCATTTCTCTTTGGTCCGCTAAATATGGTATCACTGTCAATCCCTCCAAGTGTCAAGCCATCATTATAGGCAGCGGGAGACAGTTAGCGAAGCTAGATGTTCCGACTCTGCCCAGCCTACGATATAATAATATACCAATAGAGTTCAGCAGTAGTGTTAAAGACCTCGGCATTGTTTGACAGTAAACTCAGTTGGGGGGAACATATTAAAGAAGTTTCTCGCAGGTTTTATGCCACTATGCATTCCATGATGCGTTTAAAAAATTTTTTGCCCATGGAAACTAAAATCCAGCTGGCTTCTACCCTCTTGGTTCCAATTATTGACTACGGTGACTCCTGTTACTTAGACCTGTCGGAAGATCACCTTCAAAAACTTAATCGTCTTCTAAACAACGGCATTCGCTTCATCTTTAGTTTACGCAAGTTCGACCACGTTTCTCGTTTTAGGAAGCAGTTACACTGGCTTCCTATACGGGAACGTAGGTATACTAGGATTCTATGTCTTCTCTACTCTATTCTTACCGACCCTAATGCTCCCACCTATTTATCCTCTAAATTTTCTCTTCTCTCCTCTACTCATAATAAGCCCCTACGATCCTCTCAATCCCTTACCCTTTTCATACCTCCCCATAAATCTGGCTTTGTTTCCAACTCCTTCTCTTTAGTCGCAGCCCGGCTTTGGAACACTTTGCCTGACTCCATTCGTAGAGCCCCTTCGCGCGATTCTTTCAAGCGTCAAGTGAAAGAATTTTATCTGTCGTCTGTCAACACTATGTGATGTCTTTTCTTCTGTACTATTGTCATTATTGGATTCATATATATATATATGTATATATTTGTGTATATATGTTAAATATTTATGTACTTTTATATGTATTTGTTTGTGCATATTTATGTATATTATGTATATGTATATGTATATGTATATGTATGTATTTTATATCATGTATATATTTTTAATGTTTCTTTAACTTCTGTGCACACCCTACATACTTCTATCCTATACTATTCTGGGTTGGCTGGCAGAAAATGCTGTAATAGCGTTAAGTCCGCCCTTTGTACACCTCTGTTTGTGCAATAAAGAATAATAATAATAAAAAAAGACGTGGACAATAAGTGAATTTACGATCAGACATGATGTTTATTTAAAATGAAGTCTCGATAATTATCTGAATAATTGAGTTCCTTAGGGATCTAAGCGCACGGTAGTGCGCCGGCCAAGTTCCACAGGCCGGCGCATGCCGTGCACTATATTTACACGAACCGTTTCGACCCACTTTTGACCCCCCTGTAGCTCAGTGCCTATTGCAAGTACAGAGATAAAATTTTACCTACGTAATCATATACTAGTACTGAAGCAGTATGCCAAATTTCATAGATAAAGCTTCAGTAGATCCTGAAATATGACCCTGTGAAAATAGCTAATTTTGGCACTGACTCACTGACAGGTAATCAAAACCTCTAGGCCACTTCCCATTGTTTTAGCATTATGAAATTTGGTACACAGGTTGTGTGTTATATGTAGATTAACAAAAAATTAAGAAATTTAAGAAATCGGTCAAGCGTGAGTTGCCTCAACTCTAAATATCGAATTTTTAATAAATTCGACCCACTTTTGACCCCCTGTAGCTCAGTGTCTATTGCAAGTACAGAGATAAAATTGTACCTACGTAATCATATACTAGTCCTAAAGCAGTATGCCAAATTTCATAGACAAAGCTTCAGTAGATCCTGAAATATGACCCTGTGAAAATAGCTAATTTTGGCACTGACTCACTGACAGGTAATCAAAACCTTTATATAGGCGCTCAGCTCAGCACAATAAAATACATAATAATGAAATATTAATAATTAATAATATGAGTACATCTATCAATCGGTGATAAATGAAACTAAATAACAAAAAATAAATATAGTTTAAAAAAAACTAAAAAACACGCTCCAATGATGAAAGAAACCGCGTGGAAACTAATTTAACCTTTACAACCTTGGAAATCAATTTAATTTAAATTGTTTAAAATAAACAATAAATGGTATTATTGAAAAAAAAAGCGTGGGGCGCTTCTCAAGAAGTGATATATGAAGCTCATCACGCTTTTTTTTCACAAAAATACCATTTATTGTTTGTTAATTTATTTTTAAATTAATATTATTGTGAAAAAAGTGTGGGGCGCTTCTTAAGAACTGATATATATAAGGGATATAAAATATTGTCATGTATACATAATGCACACTGTATAACTTAATTAAATATTGCTTACCTAAAAAATCAGGTTTCTATTGTTATAAATTACTTTCGATAGATGGCGCTAGCGGTATAATTGAATCGCGATATTGTTTTGTCTGCAGTATATATGAATGAAAGTCGATAAGGAATCGATGGTCATTTCTTTCTATTTCTTTCTACACTTATGTCTTGTTATCTTATATATGGTTACGCTTACGATTAAATGGATCACTGATTTGACTTACTAAAGGATTAATTTTGATATTGCTTATTGATTGATTACTTGTGTGTGTTAAAAGCACAAATTCACTCTATTTCTTTTCTACTATTCATTTACCAACGATGGAAATTGTACATCTTTCGGTGGTTGGCGGAGATATACCACATAGGGTAATTCCTATGCCATCAGATGGTAGCTGTATGTTTCATGCTGTAAGTTATGCATTGTACGGCTGTATAGTACGATTGTATGTACGATTTTTTGAAAAAAAGTATTGAAATCTCACCAAAAACATGCCTGTTAAAAAGGGGGCCAAGTTCCAATCGGCTAATTGTTTGCCTAAAAAAGGGGTGAAATCCAATCAAATGCCAAGTTTAGATGCACTTTGAAATCGATCATAATCATCTTCATCAACAGCATGATCCACTGGTAAACATTTGCCATCCCCAAGACTCGCCACCACACCCAGTCCTCTGCCTTCCACATCCAGCCACAACCCGCCACCTTATTCACGTCAACGGTCCATATGGCCGAAATTCACTTTACCATACACCCAACTTAAAATATGGTATAGTTGTGAAAATACGTAGGTGCTTGGTTAAAAATATCTAAAATTATAATACTTCTAAATTTGAACTTGGCAGGTTAAGTTAATTATTTAAATTATATAATATTTAAATTATATAAATATAAATAATGATATAACTAAATAATAAATTAATGATACAATTAATTAAGTGTTACGTACAGCACAAAAACCTGCCGAGTTCAAATTTAGAAGTATTATAATTTTAGATATTTTTAACCAAGCACCTACGTATTTTCACAACTATACCATATTTTAAGTTGGGTGTATGGTAAAGTGAATTTCGGCCAGATGGACCGTTGACGTGAATAAGGTGGCGGGTAGTGGCTGGATGTGGAAGGCAGAGGACTGGGTGTGGTGGCGAGTCTTGGGGATGGCAAATGTTTACCAGTGGATCATGCTGTTGATGAAGATGATTATGATCGATTTCAAAGTGCATCTAAACTTGGCATTTGATTGGATTTCACCCCTTTTTTAGGCAAACAATTAGCCGATTGGAACTTGGCCCCCTTTTTAACAGGCATGTTTTTGGTGAGATCGGTTATAATGGAATATTTATCAGGAACTTAGTCGTCGAAAAATATTCGAAATTACGATCACTCCTCATCTATCACAGTTTTAGAGCTCTGGTAATGATATCATTATTTAGGTATCCATAGAAAGTTATTCCACCAATTGCAAAGCATTGGCCATATCCGTAGAACTCTTCTTAGTTGAGCATTTTTCAAGAATAAATTCCTTACGCAATTAAACTAACTTGTCTTAAAATGACAACGAATGTGTATAACTGTGTCGAACATTCAGAAGTAATTGTGTCCACGATTGAGTGGAAGTTCAAGGTCATTTTCTTCATTCTATCTAGAAAAACGAGTCTCGCATACTTAATGACATGAAAAAGCAATTTCTTTTTGTTCGCTTTGTGATAAAGCAAGGCAGTAAAAAACAACTCCATAATAAACTAAATAATTTATATGAAAATGTTAATTAACAATCAAAGAAAAGTTATAAAACATTTTCTTCAATACGTATTGTTTTTATAATTTTTAATAGTACATTTTTACACATAATAGTATTAACTTTGATAGAAATCGAAATATATCAACAGCTTTGTTATGATTAAACACTTCCATTTCGTTTTATCATCGGCTTGACAACTACATATATATATTGTGTAACTTTCCCATTTTTCTTTAATGTATAAGAGCCACGTAATCTTTATATACAATACAGATTCTTACAATTTATCTTTTGTGTCTAAATTCTATTATTATTCTGTAGTATATATATATATATATATATATATATATATATATATATATATATATATATATATATATATATATATATCTATTTGTTACTTCTTAATAATATATAACATATGATAACGCTTAGACAACATCTGGAGCTCAAGATGTGAAAGTACAATAATTTGCAAATGTTGACTTGTATCTAGTTTCTACGTCTCATTACAGTCTCAATAAGATTCCAAGCGGAACAGTAAGTCCATATAAGATGAAAATATACGATAGTATTAACTGTTTTCTTACATAAAAACTTTTATTATATATAATTATATATACTTTTACTCAAGGAGGATATTCAAATTTATTTTCAGGCTTTGGTTCAATATGATCCGTCAATTGTAGTAATTTTTTTAACAAGAATCCCGAATAAATATTAAGTTACAGAAAAAACATTTGGTTATTAAGTCTGGATTTTCTACATATAAAATTAATATTATGTTTAAGAAAATAAACAATGCTCGTCTTCATTAAAACAGAAAGAAATTATTATAACAATATTATTTGTGGCCTGAAAAGAAAACAAATTAATGATAAAAATGAGAAGACAACAAGGAAATATCATATAAATTTCATATATACCATATTGATAATTTTGAGTGTTTCTGAGAAAAAGGTTTCCAAAACATGTTCTTAGAAAGTCGGTTGATGAAATCCTATGAGAATTTCTTCTTTCTTTATTGGAACGAAACAGTTGTAACTAAAACGGAAAGATAAGAAGTTCAAAGTTTCACTTGTATAAAGTAAAACAATGGTATTTTCTGTATTTTTATCGTTGAAGAGAACTGGTGTAGGTAGGGTGAAAAGTCGTTTCTTTGAGTCAATAAATAATTTGACTAGATCGGTTTTTTTGTTTCGACAAATGGCATCACTAATAATAACCATTAATATGTAAGTGAATATCTGTACACCTGAAAACAAACATTCGTTATCACTAGTTAACCTCCAGCCTTTTAAGTCATATAAGGTTTGCTAGGGTTTTTATTCCTTTTTAACTTAACTTTGATATTTAGGTGAAGGAGTTTACGAAGGTCCCGTCAGATATATTCTGATTAGTTAAAGTAAGAGTATTTGTAAGGTTTTCGTATTTATTTATTTATATTTTTATCCAAAGGCATCAATGTTTTTTTTAGTAGCTAGATAAACATATTTTAATATATTTCCATAAAAAATGTAAATATGAGGTTAATCATATCTTAAGTAAAATTATATGAAGTATTGCTCTTGTAAGAAACGAAACAAAAACAAATGTTAAGTTTTACGTAAACTGAAGTAGATTAACCTATATGTTATATAAAAAGTTTTTACTTTAAAATGTGACAGACAGACAGATATAAATATTCAAAAGTGATGGAACATACTTATAAAAACAGTGATATAAAAAACACAAAAATCTTTACATATCACGTACTTTTATAAATTAGACGCTTAAGTTGTTGTAACCTAAATATTTTTTACTCGCAAGTATCACGTACTAACCTATTTAGTAGATCTCGTTAGTTATGTTGTTTTAGTTACAAGAATAACATAAAAAGTAACTTCCATCAATTTTATTTCATATAAAAGTAGAATTATGTTGTGTATATCCCGCACGTACAAAGCTTTTAGTGTCGGTTTAAAAAACATTACCACTTTAGTACTTTAATTTTATCAGCAACGACCTAGTTCATGGCGTTGTTAATTTTATAAACTTAACAGAGCTATCTAAAAGCCAAGTAAACTGTAAAGATCTTGATAGACGATATGAATTGGTATGAAGAGAAAAATGATAATTGAAAAACCCTTAATTTTTTATATATTGCAATATTTCGTTTTTAGACTTCAACCCAACTTTTCAAGGCTAAAACATCACATACCATTTCTCTTTTACATTTAGGTATAGATATAGATTTTAATAGATACATATAGATTTTAACTGTGTCTTAATAACAGATGAAAATAAATAAACTTATTTATTTAAAAAGTAAGTACAATAGTTCTTTACTTACTACGAACATCTAAATAGTTCTTAACTAACTACTAAAGTAATAAGATGGTATTGTACTGACTGTTAATCCTTATGAATAAGTAATGTCAACTGATAATAATCAGGAATAGATGTAGCGGTAACTTTACTAATGTGGCAATTTACGAATTCTGAGATCAGTCATGTAGTAGGTACACATATAAAAAAAATCCCACACAATCATTTGAAACAAATGATGTTTATACATATGTATGTAAAAGGTAATTTAATTTATATGACATTTTGAAACTTAATATATATAAAAAACGATTTATATGACGTTATATGCGAATATCTCAGAATAGATTTTTTTCCTTGTTACATGATTCTGTTTTATGATCCGAGAAATTAAATTACTTAATTAAATTCCAATTAGAAAGAAATTAATTCGTTTGTGACAAATTGGCTAACAATCATATGTTCCCAAGATACATTAATTCAAAACATGATAATATTACATTGTGAAGTTTAAAAGTTGTTAATTTTAATAACCGATTTTTCCGATGCTAAAAAAGTAATTGCGGTATCAAAAGGTAGCTTACAGTTATTTATGGGTTACATTTACATTAAATTTTCTCTTCCTTATTGGGAAATCTGATGGTATAGGAAGGGTATATTGTTTTACCGGCAAAATATTTGAAAAATTTCATAACAGCCTCGCTAAGTTTTTATAGTAGATCCTTCAACAAATAATTTGTACTGGCTCCTTAAATTGTAAGTGAATAACATTATTTTGAATCAGGTGACTCCTTGGAGAATTCAGAATAAACGAAATTAATACAAAGTTTATGTCTCTAACAAAGTTATATTAGTTTTTATTAGATGATCTTATATTTTATTTATCAGGGGATCTGGAAGTGAATCAAATTATTAAGACAAATAAAAATTTAAGGTTAATTGATAATTATAAGTATATACCTAACTTTCTTTTAATGAAATTAATCAGTGAACTAATATGCCCTATATATGGCTTTACTAATATGGGTTTATATCTTGTCAATCTTAAATAACTGTAAATTGTCTATTTAATTGAATAATTCTGTTTTTATTTACTCTTTCTTTTGAAATTAATTTTTCATTCATGTGAATTAAATGAATTGAAGAGAACATATGATTTAATTATCAAAAGTATACCAAAACAAGTGCCACAGTATCTTTACAAGGTCATAATACTCCAGACCTACTAACTATTTTACTAAACTAGTTATAGTGTTTAGCCGTGAAATACATTTGGGTGCTGTGGTAGAGTTCATTTTCAATGACAAGACTCGCTTTTTTACATTTTTTTCTGTATGTTTTTAAAGCGATACAATAAAGAGCATAATTTTTTTAAAGATCATTTATTGATAAGATCATGCATTTGGCATTTTGATCTAATTTGTTGTTTTGGGCTTTAATCGTCGATAGGTATTAATTATTAGACGAAATGTATAACTCCTTTCTTTGTCGCTCGGAAGCGGGAATAGATATTAATTATAGTAATGCATGTGCGACCAAAGGAACATATTGATTTCAGTTCTTTGGGAATTCATTAAAAGTATATGACACCAAGGATATATTGCAATGATGTTTTTATCTTAATTAAAAAATTGTTCTGGTCTTTGGAAGAATTTCTGTAATAATAAGAATGGAATCCGGGTGACGTATTCTTTACGTATATTTTTTTACCTTACAAAGTTGGTAGGTACATAAAAAATTTGTCTGCCTTATCATAGGTAAAGAAGGTTAGTTTACAATAACTTCAGAAATTTAGAAGAAATAATATCGTAAAAGAATAAATAAATAATGCATACAGGAGTCATTCACCTTGATTTTTTTGATTAGTCTCCTTATTAATATACGTATATCAAATATGATTTATCGTTAAAAAAATATCTTTATTCGATATCATTTTATTAATACAACTAGTTTAAAGTTACAGTTATTTTTCTCTCGTTTTAATTGTGCAGTTTAACTGATATGGTTCTTTTATGTCTCTAACCTAGTAATATAAGTTTAATTACTTTTATTTGATCCGTGACACACAAGTCAGGATGGCACTGAGATAAGGTATCAGTAGAAACATTTCATTTAATTGTCAAAACTGAATGGAAAATAAGCTTAATAAATAATTAGTTTTAATAAAGGATGAATGTGCATAAATTTAAATCTTAACTAGAATTTTATAATAAAATAGAAACACTTTAAAGTTGAGAAAAAAAATTTGTACGAAACCTATGCTACTGTAATATTCAACCTATTTTGAAGTTAAATCCTCCTTATTTTAACTTCTGTAGCTTGCCTCAATACCGACAGCCGTGGGTGTAAACTTATTTAGTTGTCATTTACAAATTTAGTAATTAAATAAGTTTGATGACAGTTTTTTACAGATATATTTCGGTGTAGTGTGTTTTAGGATAATAAAAATTATAAAATGATTGAAAATCTACATGATATTATTTCGTTTTTATAAGATGCACAAATTTTCGATACGGCAGGTCATGGACATAAACATAGACCTCGTGAAACTTTAAAAATATAAAATAGTATGTATTCCACGTTCAATGATTCATTTTATGTACGAGGCAATCCTATTCGTACTTTCACCAGCAGAATTGGTTTGTTTAAATTTCAGATGTCAAAATGTTATATATAATTTCACATTATTATTTAGTGGCTAGAAATCGAAAGTTTGGATTTTGTTTTCGTTTTTCATCAAATGAGCTTAAAAATTAAAGATAATTATTAGGTAGCTACAAATTCTAATAATATTTATAAATTTTTGTGAATCTTCTTAAGAATCTTCCTTTTCCTAGAATCCTCCAATATTCAATTTAATATTGGATAAATTTCATCCTTATATTTATTTTTATATCATGTTTATGAAATAAAATATTATAATGGTATTTACGGCCAATTAATACTACGATTATTTAAATATCTAATGTTTTCGGTACATAGGAATTTATAATTAAAATAAATTTAATGTATCTTCTCTTTACTAAAACTATACTTTTTATTATTATTAATTTGTCCGATGTTTGTTAAAAATACTAAATTTCTTATTTCTTATTTCTTTCTTTCGTGTATTCTTAATACACGAAACTTTTACACATACAAGAGTTATACTTCCTATATCGAAAACTTATCTTTTCAATGTCGAGTTAGTCAGACAAACAAGATAAGAAATCGGGATAATTCAAAAGAATTTTACAAAAAGGTTATTTTTAGTTATCTTGTTTTCACTATTTTATAAGTTCATTGAGAGCGAGCATTGAATTAAATCTGTGTACTGACCATATAAAAGTTTAATGAAGATCTATTGCGTATTCGTGATCTCTGACTGTTAAGAAAAGTGCGTCTTGATATACCAAGAATGAACCGTTCGTAATTGTTACGTATTGTAAAGGTCTCCAAAAAAAAGGAGTATTCCCTGAATTTAGCTGCTTATTTATTTATAAAGTATTCCGTTCGTTTGTTTTGTTTGAAATAAAGGTGAAATGATCTGAGAATTGTTATTTATTTTCGTTATTCTCCTGGTGGTAAAAAACCTCCCCTCCATTATAAAATAAACGTTTAAAATGATACCGATCAAAGTATAATTTAAAATTGTGTAATTTAATTTAAAATTGTCGATTACTGTCTTTAAGCTCAACCTAACATTTTTCTAATGGACGTGTGAAAAGATGTATATTAATATACATACTTCAAATATTTTTATTATACCAGTAATTAAAAAAAATCAATACATGAAACTATAGGTTATTTAAAATATAATATAAAGGGAATTTAAATTTAAGTCTTCTTCTTTTAAAATGGTGTTTATATTTCAAAAATCACTTTGATTTTTTGAGTATGTACACTCATCGTTGATAAATATTAACCGAGTGGAATTTAAATGAAACTAGTGAATAGGAAGTTGTAGAAAGCACAAAGTTTCGGACATTTACCAAACTCGTGTGTGTGTCTTGGTTCCTTTACCATTGGCTGTCTTCTTTTCCTTAATTGTGACTTCGGTCTTTAAAGTATATTCGTGAACAATGTTTTTTATTGGAATACTCCTTTCAAAACGTTTACATGAGTTTAGTTTAAAATTTAAGGACACTTGACATTTCTTGCGATTGACGTGCTTGTAGACGCTTATGATAAATTTTAAAAAATTATAGTTTTACAATTTAGTGTTTTAAAATTTAACCGTAAAACAAGTTATAAAGTCTAAATAATTCTATTAGAGATCATTGAAAAGTATAAAAGGTGATGAAGGAACAGTTATTTTATTTGTAATTTTTTACAATGTATTATTTTATATACTTAAAAGTCTTTTCATTTTGAACTGGTCACTTTATTTTATTAATATTCATATGTTTTAATAGACTTCATTTTTAGATAAAATTTGATTAAAGATTTATGAATGAATAATATTGAATTTTTAAGTTTTTACAATACTAAGTCGTTTTGAGGGAACGGGCTTTTTAAATTATGTAATTGCGAATATAAACACATTTAAGTTACTTAATAATTAATATAAGCAAATACCATTTTTTATATTTTCCATGTTTTTATTATATAAATAAAAAAAAAAACAAAGCTTGCCACTTGTATGCTGCTTGTACTTCAACGGTTCAGCCGATTTGTTGTTACTTGACCTCATCTAAGTTCTACCATCTTAAAAGTTGACATTGATTTCATTTAAATGTTTACAAACTATTTTTATAAAATAAGATTTTTTACTCTCGTTTAGAATTATGCCCCAAGTACTTGTGATTTACTTTCATAATTCAATAATGTAAACCCAAACCATGAGAATTAGCATAAATTAATATATGTAAGTCTCCAAAGTTAATGTTAAAATAACTTTTTTATGACTAATAACAAGTAATTATAATATGGAGCAAGAGTAGAATAGAAGGAAATTACAAATTAACTACAAAATTTAAAATAAATTAAGTAAATTTTTTTTAGATGTTCATATACTAAGAAAGTAA
Organism: Danaus chrysippus; assembly: GCA_916720795.1. Lineage (NCBI taxonomy): Eukaryota > Metazoa > Arthropoda > Insecta > Lepidoptera > Nymphalidae > Danaus > Danaus chrysippus. The sequence continues at coordinate 2,409,907 of CAKASE010000046.1, read as the reverse complement.
AACGTCAACAATTGATCTACATTGTATTTTATAAAACAATTATTTATATAATCATACATGAATTTGCAACCCATAATATCTGTCTCTTATACATTATTCAACACCAATATTTACTGGCGTAATATATACACGAAACTATAAAAATAGAAAGGACACAAAACTATTTATATGAAGTGCGACGTTACTGGATATATTTCACTTCAATGTACATCTTATTTCGTGACAATATTCACTGAATTGAAAATGCGTAAAAATGTTCCTTTTCGAAATATGATTTACAGATCTCAGTAACATTATATTAGTAGTTTATATGACAGAGAAAGTAAACAAAAAAGATCCGTTATGAGTTGTATTTTATGGGTAAACACGGACTCAGTTCCGAGTTACTCCGGCATAATGTTCCGCGGTAATATTACGCCCCAACTTTTTAATACCGTTCAGTTGTTATGACGAATAAAAAGATTGTTAATAGAAATCTGATTTGTGAGGGTTCTCTAGAAGTTTTTCTCGGTTTCCTCGACAAAATCGCAAAAGTAAACGAATTTATAGCTTGAAGTTTTATATAGAACTGTGCTCAGAGTTAATCGGTGCATTTTAGTAACATTTTTGTGTTCAGGGACCTACGAGTATCTCCTCATCTTATATGTTTTTTGTTCACATAAGCCAAGTCAATGGAATTAATTTCTGTTAATTATCTCTACTTGCGAAACATATTTTTTCATATGTGAAATAAATACTTATAGTTAATTAATATTACAATTAAAATTACATTAAATGATTTTAATAATATAATATATCTCTGTTGTTTTCGTGATTATATTCCCGAAGTGGTAACAATAAAATTTGGTAGATACATCAAGATGTCAAATGAAAAACTGATAGTAACCAATAAACACGTGACTTTTAATATTTTGATAGTTAATTTATAAGAAACTACCTATAATGTCTATTTCTAACTTAAACTATTAATTTAAATTAACGTCGACTACAACACAAGGATATTATACAAGGCAGCAGGAAGCCATAAATTACTTTCTCTACCTTTTTCTTAACAAAATAGAAGTAGGTCACCCTTATATATTAAATCTATAATAGTAACGATTTTTTTGTTTTTCACTTATTAGTACGGAGTATTTATACCCGATAAAAATTAAAACCACATTTATTTAAACTTCAAATGACAAAGTTCATTATTTATATTAATAAAACTAAGCATACCTACTTTAATTTTAGTGCATTTTTCCTGTAATATTTTTTCAACTAACTATCAAAAGTTATTGAAATATTTTAATTAAATTGTTTCTTGTGTACCAAACACGTAATAACAGCAACAACCTTAATATTTTATTTTATTTTCACTGTAATTAAAATTAAAAATAATGTTTGCTACAAGACAATGAAATTTGAATATATATCTAAGCGCACGGTAGTGCGCCGGCCAAGTTCCACAGGCCGGCGCATGCCGTGCACTATATTTACACGAACCGTTTCGACCCACTTTTGACCCCCCTGTGGCTCAGTGCCTATTGCAAGTACAGATATAAAATTTTACCTACGTAATCATATACTAGTACTTAAGCAGTATGCCAAATTTCATAGATAAAGCTTCAGTAGATCCTGAAATATGACCCTGTGAAAATAGCTAATTTTGGCACTGACTCACTGACAGGTAATCAAAACCTCTAGGCCACTTCCCGTTGTTTTAGCATTATGAAATTTGGTACACAGGTTGTGTGTTATATGTAGATTAACAAAAAATTAAGAAATTTAAGAAATCGGTCAAGCGTGAGTTGCCTCAATTCTAAATATCGAATTTTTAATAAATTCGACCCACTTTTGACCCCCTGTAGCTCAGTGTCTATTGCAAGTACAGAGATAAAATTGTACCTACGTAATCATATACTAGTCCTTAAGCAGTATGCCAAATTTCATAGATAAAGCTTCAGTAGATCCTGAAATATGACCCTGTGAAAATAGCTAATTTTGGCACTGACTCACTGACAGGTAATCAAAACCTTTATATAGGCGTTCAGCTCAGCACAATAAAATACATAATAATGAAATATTAATAATTAATAATATGAGTACATCTATCAATCGGTGATAAATGAAACTAAAAAATAAAAAATAAATATAGTTTAAAAAAAACTAAAAAACACGCTCCAATGATGAAAGAAACCGCGTGGAAACTAATTTAACCTTTACAACCTTGGAAATCAATTTAATTTAAATTGTTTAAAATAAACAATAAATGGTATTATTGAAAAAAAGTGTGGGGCGCTTCTCAAGAAGTGATATATGAAGCTCATCACGCTTTTTTTCACAAAAATACCATTTATTGTTTGTTAATTTATTTTTAAATTAATATTATTGTGAAAAAAGTGTGGGGCGCTTCTTAAGAACTGATATATATAAGGGATATAAAATATTGTCATGTATACATAATGCACACTGTATAACTTAATTAAATATTGCTTACCTAAAAAATCAGGTTTCTATTGTTATAAATTACTTTCGATAGATGGCGCTAGCGGTATAATTGAATCGCGATATTGTTTTGTCTGCAGTATATATGAATGAAAGTCGATAAGGAATCGATAGTCATTTCTTTCTATTTCTTTCTACACTTATGTCTTGATATCTTATAAGTATATGGTTACGATTACGATTAAATGGATCACTGATTTCACTTGCTAAAGGATTAATTTTGATATTGCTTATTGATTGATTACTTGTGTGTGTTAAAAGCACAAATTCACTCTATTTCTTTTCTACTATTCATTTACCAACGATGGAAATTGTACATCTTTCGGTGGTAGGCGGAGATATACCACATAGGATAATTCCTATGCCATCAGATGGTAGCTGTATGTTTCATGCTGTAAGTTATGCATTGTACGGCTGTATAGTACGATTGTATGTTCGATTTCTTGAAAAAAAGTATTGAAATCTCACCAAAAACATGCCTGTTAAAAAGGGGGCCAAGTTCCAATCGGCTAATTGTTTTCCTAAAAAAGGGGTGAAATCCAATCTAATGCCAAGTTTAGATGCACTTTGCAATCGATCATAATCATCTTCATCAACAGCATGATCCACTGGTAAACATTTGCCATTCCCAAGACTCGCCACCACACCCAGTCCTCTGCCTTCCACATCCAGCCACTACCCGCCACCTTATTCACGTCAACGGTCCATCTGGCCGAAATTCACTTTACCATACACCCAACTTAAAATATGGTATAGTTGTGAAAATACGTAGATGCTTGGTTAAAAATATCTAAAATTATAATACTTCTAAATTTGAACTTGGCAGGTTAATTTAATTAATTAAATTATATAATATTTAAATTATATAAATATAAACAATTATATAACTAAATAATAAATTAATGATACAATTAATTAAGTGTTACGTACAGCACAAAAACCTATTTATTTTCAAATTTATTTATATTCCAAGCCTTTTTCATATTCTTACCCTGAACCATTTATTACGTTAACCAGATAAAGGAGTGGTTAATATCAATTTCTGTTTTGTATATTAAAAATGGGAGTCAAATGTTTATATACATGGGTTAGATCAATCTTTTTATGCAAGTTTTTATAAAAACAAGGTCTCTTTGAACTAAGTTGTGATTAAATCTCTTTATGATTTTAAACACTCTTCTGTCTTGAATTGATGTTTCTTTTTAGTTAAGATATTAAATAATGTATGTAAGTATAGTTTGTAATACAAAAGTATGTTTAGTAATTTCTTAAAATTATATTCCATTATCTCATATAGAAATTGGGTTAAGTTATTATTCTATAAAAGTTTTTGTTATGTGATTTTCTCCTTTTTTTAAAAACAATGACGTTAAATACATCAATTGAGAAGAGATCACATATTAGTCACAGTACTTCTGTTACTTTGCCACTAACGTTGAGCTTATTCAGAATACTATAACAATATATATATATACTCACACGTAAATGGCTCAATGAAAGCCAACTTCTAAACTTATAGTTGGAAGTGGTATGAAATGAATTATTGTTGTCTTGAGCCTCTGCCGGACTAATATTACTGTGACATATATATTCTAAGAAACTTTTTTAATTATAAGCTATTAAATAGGAGAGAGAATGGTAAAGTTATATCAACCTTGAAAAAACGAGTCTGTTTATTTAAAAGCTACTATTAGTTCTAGGTGAAGTAAAATATATTTATGTATAATCTTCTACCTGGCAATTTCCCAGCTTTACCCTGGGTCTGCCTTACATGTAGTGAATAGTTTTTGGCCTATTGTTTTTACGACCGTCCTTCTGCCTAACATCAACCCTCTTTTGGAATGCATTAATCAGTGATGTCTAAATACTGTTAGAAAGTACGTAATGCGACTCGGAAATCACATCACATTGGTACTTGCCAGGTTCGAAGCCGCGCCCTCATGCATGAGAGGCGGGCCTTTTAAGCACTAGGCCACCACGTACTTAATATATTATGTATTCTATTAATCAGTGGTGGCCTAGTGGTTAACATGATGACATTCTATTAATTTCTAAAACTCTGAAAAAGTATTGTCAGCATATTTTACGCCCAATTATAAGAATCAACTTTTATGACACAACGTAAAATATATTGATAGTGATAAGTATTTCTGTAAGATATTGATATAAAGTAAATTATCTTCAGACACCACTTTTCTCACTTAATGTCAGTAACCTTAAGGGATTTCTTCATTTATCATTTCTATCTACCTTCACATTTAGAGTACTACTAGTACTACACATGTAGAGTACTACATATATGATATAAGAGTGTCAGGATATATATAATTTATAATATCTTAGGCTGAAAATAAATAAAGTTACGAATTTATTAATTTACTTTTATCCAAAATCAAGGTTTAAATTATCATCAACTTTCAATTAGATATGGGATATCTCACAGTCAAAATATCGTTTCTGTCGGTTGCAGTTTCAAATTCACTTCACGTCGTATATTGGAACTGAACATCCTACATCGACGAATGTCAACGTTTTGTATGTGTTTTAAATGAAAAAGTTTTTGTTGGTAAGAAAGTGTTTTTATTAATATGGATATATATTCGGTTTTTTATTCTTTTTCTTTCATGTTTATGTTTACTTTATGTATTTGTTATTATCAATCATATAGCAGTTTTTTATCAGGTAAATTCAATATTTCTAATTTATTAACAAGATTTGCACGAGAAAATATTTTTTAGGGAAATAACGTTTTAGAAATCATCCATTTAAAACAATTTTAATAATATTTCGTACATCAATGGTCACACATATTGATTATTTAAAAAAGGGTTTTAAAATTGTTGTAAGAAGTGTCTTTTTATCTGATGGTAGGTGGAAATGAAGACGCAGGTGTTGAAGTATCTCAGTGATGGTCTAATCACTCTTGCTTTGAAGACATTCAAATTATAACTCGAGGAAGGCAAAACTGTTTCGCTTTGTCACAATCAAGGAATATTAACGAAGAAGGGAGAGAGCTTTTGGCTTGTAAGGTATGTAGGAATTATATTATTAAAGTTCAAACAAAAATTACGTCTCTATCAAAGGAAATAAATGCAGTCAATATTAGAAGTATGCACTTTGAGTAAGAAGTGAATGAAACTAGTGTCTTTGTTTCTATTTTAAACTAGAATCTCCATGACAGTGAGTGTTTGACCAGCAGACTGTAGGAATGTCCGAACTCCCCAAAGATAGACAGGTCCACTTATTTGGACGGCAACGTTTGGCGGGGACAGGTTTTTTTGGATAGTAAGTCCAGTAATTCGGGCCTCCACTGACTGAGGGAGACAATCGTACAATTTGTATTTGTATCTCGGTTTCGAAGCAAACGACATAACAAAATTTGGGCTTGTGGAGTTTTGCTTAAATCTCAAGGCAACCGTCCATACTAATGTTAATAGCTAGAACCTCGTAGAAAAGACAAAATATTACTTACAAAGTGTAAGCCCTCGTTGTATATGTAATACAATATACGTTAACAATTTAGTGCACACTGAATGAAGTCTTCGCCGATTTTGGTCAACCAAACGATGCGAATTGGCTGCCGGTTCCATTAAACACATTATAACACGTGGCAGTCGTTTTTTATAACTATTCTCTTATAGTTTCTATTAACATTTGCAATAGTGAGTGACTTTACAAATTAATATTAACAACTATTAAACATTTTAATACCATAAATTAGCAAATTATTACCATATCTAACAATATATTTCATATTTGGTAAGTTTTTAAGCTAGTAAACTATGTATTTATACGTAGGAAATAACAAGGTGTGGTAGAATATATTGACTGTAGTTAAAGTATTCTTCCAAAATTTTTGTTTACTTAGTAAATTCAGAAAAAGGTGTCTAAAAATTATTCTGTCACCTCAATATCATAAAAATCCTTGGCCATATTTTTGATTAAATACTGTAGTATTCGCGTTTTTCAGTGGCTTTCATATGAGCTGGAAATATAAGTTTTACACCGAAAATCACACTGAGATCATGAAACTCGGTTACTTCCTTTGGGAACTCTTCACTGAAATGTTACTAAGAGTTATAGACTTTAATTTTACGGCTGGTATTTTATGTTGGAAAAAATTTTCGGTACAAATGTATGAGATTCTATTTACATTATTTCTTGTTTCCATACAAAATATTCAAAGTATGAGATTTTTTAAAAATCAATAGGAAAAGAGAAAATTTTCTAAATATTTTAATACTTATTTTATTTCTAATGTATATTATCACTAACATAAAATAGAGTGACTGTTTTATGAAATAATAATAAACAAAATTTAAGATGACTATCGAACTCAAAAATCTGGTTAGAAGGTATGTTAGAATTACCTTAAGCCTTGATTGAAATATTCATTTATAAGGTAAGATCATTTATAAGGCTTTTTGGGTTCAAATATACATTTCTTTTTAAATCAAAAACTAACACGTATGAAAAGAATTGTTTTGATTAAATTTGAGTTGTAGGTTGTTTGTTTGAAATTTGTTAAATGTTCTAACAACTAAGTCAGCAAACGACTTTAATCTCAAAGATCTTCAAAATTATTAGCAGTTAGCATACAATTTTGTATATTGTAACAAATTTTCTAAGCATTTATAATCGCATGATTGTAAATAAGAAAAACATCTGATAAAAAATTACACGACCTTATTTCGTTTGTGGACGAGAGTGTGATGAAAGCTGTAATTTATGAAGCCCAAAATATTAGGTTGTTGCAATCAGTGTTACTTGTATTCGGAGTAGTCAGAAAATTGGGGAAATTATAGTGGATTTCCAGTATTACCTTTCTGAAAACATTTTATGAGAAAACCATAGAATGCATGGATATTATGTGACTGTGTCAGAATCAGTATACAAACGTAAACACAGAACCATTCAGTTAATATAATGTATTTTACTTATGAAATAGAATAAAAGTATATTTATTTTTGTAAAATATATATGATTGTAATCGTTATACGGTGGACATATGTCAAGAATGGCGATAAATATTCTAATTTAATAATAGAACAAAGAATTATTTAGTTGAAGTCTTAAATTTTTCTATACGAATACATGAGTTAACTGGTTAAATTTATGTTGCCATAAGCTGCAATTTCTTAGGAGTAACACATTTAAATCGTAAATAGGGAAAATTATTTGAGTGACATACTTCAATATTTTCTTAACCTTTATATGATCATGGAAGACATATCTTAGTATTTCAATATAAAATATTTTGAATGTATTGGAATTATTTATAATGATGAAGTTGTAGGACGTATGATATAATCTTTATTACAGGTCAGATATAACTGAAATGTTTTAAAATAAATTTAAGATACATTGTTAATGAGCAATAGTTAAGAAAAATCTTTATTGTAATTTTCGTTTCATCATGACATTGAGAGTTTAAAAGTGTTCAATGATTTGATTAAATTTTTACCTTATGTATTTTATTCTTCTTCAATAATTTTGTAATTTGTTAAAAAAATATTCAAAGATTAACGCTAAATAAAATTGGATTTTATTTAAACATCGAATAAATATTTAACGGCTACTTAAGAATTTTATCTAACCCACGTGATAACTGAATCCTTAGGAAATATCACTTTATTTTTAACAGCTCCGTGGAATACGTTTGAATTGTAAAATCTTCAACATTACGAAATATTAAAGAGCACTGAAGGAACGGATAGTTTGCTTAATGTCTTATAAACAGTTTAGGTACACTATAATATTATCTTCACTTTATTTTTGGTTGGTTGTTTAAAATATTGCCTTTATCCGTGCCAAGACATGCACAGTATGTTCTGCCAGTGTCGTGTAGAATGGAATAAAAACGATCCGGGATTAACTTTTAATTGAAATAAAATTTAACCGCCCCGGATGAAGTCATAATTAGGACTTTATTAGTAGATCTAAAACGACACAAATTCAATTAGATGCACTTTATTTTAGAAATGCAGGGTCAATTTTAATATATTTTACTTAATAATGTCATAAATAATGTTTCATTATTTGTCAAATTATGTACAAAAATCAAATTTCTACCAAGTCTATAATAAGAAAGTTATTTTATTTTTCAATAATTTCGCTTGCCTCAAGATAAGATACCCTGTGTAATCTTTATCTACTGTGAGCCACAAAGTTCGTTTTATGAATAAGTGGTTGTTGAAAAAGACAAAGAAAAGGGTACTTTCACCCTTTTTATGAATTCAGACCAAATCTAACGATATCCAATTTGGTGTTCTTTCAATATCTCATAGCAAGATATAAAAAAAATGTAGTGATATTATGAATACACCAAATATTTACAACAATATTTCAAAATATTTTCATTTCAGTTTTTAAATTTTAAAATTACCTACACATAACTCATAAGTATAGCCAAAACTCATATCTATGTACATATGTAGTATAATAATCCACGAAATAATTTTTATACTAAGTTAGCTTTGTATTCACTTAACATTAAAAGTAAATCGAATGAAATGTTTACACAATATTTACACAATTTTTCAACACGTCAGTCGAATACTTTTGTAAATAAAAGTTTGGGCTAGAATTTCAATATGAAATCCGGACGTACGTTAGGTAAACATCAAAACATTGTCTAACGATTTAGAATTGTTATATGTTTTTAACAGGATTTCGTTCACAACCAACCATAAAATAATATATCTTTAGAAAAATAAACCTATAGTAAATAGTTAAACAAGTAAAGAGAGACGGCAAAGCATTCCTTCTTATATATTATAATAATAAACTAACACTAGCTTTGTCTTTTTATAAAAAAACATGTTAAGAACCCAAATAGTGTATATGATGACTTAATTAAATCATAGTGGTTTGTTGGTTTGTTTGTAGAACAATAACAATTAGACTAATTGCCCTGATAAAGTAGGAGTGTTTAGATTTCCACTTAGTTTCGGAATTTTTCGCCATAAGGAATATACAGGGTGACTGGTGAATTACTATCAATATTTAAGGAGCATACTCGGTACATGATTCTCATTCGAATTATGTAAAAAAAATAGGTACTTAATATTTGACAAAATTTCCGTATAAATAAATAAAGTGTGTACACGTTCCAAGTGTTCCAAGTGTGGAGGCGTGCGGCGGCGTGCTGATACAACACTACGCCGCCGCCGCGTCTGTGTGAGTGTGTGTGTATACCTAATCTGTAGGGTGTTCATACGATGCGTAATTAATTACATAACTTTTGGTTAACTTTACTTAGAAGTTTATTAATATTTATGTTATATTAATTTTTATTTTGTCATATATGATCGTCAAATATCACGTCCTCAAATATCGATAGTAATTCACCAGTCACCCTGTATATGATAATTGTTGTTATTTAATGATATACATATGTACTAGAATACTTTATAGATTATTTAATAATTTTAGATAAATTGAACAGATATTATTGACAATTCTGATTTCAAAAAGTGATTGCAAGATAATTTTCGGTATAATATTTCAAATTGACAAGAAATAGAATAGACATAGAAGTAGCATTTAAAAGTCAAAGAAAGTCATACAAAAGTTTATATACATATATAAAAATTTTAAAAAACATGCTTTAGATTAAACGAAATATTTCAAAAGTTTAACGTCGTTAATATGAAACAGTGAAATTTAAAAAAATTTAAACCGGTGTGTCGGCATCCGAAAAATATAAATATAATTTTATGACACCATTATCTGATATCCGTATCATAAAGTATGTTAACCGTGAAATATCAAACACAAAATTTTCAACAAATAATTTCAACAAATAAATTTCTGTTTTATTAATCCAAAATGAACTTTTTATTTTGAAGACTCACTTTACATTTCTTTAATTAAATTGAAAGCTAGCCTTTGGGTAACTTTAAATTCCATTTTAAGACTCCAGAAATCAATGATATTAGTGAATTCTGACACAGACTTGTATCTAAAACAAATTCTGCTTTGTCAAATATTGTACGTAAACATGTTGAAATATAAATACCTATGTATTTTGGATTTACTCTGGGTATTTTACAATACAGTGGTCAAGGGAAGAAAGGATTAAAGGATCTGTCTTTAAATAATTTATATTGACTAGCGCCAACAACCTCTTATTTCTATCGTGTACCACAATGAATCTTACCAGAATGTCCTATCATTTCCTAAAGTCTGGCATTTAGGTAACGGACGTGGGGTTGTCATCTTTTGAGGGGTCTGAGACGGTATGAAATTATCATCTTCATTCTTGAATTTTTATTTTTGTTTAATTAAAATTGCCTTGCGAATTAATCTTGTTGTGTGTGTCTGCATGTGTGGTTTGTCCGAATATATGCGATTTGCCCGTAGATGGTGTGATAACAAACTGCTGACATTTTTATTAGATATGTCAATTATGTTCGTTAACCTTTTCGAACGATGCTACTTTTCCTTTGTCTTATATATGACAAACCTTAATCGTAATCAACTTTGTATACACCGACTTATAACAACAAGGTTATAAAGGAATAATAATCTTAATTGTTCTCAAAAATTTTCTCACAATATGTTTAAGTGGTTTATGTACTGATTTTATTGACAATAGAAAAACGACCAAAGTTCCAACAAATAATATAACAGTCTTCCTATTTTATATAAAGAAGCTAACTGATTTGGATATTGTATGTAATGTACAAGAATCTAAGTTTTATACTTTTCAACAAGTTCCTGTAATTGTGTAAAATGACAATAGTTACATATTGCCATTGATGATACTGATACATGATTATTATAACGTAATTCCTGTTCATATCTTGATTTAATCCTCTTAAATGAGGTTCCATCAAAGTTTTAATGTGTCGAATTGGTTGGTAAATTTTTATATTTTAATAAAATCTTTTCGGTTATCTAACATAATTTTATATAATTTGTCATGTTACATAATGTCTAAAATTATAGTAAGCAAAAGAGTACAGTTTAAAAAGGTTTAACATTTAAATTAAAACACTGATATTTTCTAACGATCAAACGAATTAGAATAGTTTTTTTCTTCCACGTTTACATTATATTACCTTGAAGATAAGGATTGTAACTTCTTCGTTTCATATAAGTAATTCAAGCAAAACCGCACTTTAGGTAATAGTTATCGATCGCAAGATTAAGCAACAGCTGTGTGTGATGTGTTTGATTGAAAGTTAATTGGATAAAGACTATATAGCACCGCAATGAAACGGTAAATCCTGATTTAAGGTGAACTTCGACCATCTTCAGATGGTTCATTAAGAAAAGATTATAGCATAATGCTTATGTAACAAAGAAATAATTCTGTTATATGCTATCACAACCAAATCTAAACATAACAATAAGACTATCTCCGAAAATACAACACCATTCTACTGCCAAAAATTATGACTAAAATATACATAATATTATTTATGAAGTTATGTGTGTAACCAGAAATTTGAGTAAAATAGTTATGAATATTGCTGGAGCAAATAAATAAGACCAAATTAAATTTATTAAGTAAAAATCTGACTACACACTATCATAATCCCTTCGTATCTTTTGTGTAATATGTTCAAGAAATATATTTGTTACCAAAAATTTTGTATTTTATCTGTAACTACTGGTTTGTCATTGTTCTTTGAAATCTAAAACAAAGCGGTATATTGACATTTCTAATAAGATTATTTGGTTAAATATTTAAAATCCATAATAATGGTTTTAATATAATTTTGATATAATTCTTTAGATAATATTATTTATTCTGTACTTTCGCTGAATGGAAACCGTAATCTGAATATCTCTGTGTGTCTGAAAGATAAGCTCTTGGTTATAAAGTATTTGTTCTCAAGCGTACAACGACTTGTGAATTAAAAGATTCTGGTAGAACAAAAAATAAAAATGTGATATGTATGTAGCTTATCTGCCAGACAAATGTTAAGAAGTAAAAAGTTGAAGTGGAGTTTAAATTTGTCTGTGGAAATATTTAGTTTGTATTATTTATTTAAAAACATCCATACAATTTTAAATAACGAGCTTTATAAGAATTTATATTATTTATTGAAATACTGACTTGCAAAATTGAGTAAATTTGTGTTTCTCTTTCCGTATATGATGTGGGGCACTCTCACAGCTTAAACTTCTAAATCTTAACCAAGGGTGTAATTTCAATAAGTTACAGAATAATGTCACGAGGGAAGTTCAGTTAGGGAATAATCTTTGCGTCTTTTCAGTACATAGCTTAATAGAACTATATTTTAAGTTATAAGTTTGGTCTACACTATAAGGATAAAGTGGCCCAAAATTAAAATATAAATTATAGCTATACCAAGCAATGATAGACTTGAAGCTCAGGAAATTTATTGGAAAATGTTGTTTACATGTACTCCCAGACAGCTGATAAAACGACATTCACTAAATTTCCAAGACAAGTAACAGTAGGAAATGTAGTAGAAAATAACAATATACCTAATATTTTAATATAATATTGAAGTAAAAAAGCCAAATATAGTGACGCACAAAAACATAGCTAAAGACATAGACTTTGAAATTTCATTAGTTAGTTTTAGATTTTTAATAAATACTTGATAAATACTTAAGGACTAGTAAGTTTCCTAGGCGCATTTTCTTGATATGCTAAAAACATAAACTCCTATCGTACTGTAAGATATTTGAGTGCTATTGAGTTCTACGGGATGCGAGTGTTTTACTAAAGTTTATGTTATTTTAGGAAATATCATTTTATAGCGTGTCTCGTTTATAGAACTATATTCAATTAAATGAATAATTGTGTTATTTCTTTATAATCTGCTTAAAACTTTTAAACTCAAATAAAAATAAATGAAATGTTTTTAAGCTAATAACATCGCATCAACTGCTTAAAACATACAGCGTAATTCTAATTTTCATAAAATGTAGGTCTTCTACCTAATTAATATTCATCGTTCTACTTTTCTTGACGGTTAACAAATATGTCATCTTCGTCAATAATTTTATAGCCGTAACATAACGAGGGTGGCTCTTCAGACAGGGTTTGTGAATGTTTCCATCTCCAAATTAAAATGTTAAACGGGTAACGATATAATTATCTTTATTTCAGACTAGTTTTTGCCCGCGACTTCGTCCGCGTTAGTTTGGTCAAGAGTAATAGATGTAGGTATAGCTGACCAGGCAGTGGTGGCCTAGTGGTTAAAGGGCCCGCCTCTCGTTGCCGAGGGCGCGGGTTCGATCCTGGCCCGGGCAAGTACCAATGTGATTTTTCCGAGTCATATGTGCTTTCTAAGAGTACTTAGACATCACTGATTAATGTTGATTCCCAAAGAGAGAGTTGATGTCAGGCAGGCGGCAGGTCGTAAAAACAAATAGCCAAAACTATTCACAAACATGTAAGGCAGACCCTGGCTATAGCTGGGAAATTGCCAGGTAGAAGAAGAAGCTGACCAGGCAAACTCTATTCCGTCTTAGAGGCCATAAATAATCAGGTTTTTCTTGTTTCAATCAAACAGAATGATTGACATATTAGTTAGTTGTCAAATCTAATGTCAAAAAAAACGTTTGTATGGGAAATAGAAAAGGGCTGTTTTGAGGGTTTTCCCGGCAATTATTCCAATTTTTCTCACCTTTTAAACCTTTCCTGGACTTCCAGGGGTATTTCAAGACTAAAATTAGCCAAATCAGTTCAGCCGTTCTCGAGTTTTAGCGAGACTAAGGAACAGCAATCCATTTTTATATGTATACTAGGTTTTGCCCGCGACTTCGTCCGCGTTAATTTCGTCATTAGCAATATTTGTATAGCTGACCGGGTGAACTCTATTCCGATCTAGAGGCCATAAATAATCAGGTTTTTCCTGTTTCAATCGAACAGAATGATTGACATATTAGTTAGTTGTCAAATCTAATGTCAAAGAAAACATTTGTATGGGAAATAGAAAAGGGCAGTTTTTATAGTTTTCCCAGTAATGAATCAATTTTTTTCAGCTTTTATACCTTCCCTGAACCTCCACGAACATTTTAAGACTAAGATAAGATAAATCCGTTCAGCTGTTGTCGAGTTTTAGCGAGACTAAGGAACAGCAATCCATTTTTATATATATAGAAGATATAGAAGATTAAATTCCAAGATTAACATTAAATAGGTAACCAGCATAAGCCCTAAATAAAAATTAATTCTTCTAAACACGATAATATGTAGTTTAAACCGTTTTTAAATTTAGTAACACTATGTTCTTATTATGTCATTTACTAAATATTTCAATTGCCATATACATAATTATTTACGTCATAATTATTTTTTGCAAATTATATATGTATTATTATTATAATAAATAGCGTTATTTATTAAGAAGCATTGTGTTTTACAACAAACAGTTATTGAAAGTACTTTGTTTTAAATTCTATTGTTTAGTAATTGAATTACGTTGTTAACCTCTTTTCTTAAGTGATTGAAAGTCAAACAAGGAAAATATAACTATAATAAATATGATCATAAATTATCACACCAGGCTGTTTTTGGACTTTTACCAGAGACTTTCCATCTTCAAATATTTGTTTATAAATTGATTAGGGTGAAATAATAACAGTCAATTTAATAAACTGTTGGTTTAGTGAATACGGACACATCTTAAAATCATAAGATGTGAACTACTTAAAAAATATTAAACTTTCTTAGCTTCCTTAAAAGTTAATGTAGATTAAAATTGAAATAAAAAATGCTGATACCGCTTTTTGTCATTAGATATAATGAATCATAAAAAATATTTTTTTAGGTATTTTGATCTTTAAAATAATTACTATGAAACTGCTGGGGTATGTGAGTATTGAAATTCTCAGTAAGAAATAAAAAGTATGTAATAAATACAACGATAATATGTATAAGAATATACTATATTTTAGGCAATACCTTAAAGTATATAATGGAATGGTAAAGGTTAATTCGGCCCAATCAAAATCAATAATAAAACTTAGTTTAATAAAAGTAATCAAATTATTTAGAATAACAACAAAGGATTTTGAGCTACAATTTTTTTGTTATTCAGATTATTAGTCAACAATTGTTTTTAAACCCTATATGTTAATTTTATGCTACATATCTTGTGTTAAATAAAATACAAGCAATCCTAATAGAATTATAGTAAATCTTTCGTGAAATATTTACGGACATCTTTGACAAACTTTTGACGTTAAGATAAGAGTCTCTCCTTTTGACACGGGGTGTTGAAATTGTTCATTGAGGTGAGATGCACGATTATTTAGTTTATTATAATGTATATTGTTATATGTTTTACGTGGGCAACACGGAAAATGTTTAGAACGGGCTAGTTAGAAACTTTGTTAACACTAGAAAGACCAGAGTGGTCAAATGACCCCAATGAAGTTATTGATCAATCATATTATCAAAACCAGAGCATTGAAGTCATTGTTGTTTTATGACTTTTAATATTTCGTCATTGTTTATATTATTCTGATATGTGTATACCGATAGCAAGATAAATACTAATTAAAAATTATCACCTACCTAGAAAGACCACAGTGGTCATTTGACACCACTGCGTGCATGCTTTGTAAAAATTTACATTTCGTTGAATATACTCGTGTTGTGGGTAGTTGAAAATATTGCTGTGAATGACCTTTGGGACAAAAATTGGGGTATTCAGTTTTGTTCACAAAACATGGCTCGAAATCGTTTCAAAGAA
This sequence comes from Danaus chrysippus, assembly GCA_916720795.1. Classification (NCBI taxonomy): domain Eukaryota; kingdom Metazoa; phylum Arthropoda; class Insecta; order Lepidoptera; family Nymphalidae; genus Danaus; species Danaus chrysippus. The sequence continues at coordinate 2,393,732 of CAKASE010000046.1, read as the reverse complement.
ATAATGCGTTTCCTGCGTTTTGATGTGCGAACAGAAAGGGCTGAACGTTTGCAAACAGATAAATTTGCAATGATTTCGGAAGTATGGTATAAGTTCATCTATAACAGTATTTCATGTTACAAGCCTGGTGAAAACCTTACTGCTGACGAACAGCTTTTTTCCACAAAAGTTCGGTGTAGATTTTTGCAGTTTATGGGTAACAAACCAGACAAGTTTGAAATAAAGTTTTGGCTTGGCGTTGATGTTGATTCAAAGTACTTGTGTAATGGTTTCCCATATTTAGGAAGAGATGAAAGCCGTCCACAAAATCAAAGTTTAGGCGAGTGCGCTGTATTGCGACTAATAGACCCATACTTGAATATGGGTCGAAATATAACAACTGATAATTTTTTCACTAGTGTAAATTTAGCTAAAAAGCTAATTGAAAAGCGTACATCAATAGTTGGTACGATAAACAAAACACGACGAGATATTCCAGCTACTATAAAAAATGCATCCCTTAGTTTATATGAAACACATATTCACAACTCTGAAACCTGCACACATACAGTTTATCAAGGAAAACCGTCAAAATCAGTTATGATTCTAAGTTCACTTCACTCTAATGTATTTGTTGATCCAGAAGAACCAAAAAAAACCGAACACGGTGAAGTTTTACAATGCTACGAAATTTGGAGTAGATGTTATTGATCAAATGGCCAAGAAATATAGTGTCAAAGCACCTTCTCGTCGTTGGCCCGTGCAAGTGTTTTATAATATTTTGGATTTGACAGCAATTAATTCTTGGATTTTGTACGAAAAACTATCCGAGAAAAAAATCAGTAGAAAAAAGTTCATTCTTGACTTGGAAAGAGAGTTAGTCGGCCAAGATACCCACTCCCTGATGACACCATCTACTTCACAGCCCGATAATGGCATACCCCTAGAGCCTGAAAAAGAACGTAGTGGAAGGAGAAAACGGTGTTACGTGCAAAAATGCAGGAACAAAACCAATAAATCTTGTATTAGTTGTAAAAAGCCTTTGTGTGGCTCTTGTAATGTAAACAATGAGCTAAAATGTCAAAAATGTGCCTAATATATTCATTTTTTTATCACATAATAGATGTTTAATTACTATTAAGTTCTTTTATTTACTATTATATGTTAATCAATAAAACTTAAAACCATTTTACACGAATAAAACATTACAACCCATGAATGAGTCATTTGACCCCACTTGGTCTTTATAGGTAGTTCAAAATTTCGGTCTTTCTAGTGTTAATGAAACTTTTTTTGAATTTTACTCAGTTTAGCATTTCTTAATGAAGCACCATGAAGCGCCACTATTTCAATTTCGTTTAACGAGTTTAAGAGTGGATGTAGCAATCTCAATGATGATCCGCGTGAGGGACGTCCTTGAACAGCGACTACTAAAGATAACACCTGACATCCTAATATAACATAATACTAATTCAGATAATAATCTGTATCTAATATGCCCGTATTCACGGTTACTGCAAAGTAACTGAAACTTCACGAGTAAGTAGGTTGAAAAAAATAACAAAGTACGAATATTATTCCGAAAATACATACATTTGAAAAATGTGTACCTTCCTATTAATACATTTTCAATTAAAATAATATGTGTATATCATCTTAAAATATCATTCTATATTATATGTATGCATGTGCAAAGCCCTTACTAAATAAAGTGTACATAGCTTTAGTACAATCGATCTTGAGCTACTGCATTACTGTTTGGGGTGGAGCAGCTAAGACTAGATTCCTTGAACTGGAAAGAGCTCAAAGATGTTTAATAAGGGTGATGTACGGCAAACCATATAGATTCCCTACCACTGCACTGTACGAGATAAGTGGTCTACTTACGGTGAGAAAACTTTATATAATAGCAACAGTATTAAGGCTCCATAAAAGCTTGAAATATTTACCTCCATTAACAAATAAACGCAGGAAGTACACAGTGCCATATAATGAATTTATCAAAAGTAAATTTGCCTCAAGACAATACTCAAGACAATCAATTTATTTGTTTAATAAAATAAACCAGGAAGTGGACATATATTCCAGTACATACTATGATTGCAAAAAAGCTTTAACAGACTGGCTGTTAAAACGTAACTATAAAGAAATAGAATCCCTGCTTGAATACATCACCTAACAAACTGTTGCGAATAAACAAGGCAAACACAAACACACGCATTCATACAGTCCCTTATACATACACAACACACACACACACACACACAACACACACACACACAACACACACACACACAACACACACACACACACACACACACACACACACACACACACACACACACACACACACACACACACACACACACACCGACAAACACTACTCACAACATGCCTAAGCCAACACTCTCACAAAAACACATGCTTAGCCTTACGCCTCAGATACTCTCACATCCTCACATATTAATACTGTTGTAATAATACACATTTTAGATAAAATTTTGTTTTTGTATTACCGTGATTGTTATTATTTAAGTTTTAGTATGAGAAAATTTTTATGTATAGTATATTTTGTAACTGTTGTCTCGTAGTACTTACCGCTGATTGCATAAGGGAAGAGCGGGGCCTCCTACTACAGGTATTGATATACTTAAAAGGGGGTACCCAACGATGTATAAACAAGTGTACTACTTTGAATGAAATAAATTATTTTTATTTTATTTATTTATTTTATTTATATATTAAAATTTTAAAAATCTAGAAAGAAAAAAAGATTTTCGATAGATCTTTATTTGTAAGAAAATGTGTAAAGGGAATAATTAACAAGCCCATATGTAAATCTAAATATATTTATTCTTACGTTCATTTACTTAAATAATAGGTTGATTTATAATGAGTAAAGTTACGATAATATCTTAATTATAAATAATTTGACAAGGTCCTTTGATTGTATTTATTTTACCATACTTAAATTCAAAGAAGGAATTAATTATTTAAAAAGTTTATTAACATTATAGTGAAACTTCTGTTCTATTATTAAATAAAATTTAAAATTTATTTAAAATAACGTCTTTTATAATTTCTGCTTAGTCACAAAAAATTAATTTTCTCATTTGCGTATAAAGAAAATTCCATTATACACATATTTGTATGTAAAATATACTTAACAATTATTCAACTAAAATACAGCAAAAACAATGAGTAATGGAATTTAAACCGTAAATCAATCTTCATACGAACTACTATCTGTTGTCAGTTTGCACAACGGTATCGGTTCACATCCAAGACATCGTCTCGGTTGATATACGACACAGTTCTCTTCTCCTCTGCAAACATGATCCTTGCACACGTTTAAACTCTTCAAACACGATCTATATGCTGGAAATAAAAGTTATGTAGACATTTTATCATAATATGTATATATTTTAACCTAAAATGTACTCCTTTTATTTTTAGTAAGCGTTTACTATTGAGAAAAATATAAAATATATATCCATACTGTTAATACACTCCCCTTCGAAGCAACAACCTCCACAGCACTGCTCGTGATCTGCACACTTCAATTATATATGTACATATATACAACATGTATTATAGTAATAATAAATATGTAACAATAATAAAAATTACTTGCATTCCACCAACTTTACAGTCCTGTCCGCTCGCAGGGAATATAAACGCAAGAAAAACTAACAGAAACCTCAAGTGCATAGTTCGAAATGTAGAAGAACACTAGTTTAGAAATAACTAGTGAACATTTTGTAACAACATAAATAATGTGATAACAATGACGCTGTAACTGTGAATACAACTCAGACGTATTCAATGACAATCGTAAATAACTCCTACGGATGACATACTCCAATTAACACGACAGTTGGAAATTTTCATAATTCTTTTAATTTTTCGTTCAAATCAGTACCTGAGAGAAAGACAGTTACAGCTTATTTCTAGTCATTTAATTTTAAGCCTTAATTAAAAAATAAATAAAACATAATTTAGATTACACTACGCGAAGAGATAGGAGTGGTTTAAGTTTTAAAATAATATATTTGTCAATGCAATATTAAGATGTTTGGCCACAAATTCGTCACAGCTCATATCACGCGCTGGATGACGTCGTGGTACCATTCAGTGAGTACTAACTACACCGTGACATTAGAGACATATGTATACATACATTACTGAATAGCTAACTTCATTGTTAGTTGAACTGTAAATGTAGGTAAGGATTAAACAGGAAGATTGTATAAATGTATCGTATAACGGTATAGAACATTGTATAACTGTTTATAATTGTATAAGTATGAATTGAGAAAGTTGTATTTATTAGGCCTCGGCCTCGAATTTTGCGGGCAGCGGAGCGGGAGCGGGAGCGGCAGGATCTTACGCGTATAATCAAATGGACCGACCCTCGAATACAGCGGTGCCCGCTGCCCGCTATTTTGGATAAATGTATGCGTTTCCGTGCCACCGCCGCCACCGCTCCGCTGCCCGCAAAATTCGAGGCCGAGGCCTTAAAGACAATGCGTACGGATTCAAGATGTCTAAAATATGTTCTCTGTCAGATGAACGTTTCGAATAAAACTTATAATACTAAGAGCTCGATTTATAATTTTTTTATATAATTAAATTTAAAACATTTTTGTACCAACAGAAAGGCTTGACGTTTAATTAATTGTAGGGATTTAGGTAAATTACTTAAAATTTCAATTATAAAACCAACGTGTCTCAACTTAATTAAACTTCTAAAACGAAATTAATTTATAAAGTCAAATATTTTTTAAAACGACATTTGTATTTATTTTTCTAATAATAAATTAACAGTATGAGATAGGACTTAATACGTTGTAATTACCTGATTATGAGTAAAACCGTGAGTAGGATTTAAAACTAACACCTCGTAAATGCTTCAAACTGCTGTATCAATGGGATCTAATGAGTTTTATTATGCAACACTTTATTATATGTAGTAAAATAGAATCAAAATGAAATATATACAGAGATAATTAAATAAAAATGTTATGTTAAGTTACCTTATAATTTGGTTTGCTTTGATGAAAATTATAATATCTTAGAAATCTGACTTATTTCTTATTGATTCTTATAATGTTTAAGTTAAGGTTTAGATGTCGTTATTTCGTTGTAGAAAACGAATGGTGTTTGTATTTGTCTATTTTGATATTAAAAGTCGTAAATGAATTGTTTTGGATAAAATTATTTTGTAATTCAATAGCTTGTAATATATTTGTATGAAATTAGGAATCAAAACTATACATAACAGTACATGCAAAACACGATCTAAACTCGATACAGCTCTGACTTACATTATTTTACTATTGTGAAGTCAAAACTCACATTTGCCTTTAAGGAACGGTGAAACGAGTAACGACTGTTGCGTGTGGTATTTTAATAGGCTAATTAATTTAACAAGGGCGTAAACTAAAGCTTGTTGATGCTTAAATTACGACGGTAAAGTCTTGAAAACTGACGAACTAAAAGATATGCGTGAAATGTATAACTTTCTTAATTAAGTTTTATAAGTAATGTGGTTTATATTATATCAATAATATAAACCTGTCTCTTTGTATAATTTTTGAACGGTCTTTTGAAGTTTTTCTATAATCAGCTCTTAATTATAACATAAGCTTTGCAGATATTTTCTTACTTGCATTTAATTCGTAACCAATTCATATTTAATTAATATTAACCTTGAGGTTGTTGAGATCAACTGTTCGAAAAAGTTTATTAATATATTATGATGAAAATCAGTCTCAAGTTTTTTTTAACAAACGAAAATAAATATAAAAATCTTTCTTCGCTATAATTCAAATTGCATCGTTCAATAAAAAGTATATGGAATCGCAAAGCAACTTCTTGTGTTGTATTGTCACACTATTACAACATCAGAATTGAAGAGTAATATTACCTAAATTTTCAGTGTGATATGTCCAATTAGGAATATACAATATCTCAGTAGAAATAAATGGAGAATTATTTAATTTATTTATATGTATATAGGTTTAGGGTGGTAGTGTCGTTATTATCCTTTTATTACATATTTAGAGACTATAACAACTTTGGGACTTAATACATTTTAAAAGCAATGACATATCTGTATTGCATTCAATAAGAGACTGCTATATGGTTAAAAGGAGACAAGGTTAGCTTCTAGTTATATAGGGTGTCCCAACTAGAACGCAATTTTTAAATTTTAAATAAAACACAGATATTTAAAAAAAATATCGTGAAACTTTATTATATCGTAAAGTAGATAGAATGAGGTTATGTATGGAACAAGATATCGTGCAGATGGCCGTTGCGGCTTTGCAGGCACACGCGCGAACTTTGAATGAAATTTTCTGGGACCGTTTTGCATAAATACTGCGGTATTTCATTAATACAGCGTCCAATTTCCTCTTTTAAGGCTTGAGTCGTCGTCGGCTTATTCGCCTGAACCATCGACTTCAAAAAACCCCAAAGAAAATAATCTAAAGGTGTTAAATCGCACGATCTAGGCGGCCTATTCTGGTCTCCAAAACGGGAAATAACAAGACCGGGAAATGACTGATGCAGCAATTGAATTGTTTCTCTGGCTGTATGACATGTGGCGCCGACTTGTTGAAACCACATGCCGTCCACATTCATTTCTTCGATTCTAGGCAAGAAAAAACTGGTAATCATTTCACGATATCGAACACCATTGACTGTTTGCGTTGTTGTTGTTGTCTTTACATCACTGACAGACTCAGTTTCGGCAAATTTATTCATTAATCTCCTTACAGTTGACTCTTTTTGAGTAATTTGCGAACTGTAGCCGCAAAACTTTCACCATTTTGGTAAAACAATTTTACAATGAGAATGCGTTGTTCATTCTTGTAGCGCTCCATTTTTACAAACCTTGTACCTTCTACAAGCAAATAATAACAATTGTTCAAATGTCAAACAATGCCACTTAAAATGGAGCCAAAGTTAAAAATTGCGTTCTTGTTGGGACACCCGTTATATGTGACACTTTGACATACTCTCTACTAACGTTTATTTTGAGCGTTAAGTTCTTTAAGAACATATGTAGGAAGAGTTTAGTTATTGTTAATACACTTGAAATTACTAACTTATTAATGATATAAATGTAATAATATCTGTGAAATGTGTCGCCTTCTTATAGGCTTAATAAATAATTAATTCTGTTTCATATCGTTTTAATTTTCAGTGAAAACTTATTTTTCAAATATATTTTTTGGTTTAATTCAAAGGCTCACCGAATGCCACATATTAATGCTGGAAAGTTGTTATCAAAAGTTATTTTTATAATGTTTGGAAAGAGTTTTTACAAAAGTTTGAACTAACAAAATATTTTTACTTACATACTATGTATTATACTAACTAGTTAGTGGTGCTAATATCCAACTCCTACCTCATAAGCCACACGTTTACTAATGCCATTTCATCCTCGACTTGTTAAAACTTTAAATTACATTAACTCCGTAAAGTAAGACATAAATAAGGTAAACATTTAATTCTGCTTTTTAATTTTAACGCATATTTTAAATTTCACTTGTAGTATACGCTATCAAACAGAAGTTTTCAAGTTGCTTGCTAGTTTGAAGTTTATAGCAGGAATTTTACAGTAGAAAGCATAATTTTTCTAAGAATTTATTATAATAATAAATTTAAACTCTGTTATTGTTTATAAAATGTGAAACTTCTGTACTCTAGTAGTACTAAAGTATTCGTTTTATACATACATTTTCACACTCATCATCATCATCAGTCTATCAGAGTCCAGTGTCGAGCAAAGACCTCTTTCTCACATGGAGAAGGTTTGAGTATTGATCACCACGCTTGCTCAAGACGGGTTGGTGATTACAAACTTGTAATCTGGAATTATAAGTCCAAGGTTTCTTCACGATGTTTTCCTTCACCGTCTGTCAGTGGTGTCTAAATACTCTTAGAAAGTACATATGACTCGGAAAAATCACATTGGTACTCGCCAGGATCGAATCCTCGCCCTCATTAAGAGAGGCGGGCCTTTAACCTAGTGGTTATTAGTGGTGAGTCAGTGTTGGCCTAGTGGCCATTTGACTCAAAACTTCTGTACTTTAGTATAAAGCATTATTTGATATATGCTATTATAGCAGAAATAATATTCCGATTAAATTAAAATAAACGTGGTCACTTTGCTATGAAATGAAAATAATATATTGAACGTGGTTTAAATAATGGACTTTTAATAAGCCTATTAAGAGTGTAACCGCTGTGTAATGTATGCTATTTTTGACGTACCCTATAATTTAATTGTATGTTCATTTTGTATGTGTAATGCATTTAAAATTAACATATAATTTTAACGTAAATACCTGATCCAACTGTCATATTTAACAGCAGCTATAAGAGCCTACTGTCAATCATTTTATACTTGCAATCTTTGGGTCCAATACAACAATGCTTTCAGGGTGATATTGGGGCTGCCACCATTCTGTAGCGCTTCTGCGATGTTCTCGGAAGCAAGAGTTGACGGCTTCCATGCTTTAATAAGAAAGCGCGTCGCCTCTTTACTGAGCAGAACGCGAGCCAGCACCAATAGCATCTTGAGGGCATTGTGCGATAGATGGGATTGTCCTATGTTGTTGCATTGGATCGGTCTCCATACATAAATATGGGTGAACGCATTCCAGTGAATTTGTATTTATTTAGTAAGATTTAGTATTTATTTGTTGGTTTTAATTGATACATTTAATTTTATTTAAAATTATTTAATTTTATTTCAATTTATGTATGTAATTTTGATATGGATGTTTGTCTGAAATAAATATTTATTATTATTATTATTATAAGTTTAAAGGTTTTTGTGTAGTTTTATTTAAAAAAATATAGATTTCTTGAGTTTTTTTTTAATATTTTCGTGCCGGAGTATGAATTATTATCAGTGTTAGCAAAAAACCAGGCTTTCCCACATAAGATTGTCTCATAAACTTTTGCCGCTTTTTAATATTCTTATTTCGCAATCAATATAAATTAAGTTAAAAAAAAATATGTAATTTTTGATACTGCAGTTAACAAACTGTTACATTGCCATATTAATAAATAATTAATTAGAGCGCAATAGAAAACAGAAAAAAATTTAGGCATCTTGTCCACAATAGGCTTCTCGAAATTTTATTTTACATGCCATCAGTGTAACAAGTATGTATAGTTTGAGTGACGGTTTAAAATTAACTTAAACCCGAAGAAAATGTTTAATTTGTATACTATAAGATAGTTATCAAATGTAGCTTTTTTTATGTCAAAGGGGGCAACCGAGTAGACGGCCTACCTGATGGAGGTAGTACTATCGCCCATAGACCATCGCGATATAAGACATGTTGCGGATGTGTCACCACCCTTGGTTTGGAAAGAGAGGGAGGAAAAATGGGAAGGGGAGGAAAAAGGAAGGGGTAGGAAAGGATGAGAAAAGGGAAAGGGCAACCGCCTCTCTCACTCATCGAACGAATCGCAGCCACTAAGGCTACTTTACGCCGATCTTCTGTGAGAGGGTGGTACCTCCCCGGTCGAGCCAGCCCAAGTTCGAACTGAAATCACTTGATCACAGCTAGGCTCTACCACCTTAAAGCTTTTTAGCTTGTAATATTTTTTATATGAAAAATTGTTTTTGTACAAGAGTAATTAATCCCCAATTGAAAAATGATCTATTTTCTATCAAATAAATCCGAGTAAGTGATAACCTTCTTATTAAAACAAAACCAGTTCAGAAAGATAACTTTTTCGGAAGTGAACACCATGTTAACTCATGAGAAAATTCTGATTTTAATTTACATATATATAATATATGCTATATGTGCGTGTGTTTTACACTTTTTAACTATCTTTCTAACGAGAAAGAAATCTTTTAATAAAAATTATCCTCAACTGAAAATATATATTTTTTATCATAAAGAGATTCGTATGTTTAATGAGTGACCATTAAAACGATTATGTTTGATGAGTGACCATTAAAACGAAGTAGTTACATTTTTTATATACATTCATTTCTTTTTGCTTTAAACTGAGCTAAACGTATGTATATATGCCGATATATATGGTAATCAAAAAGTATTTTATTTGTTCTTCAAAATTGAATCAATTGAAAAAATTGACAAATATTTATAATCATTGATTTATTGATAGTTCATCAACTATATATGGCGCGTTTTCGACCGGAGGCACCGGTTGACCTGAAGTGATGCGATGACCGCGCGCTCTCCGCCCTCTATCTCGAAAACGGTACACCGTATAAAAAATTTTTTGGAACAAAATTTGTAGAGAATTTAGTATTCTACAATATTGATAAGAAATACAAATAGCAAAAAACCCATAGGAAATGAGATATTTCCAAAAAAAGGCGCAAAAAACCGAATTTTGTGAACTTTGACCTTGAAATTTAATAGTTGCTTACACCCTACCATATGTAGGTTTTGAGACAACTTTTAGGGTGTCAATATACAACTATTTACAGACTTACAGCTGGGTATCTCGAATTCCGAGATTCTTACCTAATTTAAGCTTAAACGACTGGACTAATCGGACAGACAAAGAGAAGCATCGGTACAAGGGTTAAGGAACACATTTCAGACGTCAGGAATAGGCGCGCGTCGAAGTCAGCAGTGTGCGAACATGCATTGGACAAACCAGGCCATTACATTAGATTTGATAAACCACAGATCCTAGCTCGTGAAGACAGATATATACCAAGTTAATCCGCGAGGCTATTGAAATTAAAAAACACCCCAATTTCAATAGAGAAGATGGCTGGAACCTATCAAACACCTGGGATCCTCTTCTTAAAAATATAAAATCCCATGTCCGTGACCACACCGCAGGACCTCGAGACACCGTGAGCGCATTTTGCCGGCATTCAGAGCGGTACGCAAGACAATTAAGAAATCGATGGCGGTAGGAGATAAAATGACCAGACCAACTGACAGATCTCGTCTGCCCGTGATCACGGTTGCTGAAAAGTAGCCGAAACGTCGGGAGTATGTAGTTTCTAATCAAAAATAAAACGCGAAGTAAAATCCGAAAATATTAGTTTCATTTAAATGTGTACTCGCGAAAATCTTAGATCTCATTAAGGATTTTCTTAAGTATTTTGTGCATATATTTTCATGTTGTCAGACCATCTTCTTGAAGCAATTATAAAAAAATCTGTCTTTGACAACATAAAGTGCTTGTTGTTGTCTAAGAGATTTTTTAACTCAAAGCTTTAATTTACATAATGATATTTTTACACAGTAATTATTAAATAAGTACTTCTGTCAATATATGCCGGACTCTTTCTTACATAAAATGGCTCTTGTGTTATACAAACAACAAAGCTGATGTAATTTATCTATAATAAGGAGATTTTGTTATAACCGTAATGATATTGAGCAGTTTTCATTTTTTTTCAAGCGCCGTCCCAAGAGAATATATAAATTAGTATAACTTGTACGGGAACAATATAACTTGTTACTCTCATGTCAGAAGTTTTATCCCTATTTAACTTCCTTAGTTTTTTCATAAATCCGCATGAGTTTCCCCTTGTAGCGTGATATCAAAGATTTCTCTTTATGTTTTATCTGATTATAGAAAAATATGTATAAGAAATGTTGGTTGGACTAAACATTAAATACATACTTCATAAAGTGCGTTGACCTGTTGAACGTTTACTTAAAACTTACTCAATCGTTTTAAACTTGTTAGGTCATAATATCTTGACCTTTTGGGAAATTGCTTAAAAAAATTGTATAGCTGTTCTTGTACTTCACGAAAATATATTCAAAAGAATAATTACAGTAGTCTATGATTCGCAAAAGATGGTTGATGTCAGGCAGGCGGTCGGGCGTAAAAACAAATAGCCAAAACTATTCACAAACATGTAAGGCAGACCCTGGCTATAGCTGTGAAATCGCCAGGTAGAAGAATTACAGTTATCTATGCAAAGTGAATAATAAATAAATTGTTTAATTAAATACCTCGGATATGAAAGGTATAAATAACTCAAACGACATCTTATTTGTATTTACATACTGCTGATTCCTTAACATGTCTGTTTTTAATATCCGGTATATGTTTTGTGACTCTTGTAACGATATTTCACTCTGTCCAATTTAAGTCACAGTCGCTGCCAAGTTATTAATTTGAAACACCTGTTTGTTCAAAAGAAATACAACTTTGTAAGTGAGTTCATTATGGTAGCTTATAGGTATATGAACGTGTGAGAGGGTAAATATTTCAACTTGTATATTTTAGTACGTAATTATCGATATTTTATAAAAAAATCTATTTAGAACTAATACTTTTGGTTCATAAACCACCTAATTAAAATTTATTTTAAACTTCCATAGTGCTATAAATAATACGTCGGTAAGGTTAAGCTATTGTACACAATTGTAGGATAAAGTTAACAATTTAAAAAAAAAAATAGTTTCAGCTGTGTCCTCTCTTTAAGATTTGTTTGTTTTTCCGTAACAGTAGCTCAACCATTTCACACGCCAGAGGCGTAATAGGAATTCATAGTTCTCATCGATGCTTTGGACGTTTTTAGACGTTCAAAAAAAGTTAAATTTTGATTTTAAATTACTGCAGGATAACCGTTATTTAAAAACATATCTTTAAAATTAGTAAAAAATATTTACAACTATATCCGACCATAGTTTTATCTTCTTTACATATAGCTAAGAATATGTTACAGATTCTTATTTTCATATTTATTGCACACTGCAACCGACTAATGATTGAGTCTTTAATTATCTAACTATACTATAAGTAACATTTATTAATTTCATTGACAGAGAAAACACTCTTATATTAATCATACCAAATTCCTAAAATTATGTTCATAACATCAATGCAATGTTGAGCTACTAATGAAAAAAAAAATGAATAGAATTTTTACACTGAAAAATTCTTCGACACTGTCAGATCTGAAGCTGCAGTGTGAATTTCAGGTTCAAGATATTAATTTCATACTACAAGTTACGAAACATAAACGATTTGTATAATGAAATATTTTATATTGATCGTTTAAAGATTCAATTTATTCATGAATCGATGGCACCCCTTAGATTACTTAGCGGGATTTTATTAATTTATTCGTTGGTTAGCTTAAACGGGACTAGATAACAAGGATCATCCGGTGCCTTTATTACTTGAATATTTTAACACTGAAATCGCTATAAATACAGAGTTCATATTGATTCACTTTCTGAATATTGCTTTGGATTACTGATCAGACTTAATAATATTTAATAATCATACTTTTGGATTAAAGCGAATATATTTATGATGACGTAATGATGACCATGACCGTTCTGCCAATAACGTATCGACTTAGAAGAAGAAGAATTTTAATTTTTTTATATGTACATACATATATGTATGTAAACATAATAATTAACCTGGGCTGTGTTGTGAGTTATATTAATGGAAAATCTAAAAGGATTATGAACTGTGTGTAATTTCACAGTAAATAGTATTCTCATTTCGAAATATCACTTGCGGCTTAAAGGAAAATACAACGGCCTGCGCAACACGTCAATAGCTTAGTCAATACAGACTTGCATTGTTTCAGTTTATGAAATTGCAGTTGCTTTAAATACAATGCTAGAAATCTATTACTTAGTCGTATAAGGTGGAATATTCATTGCTTTTTTATTTCATTTTTTTTTTCCGGTAAAACGAATGCGTGATTTATATTAATAGCCATATATAGCACTGTAATAAACGTTAGTGTTTTTTTTTAATTATTTTATTATAATTTAATAATTTTTAATTTCCAACGTTTTTGCAAATATCTAATTTTAGTTAACGGCTCCAATCTATTTTAACAGTTTTTAAAACTCGAACTCGCATTGAATTAATTTAATCTCGAAAATAGTGTAAAAATATATTTTTTTAATAAATATAGTTATTTACTAGCTGTACCCGCGACTTCGTTCGCGTGGAATAGTGACAATGAGCGTTTTTTTTAAAATATATACTTATTTTTATTTTGGATCATAATCACTGTCATTTTGGGTAGATAAAAAACCATTTTTACTGTAATGCTTCTCTATATAAGATTAATGGTGCCGATGTACGTATGTATAAGCATAGAATAGTGTTCGACGTGATTCTTTACTTTGACAAAACTTTTTTATTTATGAACCGATTGACATGAAACAAACACTAAAGCATAACTGAAGCATACCACAATATATACGTTAAAACCGCATCCAACTCGGATCAGCCGTTTCTGAGATAAGCGTGAACAGACAAACAGACAAAAAAAGTTAATTACATTTTTGGGTTCGACATCGACATAACAATAACCCCTGCTATTTTTTTATTTTTATTTTCAATGAACAGACAGCACTGTTCTACAATTTTATTATATGTTTAGATATATAGTTATAGAAATCAATCTAAATAAGTAATTTAGGTTGATTTCTACGAGGTGAATGTTCTTTTTTAATAATTCACCCTTACCAAATGTTCTTTTGTCATTAATATTTAATAATATATCACACAATATCAATACCATTAATAGTATCAAACTTGAACATTAAAATTCATATAAAATATGTATACGTTTGAATATTAATAAGTTTTATATTATTAATTTGTAACTACGAGTACGATACTATAACAAGCAGTCCGCAGCTACGTTGACATTATTCGCGCACTTCTCAGCTGATTGATGTCAGCTATATGACAATATTATCTTGTACCTTAATGAGAAAAAAGTATTAACAATGACTCCTACCGTTTTCTATTATTTTACTTCAATATTGTAAACAGTCTCATTAGATTTGTATCTACTATTATATGTAGATAAATAGATTAACAATTGAGCTAACTGCCAAAGCTTTTTACTACATTGAGCATATTAACCTGAATTTCGCTTAGAAATTTTTACAATAGACGTTTAAGTTGGCCTAATAATGTTTAGTAACATTTCTAACAAAGGGGCTGAGATTTTGTTCGGTCAAGAGAATCAAATTGTCGTTAAAAATCTATACAACTATAAAAATATATATCTCGTTGGGTTGTTTGAGTCAAATAAAATTACTATTAAGGTATAACATCATTGAATAATGTTTAAAATGTAATTAGACATAGAATTTTTGTCCACAAAAAACTGAACATGATTTAAACATGATAAATTGATGCCTTATTTTATAAACAATACTAGTCTAAATTATGCCAACTGTCATGTTTTATAACTATTATTTAGATGGTAATGCTATTTGGAAGCGGGAACAATACATGTAATTTCTCATGCGTTAATATTCCGGCTTCTTGCGTATTAATAATACGAAGTAATCAAACGTCTTAAAACAATAAACAATCTTCCCTTTATTTTTTGTTTAACGTAAACATCTATATCTCTAGTTGATGAGTTATTAAGTGTGTACGTTATATTTTTGTGGCTCTTTTTTTAATATACAAGAAGATTCCTGTGAATTAGTTAGTGGGCTAATGGGGTAATGATTAATACTATAAATATACCTTTCACACACATATAGAGGAAAATTTCAGTTGTTATTAAGAATTAGCTCAGTAGATAGGTGAAAAATATTGAAAATTGAACGAATATCGTCCAAGAAACACCGTTGTATAAATAAAATATTATGTAAGGAGTGACACTGCTGTTTCCGTGGAATGAACACCTGGCCGTGTGAACTAGAAGATTTCTGATACCACAGAAGCAATGTAATGGCATTGTCATCCTAACATCCAGGTGGTCACGTATCTAATTTTTATTACAATTTCCGCAGTTTTCTTATAACTTATGAATGGCCTAAACCGGTATTTTGTATATCTTTAAACGTGGATCAGATCAACGGATACGCAGTAACCATAAAAAAACATAAATAAAATGCGTTTGCAACCCTTAATATTCTAGTAATTTGCATTTATGACAGAAAACAATTCCGATCGTAGTGGGTGCATATTTAATATTATTCTATTCCTACCTAAGGGGAATGAATATTATAATGAATTACTGGTTACTCTATTGTACCCATTGATATCGGTATAAGTACAGAGAGTGCCATAGAAAAACATATACGAAAAAAGAAGAAAATACTTATTTCCGAGGCAGTTGATGATTTTAAGAACAAAATATAAACTTGGCAAGTATAATAAAGACACAGACATATAAATGTTTCAATTTAAATAAATAGACGAGAGGAGACAACATTTGCTTGGATTAGTCAATGTAACAATGAGTGACCCTTTATAACAGTGGGGTGTATATACATATATTACACATTTATTTATTTTTCTTTGTATTAAAAATAAATTAAACTTTATGTCTTTGGAAAGTTTATATATAACGAGCGTTTTCTTTTTCATTTAAACTATAACTGTATAATTAACATATACATGGTTCAACAAAATTTCATTATGAATATTGGCATGGTGTGTACACTGAAAAGAAAAATTGCCTTAATCCAAATGGGAAGAGAGAGAGAGTTAGAGAGTTATTTTTTTGTCCAATATGTTAATAATATTTTAGACAAAACCGACTGTTGAATTTTTTTTACAAAAGAATCTCTTGACAAAAAAGCCTTAAACTCATAAAACAAAAAAAATGTTTCCAATTTGATTTCTTTTCTCTTACTATCAAATGTTTTCTTTAAAGAGTGCAAATAGGTAGGGATTGTAGTTATTTTACAACTGACTATACTCAAATTTTGTGTATGTATAATGACAACAAATTAATAGCTTATCGCTGTTATGAACAATTGTGACTAGCAGGATTGTTATAATCTAATTAAATACGGTTTTAATTAGTTATATAATAAGTAGAAAAAATATACAAATTTAAGTATGTAAATAAAAACATTAAGTTACAGATGTAACAAAGTCGGGAAAAGTACCCAAGCAAAATTATATTTTGTTTGAAATAGTTCTTGTTGAAAACTCTAAATGGAGTATATTTTCATTTCAAAGTGCTCTAAAATAACTTGTCTCATATAAATAGATACTATGATTATTATAATTATGACACGTCTAAAACACATGAACATAATAAAAACAATGGCATGGCAACTATTTATTGACAATATGTCTTTTAATAGATGCTGAGGAATAAATAGAAACAAGGCTTGCAAACAAAACACCATGATCATTCACAATATCATTTTCGTGATACAGTCATCAAACGAGAGTATTCATTTGTCTTTCCTTAATAGAGGAAAATAATTTTACTATCTGGTAATGATGATGACGAGCTCGTGGAGTACTTTAAATAGAATATGACTCATTGGAATGTCTGCTTTCAATGATAGTCAATAACCTTCACTTAGTCTTGATGTTTATTGCAAATATATACGGATAAGTTCCGATGGAGTACTGGTTTATATAAAAGAAAATGTAATGGTTATTTTCCTTTTGTTGTTAAAATCAAATATGAAGATTGTTATAATCAGATGGTTTCATGAGACTTAAGGACTATAAGTGTGTAGATAAGTTTTCAAGGCGATTCTACAAAATATGATTGTTTTATTGTTGATATTTACATTTGGTTGGCTAGAAAAATGTTTCGCAAGAAAAAGGTATAATTTTCATAATAATTTATTACAAAGTACATTTATTATATCTTCTATATATATAAAAATGGATTGCTGTTCCTTAGTCTCGATAAAACTCGAGAACAGCTGAAGGGATTTATTTTATCTTAGTCTTGAAATGTTCGTGGAGGTTCAGGGAAGGTTTAAAAGGTGAGAAAAATTGATTCATTTTCGGGAAAACCCTAAAAACAGCCCTTTTCTATTTCCCATACAAATGTTTTCTTTGACATTAGATTTGACAACTAACTAATATGTCAATCATTCTGTTCGATTGAAACAGGAAAAACCTGATTATTTATGGCCTCTAGGACGGAATATAGTTCGCCCGGTCAGCTATACATATATTACTAACTAGAAGACCTGCCGAACTTCGTATCGCCCTATAATCAAGAAACATCTATTACGTTTTTTATTTATATTTTTGGAGTTTACCTGTAAGCCATAAATCTGCGTGTTTTGAAGTGCGACAGAATGATTGACATATTAGTTGTCAAATCTAATGTCAAAAAAAAAAACCGTTTGTATGGGAAATAGAAAATGGCTGTTTTTATGGTTTTCCCAGTAGTGAATAATTTTTTTTCAGATTTAATACCTTCCCTGAAGCTCCACGAACATTTCAAAACTAAGATAAATCCGTTCAGCTGTTCTCGAGTTTTAGCGCGACTAAGGAACAGCAATCCATTTTTGTATATGTATATAGAAGAAGATGATGAAATTAACGCGGACGAAGTCGCGGGCAAAAACTAGTATATTATAAATTCAAAGAAATGGCTTTATAGCATTTTAGATAAGTTTTTGTGATGAGATGTTGTCTTTCAAAATCTGTGACTTTTAAAACATATAATTATCATTATAATTATTAATTTTAACTAAATTAAGATCCGACATACCATATTTCTTGGACATTCTATTTGTTTGAATCTAATTAAATGTTATACAGAAAATGATTACAGTTCGCTCAAGGGACAGTAATAAAATTCTATTCCAAGAATCTAATATTTCAGTTCAGTCGTTGTCCATTTTTATGTGCCTCGGGCCATAAAATACAATATGTTTCATTAATATATTTTTTTACGAGAATACAATTGAATATTATTTAAATATTAAAAGGATAATGTTTTACAATTCTTAGTGTAATTTTGATTGAAATTTCAATTTCTTGGTCTTAGTCCAGATCTAGCTTATACATTCAAACTCTCCTACAAGCTAGAATATTTGATGCTTGATATTTTGTGAAAGTCAATAAATTAAAATTGCGAAATAAATGCTGTCGTTGATTTCACAATTATGGTATTTTAATAATATTTGAAATGTTTTTATTTATTACGAACAGATTACAACATTAATTTGATTTTCAAAATGGAACTAATATTTTCATTACTTACATTTTTTGCAAATATTTTCACCTCTCATCTGATTTGCAGACTTTCATCTCATTTGTTCGTGATCAGGGTTTCCGCGAAGTAGTTATTCATAGCGTTGATAAGTAAACACTATTTAAAATAAATTCAATCTAAAGATTTTGTAAACAAAGAATTTATAAGTTGTCAAGAAGACAGAAAATACTAAAGGTAAACAAATTAAATGTATTCGTAAAGGTCAAAAGTATGTTTAAAGTGGTTTCATGTAACACATATCGTGAACAAAATTAAAATAAATATATTAGACAATTTTTCTTTTATTTTAGTATTTTCTTTGTCATCCTCATTTAATTTATATAAAAATAAATAAGGGACACTTTAAATAAATACAATAAAAACATAATATATCATTAAATTAATATCATATAAAATAAATACTGAATAGTTTATTACCCTATAAATATACTTGTTATTTATAAGAATACCTCCCTCTTTCTATGTACAACTTTAAATAAGTCCTCAAAGTTGTCAAAATTCTAATTAATTATTTAGGAACTTTTTTTAGTAGATTCATTTGAGCCTAGGACTAACTCTAATTGGTACGAGTTTATAAACTTTGATATTAAAAATATTGTTAGGGTTTAGAGTATTTAGGTCTATCCGTTCTCATATATATTATAAATAAAACTACATAATCATTTCATTTCATTGGTCCATAAAGACGAGTTCATTAATATTATATCGTTTTTTTTCAAATTTAAAAAAAAAAAATAAATTGTACTAAAATAATTGTCGTCAAATCAAACTATTGTTAACTGTAACCGGACAATGCGTACTCAAAAGCAATTGTTTTCAAATTAAATCTTCTATATATATAAAAATGGATTGCTGTTCCTTAGTCTCGCTAAAACTCGAGAACAGCTGAACGGATTTATCTTATCTTAGTCTTGAAATGTTCGTGGAGGTTCAGGGAAGGTATAAAAGCTGAAAAAATTTTATTCATTACTGGGAAAACCATAAAAACAGCCCTTTTCTATTTCCCATACAAAGGTTTTTTTTTTTGACATTAGATTTGACAACTAACTAATATGTCAATCATTCTGTCGCACTTCAAAACACGGAGATTTATGGCTTACAGGTAAACTTTAAAAATATAAATAAAAAAACGTAATAGATATTTCTTGATTATAGGGCGATACGAAGTTCGCCAGGTCTTCTAGTCTATATATATAAAAGAAAGTCGTGTTAGTGACTCCACTTATAACTCAAGAACGGCTGAACCGATTTAGCTGAAAATTGGCAGGGAGGTAGTTTAGAGCCAGGAAATCGCAATAGGATACTTTCTATCCCGTTCGACAGCATTCCTGTGGGACTTGACATGAAACGTCAGTCACTATAAAACGTGGAATGACAAAACACAATTGACAGCTATGCAATTGACGTATAATGACAGATATGTAATTTAGTATTTGCGGGATAAATTTAGAAAATCGTTGTTTTTCACATGGGCAGTTATATTTTGCGTGTTCACGAGTTGGGAAACCATCCGCTTTATTTGTGTTAACGTTAGACCAAAAAACAAAAAATGTGGTTTACAAAGGAGCACTTCAATGAAACGGATAATTTGCGGACACGTATAACACTTCGATTCGGTATCTACTTTGGATTCACTTTCATTTACTTAGAGAAGTTCAAGTAAATAACACTTCATTTTTGTAATCGAAATGAATTCATTGCTGTTGTGAAATGAAATAAAAATTTTCCTTTTCAAATATAAAACAAAGAAAAATCTTCATCTTTTAATCACCAAACGAAATGTTACATAAAACAAAGCCTTCTGGAGGCGAAACGGAGTTCGCCAAGTTTACTAGTTTTTAATAATTGAAAATTTAACAACTGGAATAACTGTCACTTAAATAATTAATATATTCCTTATCAATAGTAAGTTACCTACAAAATAAAATTTCATGACTTAAAAGACTTTTAAAGTCAATATATTTCTATTATATATTCGAATATTTTGAAAATTCATACCAATTAAGTTGGCTCTTAAATTCGAAATATATACACCAATATAATTTTTTTCTTTAGTCCCTTAAAAGATTCATAAAATAAATTAATAAAAGCTAACCAGACCGTCCAACGACGACACTATTGTTAAGTAATCCCTCTTTCTTAATTTACTTAGCCATGAAATAAGGTGGTAAAAAATTTAATATCAAAAGTTTAAATTAAAATGAAGCTCAAGTAAATATCTCTTTTTTAAAGTGACAGTCCGAAGTTTGTAGAAATTGTATAACTTTTATGTTTCAAAAATATAAAAAGTGTAAACGGTCCTACTGGTCAGTAACCTTTAAAGTAGAGGCTGTGTCTGATGTATCTGATTTATCGCTTATTTTATGAGTACTATTTTACAGTAATGTAGCTGTCTAAAGTTTTTTTTTTAATTTAATGTCTGGGTGTGTGACTAATCTCTTAAGGCTTAAACTAAAAGCTAATGCCATATAGAATTATATTATTTATATAAGGCAAAGATGTTTAGAATTCTGTAAATGAAAAGACATTTTTATTAATACTTGGTTTTCTGATATTTCGTTTATTTAATAAACAGGTATACTGATGCTCGTGGTCATAATCAAAATATCATTGATTATTATTTCTATTCATTGAATTATTTTGCAAAAAATATATAATTAACTAAATAAATATATCAATTTATTTCATATAGTATATTTATATATGCGATAGAAAATGAAATTATTAAATGTTGGATAAAATTGACTACCGTGTGTATCCAGATGGCTAGCTTCTGTTCAATCTTTATTGCCTGGCGATATGGAAAACGATCATGTACAGAAATTCTAGCAGAATGTTATTCTGTGCACGTTCAGCATGTATGATATAAATTTTAAGTACATTTAAGCTATGAACGTGACTAAGTTAGACTGTACTTGACAGATTTCACTTGTCGAATTTCTTCAGGGTCAAACAAAAAAATACTTGGATATTCTCTGATAGTTAAATAGCAACATATGCAAAATATCATGTAATCTAAATGACATTTTACATGTCTGTCCTATTACAGAAATGTAAAAACAATTCTTCGTATATGTAGATAAGAGAGCCAGAAAAATAAAAAAATACACTTTATCTGTATTATTGATGTGTACACTTATAACACGAGTGTTGATTGTATTTTCACTAACTTTAATATCATTCTGTAGTTTGTATATTATAGTTATTATAATAATAGTTTAAATTATTAGACATGGATTAAGTATAAGTAGTCTTAGTAGTTTAGTATTAGAGTATAGTAGACTGAGAATAAAGTTGAAATACTGAATAAATAAAGATATTTTCTACGTTTTTTTTTGTAAATTGGTTGATATGAAGTTTTAAAATAATAAAATGAAACAACATTTATACATTGCTTCGCTCCCACTTAGATTGTATAAGAGGATATTACCTCCAGGGTTTTTGAAAGCTATATGTGCCTTTAAATATTTTTCTAATTTTTTGTGGAATGAAATTGTCTAAAGTTACAAAACTAATTATTACAGATTAACTATACATAAATTCACAATTTTTTATATTTAGATTGTATAGGGTAATATTATATTAGTATACATACATAATATTTATGTATGTTTTGTTTTTTAAATATACGTTATTTGTAATTTCTTTTATTATTCAAGTCTTTACAAAAGTACAAAATTTAAGGCAGGAACTAGCGTATCAAATATAAGAAGGTCAAAGTTCGAACACATTTCGGGAACACTTTATTGTCTCCGAAGTTTATACCTATTGTTGCTTTGAATGGATTTATATAGATTGAATACCTATACCTATATATTAATAATCTTTTATTATTACAAAACTTTCAACTAGAGTAATATGGAATAGAAAATAATTTACAAACTATTTTCAGAATACAGAAATTGCCTATAGAAATATCGATTAATTCTCCTATAATTTGGTTCCCAACATAAGTGTAAATGCTTAACAAGTAAGAACTCAAAATGAGCCGGTGGTATAGATCTTTTCTGGAAATTAAGCTGGATGATAAATATTATTGATTTGTTTTATTACTACATATTACCTTTCGTGGTCGTAGATGTTCGGAACACGCTTTATAAGCGGCCAGATGACTACTTGAACATAACATACATTTGCTATCTGTTCGATCATTACCGTATACCGTCCGACCCTATCCGCGTATCTAACACATATATATCCTGTTTGTTTAAAGCATCTTGCAATTTAAATAGTTCTTGAAACGCTTATACTTCATTTATAAAAGCAGGCAGATAACCAATATCAAAAATGTATTAGGACCTCAAAAGTTCCCTGAATGGTAATCAAAATAATATGTTTATCTCGGGTGTCATTAGACTAACAATATGTACATTTCCTTCTGGTAAAAAATGTAAAATGATATAAAACCTACCAAGCTTAAAATGCGTAAGTATACATAAAAGTACCATTCACATTCAGAATTCCTTTCAAATGATATAAGCATAAGGTTTCATTTCCTGAAGCAAAAGAGTTATAACGTTTTTTTAATGTAGTTATAAAGGGCAAGTCCGGGTGATTTCAATGTTTGTTCCGAGATTTAATGTTGTGATAGGGCGACATTTACAAAGTCTTCAATTCAAAAAGCAAATAAAATTTGTGGAGGGACGGTTTTGAAGCGTGGGGTTTTGTTCTTTTTGTGTGAATGTGGAACGATTCTCGTTAGAAACTTAAATGAAATCATATTAGTTTGACCAAAATAGTAGCAATATTAAAAGTAAAAGCTGTAGTCAAGGTAACTAAAACCTACTGTTACAAATAAATATTTACTTTTAGCAAACGCTATAGTAGTTACGGTGTTTATAAATTTGCTGAGTGGTATGATGTCCAAAATGGACAGCATAATCATTAACAGGAAATAATTAATTATTATTGCTCCATTTTACATCCACGTTTTGTTTCCTTTTGTGATTTTAATAGTATAAATTTTAGTAATCGAAATAAAAGTCAAAGTCGATTTTCATTATTTTATCAATTAAAGTTCTTGAAACTTATTGTTACACTAGTCCAACTGAAGTGTGATGTTTTAACTTTCTATTTGGTTTTAATTTCTCTAACCCAGAAGACTTAGACGAAATAGTTCGATTTTAAAGCATAGTTTGTTCTTCTAGTTTTCAACTAGTTAGTACCGAAGTTACTTCTTGTAACGAAACTAGTTCAATAGATACGCTGTAATTTCCTGGTGTAGCTATGTTATTTTATTTTACGTTTTGTGGTTAAAGTCTTTGCAACTAAAAACAACTTCATTAACTTTGACCTCGTCATTGAAAAGTAGATATTACAGTTTTTTTCATGTCTTTGACGTATCCTATCGGTTTACTCTGTTTTACACATTTATGAAAGAAAATTTACTCTATTTTTATGTATGTGTTGGTGCTACTAAAGAATAGATATATTAAGATCCAACGAAAACAGTAACAAATTGGCTATATACATACATCTAAAAATAAGCTAGCAATAAATTGGACCTTGTTTAAATCTTTTATAACGATTAATTTTTTATAATTTATATTAGTTTTATCCCAAACTTACTCTGAATTTGAGAAGATAATATTTATGAAGCAATCAGGGTCGTTTAAATATTATTATTAAACGAGAAAAAATCACGAAATGCAATTCGTATTTCATACCTAATTATTTTTTAATAATATATAGACTTACATATATGTTGCTCTAGTGATAATTAAACTAAAGAACCAATTAATAACAGTTTGCGAAAAAAGTTTTATCTTTCAACCTATTAATATGTTATTTTGTATAACAAATGTTTATTTGCATTACTATAATAATGGTATGAGACTCAATTTACGGGACCTATCTTTATGAGGAAGCCTTTTTATTTAGCAACTATAATATAGATTATTTTTGAACTGTAGTTTATGACCAGGTGTGAAGTTAATTACGTGAACTCTTTAACAAATCCTTATTATAATTAGTGTTACTTCTGAAGTTGCTGTAAAAAAAGATATTGGTAAGTCTAGATCTCAAAAATAATTCACCGCCTCAGAGTAATTCCAATAATTAAGGCATATAAAATGTCGTCTACCCGGGATCATGCCCATAAGTAACGAAAACGTCGGGAGTATGTAGTTTTTTACAAAAATACAATAGCGTATGTAGTACATACGAAAAGTATTAGTTTCATTTAAATCTATCTGGAAAATGCGATAGTCTAAGAATATATTCATTGATCCTTGGGTAATAACATATTAACATTCAAGATTTATGATTAGCTTCATAATATGTTAGTAATTGAAATTATATTAAATCATAATCTTCATAATATTAGTTATCCATTTTTGTAACAGATCAGAATATTATGTATATTAAATCCGTAATGTAACGGATCAAAAATCTTAAGTAGACTGAACTCAATCTTTGACCCACTTCTTGTTTGTCGGAAGCAAATTTCTATTATCTGATAATATAAAAAATCATCGTAGAGAGATTTCACCGTAAACTTGGCAAGATTGGCTATTACGTATTATCCATTTTTTAAACAAACTATGTAAGAATAAGAATTATGGTTAGAAGTTAGTATTTTTGAATTAAATTCTACCGTAATATAATTTATTTTGAATGTTAAGAGACGAGACGAAACCTCTTAGCATTCAATGGATTCACCGTGCGGGTGCCGGGTCCATTGCGTTGCAGGGAGAGGAGCTTCAACAGTGCCTGGGACTTGCGACCCAGGTGTAGGTTTAAGGGGCCCCTTAACTAACGCGCGTTATACGCTCACCTCCACTGTCCAAGTTCCTCTCCCTACCTAACCAAATTTGAAAAGAACCTACTAGGGCTGCCTTCGACGTACGTTCTAAGAATGAATTAATGTTAGTTCTGGACAGGCCCAAGTCTTTTAGTAGGTTATAGAGAGATTTAGCTGTTATACCTCTCGCTCCCACCTCTACCGCGTACAAATCAACGACGAACCTATTTCGAGTTAGTTCGTTAGTGAGCTCGTAATACTTATTGACCTTGATGGCATGGTCTTTGGGGATGTTGGTTTCCCAAGGCACCGTAAGCTCTATCATCACAACGCGCTTTAAAATACGCGAATATAGAAATATGTCTGGTCTGGAGGCCGACGCACAAATATCCTCGGGGATTTTGTATTGTTTCTCATACGTATCCATCATGATAGTCCAATCCGAAGCCGCTTTAAGGATAGAGTAAGGCTTGACGTTTGATTTTATAGCCCTGGTGCCCTCTCTCACAAAACCTATTGATCGTTCGTTTGTGGTTATTTCCCTTTGCGCTCTGGCTACCGAAAGACTAACCGCTTCACGTATGATCTCTAAAACCCTATCGTGACGACGCGAGTATTGACCGCTGTCCAGGAGAACCTTACATCCCACCAGCAAATGCTTGGCAGTTCCAACTGCCTTTCCGCAGATATAGCAAGTTTTTTCGGTACCTTTACCCCATCTTACTAAATTACTCTGATCTGGGAGAGTCATCTGGAACGCATTGAGATAAAATTTTAGCAAGGCTGGCGACCAGTCATGAATTAGGGTGCGCCATTTTAGTGCTAGTGGAATGCAAAAATCTCCTATGTCTAACCACTCGTTCTGCATTTCTAAACTCATTGCATGGATCTTGTATTTATCGTTCTCGTCTTGCCGAATAAAAGACTTCAATATATCCGTATCTTGGACTTTCCTACTTGATCCTAACCCTACTCTGTTATTTTGCGCTCCGATCATAAATTGTTTATGGAATTGAAGTCGTGACTCTAGCTCTGGGGCATCATTGTCTTTTGGGAGTGATGTAACGACGTCATCATGGGATTTTCCCAGGATATGTCTCTTGGAAACTCTTAGGTGTTTGTAGAGCTCCGATGGTCTTTTTAGATTCATCCCAAAACTATTACGATCCCTGAATAAAGCCGATGAATCAGCCGTTAGCGCGAGCCCGAGCCACAACTTCAACATCTTTATGACGCCTGCATCTAATTTAGATAAAAGGGTTTTACTAAAATCATAGACGAGGAAAGGCCAATTCAAACGTGAAGTT
Organism: Danaus chrysippus; assembly: GCA_916720795.1. Lineage (NCBI taxonomy): Eukaryota > Metazoa > Arthropoda > Insecta > Lepidoptera > Nymphalidae > Danaus > Danaus chrysippus. Next base: position 2,366,728 of record CAKASE010000046.1, on the reverse strand, counting down.
AAGTAATTATCGTAGATCCATGCTTTTTTTACGTTACTGATCTGCTGGCTATCTACCTTGTTAAGATCATTTAAAAAGCTATCTACTATTCCTTCTAAAGATGGAGTACGACCTATATTATCAATCTTACGACCGAGAAACTTGAATGGTGCATCTTCCGTAACTGTAGAAACGCATTGACCGCCTATCGATAGTCCCGGATCGTATGAGGTGTATCTTGTATTCCGCCTACCAAGACACAAACAGTGACATTTACTTGGTTTTGTCCTCAATCCATCCGTCCACTCACAGAATTTATCCACTTCATCCAATAGTACTTGACAGTGTTTGGGGTGACGTGTCAGTATTGCGAGATCGTCAGCGAAGGCTAAAATGGATTCCGTGTATTTATTATTAAACTTAAACCGATAACCCCATTTTTTCTCATTACAGATTAATTTGTCTACTAAGATGTTAATAACGATATTAAACGTAATTGGAGATAAACAACAACCTTGAAACAGTCCTACATTATAACTCAAACTTTTTGAAGGGCCTTCTTTAGTTATTATAGAAAACCTTAATTTTGAGTAATCCGACGCGATCATATCTCTAACTAGGGGTGGAAAGTTGTACCATCTAAGCGCGAATAGCATCAACTCGTGTTGTATCGACCCGAACGCGTTCTCTAAGTCTATCCAACAAACTGTAATTTGCCGCTCGCTTTTTCTAGCATCTTTCAAACTCTCCGACAGCAAGGTGTTGTGTTCTAGGCATCCAGAAATCCCGGGTAGAAACCCTTTCTGGTGATTTGGCCTAAAATACTTGTTGCTGAGCATGAATCGCGTCATTCTCGTTTGTAGGACCGAGAAAAAGATTTTAGAAATTGTATTTGTTAAGGCTATCGGTCTAGTATCCTTCGGATCGGTAACTCGATCTTTTTTGGGAATGAGGACAAAAATTGCTTTCCCGAAACACTCCGGGATTTGCTTCCTTGACCAGATTTTGCCGTATATATTTATGAGGTGTTTACGAACCGATGGACATTTTTTAAAGACTATATATGGGATACCATCGGGGCCCGGTGCAGATTTAGATGATTTCCTCTTTATGTGACTACTTATTTCGTCTAACGTTGGTGGTATGCCGTGAAAATCGATATGAGGAATTTCCGGTTTTTGTTCGTTTGGATCCGTATAGAGCCTTACACTTTTAGGCACTTCGTATGTGCTCTTGAAATGGTCGTAAATTTGATCGTTGGTCAAGAGAAGCTGTCCGCGTTCTTTCTTAAAAATGGTTTTCGAATACTCAAAAGGGTTTTTATCAAAATCTACTTCCTGTTTGGCCCGGTCAAAATTACCGCGATATTCTGCAGTTTGTGCCGATATTCCTTGAATTAATTTAAGGATTGACCTTAACGCCCTAGCTAGCTGATGACTAAGGTGGTTGTCGCCTAGAGCTTTGGCTATACGTAGATTTTTTATTAATTCCCGTTTTTTCTTCCTCATTTTTATCTTGAACGAATTTTCTTTATTTTTGCGAGCGTAATGATTACGTGGTGGATATTGCTCGTTGAAGTAGTCATAAACGGTATTTTGGAAAGTTTCTACCTGCGAGTTCAATTCCTGCTTCGAGCCCGGATGCTCTAACAGGACCGCTAAATTGTCGTCGTGAACTTTCCAAGTCGATTGTTTCATGTTAGGAATGCTAAGACGTGTCCGGATGTTAATGGACTCCTGGTGGTTTCCAGTTAATGGTTCACCATGGGATACGTGAGGGTCAACTCTATCCGAAGTGATAATTGAAGAACTTACCAACGATTGTCGCGCTTCAACACCATTATGTGTTTTTAGGTGTTTAATGTACCAGGCTCGTCTCTTGTAATTTTTCCCGCACGTAGGGCATTTCAAGTCCGTATTCGCGCCGTTTTCGCCGTTTAAATCGACCGGTGGACAGATCTTCCGCCCCCCCTCTCGGACTGTCCCAGGGGTATTTTTCTTTATAGGACTTTTAGCTTAATAAATCCCGGGCTGGGCTTGCTAGGCCGTTGCCCTCGGCTGTCTTTCCAGCAGTCATCCGTCTTTCCGGCAGTCATCCGTCTTTCCGGCAGTCATCTGTCTTTCCAGAGTCAGCCCGACTCTCCGGGCAGTCGTTTTATATGAGACGAAACCTCTTAGCATTCAATGGATTCACCGTGCGGGTGCCGGGTCCATTGCGTTGCAGGGAGAGGAGCTTCAACAGTGCCTGGGACTTGCGACCCAGGTGTAGGTTTAAGGGGCCCCTTAACTAACGCGCGTTATACGCTCACCTCCACTGTCCAAGTTCCTCTCCCTACCTAACCAAATTTGAAAAGAACCTACTAGGGCTGCCTTCGACGTACGTTCTAAGAATGAATTAATGTTAGTTCTGGACAGGCCCAAGTCTTTTAGTAGGTTATAGAGAGATTTAGCTGTTATACCTCTCGCTCCCACCTCTACCGCGTACAAATCAACGACGAACCTATTTCGAGTTAGTTCGTTAGTGAGCTCGTAATACTTATTGACCTTGATGGCATGGTCTTTGGGGATGTTGGTTTCCCAAGGCACCGTAAGCTCTATCATCACAACGCGCTTTAAAATACGCGAATATAGAAATATGTCTGGTCTGGAGGCCGACGCACAAATATCCTCGGGGATTTTGTATTGTTTCTCATACGTATCCATCATGATAGTCCAATCCGAAGCCGCTTTAAGGATAGAGTAAGGCTTGACGTTTGATTTTATAGCCCTGGTGCCCTCTCTCACAAAACCTATTGATCGTTCGTTTGTGGTTATTTCCCTTTGCGCTCTGGCTACCGAAAGACTAACCGCTTCACGTATGATCTCTAAAACCCTATCGTGACGACGCGAGTATTGACCGCTGTCCAGGAGAACCTTACATCCCACCAGCAAATGCTTGGCAGTTCCAACTGCCTTTCCGCAGATATAGCAAGTTTTTTCGGTACCTTTACCCCATCTTACTAAATTACTCTGATCTGGGAGAGTCATCTGGAACGCATTGAGATAAAATTTTAGCAAGGCTGGCGACCAGTCATGAATTAGGGTGCGCCATTTTAGTGCTAGTGGAATGCAAAAATCTCCTATGTCTAACCACTCGTTCTGCATTTCTAAACTCATTGCATGGATCTTGTATTTATCGTTCTCGTCTTGCCGAATAAAAGACTTCAATATATCCGTATCTTGGACTTTCCTACTTGATCCTAACCCTACTCTGTTATTTTGCGCTCCGATCATAAATTGTTTATGGAATTGAAGTCGTGACTCTAGCTCTGGGGCATCATTGTCTTTTGGGAGTGATGTAACGACGTCATCATGGGATTTTCCCAGGATATGTCTCTTGGAAACTCTTAGGTGTTTGTAGAGCTCCGATGGTCTTTTTAGATTCATCCCAAAACTATTACGATCCCTGAATAAAGCCGATGAATCAGCCGTTAGCGCGAGCCCGAGCCACAACTTCAACATCTTTATGACGCCTGCATCTAATTTAGATAAAAGGGTTTTACTAAAATCATAGACGAGGAAAGGCCAATTCAAACGTGAAGTTAAGTAATTATCGTAGATCCATGCTTTTTTTACGTTACTGATCTGCTGGCTATCTACCTTGTTAAGATCATTTAAAAAGCTATCTACTATTCCTTCTAAAGATGGAGTACGACCTATATTATCAATCTTACGACCGAGAAACTTGAATGGTGCATCTTCCGTAACTGTAGAAACGCATTGACCGCCTATCGATAGTCCCGGATCGTATGAGGTGTATCTTGTATTCCGCCTACCAAGACACAAACAGTGACATTTACTTGGTTTTGTCCTCAATCCATCCGTCCACTCACAGAATTTATCCACTTCATCCAATAGTACTTGACAGTGTTTGGGGTGACGTGTCAGTATTGCGAGATCGTCAGCGAAGGCTAAAATGGATTCCGTGTATTTATTATTAAATTTACTTTTTAAGAATGAAATTATAGCTGTATTTAAAAATAAAGGCTTCCAACTTCACTGAATAACTGAAATCATACTTTCATAGATAATCCTAAATGATATTTTGATTGTTCCTTTATCATTTCATTGTACGATGCATTCAATATTTATTGCCCTTTATGTTCAGTCCCAATTTACATGTCACATACGCTTAATTATAGTTCAATATGAATATTGAAGTAAAATTAATTAATTAACTTGATAACTGCTTAAAATGTAAAACCGTGTTAAGTTTGCTCGAAGTAATTTAATATGTAAGCTCATTTCATCAACACACACATCCAATATTTAAATACAAAAACAACGTTCTCTATCGATCTTCTGCTTCTTCCTGGTAATTTCCCAGCTATACCCAGGGTCTGATTTACATGTCGTGAATAGTTTTAGTTAACTATTTTTACGACCGGCCGCCTGCCCGTCATTAACCCTCTTTTGGGAATCAGCATTAATCAGTGATGTCTAAATACTCTTAGAAAGTACACATGTCTCAGAAAAATTACATTTGTAATTGCCAGTGCCAGGATCGATCCCAACCCTTCGTGCACAAGAGGCGGGCCTCTTAACAACTAGGCAACCACTGACTTATCGTTCTGTATCGATATTAAAGATATAACTAAAATCTGTCTTACAATCATTTCTCTAACAACACACTAAGAAACAAACGTTTTTATATTTTATAGTAAACATGCCGTGTAGATATATTTTTCAGTTTATTTGTAACAATTTAAATCGTCGATCAAATCATTATAAGCGGGGAGCGTAGGTGATTGTAACGATTTTCTGTTAATAATGGCATGTTAAGGGTTATATTGAGGATTAAGTTTATATGTATGTTCATTTAACTTAGTCTAACACTCGTGCCTTTTGGTCATAAAAATTGGTAAACACTATATCTCGATTATTAAAAACGATTTGACTATATAAAGGTAAAATGTTTGAAATCTATACACAAAATTGGGTCATAAACACATCATTAGAGGTAATAATGACAAATAAACTGAATGTTATATCATAAAATCCACGAAGACAGTTTTTTCAAAATATATTTTTAAAATACTTTGAGTAGTATACAATCATAAGTATGTATAATTGTAAGTATGGTAAGTAAAAGTGTAAAGTAAATAATTTTCCTACAATATTTGTTGTGTTAAATAATATAATCATTTACTAGCTTGCCGTTTGACAATAGGGTACTTGGAATCCTGACAGATTAGACGTTTGTATTAAATTCAATAGATAATTTATCTTCGCTAAAGATTAATGATCTTGATTAATAGATTTTAATATTTTATAATTATTAAAATATTATAACAATAACATCAAGTCATCAAAATGTGTTTCTACAGAAGTTATTCAATTAATTTTTTAATAAATCTTTAATTATTTTTTAATCTTAAAATAGTTTGATATGAAAAACTTATTGAAATTTCGTTTTACAATCATGTAATTTTAAAATAGTTATCCATTTATAGTGTCTATTATTTTAGTTTTTAAAGGCCAAACTTTGCATAAATTTTTTTACGCAAGCTATGTTATCGTCTTCATTAAATATTGACTAAGGAATAAGTCTACGCAAGTTTATAATTAATAAATATGTATAACTAATAATTATGGAAGTTGTGAGACCCTTATTATAAACTCTGATTGTGCTAGACTAAGTACAATGGGTACAATGTAAAGATACTTTTATCAGTAGACAAGGATCTTGCGGTCGAAACTTCAAAATCTGTTGCGATAAATATTCTGGTTTGGGTCCTGTTTTGTCTCTCTATTTGAAAACTATTTTATTCATTGTAACCAAATTATGTTGTAAATTATCTATAATGTAAAAGGCGATTTTAAAGATACTTTGTATCTATTTACCATATTTTTAAATATTTCTGAACCATAATAATCTTTGTTCTGGCTACGGGTTTATGAATATGTTTAATTAATGATTTTCCAGAAAGACTTTTTCTTATTCCAACATGAAATATTCGTTAAAATTGACAAGGTTAAACATGTAGAAAAACGTTATCTAATTTGTTAAATTCAGAGACGAGTTCTTTTTGTCATGTAAAATAATGTATTGCAAATTTTTGGATTAGCTATGTATCTTACATGTATCTTAAATTATCTCTTTGATGTGATCAATCGTTAGTGTGATTGAGTGATTAGGGCTCATATCATGTCACGAAAAGCATTTGTATTAGATAGATTGCTACGATCTTCTGTGATATGGTAGTACTGGCCGATCGATCCAACCCACAATAAAGCTATATCTAGCCGCTTAGAGACAGATTTTAAGACTAACTTTATATATGTGTATACTTTATAAACTTGCTATAAATACACATGTAGAGATCAAAAGATGTAGCGCCTAGCTTTAATTGATATTGTGAAATAACAGCTTAATCATATAATAATATGCCCAATATTATTTATTTTATCACCAAAAATGGGCTACAATTTACAATTAGCTACAATGAAACAGTAGGATTCTAGATACTAAATATAGCTATTAATAATTAAAAACATTATATGTTATTGTAAGAAAATTATGAAGTATAGCATTAATCTACACTTGTATAATATGCTCATTAGTATGTGTATATTAGCATTTATATATAAATTTGAGTATAATAATATCCATGTAACATAGCTCCTGGCTCCTCATTGTACATTCATGTCAGTCTCTTCCTCAATTAGTCTGCCAGGTTTGAATGTCTAACGAAAATGTTACCGAGAGTGTTTTAATAAGATTAGGGTTATACTAAATTTAACAACCTACTACTGTTTGAGTAGACTAATTATCACGTTTTTTGAGTATATTAGGGTAATCTTTCGAGGAAAAAATGTGTATTGATAGTTGTAATCATATTCGATATGCTGAAATAATCTTCTTCTTCCTGGGAATTTCCCAGCTCTAGCCAGGGTCTGCCCATGCTGAAATAATATATGAAACATATTAAGTAAAATAGTTACGAGTGTATATGAGTTCAAAATAAGCAAAAGAAAGAGAAGAAGTATTAATTTGTTAAAAATACATGAGATACATTTGCACTAAAACTATCACATAACATAAATTCGTTTTTAGAATTCAAATTATATTTTATGATTCGCAATATAAAATAATAACAACTGTATTATTAAAGTTAAAGCTGTTTTAGTTATTGGTTTCGTTGTTTATGACCTAAGTAACATTTTGGTACACGTGTTTAGTTGGAATGTAAATTTTAATACATTGTGGAATGTTATAGGAAAGACGATTTTTCGAGAAGTTCTTTAAGTGTTACAAGAATTTTCGTAATTTTACTATCTTATCTTATTCATCTGCAATTTAATGTATATAAGACCTTTTAAACTTAACACACAACAACAAACCTGCCTTTCGTGGTATTTTATAATTAAAATGACTTAATTACGAGTAGTTTACACAGCTTGAACAGCTCGAGAAAAGAGTTTTTAAGGAGATATTCAAGAGAAGATAATAGCATTTTTAATTCTAAGCAAAGATTTTATAAAACTTGTTTCACGTTCATATACATACAAGTTACTAAAACAATATTGATATCACAAATAGGGAGGCGATTTCAATATAGAACTCAACAATACCTAGAGAATAGTTTTCCCTACGGATTAAAAAGTAATTATAACGTCGAATATTTGAATTTTAGTTTTTGAATATAGTTTAATCTGATACGTTGAATGATTATGGCCTTCTTTTTTTTAACAAAAGTCAATGTAATATAGTAAGAGACTTAACTTGTCAAACAAAATCATAAACCGCCGCTTCATCTACTTTAAATTACTTCTAGATTTAGATCGGACGTTCCTACGTGCTTATTCACGCTTCAAGCTACACAGCCTGGTATTTTGTAATACAGAAATACTGTAGCTAAAGCAATAATTGAATTTGATATTGAGATATACTGATAGCGATGAAATAAAAAAAAAGCTTCATAACAATCCACTCTTACTAAATATTTTGTATAGAAATATAATCAGATAAATTTCATAATGAGTTTTTAATATACATTTTCATTTAATATAATTATGTTTTAGTACTTTATATAAAATTTTTCTCTTAAAATAATCCTATACAATTTTTTACTAGGTTTCTTAACATTTTAGTGAAAGGGTAACATAGTTGAAAAATTAGTAACTAAAATAAATAGTATTTACAAATATAAGAGAAAAACTTGTAAAACATTGTATATTATATCCTATAGTAACCTACTGTCTATTCTTGTATCAGTACCATTGAAATTAACCGGAGGGAATGGAATCTACTTTCAGAAACTGAGATATATTGATGTAGCTCTTGGCTATCGTAACTGAAACACAGAATGAATGAATCACTGAATCACATTTATTAAAAACTTAACTCTCTAGATCTTAAACGAGATGATAAAGATAACATTGACCAAAATTACCAGAAACCGATAAATACAAGTGTCTCAAGTTCTGTTGAAAAGTTTGGTCATTGAAAATAGAAAGATATTATTTGTGTCTTTAGGTTTAAAGATCTTTATTCTCAACAAGACAATACATGGTCACTTATTTGAGAACATTACTAACTTAAACATATAACTTTGTTAACATTCGTCACACCGGGTTTTATTTAATCTGTAGTGGTTAGTAGGTACGAAATTAATAAGAGAATAAAAGAATAGGAAAACGCACCCACTGTATGCGTTAGTTGGTAAGATATTTCGCGAGTTGCGTTTTAAATGCGCTAAGTGAATGCGTCTTCCTTATACAAGAAGATATTTTATTATAAGACGCTAAATGGAGTGTCAGTCTTCATTTGTATAAGCCGAGAGACGATTGACAGAACTAAATTGAAATGAACAAAATAATGGGCGTTACGATAAATACAAATTAATTTAATTTATTTAACAAAAACTTAAATAATTAAATAGGTAAATTTGTTCCATTACAATTTACTTTGACTGTTTAGCACGAAATTTATATATCGGATTTATTTCATTTTCGTTGATTTTAAAGAGAGGGACGCCAGCCTCGCTGTCGTTACAAATGTCACTTCTTCTAGAGCATTCGATGATATTTTAAAATGAAACTGCAATTGATCTTAATGCTCTTGTATTTCTCAAAGATTCTTCATAATAACATGCTTCTATGATACACGCTCACTGAACTCTGAATTATCAATGCTAAATTCTCAATTCTGGAGTCCGCCGTCGTGAGTCCAGACGTCATATTTTTTTGATTCAAACATAATTCTATTCTCTTTTGATTTCGTTTTACTTTTAACAATAATCATAAATACTAATGAGGTTTAATAAGAATTGATGACAGCCTCTAATTATTTTCAAGTCGCATCCGTTATTAAAGCTGGTAGCGCCGATATATATAAATCTTTATATTTACTCAAGTCTGTAGTCATTAACATTCATCATCATCATCATAAGCCTATCAGAGCAAAGGCCTCTTTCTTACTTGGAGAAGGTTTGAGCATTAATCACCACGCTTGCTCAAGGCGGGTTAACGATTTCAAACTTATAATTTGAAATTACAAGTCTAGGTTTCCTCACGTTGTTTTCCTTCACTGTCTGTCAGTGGTGTCTAAATACTCTTGGAAAGTACAGATGTACACGATAGGCGGGCCTTTAACCTCTAGGCCACCACGACCTTTTTCATTAAAATTAGTCATAAAAATCTTAAATCTGATAAATATACATATATATTATATTTCGAGTAATGACATATAATTTAACTAAAATACTTATAGACGATACTCATTACAGAAATATAATACTCGAAATGTTTATCTGTTAAAGATCTAAAGCTTTTGGACAATTTTTGATAAGTATTTCACTCAAACACTGACGGTAATAATTTTGCACGAAGTTAATTTCAGCAAAATTATGAATAAGATCTTCCTATTATAGACCTTCGTAAAAAAGGGCAATAAAACCACGGTTTGAGATTTCATTTCGTTTTAACGGTCGGCTTGTGACGTCAAACTCAAACTTGTCTACAAGGTTTCATATCACAAAATGAATATTGCATTTGGAATAAGTTACTATGAGTTATTACGAATTATTTTGCTTAAAAAGTCTCTATGTGAAGGTCAGTATTTTGGGTGTATTTGTCAATAAAGTCCTCATATGAAAATTATTGCAGTTTTAATTACATTTAAGTAATAAGCAAAGTTCAGTCAGCGTGTTAGTGAAATAAATTAATGTTGAATTTGTGATTCAAATTTCAAACATTAAACCCGTGTCACTAATTTAGTTTAATATGATTGACTGTTATTTTTATTATTAAAATACGAAAATGACCGAATGAATTGATGTTATTCTGCAATTTTTATTGCAGATGTATGTAGTAATGAAAAATATATAAATACTGTTATTAAAGAAAAACTAATTAGTGAATAAATTTACAAGTTACAGTTAAAAGAATAAAAAATATTAAAACTTAACTCGCTTCTTTCATACTTTAAGTTCTCAACTATACTATTATTATTATTATTTTATTTTTAAAGCTATTGGTACTGTGTACCAAAATATTCAAACAAAAACGTATGTTTATAGATTTTTATAGGACTGTCAAACATATACAGCTATAATAAAAACTATTACGATTAATTATTACTTGTGAAAAATAATGTCATAACTTTTAACTACTAATTAAGTCATGATATTTTCATAAGTATATAGTTAGCAAGCTAACTATCTGTTAACAATCTGTTTCCCTTTCTAAAATGACCATTTAATTAAGAATGAAAGACAAACCTATTATGATTAGTTTAATAAAATAATTCGTATTTTTACAATTTGTGGTTTAAATATTTAGTGGCCATCTTATTAAACTGAAAGCATGACAACATTGCTTCTCTTAAGGTGTAAAATATTTCGTAAAACTTTACGAGTCATTGAACTTGATACACACTCAACTTAATCTTGCTTAAATTTCATGTCATAGATTGATTATTAAAAGAAGATGATAAACAAAAAGGAACGAAACATAAACTGTTATTTTTTGTCTATTTTCTTAAGTTCAGCTTATTAATTACGTAATAAAATATATGAAATATGTTTGATATTCTTTATATCAGAAACAAACTTTAATAAACTTTCAACCGTAATGATTCTTTAAGTTTGCTTATTCTGTATATCTGTCTTTGGATTTGAAAATTTGATGATATAAAGTATCTATATTATATGGTTTTAAAAACAATGCTAGATTGTAATCTAAGCCACTATACGGCTAAGTGAATTGGCTAAAATTATATTCTCAAATTTAAATAATAATTCCCCTAATTCTAAAAATGCAATTATTGTATTTTTTTCTACTTTTCCTAATGTAGTAATATAAGCGGCCATTTTATTTTAGTGTCAAACGTACTTTTTAATCTTTGGTCTAATTGTAACTGTCATGCAACGTTTTAAAATGTTACATGTCAATGTCATCATGACATAAGGATTATTTTATTATATGATTTTTATATATATAGAACTTAGCCGTGTACATAACCTTTTAACGTTTGTTGGTTGAAAGCATTTCCATTAATTGAAAGGTCAACTGTCACATCAACGCAATGATATATTGTTAAATTTATTTATATTCAATTAATATATAAGAAATACGAAGGGGAATCATTAGTTTATTTGTTTTTATGACATTTTTTTTATTTTTGAGGTATTATGGGATGTTCTATATTGCTTTATGTATTTTTTTAAGAAAGTGTAATTGTCTTGTCTACTCATTCTTTAAATATTTTCAAAATTATAGTACGTAGTTATATTAAGTTAATATCCATGGATTAATTTTAAATAAAGGTAGGTACTTATGATAAATGTATTTTATCGAAAAATCCTTTTTATTTTATACTTACTAAATGCGATTACAAAGTTCTGTCACAAAAACTGTGTTAAGATATTGAAATCGCTGCCATCACGTTAAGACACGTGGCTTATATAATCGGCTTATGATAAAAGGTAACGAATTTAAAAATAATTTGGAAAAAGGTCAAATTTAATATTCATAGATACAGACATATATTTATGTATGGGGCTATATGGCTACATTTAGTGGTTGGTAGAGGTAGGGAACCTTTAGAATACTTAATTATTAACATAGAAATACATTTTTATATAAAAATTTTAGTTGTGCAGTGATTGTAAAAAAATTTAAAACAAAAAAAAAAATATTAATTATAAGATGGAAATTGGTATAAAGTTAGTGTCAGAAAATTACCGGTCCGCCATCTTGCTGACTCCACCATATTGAATTTAGAATGACATCGCTTATGTAGGAATTATTATAGTTAAAGAAATTTAGATGCAAAGAAAATGATCCCTTAGACGCAAGAAATTTCTTTTTGTAAGGTAAAACTTTAGCATTCTAAATAAAATAAAAAATATTTCGATGTCAAGCTGGGATCAAATAAACTTGCTTTTATCATCATCGCTCCACATTTGCTTTTATATATAATGTCTTTTACAGTGTTTTTGTGTGTTTTGTATAAATATATATTTAAATAAAAATCTGGATTAGATGGAGGGTTATTCTTGAAATAAAAGAAACTGTATTCATTCAATGTGTTGTCTGCTACAAAAGAAACTTGCCATCAACAAAAACAACAAATAGTACTTTTATAAGCAATTTGAAAACAAAAACGGTAGAAGATTCTTATTGCTTTATCGTTTCTTTCTCTAAGTAACCATTGTAGCCAATATTTGTGGAAACAGTTAGCATTAAAGATTTTCACGAAAATAACGCGTGGTAAGCTTGAACATTGTATATTCTACGTATGTTTTAAGAAAAGAAATCGCTTATACTTTTAAATTCGTTCAACTTAAATTGTCTTTATTTCACCGTCGCGTTTCGAAAGCCTTTTCGTTTCATCTGAATATTTTCAACATCATTAAATATATAAAACACCGGTAAGAGTTTTTATTTAATTTTGGGCTGTGAGTGACGTCACTAAGGCCCTTAGCGAGCATGACTACAGATTTAATAGCTTATAATGAAATACGAAACTTGACGGAAAGTCGTTAATGATCCTTGAAAGTAAATAAAAACCTTAGTTTCTTAAATATAACCTTTCAGGATTTATGTGTATCGATGCCTGAGTAATGATAAATGTTCTGTTTTTCAATTTTTTTCTATTTGTCAACTGTTTTTTAATATGTATAAAAAAGGCTGAAGCCAGCGTTTATAGTTTCAAAATACTAGTTGATTATTAAAATGTTCCCCTACAAATATAACATGAATTAAGCATTATGTAATGTTTAAAATTCAATAATATGATTCAATAATTTTATTTCGGTATTATCCACAGTTATATAAATTAATTATAATAATGAATATGGAGATAGTTCTAGAGGAAGCTAGTGCATTCGTTGTGGCATTTGAAACAGCATCTCTAAATATGAATAAGTAAACAATACGTTGTCTTGAGACGAAATGGTTAAATTATACAGATATTTCTAAATGAAATGTATAAGTCCAATCTAATATTTATATGTGAACAAATTAATAATTGTTTTGTGAAGTTTATTTTAATATACCAAATGAAAAAATAGATAGAGAAGAACACAATGAAACTATACGAAATAATATGTATATTGACGTAGAAATAATAAATCAATTAGTAGTTACAAAAGTTATATACAAATTCCAGGAAGATAGCTAATATAGATTTTGTTGGGAATCAAAAATACTGTAAATTTACTGAGGTTTCATTGCAAGTAGGGATTATATGAATTGGCTTTGATTATTTTAGAGTAGGATAGCGTCAAGTACGTACAATTAAAAGCATTCAGTTTAATAAGTTGAAAATAGTTTCTGACAATTCTCCGGTTCCATCTAATGATTGTCGTTATAAAAACAGTATAAATAAGCCGCCGCTTAAAATATAATCATCATCATCATCATCAGCCTATCAGAGCCCACTGCTGAGCAAAGGCCTCTTTCTCACATGGAGAAGGCTTAAAACATATTTATTAAAATTACCAAGATCTTTCAGTATTTCAATATTGAAGAGATCATTTAACTTGAGCGAGAGTTATTTTTGTTTGAACCGCCTGTATCATGTTTATATTATAGTTCACTTACTCGTGAGCAACTCAATTATCACGGGTTTCACCAAGCCGATAAATTAGAATTTCAAATACCGACGCTCATCTTGAACGTATTTTAGATAATCACTTTAATTCTGAAATAACCGTAGATAAGTATTTTATGTTAAGTGGAAAGTTTGTTTTCATATAATTAACATGTTATTTTAAGAAGGAAATGTTGATAGCCTAAATTTGAATTGAAATTAGGATAATATTGTATAGGATTTATGATTTTTTAGTTTTCTTTAGATTTGGAGTTTAATGCTATTATGCCCTTTTTGACTAACATTTGGATAATAGCAGAATATAAATAAATAGAAAAATAATTTGAAATAGCATGGGTTAAATCAGTCACTAAATAGTATGGTTTTATAAAAATACTTATTGCATATGATTTTTTTCATAATTTTGGAATAATATTTAAATTTATTGGACGATAAATAAAATATCTATAATGCTAGTACTTCTTATAATATCTATATACATATGTATATACCTAATGCTGTTATAACACATTACGATCCAAATTCGTGTTGAGTACTTCAAACGCAAACGAGTCACTCAAGAGCGGATTGCTTTCGCAAATTACTAAATCTTATTTATTTCCATATAAAAATTAATCTTAAATTCGTTTTCAATTAATATAAATTTAAATTTGTCTGTAATGTGTAAAAGGAGTTTCTATTATTGAAATTCTATATACTCTATTTAATCTTGATGTAGTCTGAGAACAACGTAAATGAGATTTTAAGAAATAAGCAACGTGATAATTACTATGAAATTTCAGTAGCTCCCATATTCCAATAATATTCCCACAATATTTGGTCTACGTGTTAATTAATTGTATAAAGAAGCTTCTAACTGAAAATAAACTAAATATTCATCAAAACAAATCCGCTTACTAAATATGTAATATTGCTTTTATGTTTCTTATTTCGAAACAGCCATTTTGGCTTTCATGTTCCTCTAAAAGGATTTTTTTCTTTTAGGTATACGAGTATATTCATAAACAGAACTTATAAAACCGTTGTTATTCATAAGAATTGTTTAAATAAAAGTAGTAATGAATACGTTACAAACTTTTAAACTATAAGGGACCATGTCATCATCTCATCATCATCGTCATTTCAGCCGAAAGAGGTCCACTGCAGGACAAAGGCCTCCCAAGGATCTCCACGACGACCGGTCTTGTGCCAGCGGCATCCAGCGGATACCCGCGACCTTCACCAGATAAGGTATGTATGACCATGTCATATTTAAGAATAATTTCTGTACAAGGCTATCTTAGTGGTTTTGTTAAACCTATGTGGAAGTTGTATGTCAGTACAGTATATTTCGTTTTGTTGTTTTCACGATTTACTCAGAAAACTAACACAATATAACTATAGTAAAATTTATATATTAAGGTTTCAAGAGGTACTGTTTAAAATATTTTCTTGTTGATTGTTCGGACCACTCGATAATAATAGGAGTAATGTTACCAACTTAATATTGTTAGAATATGTATATAGAATATCGTGTTAATTACACTATATCTGACTCAAGAGTTGCTTTAAGGATTTGGCTGAAATGGAAGGGTAGCTTAAAACTAGGAGAGGGACATAATTTTCATTTCTTTTTACTGAAAAAGGAAAAAATTCTTACCTAATAAAATCCAAAATCTGGTTATTAACGGCCCCTACGGGGGAATGGAGTTCGCATACATTTATAATAGTACAAAGTAGCTCGGATTTCAGATTTTGTTTTGATATAAATGTTGTGTCATGAGAAGGTTCTTATGAAAAGATAAAATTAGAAAATTGGGCGGAATGTTTAAAATTTGGTGAAAAGTAATATTTACCTTTATTATTTAAAAAATATGCTTTTTGCATATTTTACACAGGTAAATGTTAATTGTTTGACAGTTGTCTGTCTGTTGTTCAGGTAGATTACATTTATTTAATGTTATTTGTTAAGATGTCACAACTCTAGAGTAACGTTGAGTTATTTTTTCCTTTAGTTACGTTATATTAATAGAAAATATGAACTTTATTATGGAAATTCACGTCTATTGTTGTAAAAAGGGACTATATCTTTACCTAGCACTACACGTTAAATATAAAGAGTCCTCATCGATCAATAAAAGAAAATATTTGTAGTCAAAAGTCCCAAAAAGCGGGTTTTCATAGATTTTTGACCAAATTTACTTGGTGTTATAATTGCAGATGCATACATAGGTATCCAAAACTACATATACAACAATAAATAAGTCCATACATAATTGACTATAATACCAGTCTTCATAGGAAAATGTTTTATGTATTGTTTGGTTTTGTTCAGAAAACATGTTTTTCATAAATTATATTTCTAACAACCTTTTATTGTCATTGCGCTATTAGTCATAGACCAGAACTCTTAGTTCTAGATGTGGAGACCGGGTTTAGTGCCCGTTTTTATTAACAATGTCACTCATTCTATACATACACTTGTACATACTTTACCGAATAGATCTTTGATGTCTGGTGAAGTAAAGTTGTCTAGGTGGATAATAAGATGGGGATTCACAATTCGTAAGACAGGATCCAGTAAAATTTATGTGGTATTACAGTGAGGAATTAAAATTTTCTCTTCGTTTAAACTACCACAGTAGGCAGATGATTTTTATGGGCTCTTTAGCGACTCACTTCTCAAAATTTGCAAATTCCATATTTAATATAAAATATCTACAGACTCAACTCATTTCCATTTTAAGTAATTACTTTTATTTTTGTAGCAATTTTTAAATGTAGAAACCCAATTTTTAAAATGGCCTATGAATAAAAACGTTTTTGAACCTCTGTAATAGATTAAAGTTTCAAAGTTTAAAAAATAGGAGCAATTCAGTGTGTCAAATTTGTGGTTTGATTCAACATAGACTACAGTATTATTTGTCCCTCTTTTTACTCACATAATTTTGGAATATACAGATAAGATTTTAGCCTGTGTTTGTTGTTATTAATTGTGACTAAAAACACCTAAATGACTGCGGCGTTTTCACTTGTGATACGTGTCACGTGACACAGCGATGTTGCCGCTACATCACATGTCAGTCACCCGATATTAACAAATGACGTTATATTCTGTTTCGTTTTTTGTGCTTGTAACTTCTTTTTATTACAACGTTATGATTGATTGGATAGTCTCTAAACTTACTTATGTACTTTCATAACAAGTGGTTTCATTCATTATCATACGATCCTTTCTAAGTAGTGTAAATATAAAATGTATAACTTTTCACCACGTGTTATTATGATAAAAGATTGTAGGGTTGAAATAAATGTTTTAGTTTTAATATGTACATCGTATAACGAAGCTTTTAAGGAAGCGTATTTAGCATTTTTTTAATGTAGTTTTCCTGGTAGGCTTATATCACGGATGTAGTGATTCTGTTTGTTATAAAAGTGACTTGCTAACTAAATAAAAAAATAAATTCGAAAATTTATCTTTCTGATCAATAATTCTCTTATACTTTTGCTTTTATTAACCGTGACATCTTAACCATGGATTACACACACACACACACACACACATACACACACACACACACGCATAAACACACACACACACACACACACACATACACATGCACACTTACACACGCACGCACATAAAAATACTCATACACCTGTGAATATCCTCTAGTTGCATGTTTCAACAGTTATTTTCTTTAGACCTACTCTCTTTTTGTTATCCACTCTGTTAAAAATATTATATTAACCACTTTACAATGTAATCTCTGTGGCCATAGTCTTAATTAAGTTTTAAGTACAAATATAATCTGTATACGCTGTTGATTACAAATAAATAAATTTCCAGAAAAAATACACATCTAGTCATCATGTATCTTTGTTATTATCAAATGAATTGTTAAAGATCAAAATAACACCACAAACGCGACTTCATGTATGTTTTGGCGTATTATTTTATATATTAAGGTACATTTAAAAGTAAAAAGATCCAGTAATGACCTTTTCAAAGAAGAAGCAGGAAAATTTAGCTGCTAACTAGGTGGAAACAATTTTAACTGTTATAAAATGGCAAAGGGTATGTTATGTTTTAATTGTAAATGATAGTGTAGCGAAAAGGAACGACAACATTAACATGCATGAATGTATAATCATAGTTTATAAAGCTGGACAGTTTGTAGGCTGTATGTAATTTGAAAAGTTTTAATACGTTAATAAGTCCGACATTTAATGGGTTTAGTTGTGAGAGAGTCATTTATTTTAATGAGGTGAGGGTAAAAAAAAAGATCATTTTAAATTTCGCAAAGTTAATTAATTTATACAAAAACACCAAATTTTTTTACGTTTCCAGAATAGGTATATAACTCTAAAATTTATTATGGTAGGGAGATATCATTAAACCAAATTTTCAGTTGAAAAGTGTTGGTATACATCTGACCAGTGGCGGCTGTACCTTAAGTGCGCCCGTGCGCTGAACCACCAATTCAAAATATTTAAAAATTACAAAATATTATGTCATCTTAATTTTTAAATTACCATTTTAATATTTATTTTTTAAACATACAAAAAGGTATAAAAAATTTAATTTCCAATTATGGTCAAAAAGTTTGAGCGCTTTACTAAACTCATATCGTGCGCTCCGGCGAGTGCACGAGGACTGCTAATACATCTTGTATGAGACACGCATCAATACGTCTGGCGCGTGAGACAAAAGATAGTTCATAGAAATGTACCGAGTAATGAGTCGGTTCTCGAGCGCCGCACGAAGCGGCCGAAGGTCACCGAGAGCACCCGATGTATGACGAATTGAGCCGGCCGGCGAGGGGCCGGCCGAAAGGATGGGTGCTATGATTGACATTTCGTTAATCGTTATTGGTATTGTTTCAACTTTCACTGTATGCGTGACGCGTTAATTCGTTATTGTTTATAATTATTTCCGTAATTCGTTTTAGTTTTTATCTCGTTTCTATAATAGAACTTTTATTCTGTACTGTGTTTTTTATTAGTTGAAAATGAGTATAAATATTGATTATATTAAAGAAAATAACAAAATTTTTCAAAGTAAAGTGAACATAAAATTGGCCGGGCCGCCACGGCCCTTTTTAAATTTAAAACAAGAGTGTAAATCGAAAAATAAAGCATTTATACGAAGTTTTAAAAGTGAAATGTATAATAGAAAGAAATGGTTGTGTGGATGTGAGCGTCTTAATGCATTCTTTTGTTTTCCTTGCATTATTTTTGGCGGAGAATCGATTTGGACAGAAACTGGAATCAAGGATTTGACGCATTTAAGTGAAAAAATAAAAAAACATGATTCTTCACAAGTACACTTACAAAATGTAATGAGTTTGTCTGTGTTAGGCACAGTCGATATTCGTAATCAGCTAGATTCTGTGTATAGAAGTAATATCCAAAAGTATAATAAACAAGTTGATAAAAACAGATACATTTTATCACGTCTTATCGATTGTGTCAAGTTTTGTGGTGCATTTGAGTTAGCTTTGCGAGGTCACGATGAAACTATTGAGTCCAGTAATGCTGGAGTGTTTCGTGGATTAATAGACTTTGTATCAGAGTTGGATATAGTTATGAATTAATGTACAAAAAATAAACATATTTTATGTCAATTGTTGTTTTTGTCAATATTTTAGTAAAGTGAACCACCAGTTCGATAACCCACCAGCCGCCACTGCATCTGACCATAGATTAATTATTATTAAACAAAATAGCGTACTAAAGAAAACTAAAAGTGTAAAATATTGTTTATAACTAAGTTTAGCGGTATTTCATTATTTTAATAGAAGTGAAGTTTGTGATAATATGAAGATTAAACAACGATTTTTAGGACATTATTTTTAAAATACATATATACCACTATTTTATACTATACTTAGATAAAAGAAATTTCGTTTTAGGTCAACTTGCAATTTACGAAGTAAATTTTTATGTAATGACTTCTGGAGTATTTCATAGGGAGTGACTCACTTCTATAAAACATTTATTATATCCTATATGTGTTCTTTGGGTAACATAAGACGATCAACAAGGTAAATGCTAAGAAACAAAATAGACCGCTGAAAATGATAACCCTCATCACAAAAGACATGGACAATAAGTGAATTTACGATCAGACATGATGTTTATTTAAAACTGAAGTCTCGATATTCATCTGAATAATTGAGTTGTTTAGGGATCGGTTATAATGGAATATTTATCAGGAACTTAGTCTTCGAAAAATATTTGAAATTACGGTCACTTCTTATCTATCACAGTTATGGAGCTCTGCTAATGATATCATTATTTTGGTATCCATGAAAACCTGTTTCATTAATTTCAAAGCATCGGCCATATCCTTAGAAATCTTAGCTAAGCATTTTTCAAGAACCCACTCCTTACGCAACTAAACTTACTTGTTTTAAAATGATAATGAATGTGTATAACGGCGTCGAACATTCAGAAGTAATTGTGTCCACGATTTAGTGGAAGTCCAAGGTCATTTTCTTCATTCTATCTAGAAAAACGAGTCTCGCATTCTTAACGACATGAAAAAGCAATATCTTTTTGATCGCTCGGTGATAAAGCAAGGCAGTAAAAAACAACTCCATCATAAACTAAATAATTTATATGAAAATGTAAATAACAATCAAAGACTAATTATAAAACGTTTTATTAAATACGTATTGTTTTTAATTTTTTCAATAGTTAAGCTTTGCACATAATAATTTTAACGTTGATAGAAATCGAAATATATCAACAGCTTTGTTGTGATTAAACGCTTCCATTTTGTTTTATCATCGGCTTCACAACTATATTATGTAACTTTCCCATTTTCCTTTAATGTATAAAAACCACATATTCTTTATATAGAATACAGATATTTTCGACATTTATATTTTGTGTCTAAATTCTATTATTATTATGTAGTAGTTATATATATATATATATATATATATATATATATATATATATATATATATATATATATATATATATATATATATATATATATATATATCTATTTGTTACTTCTTAATAATATATAACATATGATAACGCTTAGACAACATCTGGAGCTCAAGATGTGAAAGTACAATAATTTGCAAATGTTGACATGTATCTAGTTTCTACGTCTCATTACAGTCTTAATAAGATTCCAAGCGGAACAGTAAGTCCATATAAGATGAAAATATACGATAGTATTAACTGTTTTCTTACATAAAAGCTTTTATTATATATACTTTTACTCAAGGAGGATATTCAAATTTATTTTCAGGCTTTGGTTCAATATGATCCGTCAATTGTAGTAATTTTTTTAACAACAATCCCGAATAAATATCAAGTTACAGAAAAAACATTTGGTTATTAAGTCTGGATTTTCTATAAAATTAATATTATGTCATAGTAGTGGTTTCAAACGGTATATATGTATATTTCTATCAAGCTAACAGATAATTGACTAGAAGGAATTAATAATATTGAAATCGTTTCAGTTTAAGAAAATAAACAATGTTCGTCTTCATTAAAACAGAAAGAATTTATTATAACAATATTGTTTGTGGCCTGAAAAGAAAACAAATTAATGATAAAAATGAGAAGACAGTAAGGAAATATCATATTAATTTCATATATACCATATTGATAATTTTGAGTGTTTCAATTTCTTGGTCTTGGTCCAGATCTAGCTTATACATACATTCGAACTCTCCTACAAATCTAGAATATTTGATGCTTGACATTTTGTGAAAGTTAATAAATGAAACTTGCCAAATTAATGTCACAATTATGGTATTGTAATAATATTTCAAATGTTTTTATTTATTACGGACAGCATATTACAACATTCATTTGATTTTGAAAATGGAACTATTATTTTACTTAGTTCTTTCATTACTTAAATTTTTTCCAAGTATTTTTACCTCTCATCTGATTTTACAGACTTTCATTTCATTTGCTCGTGATCACGGTTTCCGCAAAGTAGTTATTAACAGTGTTAATAAGTAAACACTATTTAAAATAATATTAATAAAAAAAAATTGTAAACAAAGAATTTATAAGTTGAGAAAAAGACAGAAAATACTAAGGGTAAATAAATAAAATGGGCTCGTAAAGGTTGAATGTATGTTTAAAGTGGTTTCATATACTATATCGTGAACAAAACTGAAATAAATATATAAGACAATTTCTCTTTCATTTTAGAATTTTCTTTGTCATCCTTACTTCATATAGATAAATAATAAATAAGAGACACTTAAA
The DNA here is from genome assembly GCA_916720795.1 of Danaus chrysippus. NCBI lineage: Eukaryota > Metazoa > Arthropoda > Insecta > Lepidoptera > Nymphalidae > Danaus > Danaus chrysippus. The sequence continues at coordinate 2,344,417 of CAKASE010000046.1, read as the reverse complement.
ATAAATGCAATAAAATCATAATATACCAATAAACAAATATCATATAACATATACGTACTGAATAGTTAGATACCTTATAAATATATTTTTTATTTATAAGAACACCTCCCTCTTTCTACAACTTTATATAAGTCCTAAAAGTTTTCAAAATGCTAATTAATTATTTAAGAACTTTTTTAGTAGATTCAATTGAGCCTAGGCCTAACTCTAATTGGTACGAGTTTATAAACTTTGATATTGAAAATATTATTAGGCTTTGGAATGTTTAAGTCTCTTCGTTTCCAGGCAAGATATTATAAATGAAACAGTATAATCATTTTAATTATTGGTCCATAAAAAGGAGATCATCATAAAAAGGAGAGTCAGTGGTGGCTCAGTGGTTAAAGGGCCCGCCTCTCGGCCTCTCGTCGCCGAGGGCGCGGGTTCGATCCTGGCCCGGGCAAGTACCAATGTGATTTTTCGGAATCATATGTACTTTCTAAGAGTATTTAGACATCACTGATTAATGTTGATTCCCAAAAGAGGGTTGATGTCAGGCAGGCGGCCGGTCGTAAAAACAAATAGCCAAAAACTATTCATAACATGTAAGGCAGACCCTGGCTATAGCTGGGAAATTGCCAGGTAGAAGAAGAAAAAGGAGATCATCAATTCCCAAAGAGGGTTGATGTCAGGATGGCGGCGGTCGTAAAAACAATTAGCCAAAACTATTCTGGCAGACCTGGCTAAAGCTGGGAAACTGCCTGGTAGGGGAAAAACGAGATCATCAATATTATATCGTTTTTTTCAGTATTACAAGGAAAAATCAAATTTTATTAAATTATTGTTGACTGTAACCAGACAATGCGTACTCGAAAGCAATTCCTTTAAAATTATATTTTCAATAATTGAAAATTTTACTACTGGTATAACTGTCACTTAAATAATATATTCTTTATCAACAGTAAGTTAATCAAAATAAAATTTCATGACTTATACCAGTAACGATTTATACCAGTTTGACTCCTAATTCCTAATATACATACATATATACCGTATATTTAATTCTTTCTTTAGAAGCTTGTAGGATTTATAAAAGAAATTAATAAAAGCTAACCAGACCGTCCAACAATGACACTATTGTTAAGTAATCCCTCTTTCTTAATTTACTTAGCCATGAAACAAGGTGGTAAAAATTTAATATCAAAAGTTTAAATTAAAATCAAGCTCAAGTAAATATCTCTTTTTTAAAGCGACAGTCCGGTTAGTAGAAATTGTATAACTTTTATGTTCTAAAAATATAAAAAGTGTAAACGGTCCTACTGGTCAGTAACCTTTAAAGTAAAGGCTGTGTCTGATGTATCTGATTTATCGCTTATTTTATGAGTACTATTTTACAGTAATGTAGCTGTCTAAAGTGTTTTTTTTACTTTATGTCTGGGTGTGTGACTAATCTCTTAAGTCTTAAACTAAAAGCGAACGCCATATAGATTTATATTATTTATAAAAGGATAAGATATTTAGAATTCTGTAAATGAAATGAGTTTCTTTATTAATATTTGGTTTACTGATTTTTCGTTTATTTAACAAACAGGTATACTGATGCTCGTGATCATTGTCAAAATATAATTTATTATTTCTATTCATTGAATTATTTTCCAAGGAAGTTATATGTCACTAAATAAATATTTTTTCATATATTTATAAAATATATTTCGTATATAATAGAAAATAAATTTCTTAAATGTTGGATAAAATTGACTACCGTGTGTATCCAGATGGCTAGCTTCTGTTCAATCTTTATTGCCTGGCGATATGGAAAACGATCATGTACAGAAATTCTAGCAGAATGTTATTCTGTGCACGTTCAGTATATATATATCGTATAAATTTTAAGTACATTTAAGCTATGAACATAACTAAGATTGGACTGTACTTGACAGAATTCACTTGTCAAACAAAAAATTACTTGGATATTCTCTGATATTAAAGTAATAACATATGCTAAATATATAAGCACATCATGTAATCTAAATGACATTTTACATGTCGGTCCGATTAAAGAAACGTAAAAAAAATCTTCGTATATTTAAGAAAAATAAAAAAAATACACTTTATCTGTATTATAAATGTGTACACTTAAAACAAGAGTGTTGATTATATTTTCACTGACTTTAATATCATTTTGTAGTTTGTTTATTATAATTATTATAATTATAGTTTAAATAATTTGAATTGGATTACGTACAAGTAGACGAGATATATCATGTTTTAATAAAGTTGAAATATGTACTGAATCAATAAAGATATATTCAAGTTTTTTTTATAAACTGCATGATATGTAGTTTTAAAATAATAAAGTAAGGGTTAGTAATATGAAAATATTATTACTTAATTTAAATGAATACTCGCGAAAGTCTTAGGATCTCATCAGACCTCAACTTGCTTGATATTTTAAATTATGTATTTTGGAAGACGTTTCTTATATGTATTCATTGTTAAAGGATTTATACAACGCTTCGCCCCCACTTAAATTGTATTGAAGGAAATTACCTCCAGGGCTTTTTTATGCTACGAGTATATGTCGTTTTAAGTGTTTTTCAAATTTTTTGTTGAATAAAATTGTGTAAAGTCACAAAACTAATCATTACTGATTAACTTTACATTTAATTGTGTAGGATATATATTGCACTTGTATATATTGCACTTGTATAGTTTTATAAATATATGATTTTTTATAGCTTTTATTATTCAAGTCTTTACAGAAGTACAAAATTTAAGACAGGAACTATCGTATCAAATGCAAGAAGGTCAAAGTTCGAACACATTTCGGGAAGACTTTATTGTCTCCGAAGTTTATATCTATTGTTGCTTCGTATAGATTTATAGAGATTTAATACTTATATCTTTATATACATAATCTTTTATTATTAAAAAACTTTCTGCTAGAGTAATCTTCTATATATATAAAAATGGATTGCTGTTCCTTAGTCTCGCTAAAACTCGAGAACAGCTGAACGGATTTATCTTATCTTAGTCTTGAAATGTTCGTGGAGAATCAGGGAAGGTATAAAAGCTGAAAAAAATTGATTCATTACTGGGAAAACCATAAAAACAGCCCTTTTCTATTTCCCATACAAACATTTTTTTTGACATTAGATTTGACAACTAACTAATATGTCAATCATTCTGTTAAAACGATTCGATTGAAACAGGAAAAACCTGATTATTTATGGCCTCTAGGACGGAATAGAGTTTGCCCGGTCAGCTATACATATATTACTAATGACGAAATTAACGCGGACGAAGTCGCGGGCAAAAACTAGTATGGAATAAAAAATAATTAACTTATTGTTTTCAGAATACAGAAATTGCCTATAGAAAAATCAATTAGTGAATTAATCGATTTTTATTTGGTTATTTTATAATTTGGTTCCCAACATAAGTGTAAATGCTTAACAAAAGAGAACTCAAAATGAGCCGGTGTGATAGATCTTTTCTGGGAATTAAGCTGGATGATAAATATAATGGATTTGTTCTGGAGAGCTCTATTATCGTCGTAGATGTTCGGAACAATCTTTATAAGCGGCCAAATGACTACTTGAACATAACATACATTTGCTATCTGTTTGATCATTACATATATATTCTGGTTGTTTAAAGCATCTTGGATTTTAAATCTTGGTTCATCTTGCTTCTTGAAACGCCTTAATATACTTAATTTATAAAAGCAGGCAGATAAACAATATCAAAAATGTATTAGAACCTCAAAAGTTCTCTGAATGGTAATCAAAATAATATGATTATCTCGGGTGTCATTAGACTAACAATATATACATTTCCTTCTGGTAAAAAAAATACAGAAATGTAAAATAATATAAAACCTACCAAGCTTAAAATACTTAAGTATACATAAAAGTATCATTCACATTCAGAATTCTTTTTAAATGATATCAGCATAAGGTTTCACTTCCTGAAGCAAAAGAGTTATAACGTTTTTTTAATGTAGTTATAAAGGGCAAGTCCGGGTGATTTCAATGTTTGTTCCGAGATTTAATGTTGTGATAGGGCGACATTTACAAAGCCTTCAATTCAAAAAGCAAATAAAATTTGTGGAGGGACGGTTTTGAAGCGTGGGGTTTTGTTCTTTTTGTGTGAATGTGGCACGAATCTCGTTAGAAACTTAAATGAAATCATATAAGTCTGACCGAAATAGTAACAATATTAAAAGTAAAAGCTGTATGCTAAACCTAAACCTAACTTAAACCTACTGTTACATATAAATATTTACTTTCAGCAAACGCTATGGTAGTTACGGTGTTTGCAAATTTGCTGAGTGGTATGATGGCCAAAATAGACATCGTATCATTAACAGGTAATAATTATTGCTCCAATTCATACCCAAGCTATGTTGGGTTTTTCTTTTGTTATTTTAACTGTATGAATTTTAACACTTGAAATCAAAATCGCTGTTGCATTATTTTACCATATAAATTAATGGAGAAATAATAGTGAGCTATCAATAAATTTATTAGTTATTAAAGTGCATGAAACTTATTGTTAGACTCGTCTACCTGAAGTTTGAGGTTTTAAATTTCTATTTGGTTTTAATTTCTTTAAACAAGAAGACTAAGACGAAATAGTTCCATTTTAAAGCGTAGTTTGTTCTTCTAGTTTTCAACTAGTTAGTACCGAAGTTACTTCTCGCAACGAAACTAGTTCATTAGATTCCATGTATTTTCAGCGTGTAGGTATGTTATTTTATTTTTCGTTTTCTATATATATATATCTTGTTAAAAGCTAGCAATAAATTGGACCTACATTGGATCCTGTTTAAATCTTTTATAACGATTACATTTTTTGATATTTTATATTATTAATATCCCAAACTTACTCTGAATTTGAGGAGATAATATTTTTGAAGTATATGAAGCTAGCTATCTCGACCTTTTAAATATTATTATTAAACGAGAAAAATCACGAAATGCAATTTGTATTTCACAACTAATTATGTAGTTTTCAATAATTAATAGACTATTACATATATGTTGCTCTAATCATAATTAACCTAAAGAAGCAATTAATAACAGTTTGCGAGAATAATTTTATCTTTCAACCTATGAATATGTTATTTTGTATAACAATTAATTATTTGCACTACTATGACAATGGTATGAGACTCAATTTAAGGTCTATCTTTATAAGGAGGTATTTTTTATTTATCAACAATGACATAGATTATTTTTGAAATGCTTGAAGAGGTGCGAAGGAAATTACTTGAATTCTTAAACAAATCCTATAATTAGTGTTACTTCTGAAGTTGCTGAAGAAAAAAAGATATTGGTAAGTCTAAATCTCAAAAATAATTCACCACCTCAAAGTAATTCTAATAATTAAGGCACATAAAATCTCGTCTGCCCGTGATCACTGTTGCTGTAAAGTAGCTTAAACGTCGGGAGTATGTAGTTTTTAATCTAAAATAAAAATCGCGTATGTAGTACATCCGAAAAATATTAGTTTCATTTAAATCTATCTTGACAATGAAATAGTCTAAGAATATATTCATTGATCCTAGGGTAATAACATATTTACATTCAAGATTTATGATTAGCTTCATAAAATTTTAGTAATTGAAATTATATTAAATCATAATCTTCATAATATTAATTATCCATAGTTGTAACAGACCAGAATATTATGTACATTAAATCCGTAATGTAACGGATCAAAAATCTTAAGTAGACTGAACTCAATCTTCGACCCACTTCTTGTTTGTCGGAAGCAAATTTCTATTATCTGATAATATAAAAAAGCATCGTAGAGAGATTTCACCGTAAACTTGGCAAGATTGGCTATTACGTATTATCCATTTTGTAAACAAACTATGTAAGAATAAGAATTATGGTTAGAAGTTAGTATTTCTGAATTAAATTCTACCGTAATATAATTTATTTTGAATGTTAAGGAAATATATTAACTTTTTAAGAATGAAATAATAGCTGTAATTAAAAATGAAGGCTTCTAACTTCACTGAATAACAGAAATCATACCTACATAGATAATCCTAAATGATATTTTGATTGTTCCTCTATCATTTCATTGTACGATGCATTCAAAATTAATTGCCCTTTATGTTCAGTCCCAATTTACATGTCACATACGCTTAATTATAGTTCAATATGAATATTGAAGTAAAATGTTTGATATGTTTTCAATCAATTAAAGCGAAAAATATTCCAATTTACAATAACATGGTTCATTAAGTAAACAGAACTAATAACTAGTTACCTTATATAAAAGTAGATTCAGTAAATAATATGATTGTAATATTATTTACTGAATATTTAATAATATGATTGTAATATTCCTAAATATCGGCTTTTGCAGGATGTTTTTTAAAGAAAAGTTAAATCAATATTTCTAAAAACTATCAGAGACGAAAAGTATGCCCGAGTAGGTCATCCACTGATATTATACATAACATTAAAGATCCATTAAATGAGTCGAAAAATATCATAAATTGTTGAGATTACTTCAGATAAAATCTATTTTATAACTTTGTCATATTTTTTCTTACTCTAAATAATCATAATTCGGTGTATTATAGTTATGAAATACTGTGTGAAATATTGTCATAAAATTTTTGGGATAAGAAATGGTATAAAAAAAGTGAAAAAAACTTTAACGAACTAAAAAAAGAAATGTACTTCACATAAGTATTTATAAGTGAGTTAGTAGTATATATATAAAATAGCATGCATAAGGTGTGTATGTTTCAAAAAATTAATTGTTATAAACAGTGGTGGCTGTACCTTAAGTGCACTCGTGCGCTGAACCACCAAATCAAAAGATTTAAAAATTACAAAATATTACTTCATCTTTATTTTTAAATTACCATTTTAATATTTATTTTTAAACATATAAAACGTATAAAAAATTCAATTTCCTAATTATGGTCAAAAAGTTTGAGCGCTTTACTAAACTAATATCTCGTGCGCTTCGGCAAGTGCACGAGGACTCCTAATACATCTTGTATGAGATACGCATTAATACGCCTGACGCGTGAAACAAAAGACTGTTCATAGAAATGTACCGAGTAATGAGTCGGTTCTCGAGCGCCGCACGAGCGGCCGAAGATTACCGAGAGCACGAGATGTATGACGAATTGAGCCATGATTGACATCTCGTTATGTTTTGTTGCATTTTCTAATTTTAATATTTTAGTAAAGTGCACTACCAGTTCGATTATCCATCGGCCGCTACTGGCTATAAATGATTTGATAACAATTTTTTAAAAATTATTGCTTCTACATTCATTAGCATCAAATTCTTTCGAAATTTTCATAATTAACGTCATTTCAAAACGAACTACAGTCATAAAAGTTCTTCTTAAGATCTTTTGAAAAATATTTCAACTATTATATTTACCGTCGAAATACAAAGTTGCAATAACGACCCCGTTGCAATCAAGTAACAATTTCGTTTGTAGATTTGGTCTCTCAATCATAAATTCGATATCGCAACTTCAAATAAAAATTGTTGCCGGATTAAAAATTATCACTCTCGCTTACAATGTATTACTATTTTGTGAGTTTTGTGTAATAAATTAGTTTACCTGAAAAATTTTGAGAAATTCTTTCTACTATAAACAAAAAGAATTTGTCATAAAAATATAAATTTGAAAATCAAAATATGTATAATTTAAAAATACTTATACAAAAGGGATTAATGACTTAAGATTAAAAATTATAATAATAACAATATATAAAAAGTATATACTTGTATAACTACAACATAAAAAACTCATAAAATTAACATAATATCAAAGTTGCAATACCAGAGGTTAAACTTAATTTTATTTGGGAAGCTGCAACAATGTAAAAGCTAGAGAAAATACTAACAAGAAGACACTTAACACACCAGAAGGTTTGTAATAAAAAGATTTTATAATATTAGTTTTATAAATTGTCTTAAAAGTAAACTTGGAAAACATTCGTATATGCTATGGAAGGTGATTATTTAAAAAGAATTAATTCATATAATCTGAATCTGAATCAAAAAACAATTAACTTATACCACATAAACAAAATTTAAAGAAACAATTCAATTGCAAGCTGTTAGCCCATTTTGATATCAGTACATAAATCATTCAAATAATGAAATTGTGATATGGAAACTTTGTTATTAAGCCGTATATAATGACGCGGCTGTATTTGACGTATTTGGACTTTAAATTTAATTAAGATAAAATTAATCACCATATCTATGCTTTAAGAATTGTCGTAGACTTTCCCTCTTATCTTACGCCTTTACTCTTCTTTGGTTTCATTTTATAAAATATTTCGTCATTTAAATTTGCTAGTAATTTAAAAGAGAACGATTATGTTTTTTTACAGAGAGTAAAATACCTTATTAGTTATCTTAGTTGTATATTTGATTTTTAAAAGTTCAAACAACTAATAAGTACATACACAGATTATTATAATATAAAGCTTTTATTAAAATAATAATATAACAAAAATCTTGATAAATTGGTTGTGATCATAATCAAAATATTAATTAACTTGATAACTGCTTAAAATGTAAAACCGTGTTAAATTTGCTCGAAGTAATTTAATATGTAAGCTCATTTCATCAACACATACATCCAATATTTAAATATGTACAAAAACAACGTTCTCTATCGATCTTCTGCTTCTTCCTGGTAATTTCCCAGCTATACCCAGGGTCTGATTTACATGTTGTGAATAGTTTTAGTTAACTTGTTTTTACGACCGGCCGCCTGCCCGTCATTAACACTCTTTTGGGAATCAGCATTAATCAGTGATGTCTAAATACTCTTAGAAAGTACACATGTCTCAGAAAAATTACATTGGTAATTGCCAGTGCCAGGATAGATCCCGACCCTTCGTGCACAAGAGGCGGGCCTTTTAACCACTAGGCCACCACTGACTTATCGTTCTGTATCGATATTAAAGATATAACTAAAATCTGTCTTACAATCATTTCTCTAACAACACACTATAGAAACAAACGTTTTTATATTTTATAGTAAACATGCCGTGTAGATATATTTTTCAGTTTATTTGTAACAATTTAAATCGTCGATCAAATCATTATAAGCGGGTAGCGTAGGTGATTGTAACAATTTTCTGTTAATAGTGGCATGTTAAGGGTTATATTGAGGATTAAGTTTACATGTTCATTTAACTTAGTCTAACACTCTAACGCACGTGCCTTTTGGTCATAAAAATTGGTAAACACTATATCTCGATTATTAAAAACGATTTGACTATATAAAGGTAAAATGTTTGAAATCTATACACAAAATTGGGTCATAAACACATCATTAGAGGTTATAATGACAAATAAACTGAATGTTATATCATAAAATCCACCAAGACAGTTTTTTTAATATATTTTTAAAATACTTTGAGTAGTATACAATCATAAGTATGTATAGTTGTAAGTATGGTAAGTAAAAGTGTAAAGTAAATAATTTTCCTACCATATTTGTTGTGTTAAATAATATAATCATTTACTAGCTTGCCGTTTGACAATAGCGTACTTGGAATCCTGACAGATTAGACGTTTGTATTAAATTTAATAGATAACTAGCTTTCCGCCCGCGGCTTCGCACGCGTGGATTTCGGTTATATCGCGTTTCCAAGAGAACCTTTCAAAAGTCTAGGATAAAAACTTTCCTGTGTTCTTTCTCAAGGTCAACTCTATTTCTGTACCAAATTTCATTAAAATCAGTTCAGTGGTTTAGGCGTGAAAGCGTAACAGACAGACAGACAGAGTTATTTCGCATTTATAATATTAGTAAAACTTTCAAGTAATGTGGCGTTGAATTGTAGTATAATGTACCTACTGGGCCAAAATAACACCATTGAACATGAGTCAACTTTGATGCCTTTTAATATACATATATTATGGTTTGCAAAAAATAATAATTTAAAAAATATAGAAAAGAAAGCTTATTTATAAGACTAAATAAATGAATTAGTTTTACTGCATAGCAACAACTTTCATGTGAATGGGTTTTGAGACGGCCTTGTATGGGGCTTTCCCACTGTGCGGCTACCGACGAACGACGGCAGCGGCGCACAGTGGGACAATCGCGTATGTTCGTCTCAAAACTCTGTATCTCAGTTATTTCAAAACTGAATGATCTATAATTTTGCACACATATATGTAAAAGTAAAAGTCTTAATATGAAAAATAATAATTTTGAAAATTACGTCTATAAATTTATTTAAAAAATAAATATAAATATATTTAAATATGTTTTGGCACCGTATCAGAAAATTCGCAAATATGCGCAACTATTTTTCTCCTTGTGTAAACTAATATAAAAAGATCGTAATACAATAAATATCTCGACATCGGCAAACAGCAGTGAACGGGTAAGTCTCATTAAAAAAAAAAGTAAGCCGAAAATTATACCATTTAAACTATGGTGGTTAATTTTAATTAATTTATTTATTATACATAACATTATTTAACAAAAACGCTATGAGAAGATTATAAGCATTTCAAAAATGTATAATACTTATACATTTATATCAAAAACTTTGGAGTAATGTGGCATTGAATTATAGTAATGTATTATGCCTAAATCATATCATTGAACACGAGTTAGCTATGCCTTTTTATATACATTATGGTTTATAACCTTCCACCCGATCCCGGTCCGGACTCGGACCCCGGGATCGAACTCGCGCGCGCTGGTGGTACACCTCCGACAGAACCTGGGCATCCAGTTCCCACGGAGGCGTCCCAGCCAGCACGCAAGCCGCCTCATGGGAGACGGTGCGGTATCCCCGTACCACCCTCACCGCCATGACGCGCTGCACTCTGTGCAGCGCACCCACGTTCGGCCTTGTGAGGGCACCGGCCCACAGGTTTGAATGTCTAACGAAAATGTTACCGAGAGTGTTTTAATGAGATTAGGGTTATACTAAATTTAACAACCTACTACTGCTTGAGTAGACTAATTATCACGTTTTTTGAGTATATTAGGGTAATCTTTCGAGGAAAAAATGTGTATTGATAGTTGTAATCATATTCGATATGCTGAAATAATCTTCTTCTTCCTGGGAATTTCCCAGCTCTAGCCAGGGTCTGCCCATGCTGAAATAATATATGAAACATATTAAGTAAAATAGTTACGAGTGTATATGAGTTCAAAATAAGCAAAAGAAAGAGAAGAAGTATTAATTTGTTAAAAAAAAACATGAGATACATTTGCACTAAAACTATCACATAACATAAATTCGTTTTTAGAATTCAAATTATATTTTATGAGTCGCAATATAAAATAATAGCAACTTTATTATTAAAGTTAAAGCTGTTTTAGTTATTGGGTTCGTTGTTTATGACCTAAATAACATTTTGGTACACGTGTTTAGTTGGAATGTAAATTTTAATACATTGTGATATGTTATGGGGAAGTGCTTTAAGTGTTACAAGAATTTTTGTAATTTTACTATCTTATCTTATTTATCTGCAATTTAATGTATATAAGACCTTTTAAACTCACAACAACAAACTTGCCTTTCGTGGTATTTTATAATTAAAATGACTTAATTACGAGTAGTTTACACAGCTTGAACCGCTCGACAAAAGAGTTTTTATGGAGATATTCAAGAGAATATAATATGTAGCATTTTTAATGCTAGGCTAAGATTTTATAAAACTTGTTTCACGTTCATATAAATACAAGTTACTAAAACTATATTGATATTACAAATAGGGAGGCGATTTAAATATAGACCTCAACAATACCTAGAGAATAGTTTTCCCTACGGATTAAAAAGTAATTATAATTTCGGAATATTTGAATATTGCTAAATTTAGTAAAAAGTTTTTGAATATAGTTTAATCTATGAATGATAAGGGCCTTCGTATTGAAACAAAAGTCAATGTAATAAAGTAAGAGACTTAACTTGTCAAACAAAATTATAAACTGCCGCTTCATCTACTTTAAATTACTTCTAGATTTAGATCGGACGTTCCTACGTGCTTATTCACGCTTCAAGCTACACAGCCTGGTATTTTGTAATACAGAAATACTGTAACTGAAGAAATAATTGAATTTGGTATTGTGATTTACTGATAGCAATGCAATAAAATAAGCTTATTATCCTTAAGTACTAAATCTTTTGTAAGGAAAAATAATCAGATAAATTTCATAATGAGTTTTTAAAAATCATTTTCATTTACAACACACAAATAAATTAAATAATATTTTCATACTTTATATAAAACTTCTCTCTAAAAACAGTTTTTTAAATGGTTTTTTTAAGAGTTTAGTAAAACGGGTAATATATGTAGTTGAAAAGTTAGTTACTAAAATAAATAGCAGTAACAAATATAAGAGAAAAACGTGTAAAACATTATATCCTTGATTATTTATTTTCCTACAATGAATGAATGAGTAACCTGCTGCCTATTCTTGTATCAGTACCATTGAAATTAACCGGAGCGAATGGAATCTAGTTTCAAAAACTGAAATATATTGATGTAGATCTTGGATATCGTAACTGAATCACAGAGTTATCATTTATTTAAAACTTAACTCAGTAGATCTTTAAGGAGGTGAAAAAGATAACATTGACCAAAGTTACCAGAAACTGATAAATACAAGTGTCTCAAGTTTTGGTGAAAAGTTTGGCCAATGAAAATAAAAAGGTATTATTTGTGTATATACATAGAAACATTGTCATTAATTGTAAAAAAATAATCTTAAATACTAAATAAATTGGCGACAACATAACAACCATGTCATACAATGTAATTTAACCACATCTTATTTTCTGTTCTACGATAACAAACATCTGTCAATGTCAGTGAGATAATATCTTAAAACAAATATTTATAAGATCCTTATAAAAGTGTAGGGGTAGTGAGAGGTAACTATTGTATGTATGTGTAATAAAATATAGGTATAAAGAAAAGTTATAAATTAGTACCAAAACTAAAATATTTTCGTTTTAATTTTTAGAGGTTTTGAGTAACCAAAACGGTCATCGAAGTAATTTTGACTTTGATAGTCACTTCATTGTTCAAATTGAAAGTCACAAATTAAATTGCCTCGAATATTTTCAGTGCAAATGTATTTTACATCTGCTGATACAAGGTTTAAATGAAAGTAATATTTACTCGTATTTTATTATTTTAAAAACTATATACACCTGTCGTTTCGGTTACTTTGCAGCAACCGTGATCACAGACAGACAAGATACAAGGTTCTTTTAATGTAAACAAGTATTAAACATTTTATAACATTCTACAATACACAAATACCGTGTATACTTTGATTAATTAGTGATATAAAATATAAAACGAACAGAAATACTATGTGACGGAATACGACTGCTGCGTACAGCGTATAAATATCTGTTATAGAGTAATAAAATTTGAGAAAGGGTAATTTTAAGCTTTTTATTACGGCCTACAAATGTTCGAATAATACTTCCTTTGGATCTGCTGTGGAGAGGAAACACTAGAATGAATAGGCCGAAACTAAAATGCCTTATATTTTGTATTTCTGCTAGGCCAAGTTTGCATCTTTAGGTGTTATGTGCATATGAAAGCTTTTGTCTCATCTTTTAGGTAACTAAAATTCGGTATTTTTATAAAACGCTGGAATGTATCAAGATATTCATTAATTCCACGTAATTCTTTCATAAAAATGATTGCAAAATGGCCAAAACGTCGGGTGGAGTAAAAATGTAAATAAATGAAATTGTAACCTTAGAACATTACTGTCTTGACTTTGAAGAAGGTCTATAAAATATCCAGATGTTTAGTGACATTTGAAAGACACTCGCTTTCCTTATTGAATAAATAATAAGTTTGAAGCCGAAAAATACATAAACGAAGATGTAATATTTCATAGAACGGATATTAAATTTTTCTAAATCTCCTTTTTATAAATGTTATTGTTAAAATAGGCCTTGACAAATAAATAACAAAATGTATTGGATTATAATATTGAATTTCCCAATTTTATATTAGATATTTTAGGATTCCCTGTTGTTAGAATTAATATCAAAATAATAGATGGACTTTGACTATTTAGCATGAAATTTATATTAATCTTTATGTCTACTCAAGTCTGTAGTCATTAAAATTCATCATCATCATCATCAGCCTATCAGAGCAAAGGCCTCTTTCTTACATGGAGAAGGTTTGAGCATTAATCACCACGCTTGCTCAAGGCGGGTTAACGATTTCAAACTTATAATTTGAAATTACAAGTCTAGGTTTTCTCACGATGTTTTCCTTCATTGTCTGTCAGTGGTGTCTAAATACTCTTAGAAAGTACAGATGTACTCGTTAGGCGGGCCTTTAAACTCTAGGCCACCACGACCTTTTTCATTAAAATTAGTCGTAAAAATCTTAAATCTGATAAATATCCATATATTTTATATTTCAAGTAATGACATGTCATTTAATTAAAATACTTATAGACGATACTCATTATAGAAATATAATTTTCGAAATGTTTGTCCCAAGGATCTCCACGATGACCGGTCTTGTGCCACCCGCATCCAGCGGATTCCCGCGACCTTCATCAGATATGGTATGTATGACCATGTCATATTTAAGAATAATTTCTGTAAAAGGCTACCATAGTGGTTTTGTTAAACCTATGTGGAAGTTGAATGTCAGTACAGTATATTTCGTTTTGTTATTTTCACGATTTACTCAGAAAACTAACACAATATAACTATAGTTAAATTTATATATTAAGGTTTCAAGAGGTTCTGTTTAAAATATTTTCTTGTTGATTGTTCGGACAGCTTGATAATAATAGGAGTAATGTTACAAACTCAATATTGTTAAAATATTTATAGAGTATCGTGTTAATTACACTATATCTAACTCAAGAGTTGCTTTAAGGATTTGGCTGAAATGGAAAGGTAGCTTAAAACTAGGAGACGTACATAATTTTCATCCCGGTTCACTGAAAAAGAAAAAATACTTAATAAAATCCAAAATCTTGTTATTTACGGCCCCTTCGGGGGAATGGAGTTCGCTCGGTCAGCAATTCATTTCTAATAGTACAAAGTAGCTCGGATTTCAGATTTTTTTTTTTGATATAGATGTTGTGTCATGAGAAGGTTCTTATGAAAGGATAAATTTAGAAAAGTGGGCGGAATGCTTTAAATTTAGTGAAAAGTAATAATTACCTTTATTATTTAAAAAAAATATGCTTTTTGCATATTTTACACAGGTAAATGTTAATTGTTTGACAGTTGTCTGTCTGTTGTTCAGGCAGATTACATTAATTTAATGTCATTTGTTAAGATCTTACAACTCTAGAGTAACGTTGTGTTATTTTTTCCTTTAGTTACGTTATATTAATAGAAAATATAGACTATATTATGGGAATTCACGGTCTATTGTTTTAAAAAGGGACTATATCTTTACCTAGCACTACACGTTAAATATCAAGAGTACTCTTCGATCAAAAAAAGAAAATATTCGGAGTCAAAAGTCCCAAAAAGCGGGTTTTTCATAGATTTTGACCATATTTACTTAGTGTTATAATTGCAGATGCATATATAGGTAGCCAAAACTCCATATACAACAATAAATAAGTCCATACATAATTGACTATAATACCAGTCTTCATAGGAAAATGTTATATGTATTGTTTGGTTTAGTTCAGAAAACCATTTTTTTCATAAATCATATTTCTAACAACCTTTTATTGTTATTACGCTATTAGTCATAGACCAGAACTCTTAGTTCTAGATGTGGAGACCGCGTTTAGTGCCCGTTTTTATTAACATTGTCACTCATTCTATACATACACTTGTACTTTACCGAATAGATCTTTGATGTCAGGTGTAGTAAACTTGTTTAGGTGGATAATAAGATAGGGATTCACAATTCGTAAGACAGGATCCAGTAAAATTTATGTGGTATCATAGTGAGGAATTAAAATTTTCTCTTCGCTTAAACTACAACAGTAGGCAGATAATTTTTATGGGCTCCTTAGCGACTCACTTCTGAAAATTTGCAAATTCCATATTCAATATAAAATATCTAAAGACTCAACTCATTTCCCTTGTAAGTAATTACTTCTGTTTTTGTAGCAAATTTTAAATGTAGAAACCCAATTTTTAAAATGGCCTATGAATAAAAACTGGTTTAAACCTCTGTAATAGATTAAAGTTTCAAAGTTTAAAAAGTTGGAGCAATTCAGTGTGTCAAATTTGTGAATTGATTCAACATTAGACTAATAGTATTTTTTGTTTCAATGTATCATTTTACTCACTTAGCTTCGCAACAGACACATGATTTTAGTTCGTGTTTGTTGTTATTAATTGCGACTAAAAACACCTAAATGACTGCGTCGTTTTCACTTTTGATACGTGTCACGTGACACAGCGATGTTACCGCTTTATCACATGTCAGTCACCCGATATTTACAAATGACGTTATACTCTGTTTCGTTTTTTGTGCTTGTAACTTCTTTTTATTACAAAGTCACGATTGATTTGATAGTCTCTAAACTTACTTATGTACTTTCATAACAAGTGGTTTCATTCATTATCATATTGTCCTTTCCAAGTAGTGTAAATATATATGTATATTTTTTTCTTAAGAGCCCACATATGATAAAACGATTTTTAAGTTGAAAGAAATGTTTTAATATGCATATCGTAAACGAAGGTTTTAAGGGAGCGTATTTAGCATTTTCTTAATGTAGTTTTCCTGGTAAGCTTACGTCACAGATCATTTCCCCACGATAAAATAAAAAAAAAAGGCTTACACCACGGATGTAGTGATTCTGTTTGTTATAAAAGCGACTTGTTACCTAAATTTGTAAATAAATCGGATAATTTACCTTCCTGATCCATAATTCTCTAATTCTTTTGCTTCTTATTCTGTCCTCTTAATCATGTGTGGAAGTAAAGTTCCAGAAAAAATATACATCTAGTCATGTATCTTCGTTGTTATCTAATGAATTATTAAAATATCAAAATAACTCTATAAATGCGACTACCTATATGTTTTGGCGTATAATTTTATATATTTAGGTACATTTAAAATTAATAAGATCCAGTAATGACCTTTTCAAAGGATAAGACAATAACGCGACGTTATAATTTAGAGGAAGCAGGAAGATTTAGCTGCTAACTAGGTGGAGACAATGTTCACTGTTATAAAATGGCAAGGAAGGGTATGTGATGTTTTAATTGTAAATGATAGTGTAGCGAAAAGGAACGACAACATTAACACAACATGCATGAATGTATAATCATAGTTTATAAAGCTGGCCAGTTTGTAGGCTGTATGTAATTTGAAAAGTTTTAATACGTTAATAAGTCCGGGATTTAATGGGTTTAGTTGTGAAAGAGTCATGTATTTTAATGAGGTGAGGGTATAAAAAAGTTTATTTTAAATTTCGCAAAGTTAATTAATTTATACAAAAACACCAAATTTTTTAAAGTTTCCAGGATAGGTATATAACTCTAGAATTTATTATGGTAGGGATTTATCATTAAACCTTATATTTTCAGTTGAAAAGTGTTGGTATAGGTACGTCGGACCATAGATTATTAAACAAAATAGCGTACTAAAGAAAACTATAAGTGTAAAGTATTGTTTATAAATAACTTTAGCGGTATTTCATTATTTAGTTTGTGATAATATGAAGATTAATAATTTCTGTTATATGCTATCACAACCAAATCAAAATATAATAATAAGACTATCTCTTAAAATACAACACCACTCTATTGATAAAATTATGGGTACATTATAGATCGTATTATTTATCTCTGAAACAGCAACACAAATCTTCTCAATTTTGCAAGTCAGTATTTCAGGACACGAAACAAATTCTTATTAGTATGAAGGTCTGTATTTAAATATAGAAATTTAAGTAAAAAAAATACGAATATTTCTGGGGCAAATATACAGGATGACTGGTGAATTACTATCGATACTTGAGGACGTGATATTTGACAATCATATATGACAAAATAAAAACTAATATAAGATAAATATTAATAAGCTTCTAAGTAAAGTTAACCAAAAGTTATGTAATTAATTACGCATCGTGTGAACACCCTACAGATTAGGTATACACACACACACACACATACGCGTGCGGCGGCGTAGCGTTGTATCAGCACGCCGCCGCACGCGTCACACTTGGAACACTTGGAACGTGTCCACACTTTATTTATACGGAAATTTGGTAAAAAATTAAGTACCTATTTTTTTACATAATTCGAATGAGAATCATGTACCGAGTATTCTCCTTGAATATTGATAGTAATTCACCAGTCACCCTATATTGTTTCGATAAAATTTAATTTAATAAGTAAAAATTTGACTACACTCTATCATGATCCGGTCGTATCTTTTGGGTTATACATATGTTCAAGAAATATATTTGTTACCAAAAAATTTGTATTTTATCTGAAACAACTGGTTTGTCATTGTTGATTGAAAACTAATACAAGACGGTATATTGAAATTTCTAATAAGATTATTTGGTAAAATATAGAAAGACCATAATTTAATGGTATTAATCTATATATATATATAGCTGATTATAGAAAAACTTCAAAAGATAGTTCAAAAATTATACTAAGAGACCGGATGGATAATCTTCTATCTATACTAATATTATAAAGCTGAAGAGTTTGTTTGTTTGTTTGAAAGCGCTAATCTCCGAAACTACTGGTTCGAATTGAATAATTCTTTTTGTGTTGGATAGTCCAGTTATCGAGGAAGGCTGTGGGCTATATAACATCACGCTACGACCAATAGGAGCAAAGATATAGTGGCAAATGTGTAAAAAACTATTTTAACCATTTCTACTTTTTTTAAAATAATAATTTAGATTCTTTCCAATTTAAGTCACAGTCGCTGCCAAGTTTTAATTAATTCGAAACACCTGTTTGTTCAAAAGAAATACAACTTTGTAAGTGGCTTCGTTATGGTAGCTTATAGGTATATGAACGTGTGAGTGGGTAAATATTACATATTGTATATTTTAGTACGTAATTAACGATATTTTATAAAAAATTCTATTTAGAACTATACCAATCGTTCTTTCATAAGATTTTTATATAATGATAAAAAAGGCAAAAAATATAAATTTTAAATATCAAAGAGGACTTGTCAAAAAAATACATTTTTATGAAGGAAGTATTTTTTTCAACTAACATTCCATTCCCTTTTCTACCTTTTTTAAATACATTTTCTATTACCTTTATCGAAGGTCTAAGATTTATTATTACCTTTGATTTAAATAATAACTTAGATTCTTTGTGTCATCCTTAATGCTTACTGAGCACCAAGAAAATGAAAAATAACTTTAAATTAATTAAATGTTATGATTAACAGTTGTTAGTTAGTACCAAAAACGTTGACTACGACATTTCTAAAGTGTTTTCTTTTTCACTTTTCTAGCAATTGTGTAAGCATGTTTTATGATTATAAATATAGTATATGATTATACTATATTACGGATGTTTGAATTAGAAATGGATTCTAGTGGTATTTGTATAGAGATAATCTTTACATTTCTTTAACAATTCAAAAATATACTTTTTTCGAAAGTTAACTAGAATATTTAGGTGACATATGCAAATATAAAATTATTTATTATTCTTAAAATTATGAGAAAATTTCATTTCTAAATTTTTGTTTTGGAGCTTCATACGCTATAAATAAATGATTCTGAAGTAACCGGTAATTTTGAATATGTTTGTATTTATTAATATTATAGGAAATCAATGCAAAAAAACAAAAATAGATTCATAAATATACATACATATCATACATATTCATATATATTTACACAATGAAAGAATCGGATAAAAAATGCTATTCAAGTAAAGTTGGTGTTTGGAAACACTGGTGATATGGAATATAACTTTCAACAATAGCTTATGCAGATTCTACAATGAATTTCACATTGCTCCTCGAAAAATCTATCTCTGATAAAAATGTGATAAAATAGATTTTTTAAGACATATTTTTAGCTTTCAAGACTATAGGTACTCTTGTTAAGGTTTTATATTTTTCTTTTTAAGGTTGACAGTAAAATCTATTGTTATTTAATTTCACAAAGCCCTTGTTTCCTATGACAGATTTTATCTCAATTGTCAGAATGCGAGTATTATTCAATATTTAAATCACAACAAAGCTTGTTAAAAAATGATTTGTATTAAAAAAGAAACAAAAATAATAATTTGATATAAAACAAATGAAACCAAATGTAAATAACGGAGAAAATAAAGCTTTATTATGGGCTTTTATTAATAACTCGTTAAGATGATATTCAATAACGTTACTTTGTAGTCTATTTTATTCGCTCATAATATTATAATGGATAATATTTTTGAAATTATTAAAGTGCACTTAATATCGGGATGAATAGCTCTTTTGGTTCGTAAACCACCTAATTAAAATTTATTTTAGACTTCCATAGTGCTATAAATAATACGTCGGTAAAGTTAAGCTATTGTACACAATTATAGGATAAAAGTTCACAATTTAAAAAAAAAAATAGTTTCAGCTGTGTCCTCTAAGATTTGTTTGTTTTTCAGTAACAGTAGATCAACCATTTCACACGCCAGAGGCGTAATAGGAATTCGTAGTTCTCATCGATGCCCTGAAGGTTTTTAGACGTTTAAAAAAGTCAAATTTTAATTTTTAATTACTGCAGGATAACCGTTATTTAAAAACAAATCTTTAAAATTTTAAAAAAATATTTACAACTATATCTGACCATAGTTTTATCTTCTTTACATATAGCTGAGAATACGTGACTGATTATCTTTTTCATATTTATTTCACGTTGCAACCGACTAACGTTTGAATCTTTAATAATCCAACTATACTATAGGTAACTTTTATAAATTTCAATGACAGAGAAAACATCATTGCATTAATTATACAAAATTCCTAAAACTATGTTCATAACATTAATGCAATGTTGAACTAATACTGAAATAAAATTATGAATAGAAAATTTACACTGAAAAATTCATCGCCGGATTCACTGCCGGATCTGAATTTCAGGTTCAAGATACTAATTTCATATCACCAGTTACGACACAAAAACGCGGTATATAATGCAATATTTTATATTAATCGTTTAAAGATCCAATTTATTCATGAATCGATGGCGCACCTTAGAAAACTTAGCGGGATTTTATTAATTTATTCGTTGGTTAGCTTAAACGGGACTAGATAACAAGGATCATCCGGTGCCTTTATTACTTGAATATTTTAACACTGAAATCACTATAAATACAGAGTTCATATTGATTCACTTTCTGAATATTAATTTCGGATTATTGATCAGATGACTTAGTAATATTTAATAATCATACTTTTGGATTTAAGCGAATATATTTATGATAACATGATGATGACCACGACCGTTCTGCCAAGAACGTATCGACGTAGAAGAAGAAGAATTGTATTTTTTTTATATGTATATACATACATGTATGTAAACATAATAATTAACTTGGGCTGTTGTGAGTTATATTAATGGAAAATCTAAAAGGATTATGAACTGTGTGTAATTTCACAGTAAATAGTATTCTCATTTCGAAATATCACTTGCGGTTTAAAGGAAAATACAACGGCCTGCGGAACACGTCAATAGCTTGCATTGTTTCAGTTTATGAAATTGCAGTTACTTTAAATACAATGCTAGGAATCTATCACTTAGTCGTATGAGGTGGAATATTCATTGCTTTTTTATTTGATTTTTTTCCGGTAAAACGAATGCGTGAATTATATAATTAGCCATATATAGCACTGTAACAAACGTTAGTGTTTTTTTTTTAATTATTTTATTATAATTTAATAATTTTTAATTTCCAACGTTTTTGTAAATATCTAATTTTAGTTAACGGCTCCAATCTATTTTAACAGTTTTTAAAACTTGAATTCGCATTGAATTAATTTAATCTCGAAAATAGTGTTAAAATATATATTTTTAATAAATATAGTTATTTACTAGCTGTACCCGCGACTTGGTTCGCGTGGAATAGTGACAATAAGCGTTTTTTTTCTAAATATATACTTATTTTTATTTTGGATCATAATCACAGTCATTTTGGGTAGATAAAAAACCATCTTTACTGTAATGCTTCTCTATATAAGATTAATGGTGCCTATGTACGTATGTATAAGCATAGAATAGTGTTCGACGTGATTCTTTAATTTGACAAAACTTTTTTATTTATGAACCGATTGACATGAAACAAACACTAAAGCATACCACAATATATACGTGAAAACCGCATCCAACTCGGATCAGCCGTTTCTGAGATAAGCGTGAACAGACAAACAGACAAAAAAAGTTAATTACATTTTTGGGTTCGACATCGACATAACAATAACCCCTGCTATTTTTTTATTTTTATTTTCAATGAACAGACAGCACTTTTCTACAATTTTATTCTATGTTTAGATATATAGTTATAGAAATCAATCTAAATAAGTAATTTAGGTTGATTTCTACGAGGTGAATGTTCTTTTTTAATAATTCACCCTTACCAAATGTTCTTTTGTCATTAATATTTTATAATATATCACACAATATCAATAGTATCAAACTTGAACATTAAAATTCATATAAAATATGTATACGTTTGAATATTAATAAGTTTTATATTATTAATTTGTAACTACGAGTACGATACTATAACAAGCGGTCCGCAACTACGTTGACATTGTTCACGCACTTCTCAGCTGTTTTGAATAGTTCTGCCACATATTTTATTGAGCCAGTATGGCCCTGGTTTGTGTTGTGGTGATTATAATATTAGAGAGAAATTTTATAACACGTTAATGAAATAATATTGCCATGTTTAGCATCGCGCAAATTATATAGTAAGTAAGGTATTGGTTCAACGTAAAATAACTGACATATTTTTTGAGATTAATTTAATTATTAAAACAGTATCGCGGTTCATTTATTTCGTAAAGAACCAACCCAAAATAAATACCAATGTATACATGCAAGTGTAAGTTTTTTTTAGAAAACAACAGCATTGAAAGATAAAATTTTACAAAAGTGAAATTTAGTACAAATTAAATTCAAGCTACAGAAAGTGTTTGGGATAAATAAAAATCTTATAAAATGAGTTAAAAAGTATAATGAATAATGAAAGTGAAAATTTGAAGATAAAAATATAACAACATTTTGCATAAACGTACCTTAAATTATATTTTTATTTTTGGGACACGGCCTAAAGCCGCTATCTGTATATACATACACTCAATGGTAAAAATGTAAATTTTTATACACAAATGCTAATCCCGTTTCGGATCATACGACATTATGAATTTGAATGAATTCATATATGATATGTACAAACAGATAGAAATGAAGAATGTGTTTTTAATACTGTGACCATTTTATATTATGATATAAAATGAATTTGAAATGAGTAAATTTTTGTTGAAGTCGTTATTTTTGCTATATGACAATATTATCTTGTAACTTAATGAGAAAAAAAAAGTATTAATAATGACCTCCTAACCGTTTTCTATTATTTTTTTCAATATTGTAAACAGTCTCATTAGATTGGTATCTACTATTATAGATAAATAGATTAACCATTCAGTTAACTGCCAAAGCTTTTTACTACATTGAGCATATTAACCTGAATTTCGCTTAGAAATTTTTACAATAGACGTTTAAGTTGGCCTAATAATGTTTCGTAACATTTCTAACAAAGGGGCTGAGATTTTGTTCGGTCAAGGGAATCAAATTGTCATTAAAAATGTATACAACTATAAAAATATATACTTCGTTGGTTTGTTTGAGTGAAATGAAATTACTATTAAGGTATAACATCATTGAATAATGTTTGAAATGTAATCAGACATAGAATTTTTGTTCACAAAAAAATTAACATGATTTAAACATGATAAATTCATGTCTTATTTTGTAAACAATACTAGTCTAAATTATGCTAACTGTTATGTTTTATAACTATTATTTAGATATTAATGCTATGTATTTGGAAGCGGGAACAATACATGTAATTTCTCATGCGTTAATATTCCGGCTTCTTGAGTATTAATAATACGTAGTAATCAAACGTCTTAAAACAATATACCAGTGAATGCGATATAAGTAAACAATCTTCTCTTTATTTTTTGTTTCACGTGAACATCTGTATCTCTTATTGATGAGTTATATTATGTGTGTACGCTATATTTTTTTGCCCTTTTCTTTTATCTGTATATAATCAGATGCCTGTGAATTAGTAGTTAGTGGGCTAGCGAGGTAATGATTAATACTATAAATATACCTTTTAGATAAAAATAGAGGAAAATTACAGTTGTTATTACGAATTAGCTCAGTAGGTGGGTGAAAAATATTGAAAATTGAATGAATATCGTCGAAAAAACACCGTTGTAGAAATAAAATGTCATGTAACGAGTGACGCTGCTGACCACCTGGCCGTGTTAACCAGTAGATTCCTGATACCACACAAGTCATGTAATGGCATTGTTATCTTAACATAGAACAAGAAATGTAGTCTTATGTATAGTTTATGATCTTTAGTTATTTAATTTTCAATATAATATACGTCACGAGTAGGTTCCGCAGTTTTCCTATAAGTTATGAGTTGTCCCTTATAATTTATTACTAAGCTGATCTATTGTGTAAATTAAAAAAGCGAATGTAAAATCCGTTTAAAAGCCTAATTTTTTTTTTATTTTTTACTATTTTTTATTTTTATCAAAGAAAGAATGTTGCAGTGAAATACTGTTTTTCTCTATTTTATTGAGATGGGTTTAATTTCAGAGAGTGCCATAGAAAAAGAATGTACAAGTAGAGAAGAAAATATGCATTTGCGTTGCAGTTCATGATTTTAAGACTAAAATATAAACTTAAAATAAATAGACGAGAGGAGACAACATTTACTTGGATTAGTCATTGTAACAAATGAGTGACCTTTTATAACAATAGGGTGTATATATTACACATTTATTTACTTTCTTTGTTTTAAAAATAAATTAAATTTAATTTTATATTTAACGAGCGTTTTCTTTTTCATTTAAACTATAACTGTATAATTAACATATACAAGGTTCAACAAAATTTCATTATGAATATTGGCATGGGGTGTACACTGGTGAATATGAAAAGAAAAATTGCCTTATTCCAAATAGGAAGAGAGAGAGAGAGTTAGAGAGTGGTTTTTTTGCGAAATGTTAGAATATTTGCAAAAAAATAATATTTTAGACAAAACCGACTGTTATCTTTTTTTTACAAAAGAATCTGTTGACAAAAAAAAACCTTAAATTCTCAAATAAAAAAATATATTTCCAATTTGATTTATTCTCTCTTACTATTAAATGTTTTGTTTAATGAGTGCAAATAAGTAGGGATTGTAGTTATTTTACAACTGACTATATTTAAATTTTGTGTGTGTATGTATAATGAAAACAAATTAATAGCTTATTGCTGTTATGAACAATTGTAACTAGCAGGAATTTTATAATATAATTAAATAAGGTTTAATAAGTAATATTATAAGTAAAAAAAAATATACAAATTTAAGTATGTAAATAAAAAACTGCATAAGAATGTTCTACACTACGTTATAGATGTGAAAAAGTCGGGAAAATTACCAAAGCATAATCATAATCATAAGCAACAAGCATAATCTTTAGAAGGAATAGTAGATAGCTTTTTAAATGATCTCAACAAGGTAGATAGCCAGCAGATCAGTAACGTAAAAAAAGCATGGATCTACGATAATTACTTAACTTCACGTTTGAATTGGCCTTTCCTCGTCTATGATTTTAGTAAAACCCTTTTATCTAAATTAGATGCAGGCGTCATAAAGATGTTGAAGTTGTGGCTCGGGCTCGCGCTAACGGCTGATTCATCGGCTTTATTCAGGGATCGTAATAGTTTTGGGATGAATCTAAAAAGACCATCGGAGCTCTACAAACACCTAAGAGTTTCCAAGAGACATATCCTGGGAAAATCCCATGATGACGTCGTTACATCACTCCCAAAAGACAATGATGCCCCAGAGCTAGAGTCACGACTTCAATTCCATAAACAATTTATGATCGGAGCGCAAAATAACAGAGTAGGGTTAGGATCAAGTAGGAAAGTCCAAGATACGGATATATTGAAGTCTTTTATTCGGCAAGACGAGAACGATAAATACAAGATCCATGCAATGAGTTTAGAAATGCAGAACGAGTGGTTAGACATAGGAGATTTTTGCATTCCACTAGCACTAAAATGGCGCACCGTAATTCATGACTGGTCGCCAGCCTTGCTAAAATTTTATCTCAATGCGTTCCAGATGACTCTCCCAGATCAGAGTAATTTAGTAAGATGGGGTAAAGGTACCGAAAAAACTTGCTATATCTGCGGAGAGGCAGTTGGAACTGCCAAGCATTTGCTGGTGGGATGTAAGGTTCTCCTGGACAGCGGTCAATACTCGCGTCGTCACGATAGGGTTTTAGAGATCATACGTGAAGCGGTTAGTCTTTCGGTAGCCAGAGCGCAAAGGGAAATAACCACAAACGAGCGATCAATAGGTTTTGTGAGAGAGGGCACCAGGGCTATAAAATCAAACGTCAAGCCTTACTCTATCCTTAAAGCGGCTTCGGATTGGACTATCATGATGGATACGTATGAGAAACAATACAAAATCCCCGAGGATATTTGTGCGTCGGCCTCCAGACCAGACATATTTCTATATTCGCGTATTTTAAAGCGCGTTGTGATGATAGAGCTTACGGTGCCTTGGGAAACCAACATCCCCAAAGACCATGCCATCAAGGTCAATAAGTATTACGAGCTCACTAACGAACTAACTCGAAATAGGTTCGTCGTTGATTTGTACGCGGTAGAGGTGGGAGCGAGAGGTATAACAGCTAAATCTCTCTATAACCTACTAAAAGACTTGGGCCTGTCCAGAACTAACATTAATTCATTCTTAGAACGTACGTCGAAGGCAGCCTTAGTAGGTTCTTTTCAAATTTGGTTAGGTAGGGAGAGGAACTTGGACAGTGGAGGTGAGCGTATAACGCGCGTTAGTTAAGGGGCCCCTTAAACCTACACCTGGGTCGCAAGTCCCAGGCACTGTTGAGGCTCCTCTCCCTGCAACGCGATGGACCCGGCACCCGCACGGTGAATCCATCGAATGCTAAGAGGTTTCGTCTCATATTTTGTTTGAAATAGTTAGTTCTTGTTGGAAACTTTAGATAGAGTATCTTTTCATTTCAAAGTGTTCTGAAATAACTTGTCTCATATAAATAGACACTGATTATAATTATGACACGTCTAAAACAGATTAATATAATAAAAACAATGGCATGGCAAATATTTAGTAACAATATGACTTCTAATAGATGCAGAGGAATAAATAGAAACAAGGCTTGCAAACAAAACACTATGGTCATTCACAATATCATTTTCGTGATACAGTCATCAAACGAGAGTATTCATTTGTCTTTGCTTAATAGAGGAAAATAGTTTTACTATCTGGTAATGATGATGATCGTTGAGTACTTTAAATAGAATATGATTCATTGGAATGTCTGCTTTCAATGATAGTCAATAAGCTTCACTTAATCTTGATGTATATTGCAAAAATATATACGAACTAGTTCCGATGGAGTATTGAGTTTTATAAAAGAAAATATAATGGTTATTTTCCTTTTGTTGTTAAAATCTAATATGAAGATTGTTGTAATCAGACGGTTTCTTGAGACTTAAAGACTATAAATGTGGAGGTAAGTTTTCCTACGAAATATGATTGTTTTGTTGTCGAGATTTACACTAGGTTGGCTAGAAAAATGTTTCGCAAGAAAAAGGTATAATTTTCATAATAATTTATTACAAAGTACATTTATATATATTATAAATTCAAAGAAATGGCTTTATAGCATTTTTTATAAGTTTTTGTGATGAGATTTTATCTTTCAAAATCCGTGACTTTTAAAACACATAATTATAATTATTTAATATAATTATTCATTTTAACTAAATTAAGATCCGACATACCATATTTCTTGGACATTCTATTTGTTTGAATCTAATTAAATGTTATACAGAAAATGATTACAGTTCGCTCAAGGGACAATAATAAAATTCTATTCCAAGAATCTAATATTACAGTTCAGTCGTTGTCCATTTTTACGTGCCTCGGGCCATAAAATACAATATGTTTTATTTTTTTTTACGAGAATACGATTGAATATAAATTATTTAAATCTTAAAAGAATAATTTTTTACAATTCTTAGTGTAATTTTGATTGAAATTTCAATTTCTTGGTCTTGGTCCAGATCTAGCTTATACATTCAAA
The DNA here is from genome assembly GCA_916720795.1 of Danaus chrysippus. Classification (NCBI taxonomy): domain Eukaryota; kingdom Metazoa; phylum Arthropoda; class Insecta; order Lepidoptera; family Nymphalidae; genus Danaus; species Danaus chrysippus. The sequence goes on along the minus strand of CAKASE010000046.1, from coordinate 2,316,079 downwards.
CTCTCCTACAAATCTAGAATATTTGATGCTTGATATTTTGTGAAAGTCAATGAATTAAAATTGCGAAATAAATGCTGTCGTTGATTTCACAATTATGGTATTGTAATAATATTTCAAATGTTTTTATTTATTACGAACAGATAACAACATTAATTTGATTTTCAAAATGGAACTATTATTTTTTATGGAACTATTATTTCAAATTTTTCCAAGTATTTTCACCTCTCATCTGATTTGGCAGAATTTCATCTCATTTGCTCGTGATCACGGTTTCCGCAAAGTAGTTATTCATAGCGTTGATAAGTATACATATATACTATATAAAATAAATTCAATCTAAAGATTTTATAAACTAAGATGAATTTATAAGTTGTCATAAAGAGTAAAAATACTATGGGTAAACAAATAAAATGTGCTCGTAAAGATAACATTTATGTTTAAAATGGTTCCATGTTTGTAACACATATCGTAAACAAAAATAAAATAAATATATAAGACAATTTCTCTTTAATTTTAGATTTTTTTTGTCATCCTCACTAAAATAGATAAATAAGAAACACTTTAAATACATACAATAAAAGCATAATATAGAACCATACATTAATATCATATGTATAAAATAAGTACTGAATAGTTAATTACCCTATTAATATACTTGTTATTTATAAGAACACCTCCCTCTTTTTTCAACTTTAAATAAGTCCTCAAAGTTGTCAAAATTCTAATTAATTATTTAGGAACTTTTTTTAGTAGATTCAGTTGAGCCTAGGACTAACTCTAATTGGTACGAGTTTATAAACTTTGATATTGAAAATATTGTTAGGGTTTAGAGTATTTAGGTCTATCCGTTCTCATATATATTATAAATAAAACTACATAATCATTTCATTTCATTGGTCCATAAAGCTAAAATAATTGTCGTCAAATCAAACTATTGTTAATTGTAACCAGATAATGCGTACTCAAAAGCAATTGTTTTCAAATTATATTTTCAATAAATGAAAATTTAACAACTGGAATAACTGTCACTTAAATAATTAATATATTCCTTATCAATAGTAATTTACCTACAAAATAAAATTTCATGACTTAAAAGACTTTTAAAGTCAATATATTTCTATTATATATTGGAATATTTAGGAAAGACTCCGTAACGTGTTGTTAAAAAATTAATTAAATTCCTTGTCATTCAAATAACAACGGGACAATGTTCGTGAATTGAATGGATGAAAAAGGAGTAAACCGGCTTTAAATTATGTTGTGCCTTTGTGTAATAATTATTAATATTTTTAACTCCCATTTTGTTCTATTTTTAGCCCCTAGGATTTTATAATTATATTATAATGTTTATACAAAAATAAAGATTAACTATCAAGCATCTCTTTTCTTCATATTTAAGCAACATTCGCTTTGTAAATTTTTATATTTATAATCGGTATATGAGTTCTCAATATTATAGTTCATTTATAGTTCTTGTCAACAACCTGTGGATTTTATATTCCGAATCATTAGATATCGCGGCGCCTGCAATTTCAAATATTCTTCCAAAGTCGGCGGAGTCTGAAGCTTATGATCATTTTGATGAGATTAACATTGAAACCGGCTTTTTCACCAGAAACCTGAATTCATGATAAATACAAACACAAATGTTATATTAAATTTTAAGAAAAAATCGCTATTCATTCCATCATACCCACCTTTCCACGGTCATATAACTAAACAAAATTAATATTTTTTCATACAACTGCAAAGAACACAACAAAATTAATGTTTTTTTTTTTATGATAAACTCTACTTAGTGTTGTATTTCAGTCGTATGTTTTATCTTTCTTTGTTACGTACGGAGTTGATTACCTAGTCTAGGTTTTTCAAAGTCCATTTGCCAGTAAGCCTTGTAAGCCTTGTAAGTCTTTTTATAAAATAAAACTCCATGCAATTCTTATAAATTACGTTGGGTCAGAATAAATTCTTTTATGTTTTGTTTTAGCAATATGGAAATTTACCAAATTAGTTTTTGTAGAGAATAGTAAATGTTATATAACTAATTATGTCTTATACTCACTTTACATATCGCCTTAATAATACTGCTCTAAGAAAACAACGGACTTATCAAAATTATGTTTTGTTTATGTTAAATACTGAAATTATGAAAATAAGAAAGTAACTTTCTTTTTGTAATATAAATTACACTAAGTGTTGTGTAGACTCTTATTCACGGCGCTTGCTTTGTTTTATTTTCTTTGATTTTAACCACAGCTGAAATTTTTGTTAGCAAATGTTAAAACTTAGTGCCGAAAACAGTACGGTCTTACGTCTTAAAAATAGCTTATAAAATCCTTAATTGTGGCCACAATCATTTTTGATAATAATTAATTAAATTGTACTTATTTTACCACACTATAATCAGGTCAAGTTGATTTTTGTAAATGAATACACCGTTCTAATACGCCCATGACATTAAGTTTCTTAATGTTCTATTTGACAGACCGTGTCAACACCTGGCAGTTGTTAAAAAAATTACTGTAATTGTACTCAAATTAATTTAAGGGAAAACTAAAAAGGAAATGCGTGTTTGAGTGTGCATTTGAACTGGCATATGTGTTTCTGTTTGAAGGTGAAATGATGTATTTATAAACTTATAATTTATTCAGTTCGATATGAAAAATATTCTTAACTGTATTGTTTGAATATAATTATGTTAGAAACATAAACAGCAAAAAATTCGAAAACTTAAATAGGGTATATCCTTTTTAGAAAAAGTGTAGTTTTCTGAACTTGGATATTTTGGTTGTTTAGTTGAATGTTTATTTCTTTCCTAGATGTAATTGAGGTAGCAAAATACATGGTCAATTAAGTAGTATTTTGACGTTATGGCGTGATATCGTACAATACTGTGAGGGCTTGAGTTAGTGAAGTGAAACATTAGCAGACATCGCTTAACTCCTTAATTAACACTGTTTTATACAGGCATTCATGCACAGGCATGCTAATAGCAGTGTAATTAAAAATTAATTTATTTAACACTTAACATTTTGTAATAATTTTAATCCATATTTTGTTATTGCGTTTATTGAGACAGAGTTTTGAAATGTGTATTTCTCTTTCAGTTTCCCTTTAACCAAAACATGCCCAGTTTTGACAAACAATTGAGTTCACTGTGTACCAAATACGGCTCTAAACTACGTTTGTTACCAACGCCTACTACATGTACACGATGTTAGATCAATTTATATTCTAGTTTCAAGCACCGCAGGTGGGAAATGTCTTCTATTATTAAGACCTACTGCTTTGTCATCATGATTGAATTGTTATTTGTGTATATTAATATATATGTACGAGTATACGAGACTATTATGTATATTAATATGTTAAAAGGAAAATACAAGTACAATATCACTTAACTATTTGGTTTTTGAACTTAATTTAAAATAAGGTCAGCTCTTTAATTTTATGAAATGTAAAAACAAATGTAATAAGTAAATAAATATGGAAAATTGTATGTGTAAGTTTTTAGAACATTGAATATTTTGCTTAGAGTTAAGAAATGTATTATGATCTTAATATTCTTGCAACATAATGAGATCTTAGATTTTCACGGGTTTTATTCATTGAAAGGAGAATAATGTTTTTCGGAAATTAAGTATATATCGGATTTATTACACATTCGTTGTTTTTAAAGAGAGGGACGCCAGCCTCGCTAACGTTACTAATGTCACTTTTTCTAGTACGTTCCATGATTTTTAAAATGAAACTTCAATTGTTCTTAATGCTCCTGTATTTCTCTTCATAATAACATACTTCAATGATACGCAGTCACTGAACTCTGAATTCTGAAGTCTGCCGTCGTGCGTCCAGACGTCATATTTATACCAAGATTTAAACCTAGTTCTATTCTCCTTTTAACAATATTTGATTTCGTTTTACTTTTAACAATAATCATGAATACTAATGAGTTTTAATAAGAATTGTTGAAAGCCTCAAATTATTTTCATGTCGCATCCGTTATTAAAGCTGGTAGCGCCGATATATATAAGGTTTTATGAAAATGTTACAAGACAAAATAGCGTTATTTCTTGTTATTGGAGTTCAATATGGCTTGTGATCTTTAATTTATTCATCATAGACATCGATATTAGGAAAAATAATGTAAATGATATTTATACTAGCTGTTACAAAATATGGATGTTAAAGTATCTTTACTAAAGAAATACACGTATATGTATATAATTAAAAAATAGCTAGTTTATGGGTGGTTCCTCTGTAAAATATATAATACTTATTGAATATTCTATCCTCTGGTTGTGGCTGTTAAAGGTTTTATTTATTTATTTATCAGAAAAATCACAAAATAATAAAGTGGTATATGAAAAAGTCTTTGAATTATGAAAAACGTCATCACAATAGTCAGCGTTTAAAGGTACTGCTATGTTTCATTAGTTACTTCACTAAATATATAATTAGTTCTACACGTTCTAACTTATCAATTGTCATTTATTTTATCTCAAATATAATATAACATACAAAAATTATAAAGTAATTAAACTCGTTTGGAAGTATAATCTGTTTTGTTGGGATGTGGATCTCTCCGTTACTTGTTTTGATTTAATTACATTTATTTTAATCTCGTATTTCCCACACCTAGTAAATGTTTTTTAACGGGCTAGAGCTTATTCCCAAAAGATTGTACTCGTGTTGGTAAAACATTTATGTAAGTGATTAATTTTTCTACTTTAGTGAGGTATATATACGAGTATATATTGTTTTAATTAAACTATGTTTTTTTCATTATTATTTCGATAAAAATAGGCTGTTTAAAAATAACTTCATTGAAAAATAATAATTTAATTTAGGAATTACAAATTAGTCGTTATAAAATTGTTTTCTGAAATTAGATTTTTAAGCATTGAATAAATTTTTAAAAGAGAATATATGGAAGACGTAAGCTGAAAGTCGTAATTTATTAGGCACCAAAATATTTAGTTGCTGTAATCATTGCTTATGTTTCCTGTAGTAAGACTATTAGGAATATTATTGTACGAATAATGCTATGATTATAGAATAGTAATAGTTTTTATCGGAGCCATTACTATTTTAATAAATAAAACATATTTTTAGAATAGTTTATTGAATGGAAGTACCGAGATAACACTAAATCATATTCATTTAATCACATAGGGTTCTTAATAAACAAACACACTAAAGTTCATACAGACAGCTGTGATAAAAATTGTTAAATTAACATAGATTAAATAATAATCAATAAGATACATCTCGTTTACTGCAACTGCAAAAGTTTTCTTATAATTTATATTTAAAACTAAAAGTTACAATTCAAGCTCATACTAAGAAACAATAGTGATTGATGCTAGATAACATATTTAATGTCTCTTAATGATTAAACTTTAATATATATGTAGCCTAAAGTGCTGATACTAAGTATTAATTGGGGTTGCAGCGACGACCTGGTGGTTCAGCAGAGTCAGCGGCTACCCAATAGGTATTGAATGTATTCTGCTAAGTATTATAATTCCAGCAATAGCCCAATAGGTAGAGATATGACACATGAAAAAATATTTTTCTCTTTATAAATACATATATTGGGATACAAGTAGACATTCTGCAATTAGAGACTGTTTCCTAAAAACAAATAATAGCTGCACAAATAACGCTTTCAGCTTGCCAGTAAGGTTACAATAAGTTAGTATCGATAGCTAAACTATTTATCCTCTTTTTCGGATTATACTACGAGATTTCATTTTCTTAAAAAACTACATACTCCCGACGTTGATCACGGTCAGACGAGATGTCACGATATGACAAGATCGATAGATGTCTCGTAGTATAATCCGAAAAATATTAGTTTCATTTAAATGACTAAAACTCGCGTAAATCTATGTATCCTATTTTATGACAAAATCAAATTATTCTGATTCGATATTCTCTAAATAATAACAGTTGGATTAGTTGGCCTCTATAAAATAAAGACATTCAGATTATTCCTACGGTTCTAGATATCTTTCAAATCAGTTATTAAATGATTGTATTCTTTGGTACACATTAAAACTATCTGTAAAATTGACTTCTCGGAGAGTAAATAAAAAGATGTAAATAATATATTGAATAATACTTATGATCTTTAATAGTTTTACATTATTCTATAATTGTTTGAAGTAACATTAGTTATTGCAATCAATTATAATCTCAGAGTAATACAAGGATTTGTGTAATCTGATTGCTGTTTGTACCTTGATTTAATCCTCTTAATTGTGGTTCCATTGAGAATCGTAATTTGTATTATTAGTAAAATTAGATTGTCTTTTAGTAGAACATTTTTGGTTACTTTAATTTTATTATTTATACTTTGCTGATTAATAAGTACTTTATAATACATTGATTTTATTGCATACACATTTAATAGAAAACAATTTTTCTATTATTTTATGGTTTCAATATAACATGATTCTCTCAAATAAAGTTATATAATCTGCACTTCGGTTCAAAGCTAAGGTAATGTCAATATCTGTTTGACTGAAAGATAAGCTTCGGATCATAAAGAATTTGCTCTCAAGCGAACGCTGACTTGTGAATTTAAGATTTGTGAGAAAACAATAGAAGTTTTTACATGTTAGAATTGTATGTACGAATAAAAAAGAATTTTGAATTACATTGTATAAAAATATGACTCTGAAAAAGTTTACCAGCAATATATTATGTATAAGTAGATTATTCGTAAGTAGTAGTAGAAACTGTACTCAGTTTTATTCTGGAGAGTGATGTCAGTGAATGCGCTATATCTCACAACCTGTAAAATTTTACAACAAATTAGAATACTGTAGTCAACAAATTAAAAAAAGGTTATTTTTTTCATTTTATTTTATTTTCTATTAGTCTTATTATCATTAATAAAAACAATAATTCAAATGAAATCATCATAATAAGGAAATTCTCTGTGATTGTGACAATTTTTCCTCATCATTTATATTTTCGTAAAATTTTGCTATTTTATATTTAATTTTTTTGTTCTACTTTCTTCTATGGTTATCTGATATGTCATCCTTGTTAATTACTCTATAGATGTAAGAAAATAAATATGACTCAATGGATAGTTTGCGTGAGGAACATTTATAATGCTCCCATCTACTTTTTAATTTCTTAAAGGTAGTCCATAATTTTACCTTCGTAAGCTATAAAGAATTTTTAATATTTATATCCTAGTGTACACACACACAAAAATTAAAAAAAATTAAACAATTAAAATAGTTACAAAATCTATTAAAAAAATAATTGTTTTAATTTTTTCTAAGTAGTATTGTGCTTAACAAAAGAGAGCTTTTAGGTAGTACTTTGTTTGAAAACCTATTGTTATAATAATAATAATAATAATAATTACACCTCTTAGATACCTTAGACAATAAAAATGTATCTATATAATATTTCAAATATGTACATAATCATAAAATTCAGTTGTAGATGATTTTATACATAACAGTAATTATTACATAAAACATATAGTAGGTATCACGTCCATATTTTACTGAAAACAATATTTTTTATTAGGTGTTAAAATAAAAGCGTTTTAAACTAGTGATAGAATTAAATAAATTTAGGATTCTATTAGGGTTAAAATATAAACAATATATAAAGTTCACAATGTTGTTAATTATCTTAAGTTTTAATTATTAAAAGCATTCTTCTAGGAGTATATATACCTTTAAGGTTCTAATTATTGATGAAAGTTGATTCTGTTATATTTTATACATGAATATCAAATATACTCTTTGTAATATCAGCAAGTAAATTTTCATATACAAAGTTTTTGTTTCAATAACTTTGAAAGACAATTTATTATTATTAGTGTTCAAATTAAATATTGATATTAGAAAAATAGTGTATATCACTGTATTATTTTTATATAACTGTTTTCTTTAATAAATACTAATCTTCTTTGAATTAAGGCTTCAGTAAAATTTTAAATAAATTATTATTTTTATATGATAGTCAAGTCACAATATAATTGTTATGGCTTGTTTCAAACTTGGAGTTATACTTTCTAACTTACCATAAAGATTTCGTTAGAAATAAGGTTAATGAAATTGAATATCAAAAACTGTGTTTCAATGATTAAAATGTTGTATATTTAATACAAAAATATATGAAAATCATACATGTGACGTAATTCGTTAAATAATTTAATAATAAATTATAACATAGTTAAAGATACAAAAGTTATAATATATATGTATGTATATTACATACATGACTGTGATATCTTTTATAATCCATAGATTTAATACATTTAATGCAAAGACTTGCTTGTAAAAGGCGAAAGTTGAAGTAATATCTCGCCAATATGTGTTGAAACAATAATTCTGAACCTGTACTGTTTTATCACTAAACTATTTACTTTTACGACCGATTGGTCTTATGTTACAAACCTCTATGAGCGAGTATATCTGTCAGACACAAAGACCAAAAGATGAACGGTCTCTTTATTTAAGAGCAATCACAGTGAAAATGTTCGCGATAATCTTTAATGGGGTTGGTGGCTATTTATTTCGATCTGATATATATTTCTCGTGTAGTTTTATAACGGTCATAATTTTCAATGGACTCACATATACGAGGACATACAGCAGATAAAAAGACAATAATAAATATGTAGTTGAGGCATATAAAGCTAACTAAAATATTAGGTATGCGTCTAACAAATCCTTTAAAGTATCTATTGTTTTTGTTGTTCTTTTACTTTGAATGAATGATATAACGCATTTTTGTGGCATACAACAACTTACGTGGGAGGTATCGAAATATTAATCAGAAATAGTAAGTAGTAAATAACTTTAATTTTACAATGTATCAATTGAAATTTCTTAATTTTGATATCCTTTTGATGAATATGAATATATATTTTTTAAATTTTGTGGTAAATATGATTTTAACTTCTAATACCTGGTTAAATTCAGGCCGTCAAGTCTAATCAAACTACGTTCAGTTTGTTGACGCCGGTACTTAGTTTCCCAGCTACTAGTAACTATATACACATACAAAATATGAATATATAGCTCTCAGGTTGCTTTTTTTTCAAATAAAATATTCAATACTGACGTGTTGTTAAAAAAATCAACTTTATTGTAATCTTAACATTGTTATTTACGAATTAAAAAAAATTAAAAAAATTGTGTTTAAAATAATGAATTAAAGAATAATTGTGGAAAATTTTTAGGTTTTTGATTTATTTGTTTTAATTTATTGGAAAATATGATTTGTACAGAGTTAAAAAATAACGACAAAGAAAGCAATAAAAAAGTGAAGAGATAAACGGCATCCTAAGTGATTTTATGTAATAAACCAAAAAATAATTTTAAAAAATTATGGGATTGTTTAAGGAGTTTCACATACTAAACTTATTTTATCTTATTGCCTGTTTTCTTTATTCAAGTACGAATTTACACTCTCTACCAGTTAATCGTTTAAAAAGTTAAGAAAAGGTTGCTTATATAAATCAATGTTAAAAAAATCTACCAAACACCTATTGTTTACATAGAAAGTTCACTTTTCACAGTTTAATAACATTGTTGATTTAGCTGTTTACATGTTGAAGTTTTTAAATTCTTTGAAAAGAAATGGTTTCATGCAATAAAAACAAGATTAAATATCCTCATAATTTCACTAATGTTTTTAGTTGTCACAATTCCTTTTTCTATGCTGATGGGATTTTATATTAAGTGAGAAAGAATTCTTTGGTAATTAAATATCAACCGCAAGAGCTATATATAATTTTGCATTATAAATTTAGGAGAGAATATATTTGAATAGAGAGAAATTTCATGAGTGGTAGAGCCTAGCTGTGGTAAGTTACTACAGCTCGAACATGGGCTGGCTCGACCGGGGAAGTACCACCCTCTCACAGAAGATCGGCGTGAAGTAGCCTTCACTGGCTGCGTTTCGTCTGATGAGTGAGAGAGCCGGTTGCCCTTTTCCTATTTCCAACCCTTTCCTACCATTTCCTTATTCCCACCCCTCCCTATTCCTAAAAAAAAACAAGGTTGGCAACGCATCCGCAACAAACATGTTGCTTATGTCCATGGGCGACGGTACTACCTTACACCAAGTAGGCCGTCTGCTCCTTTTGACACCTTTGACATAAAAAAAAAAAAGAAGATCAGCGTGAAGTAGCCTTTAATGGCTGCGTTTCGTCCGGTGAGTGAGTGAGCCGGTTGCCCTCTCCCTTTTCCCACCCTTTCCTGTCCCTCCCTTCCCCACCTTTTACTCCCCCTTTTCCCCAATCAAGGGCGGCAACACATCTGCAAATCTACTTTGCAGATGTCAATGGGCGACGGTAACTACCTACCATCAAGTAGGCCGTCTGCTCGGTTGCCCGCTTTTCCCATAAAAAAAAAAGATATTGTGAAAACACAAAGCCAGTAAAATTTCTTTGTAGTTGACTAACATTCCAGGGTATTAACATTAAATTTTTAGTCGTAATATAATTGGAAGGCGAATGTAATAATGGCATATAAGTAGAAGACAAGATATTAAAATATAGATTTTAATTACTCTTTGGGTATCAGATGAAGATATTTAAGATTAATACTATAATTCCAATGAGCTTAGTACAAGTATAGTCTATAAAGACTTTTTAAAATTTGAGCCCTTTTTTATTTTAGGTAATATTAAAATATAAACAGATTAAAACGCAATGTTGAAAGAATGTTTGGCAAAATGAGTATACATAAAATACTACAAGTTTAGTTGATGTTCGGCCGACTATCAGTTAGTTTATCCATATTAGTCAGCCAGCAGTAGCGACATGTGATAGATGTACGAATTTTTTTTGATGACGTCATAAATCTCGCTTCGAACCACTTGCGATTGAAAAGATTCGTGTGTATTTATTTTATTTATTTACTTGTACCAAACTTTTAACGTTTCATGTAAGTAAGAACTTACATTGCTTGAAGACGTAACAATAATTATTACGGTGAAAGGCTGACTATTTTTTGATCTTTATATCATATCTTAAAATGTAGCAGAATATAAAATTTATCCTTAATATAAGCCACTGCGGCTCAGTTAATGAGATATAAGACTTTCGCGAATATTCATTTAAATGAAACTAATATCTTTCGGATTATACTAAACATACTCTCGACTTTTCGGTTATTTTTCAGCGAACTGTGACTCATTTTAAGAGGCCACATAAAGTTCAAAATATTAATATATATTTGGAAGTAAATTCAGTGAAATTCAACTTTTAACTATGCTTTTGGAGCCAGCAGTTTGGAATATTCTACGATGTCCAACTCGAACTATTATTTCTGTAATTATTATTAGCAACAAGTTTTTTAATTAGTATGAACAAGTTTGAACTCTAAAATTATTGTTACTTCCATGGACTTTAAAAACTGATGTGGGTTGTACATATTTGTAAAAACAGGCTGTTATACATATATTATTAATATAAGCAATAAGACCAATATGTGTAAACAATAATAAAAGAACCATACATGTAATAACAATAAATGTTTTGTATACATATTAAATGACTTTTAAGCAATTATTTTCGAATCAAAATTACTGTCTTCCTAGAAAATATTTATAAGTAAACACTTTTCCTAGAGTTAGGAACGCTTAGGGATTTCTTCATTAACAATTATTATGCCTTTCCAGTGAGTGAAAGTAATTATGAAAATTCTAATAATATAGAGAGGATTTAAATAAAACAAAACAACTTGAACCAAAATAATTGACTATAAAACGAATTTAAAGTAATAATAGATATCTCATATAAGGGGATGTTGCAGTGTATCAGTAATAGAATAATTCCATCCTTTATATCGCATTATAAAAAATGTTATATTACTTACGGTCTGACACTTGATTTAGGAATTTAATTTTTCGAGGGCTATAAAAATATATTTTGTAAGTTGCCAGACCAATCTTAAGGACCAAATATCCATCATCCATCCATCCAAACAGCATCATATATGTATAATTAATTGCCGTTTTATTACTGTTTCATTAAAATTACCTCTTATTTTTTGAATGAAAGCTTTTCATAATAAATAAATGATCTATTATCATCTAATTGTCACGACGATTGAGGATTAATGCTAAGAATTTTGAATTTTATTGCAAGTGATATTAAGAGCGTCAAGTAAAAATTCTGTCAACAAAATGTGTCTGGCAGTATTCTTTGGAAATACTTTACAATGTTTTCTACAGCACACGTAAAAATCAGACCTCAGACTATAAGTAAAGGAGTACAATTTTTGCTTACCTGTAGCTCCTGCTTCCTGACAATTGACCGTCGGTATAAGCTACCATACATGTATACGTTTATTGTAGATACTAATACTTTCTCATTACAATTTTTTTGTCCATCAAAAAATAACTAACAACTGGCAGCCCTGGGATCTCGTTCTATAATAAAATCATAAACGAAATTAGCTTATCTCTAGCAGGTACCTGTTTAATGAGATCTGAGATTTTTGCGAGTCATTTAAATGAAACTTATATTTTGCGGTTATACTGCGTGACCTTATTTTTGATAAAAACTACATCTTGTCTTCCCATGATCACCGTTGCTCTAAAGTAACCGAAACGTCGGGAGTATGTAGTTTTTAACAAATATAAAGTCGCGTAGTATATTCGAAAAATACTAGTTACAGGTACCTGTTTCTTTGTGAAAACTTATAAATATTATAGGTTTTTTTTGTACGAGGAAAACATATTTTAAAATAGAAAATATTTCTGTAGTGTAAGGTTTATTTGTTGCTTATGATATTAAGTTAACTTGTATGTTAAATTTTTCTTCTTAGAAGGCGACAATATGAACATAATATCAAAATAGAATTCTGATGTTATCTGTTTTGGACTTAAGACTTAATATTACGATTTCATTTTCTAATTCAATATTCTATCATTATCTTCACATATATGTATGTATTAGTTTAGTGTTTAGTTACTTAATCTGTAGAAGGCACCGACTTCAAAAGTGGATTACATATTAATAAATTTTATATATTTAGCTAGATATTTAATTAGATTATTGGAAATTAAGTAGAAATAGTTTTCGGCTGTCTACGTTAGATGTTTAGTTGTTTTTTTTACAGATATATAGAATTTATTACTAGATAAGTGAGATTAGGACATATTATTTAAGTGAAAAATTTCTTTTTGCTTTTTAGTTAAATCGTTTTTTTAATCTGTTTTTTTTTTATTTAAAAAAAATTCCCACCATAAATTTCTAGATTGCCTTGTGTTATAAAAATATTTATTCTTAAAAACATATTTAATTATTCCTGAAACAATGTTTTCGGTTAACTTTTTCTTTTCATATTAAGGGCAAGTAGAGAGCCTATCCAGAATCCAGATGCAATTTTTAATGTCTATACAAGTGTTGTTAATTTTCTGAGGTCCGCAAATAGTCGTGTTATGAATAGTGTAGGAGACAAAAATAGTTATTCCACGTGAAATAAAATATCAAGTTAGTGCCAGTTAGTCGAGTTAGTGCTATTAGGGTTCAGTCAAAAATAAATCGCGGCTAAGAGGAAGTTTTAAAAGCTACTATGACCATATTTCATAAATAAAATATTATTTAAAAGCTACCGATGTACGCTTTGGAGGGAGTTCCTTTATAGCGTTTTATATTTTAAAATAGTGAAATAAAATATACTTAGAATGAAATGCATCTTTATACCGAGAGGTTTTTGATTTAAGATATCACTATATGTATTATCGTCTTAATAATTTGGTTACTTTCCTATATTAGTATATCTATTCCTATCTACTTCGAAAAGTTTATAAATATTACTTTTTCTCGCCATGAATAAGCATATCCGAATGTAGACAAAAATAATGAAAAAAATAATTCAAGCACTAAAAGTTTATTAAATTATACTATTGGCTCTAAGATACTGTTTATCAAATTTCGTCAGCTAACAAAGCTGACATATCAATATATATATGTATATATATATACATATATGAATGAGAATAAACTAGTTTAGTTATATTATCGAAAACGTGAATAGAAGCCAAATAATGTCTATGATGACTTAATTAAATTATAGTGGTTCGTGGGATGGGAACAATAATAGTTGGACTAATGGCCATCCATAAAGTAAAAATAATAAATCAAAACTATTCACAACATGTAAGGCAGACCCTGGTCAAAGCTGAGAAATTGCCAGGTAGAAGAAGACAATTGATAATATCCAGAACTGGAATGTTTTTGCCTTTTTATTTTTAACATAAAAGGCAGCCTTTGGGTAACTTTTAATTAATTTTTTGTATCAAATAATAAACATTGAATATTAATAAACAATTTATAGTTTTGATTACAACGACCTCGAATTATTAAAATTATTTATTGTTTACATTTTTTTTTGAAAATATTAGAGTATAAGTGATTAATTGCACTTCAAAATGAATTGCATTGCACTTCAAAATGAATTTTGAATAACGTGTTGTGTTGTGTTAAAATTTTAATTATACTTTTTCTAATGAGATTAAGTGACGCATGAATGATAAAATTTTCAGTCATTTCTTTTGATTCCGTAATTGTCTATAGAAATTATTTCAATCAAATGTAAATCAAGTGAAATAGAATCTAAATGTATCATAATTAATATAATGATTACTGAAATCTGATCTTTGTTCATACCTTTTTTATTTCTTTTTAATGTTGTTTATCAAAAGTAATTTAATGAACATAATTTGATCTATAGCTAAAAACGTTAAGACAATATGTTTTGCTAGTTTAAGATACTCTTGCTACAGATATATTTAAATAACATTTTTAAAAAACATAAGGCGTTAAAATTCAGGAATGGCTTGTGACAGTCAGCAATTTCATATTTCTTTGTGGGTTCAATTACTCGTCTGTCGGATTGCATTGTGATTGTAATACAAATGCAATGTCGAAACTTTTTTGGTCAAAAGTATCAAATCATTTTATAGAAATAGCACAAAAATGTCGTACAAAACCAATAAATAAATTTAAATTGCTAGTTAATACCTCCAAAATTAGTAAACAAGTGGTAGAAACAAAATCAAAGTGATAAATACGAAAGTGATCATTTCATGATCAGTTATAAATAAACCTTAAATAATTCCGGGGCCAAGGTAGTACTATGATAACATTAATTATCAAATAAGGAAGTAATAATAAGCGATTGAGTAAGAACAGTAGTAACAGTAGTGTTTGATGATTAATTAAAAGTTAGGTGAATACAGATAATACAGAGTCTACATTTCATTAAGAAATATAAAAATGGTTAAACGCTATTTCTTGAACTTCGAATTTTATTGAATAGGCCAATAAGAAAGTTTTATTTTAAAATAAGGAATACGTTTCAGAAATGAAATTTTTAATATTGTTGTTTAAGTAACTTCTGATCTATTTTCCTAGCACATCTTGTTCGCCGCAATCTCTGTCTTTAAAGCTAATGATTACATTAGATTATATTTAAATTTTCTCATAAAATTATTTGATACAGAATATATTCCATCATTTGATGGTTTTAATATTATATGATTCTCGGAAATAAAATTACATATTCTTTACTTTGGCTCAAAGGGGTCTATAATCTCAATATCTTTGTGTCTGAAAGATAAGTTTTAGGTCACAAAGATTTTTTTCTCCAGCATACAATGACTTGAGAATTAAAGGATTTTATATAAAACAATAGAAATATAATAAGTCAGTTACCCGTAAAATAAATGTAAAGAAATAATAAGTTTTAGTGAAATTTAATATGTCTGTGAATGACCACAATTTTGAACATAAGTCTCTCTTCAATGATAAGTTTCAATATTATTCTTAGTAAGTTAAAAAAAAAAACATGATTAGTTACATACCGGTATCGTTTCTTTCTTACTTACATATAAGAAGTTGTTTTTTATCTTGCTATTCTCAAAAACAAAATAACAAAAGTTATGTTGCTTCTTGTGGAGAACTTTCACAACTTGTGCTGTAAAGCATAATCAAGAAGCAACATTCATCGAAAAGTTGGAACTTAAGCCAGTCGCTTCGTAAGAGTTATATGAAAAAAATAAAGTCTAAAAATATTTTAAGCTTATAAAATGATGTTTTTTTTTATAGTAATCGAGTTATAAAGTAAAGATAATAGGAGATGTTTGAGAGTATGGTTGTGTAGTATAAAGTTATAGTTAAAATATTTTAATTCAGCGTAATTTTTTATTTTAGTAGTAATATGATACGACTAAGCTTCGGAGTATTATTAACAAAAGTTTAATCATTGTATCTTTATATGTATCAATTTTAATAATAGTAGTAGTATCAATGTAATATTGTGTCACTTTGTTAGATTGCTGAAAATAAATCAAAATTTAAACTTTATCTAACTGAAGAAGTTTAAGTTAAGACTGAGATCATTTTTAAATTAAAACTAGTGACGTTTTTGAATATTGGTATTATAGTATTCTCATTACAAAGTTTAGATATTTAATCAATGCGATTTCAATGAAACTAATATTTTCGGATTTTGCTTCGCGTTTTATTTTAGAAACTACATACTCCCGACGTTTCGGCTACTTTTCAGCAACCGTGATCACGGGCAGACGTGATCACGGTTGCTCGATCCGAAAATATTAGTTTCATTTAAATGTGTACTCGCAAAAATCTTAGATCTCATAATGCGATTTCAATTGTTTTTTTTTTTAAATATACAAATAACATTTTTAACTGTTTATTATTTTAAAAAAAATCGAGTCTTTTGTAATTTGTGATTTCAGTTGGTAAAATATTTAATAATTTGGAAAATCTTATTTATTTACTTCTTCTGATACACTTTAAATGTAATGACATAAATTAAAATGTTATGAAAAATAATATGTATTACCAACTTTCATTCCATAATTTTCATTTTAATTTGATAATACTTTTAATTATATTTCAATGGTTCTTTAAAAGTTAGTTAATTCTAAAGTCTAACTAATATTCTTCCCCCAGTTCACGTAATGACTTACAAATATGTCGTCTTTGTCGATAACTTCAGAGTTGTAACATAAGGAGGGTGGTTCGATAGTTTGTGTGTAGATAATGCTTCTATCATCAAGGTAATCTCTTATATGTCGTTAGTTAAGGTTAGTCAAATTTCCGAGGTATTGTATTTTTTTATACTTCAATGTGATAGATAGACATTTAATGTAATAATATCTATTATTCCATTGGGTGTTTCTTAAAAAATATATGTTTTAGTCAAAGAAATAGTTTTAACCTTTTTAAACATCAGGAAATTAAATATAAAAATCAAGAATAGAACTCAAAACGAACCAAAATCTGCCCAGTGCCCAAGTGCATTTCTAACGGTGAAGAGTTCAAAGGAAATCAATGAACCAGTCGTTTCAAAATGAACTTCCAAACCGGAGAAGACTTGTCAATCCTCTTACTGACTGAAGGAAACTATGTGAATCTAACTGGAATATATGCTCAATAAAGGTTAACTCATAGAATTTAAGTCAGATTCATCATTGGTTATGTGTATATTGTGTTAGTGTTCCGAACCGATTGTGACAGAGAATTAAAATGAAACTTTAAACTAAATTGTCTATTCACCACATCCATATTTCATTGGACAGTAAAAATTTTGTTAGGTGTTAAAAAATAATAAATTTCAATTTCTAAGAGGTACGAGTATGTACATACACTTATAAGATACCCGTTTTAATACCCGAAATATTGACGTAATTAAAATATTGCAAGTCGGACTTGTAAATTTGTTCTTATAGCGAATATTTATTTGGAACAAAATAAATTTAATAATGTTGAGTTCACTAACATTGTTTCATAAAATAATCTTCTATCTTCTATATATTATATAAAAATGGATTGCTGTTCCTTAGTTTCGCTAAAACTCGAGAACGGCTGAACCGATTTGGCTAATTTTAGTCTTGAAATACTCCTGGAAGTCCAGGTAAGGTTTAAAAGGTGAGAAAAATTGATTCATTACTGGGAAAACCATAAAACCAGCCCTTTTCTATTTCCCATACAAAAGTTTTTTTTGACATTAGATCTGACAACTAACTAATATGTCAATTCTGTTTGATTGAAACAGGAAAAACCTGATTATTTATGGCCTGTAAGACGGAATAGAGTTCGACTGGTCAGCTATACGGTCTACATATATTACTCTTGACCAAACTAACGCGGACGAAGTCGCGGGCAAAAACTAGTTTATAATTAATTTAGTATGTAGATTGCAAGAAAAGGAATGTATCTAAAGAAATTTTTATATTTTATAAACATTTTTTTTATAATTTTATAAGCTTGAAATTAATATTGTCATAAATTAGTTTATAATGTATTATCCTACTATTATCCCTATTTACTTATTTCCCTAGTCATCCTTGCTTTTGCGTGATATGGGTCGGGTACAGCGTTTTACTACTAACGACTGTCTTAACATATCATTCGTAGCTCTGTGGATATTTATAATGTTAAGATCTTTAAATAAGTAGTATGTAAATTCATCGATGATATTTATGTGAACTTTTTAGTAAGGTTACATATTTTAATAAATAAGACCTCACAAATGGCAATACTGAACTTCTAAAGTAAAATTTAATATGGAAAACTATGGTATCTTACAAAATTGTTACATGGTTACGCACTCTACTGAATGGTGAAAGAATATGTAAGGGTTGCGTCTTACTCACATAATTTTGTCCGTTTATAAGAAATAAGACTATTAGTCATTCTTACGCCAGAACAAGAATTATAAATAATATATATAATAAAATAATGTTTGAGAGAATAGTGAGAGTTGAAGAGTTGTTTTGAGATGAAAAAAAATTTTGTCTGGCTCTTTGCTATTTTATTATCTAAGTATTAATTTTCATGAAAAACTGGTCTTCTGTGACAAAGCTCCGTGAGCAAGCATATTGTCGGACACAAGGCCGTGTTTTGATAATCATTATTACGGTTTTGATTATTTATCGCAAACTGACACATTTTTTCCACTTATGGTTAATTGCAGTAATAATTTCCAATTTGTTTAAACAAAAAAAAGTTTTATAAAATCACCAAAATTCGATGTAATAAATCTAAAAATATTCATAATAGACGAGTAAATGAAATATCTGTGTGCGATTTTATGTTTGTTTTTGTGTTGTGTGTGTGTTCTAAAGTAAAAAATCGAGTATAAATAAATTCATTTTATAATAATATTCTAATCGTGTGGAATACTTCCCAGCCCCTGGAGAGCAATTTCATGCTTAACTAACGGCACTACTTCTTAAGGAAAAGTAAAAGATAATGAGTTCTTTTTCTTCTGAGATATTTTTAAACCGAAATGTCTGTAATCTTTAGATTATTGTTAATGTTGACAAATAATACCTTAACTGTCATTGAGAATTTGGAGCTATAAACCAAAAATAGTTTTCAAAGTTAAAAGAATGTTTCATCTTGTCTGTCCATGACGGCTGCGGTGGACGAACCGAAATATCGGGATCTTATGGAAATAAAATGATAAAAAAAGTGCGGTACATAAAAAACTTTGTTTCAACAAATAATTTATATAATTGCTTCAATAAAGTGTAGTTTGATGTAGCCTCAAATTTATTTATATTCTAAGCCTTTTTCATATTCTTACCATTTATTACGTTAACCAGATAAAGGAGTGGTTAATATCAATTTCTGTTTTGTATATTAAAAATGGGAGTCAAATATTTCTAGACATGGGTTGAATCAATCTTTTTCGTTTCATTTATTTAAAATAATTATAATAATGAAAACACATAGGTTTTTATAGCTTGTCTTTTTAGTTAAGATATTAAATGATGTATGTAAGTATAGTTTGTAATACATTTGTAATAGAAAAATATGTTTATCAATTTCTTAAAATTATATTCCATTATCTCATATAGAAATTGGGTTAAGTTATTATTTTATAAAAGTTTTTGTTATGTGATTTTTTTTTAAAACAATGACGTTAAATACATCAATTGAGAAGAGATCACATATTAGTCACAGTTTTTCTGTTACTTTGCCACTAACGTTGAGATTATTCAGAATACTATAACAATATATGTATATATACTCACACGTAAATGGCTCAATGAAAGCCAACTTCTAAACTTATAGTTGGAACTGGTATGAAATGTATTATTGTTGTTTTGAGCCTCTGCCGGACTAATATTACTGTGACATATATATTCTAAAATTTTTTTTTAAATATGTATAAGCTATTAAATAGGAGAGAGAATGGTAAAGTTATATCAACCTTGACAAAACGACTCTGTTTATTTAAAAACTACTATTTGTTTAAGGTGAAGTAAAATATATTTATGTATAATCTTCTTCTACCTGGCAATTTCCCAGCTTTAGCCAGGGTCTGCCTTACATGTTGTGAATAGTTTTTGGCTAATTGTTTTGACGACCGGCCACCTGCCTGACATTAACCCTCTTTAGGAATGCATTAATCAGTAATGTCTAAATACTCTTAGAAAGTACATATGACTCGGAAAAATCACATTGGTACTTGCCAGGATCGAACCCGCGCCCTCATAGCGGAGAGGCGGGCCTTTTCACCACTAGGCTACCACTGACATAATATATAATGTATTCCATTAATTTCTAAAACTCTTAAAAAGTGTCGTCATCGTATTTTAAGTCCAATTAAAAAGAATCAGATTTTATGACACAAAGTAAAATATGTATACTGTTAGTGATAAGTATTTCTGTCAGATATTGATATAAAGTAAATTATCTTCAGACACCACTTTTCTCACTTAATGTCAGTAACCTTAAGGGATTTCCTCATTTATCATTTCTATGTACCTTCACATTTACAGTACTTATAAATGATATAAGAGTTTCAGGATATAATTTATAATATCTTAGATGGAATACAAATAAAGTAACGACTTTATTTATTTACTTTGTGCAAACTTTTATGCAAAATCAAGGTATTTTTAAATTATCATCAACTTTCACTTAGATATGGGATATCGCACAGTCAAAATATCCTTTCTTTCGGTTGCAGCTTCAAATTTACTTCACGTCGTATATTGGAATTGAACATCCTACATCGAGGAATGTCAAAGTTTTGTTTGCGTTTTAAATGAAAACGTTTTTGTTGGTAAGAAAGTATTTTTATTAATATGGACATATATTCGGTCTTTCATTGTTTTTCTTTCATGTTTATGTTTACTTTATGTATTTGTTAATCATATAGCAGTTTTTAATCAGGTCAATTCAATATTTCTAAGAATTTGTGTTTATTACACTATTTGCACGAGAAAATATTTTTTAGGGAAAAAACGTTTTAGAAATCATCCATTTAAAATAATTTTAATAATATTTCGTACATTAATGGTCACACATATTGTTAATATAAAAAAGGGTTTTAAAATTGTTGTAAGAAGTGTATTTTTATCTGATGGTAGGTGGAAATGAAGACGCAGGTGTTGAAGTATCTCAGTGATGGTCAAATCACTCTTGCTTTGAAGACACTCAAATTATAACTCGAGGAAGGCAAAACTGTTTCGCTGTCAAAATTCAAGGAATATTAACGAAGAAAGGAGAGAGCTTTTGGCTTATAAGGTATGCAGGAATTATATTACTAAAGTTCAAACAAAAATTATGTCTCTATCAAAGGAAATAAATGCAGTCAATATTAGAAGTATGCACTTTGAGTAAGAGGTGAATGAAACTAGTGTCTTTGTTTCTACTTTAAACTAGACTCTCCATGACAGTGAGTGCTTGACCAGCGGATTGTAGGAATGTTCGAACTACCCAAAGATAGACAGGTCCACTTATTTGGACGCCAACGGTTGGCGGGGACAGGTTTTTTTGGATAGTAAGTCCAGTAATTCGGGCCTCCATTGACTGAGGGAGACAATCGTACCATTTCTTTGTATTTGTATCTCGGTCTCGAAGCAAACGACACAACAAAATTTGGGCTTGTCGCGTTTTGCTTAAATCTCAAGGCAACGTTGTAGAAAAGACATAATATTACTTACAAAGTATAATCCCTCGTTGTAATACAATATATTTTAACAATTTAGTGCACACTAGATGAAGCCTTCGCCTATTTCGGCTAACCATACGATGCGAATTGACTGCCGGTTGCATTAAACATATTATAACACTTGGCAGTCGTTTTTGTATATAACTGTTCTCTTATAGTTTCTATTAACATTTTTTTTATTTATTACAATTATGTTGGTATTTTATACATTTATAATATCTAAGTTTTCAGTGTCTCATAAACCAGTATTGGTTTTTCCGTACACTGGAATTCATCGTCGTTAACTCACAATTACATTGACATCTCAATACATTTATATTTTGTACTTAATGTATTAAACAATAAAAGACATCAAACCTATAATATAATGATACGAGTATGACAAAATAGAGTAATACAATTAACTAAAGATATAGAAATAATATAAAGTGCATAATCTAACAACCTAACAAATAAGTAACATATCCAAGGTAAATGCAACCTTATTTTTTTTTTAATATACATACATACATAATTGCAGTATTGCACTTTTGTCGTGCGTTATCACTTTATCCTTTGTTCAGTTTTAACATGTAATTAAAAAATTTAACAAGTATGTAGGTATAATGTAGACAAACAATGTAAACACTCAGGTTCATATTCTTACAATATTTCTTTCATTAATTATTATTGTTATTTATATTTTAGATTTTTTATTTGAGTTTATTTAAAAAATATTTTTTTAATTTGTATTTTAAATTACATTCCTTCAATTCTCTTTTTAAACTATCTGGTAGATCATTCGTCAATTTAGGTACTTGATATTTTAGCATTTGTTTGCCATAAAGATTATTGTATCCTGGTATGGTATACTTAATATTAGAGGCGCTGCGTGTATGTTTTTTATGTTGAACAATATTTAGATACGCATTATTAAACAAATTTTCTTTAAGTAGTATGTACTTGACCTGGTCATGAATTGGTAGAATATTCGTTTTATAAAATAATTCGTTAGTATTGTCACATTTAAACCTAAGTTTTATGGGAACTATCGTTTTAATAATACGTAACTGTAAATCTTATATAGGATCAAGATGTGATTTAAACGTTCTTCCATAACTACTGAGGCCGTAATATATAGTTGTCTCTCCGAAAGCTTTGTATAAGCTTAAGATAGTGGAGTATGGAATTTTTTGTTTTATTATGCTAAATTTGGCCAACATAGCACTTAGTTTGTTACATACTAAGTTAATACATATGATCGGTCCATTTAATTCTGTCATCAATGAGCAATCCTAGATATTTATGTTTACTTACAACTATTACTTCTCAATTACAATGTTAATAATCGTTATTATGGAGACATTTATGACTGTGTGCTACAACTTTTGGAATCATGTTGCTACGGGTTTGACTAGAGCTTACGTACATTAGTTTAGTTTTTTCTGCATTTAACGTAAGTCCTACGTCATGTGACCATTTAGAGAGTGATGTAAAGTCCTTCTGAATGTTAGTTAAAGCCTTATATTATGTTATGTTATGTCCTTGTTTGCAGATACAAGACATGTGTCATCTGCGAACTGGTATATCTCACAATTGCTTATCCCATTAATCGCATCATTAACGTAGGTTATATAGTGGAAAAGACCAAGTACTGAGCCCTGTGCCGTGACTTCTATGACCGTAACCTTCTGACTAGTTTCATCCCCAATTTTAACCACGTAAGACCTATCTTTAATATAATTTTTACACCATTCATTAAGAGGACCCCGTATTAAACAATCACTTAGTTCTTCAGTCAGGATATTATGTCTAAGAGTATCAAATTCTACTATAGTCAATAAATACAATTATAACGTGTTCTTATTGTCTAAATGGCTGTAAACTTTATCAGTAAATGTAGAAAGTAATTGTGTGGCACTTTTACCTGATTGAAATCCAGATTGCTTGTCGGTAATTATGTTATTTTTCTTATAAAATGCGTGTATTTGTTTAGAAATAGACTTTTCCTTAGACTTACGGTCCGACTCTTGATTTTGGAATTTAATATTTTGAAGGCTATTAAAATGTATTTTGTAAGTTGCCAGACGAATCTTAGGCGTCAAATATTTTCATAACGATTCAAAAATAATGCTAAAATGCTAAGAATTTTGAAATTGTATGCAAGCGATATTTAGAGTTTCTGGTTAAAATTCTGTCAACAGAAGGTGTCTGGCAGTATTCATTGATATTTCGTTATAATATTTCTTACGGCACACGTAAAAATCAAACCTCAGACTATAAGTAATGTGAGTACAATTTTTGCTTATCTGTAGTTCCTGAAAATTGACCGTCCGCGTCGGTATAAGCTACCATACATGTATACGCTTACTGTAGATACTAATACTAACCTACATATTACAATTATTTTGTCCATCGAAAAATGAGTAAGAACTGACAGCACGGGGATCTTGCTTTATAACACAATCATTAACGAAATTAGCTTATCTCGAATATCTCTTGTAGGAACCTGTTTCTTTTGAACTAGGGAAACATATTTAACTTACATATTAGAATATTTTTCTGTACTGTAAGGTTTATTAGCTGCTTTTAACTTGTATGTTATATGTATTTTCTTCATGGAAGCGACAATATGAATATACCAAAATAGAAGTCTGATGTTATCTGTTTCGGACTTAATATTGCGATTTCACGTTCTAATTCAGTATTCTACCATTATACATATTATATTAGTGTTTACTTACTTAACTCAAAGAAGGCACCAATTTCAAAAGATGATTAGATATTAAGAAATAGTATAGATATATAGAGCTAGGCATTAAATTTAATTATTGGAAAGTAAACAAAATAATTCTCGGCTGTCTGTATTAGATGTTTAGTTGTTTTTTTTTACAGATATAAAGAATTTATTACTAGATAAGTTAGATTAGGACATAGTATTTTAGTGAAAAATTTCTTATTGCTTTTTAGTTAAATCGTATTTTGGTCTGGTTTTTTATTTTATTTAAATATAATTTTATCCCACCATAAATTTGTAGATTATAGATTACCAATATTGATTCTTAAATATCTAAATATGTATTCCTTTTGGAAATATAATTTACAGATCTCAGTAACATTATATTTGTAGTTTATATGACAGAGATAGTAAACAAAAAAGATCCGTTATGAGTTGTATTTTATGGGTAAACACGGACTCAGTTCCGAGTTACGCCCGCATAATGTTACGTGGTAATATTACGCCCCAACTTTTTAATACCGTTCAGTTGTTATGACGAATAAAAAGATTGTTAATAGAAATCTGATTTGTTAGGGTTCTTTAGAAATTTTTCTCGACAAAATCGCATCGCAATTTATAACTTGAAGTTTTATATAGAACTGTGCTCGGAATTAATCGGTGCATTTCAGTAACATTATTGTGTACAGGATCCTATCTCCTCATCTTATTTGTTTTTTGTTCACCTAAGCCAAGTCAATGGAATTAATTTCTGTTAATTATCTGTACAGTTTACGTAATATTTTTTTTATATGTGAAATAAATACTAATAGTTAATAATGATATAACAAATATTTGATTAAATATTTTAATACTATTTTAAATCTGTTTGTGGTTTTCGTGATTAAATTCCCGAATTGGTAGCAATAAAATTTGGTGGATACGGCATCAAAATATCATATAAGAAACTGATAGTAACTATAAACGTATTTCTTTTAATATTTTTATAGTTAATTTATAGGAAACGACCTATAATGTCTATTTTTAATTTAAACTATTGATTTAAATTAACGTCGACTACAACACAAGGACAACACAAGGACTTTAGACACCACTGACATACGGTGAAGGAAAACATCGTGAGGAAACCTGGACTTATAGTTTTACAATTATAAGTTTGAAATGTTTTGAAATTTTGAAATTTCATGTCTCAAAAAGCATTTGTATTAGATAGATTGCTACGATGTTCTGTGATATGAAAGATCAAAATAACACTAAAACTGCGACTCTATATATATTTTTGCGTATAATTTTATATATGTAAATTTAAAAGTAACGAGATCCAGTAACGAGCTATGTTTAAAAGATTTAAGTGCTAACTAGGTGGAGTCAATTTTAAGTGTTATAAAATGGCAAGGAAGGGTATGTGATGTTTTAATTGTAAATGATAGTGTAGCGAAAAGGAACGACAACATTAACACAACATGCATGAATGTATAATCATAGTTTATAAAGCTGGCCAGTTTGTAGGCTGAATGTAATTTGAAAAGTTTTAATACGTTAATAATTCCGGGATTTAATAGGTTTAGTTGTGAGAGAATCATGTATTTTAATGAGGTGAGGGTATAAAAAAGTTTATTTTAAATTTCGCAAAGTTAATTAATTTACACAAAAACACCAAATTTTTTAAAGTTTCCAGAATAGGTATATAACTCTAAAATTTATTATGGTAGGGAGATATCATTAAACCAAATTTTCAGTTGAAAAGTGTTGGTATACATCTGACCATAGATTAATTGTTATTAAACAAAATAGCGTACTAAATCAGTGGTGGCTCAGTGGTTAAAGGGCCCGCCTCACGGCCTCTCGTCGCCGAGGGCGCGGGTTCGATCCTGGCCCGGGCAAGTACCAATGTGATTTTTCCGAATCATATGTACTTTCTAAGAGTATTTAGACATCACTGATTAATGTTGATTCCCAAAAGAGGGTTGATGGCAGGCAGGCGGCCGGTCGTAAAAACAAATAGCCAAAAAAAAAAAAAACTATTCATAACATGTAAGGCAGACCCTGGCTATAGCTGGGAAATTGCCAGGTAGAAGAAGAAAATAGCGTACTAAAGAAAACTAAAAGTGTAAAATATTGTTTATAAATAAGTTTAGCGGTATTTCATTATTTTAATAGAAGTGAAGTTTGTGATAATATGAAGATTAAACAACGATTTTTAGGACATTATTTTTAAAATACATATATACCACTATTTTATACTATACTTAGATAAAAGAAATTTCGTTTTAGGTCAACTTGCAATTTACGAAGTAAATTTTTATGTAATGACTTCTGGAGTATTTCATAGGGAGTGACTCACTTCTATAAAACATTTATTATATCCTATGTGTTTCCTATGTAACATCAGTCAAGCAACAAGGTAAATGCTAAGAAACAAAATAGACCGCTGAAAATGATAACCCTCATCACAAAAGACATGGACAATAAGTGAATTTACGATCAGACATGATGTTTATTTAAAATGAAGCCTCGATATTCTTTTGAATAATTGAGTTGCTTAGGGATCGGTTATAATGGAATATTTATCAGGAACTTAGTCGTCGAAAAATATTCGAAATTACGGTCACTTCTTATCTATCAGTTATCGGGCTATGCTAATGATGTCATTACGAGTATTTGGGTATGGAAAGTTGTTTCATTAATTGCAAAGGCCATATCCATAGAAGATATCCAAATATCTTCTTAGTTGAGCATTTTTCAAGAATAAATTCCTTACGTCATTAAACTAACTTGTTTTAAAATGATAATGAATGTGTATAACTGTATCGAACATTCAGAAGTAATTGTGTCCACGATTGAGTGGAAGTTCAAGGTCATTTTCTTCATTCTATCTAGAAAAACGAGTCTCGCATACTTAATGACATGAAAAAGCATTATCTTTTTGATCGTTCGGTGATAAAGCAAGGCAATAAAAAACAACTCCATCATAAACTAAATAATTTATATGAAAATTTTAAGTAACAATCCAAGAAAAGTTAGAAAACATTTTCTTCAATACGTATTGTTTTTAAAATTTTCAATAGTAGATTTTTACACATAATACATAGTATTAACTTTGATAGAAATCGAAACATATCACCAGTTTTGTTATGATGAACGCTTTCATTTCGTTTTATCATCGGCTTGACAACTATATTGTGTAACTTTCCCATTTTCCTTTAATGTATAAAAAACACATATTCTTTATATACAAGATAGATATTTTCAACATTTATATTTTGTGTCTACATTCTATTAATATTATATAGTATATTTATAAATATATATAGTCTTGTTACTTTTTCATAATATATGACACATGATAACGCTTACACAACATCTGGAGCACAAGATGTGAAAGTACAATAATTTGCAAATGTTGACTTGTGTCTAGTTTCTACGTCTCATTACAGTCTTAATAAGATTTCAAGCGGGACAGTAAGTCCATGTAAGATGAAATATAAGATGAAATATATATGATAGTGTTAACTGTTTTCTTACATAAAAGGAGGAGGATATTCAAATTTATTTTCAGGCTTCGGTTAAATATCATACGTCAATAGCGATCATTTTTTTTAACAAGAATCCCGAATAAATATTAAAAATTACAGAAAAAATATTTGGTTATTGAGACTGAATTTTCTATAAAATTAAAATTATGTCATAGTACTGGTTTCAAACAGTATATATGTTTCTATCAAGCTAATAGATAATTGACTAAAAGGAATGACTAATATTGAAATCGTGTCAGTTTAAAAAAATAGACAATGCTCGTCTTCAGAAAGAAAGAAATAAATTAAAATCCCTTACTATAACAATATTATTTCTGGCCTGAAAAGAAAACAAATTAGTAATAAAAACGAGAAGACAGTGTGTAAGGAAATATCATGTAAAATTTATATATACCATATTGATAATTTTGAGTGTTTCTGAGAAAAAGGTTTTAAAACATGTTCTTAGAAAGTCGGAGGATAAAATCCTATGAGAATTTCTTCTTTCTTTATTGGAACGAAACAGTTGTAACTAAAACAGAAAGATAAGAAGTTGAAAGTTTCACTTGTATAAAGTAAACCAATGGTATTTTTATCGGTACAGAGGAACTGGTGTAGGTAGGGTGAAAAGTCGTTTCTTTGAGTCATAAATAATTGATTTAAATCTGATACGGATTGACTAGATCGGTTTTTTTTGTTTCGACAAATGGCATTACTAATAATAATCTTCTATAATCTTCTATATATATAAAAATGGATTGCTGTTCCTTAGTCTCGCTAAAACTCGAGAACAGCTGAACGGATTTATCTTATCTTAGTCTTGAAATGTTCGTGGAGGTTCAGGGAAGGTATGAAAGGTGAGAAAAATTGGAATAATTGCCGGGAAAACCCTAAAAACAGCCCTTTTCTATTTCCCATACAAACGCGCTTTTTGACATTAGATTTGACAACTAACTAATATGTCAATCATTCTGTTTGATTGAAACAGGAAAAACCTGATTATTTATGGCCTCTAGGACGGAATATAGTTCGCCCGGTCAGCTATACATATATCACTAACTAGAAGACCTGGCGAACTTCGTATCGCCCTATAATCAAGAAATATCTATTACGTTTTTTTATTTATATTTTTGGAGTTTACCTGTAAGCCATAAATCTGCGTGTTTTGAAGTGCGACAGAATGATTGACACATTAGTTGTCAAATCTAATGTCAAAAAAAACTTTTGTATGGGAAATAGAAAAGGGCTGTTTTTATGGTTTTCCCAGTAGTGAATCAATTTTTTTCAGATTTAATACCTTCCCTGAAGCTCCACGAACATTTCAAAACTAAGATAAATCCGTTCAGCTGTTCTCGAGTTTTAGCGCGACTAAGGAACAGCAATCCATTTTTATATATGTATATAGAAGAAGAAGATGATGAAATTAACGCGGACGAAGTCGCGGGCAAAAACTAGTTTATATATAAATGAATATTTGTACACCTGAAAATAAGAATTCGTTATCACTAGTTAACCTCCAGCCTTTTAAGTAATATAAGGTTTTCTAGGGTTTTTATTCCTTTTTAACTTAACTTTGATATTTAGGTGAAGGGGTCTACGAAGGTCCCGTCAGATATATTCTGATTAGTTAAGGTAAGAGTATATTTAAGGTTTTCGTATTTATTTATTTTTATCCAAAGGCATCAATGTTTTTTAGTAGCTGTGATTGCAAATAGCTAGATAAACACATTTTAATATATTTCCATAAAAAATGTAAATATAAGATTAATCATATCTTAAGTAAAATTATAGGAAGTATTGCTCTTGTAAGAAACGAAACAAAAAAAAATGTTAAGTTTTAAGTAAACTGAAGTAGATTAACATATATGTTATATAAAAAGTTTTTACTTTAAAATGTGACAGACAGACAGATATAAATATTAAAAAGTGATGGAACATACTAATAAAAACAGTGATATAAAATACACAAAAATCTTTACATATTACGTACTTTTATAAATTGGACGCCTAAGTTGTTGTTACCTAAATATTTTTTACTCGCAAGTCTCACGTACTAGCCTATTTACTAGATCTCGTTAGTTATGTTGTTTTAGTTACAAGAATAATAACACGTAACTTCCATTCATTTTATTTCATATAAAAGTAGAATTATGTTGTGTATATCTGTACATACAGCACGTACAAAGCTTTTAGTGTCGATTTAAAAAACATTACCACTTTAGTAATTTAATTTTACCAGCAACGACCTAGTTCATTGCGTTGTTCATTTAATAAACTTAACAGAGCTATCTCAAAGACAAGTAAACAGTGAAGATCTTCATTGTCAATATGAATTGGTATAAAGATGAACATGATAGTTGAAAAACGCCTAATCTTTCAAATACTTTAATATTTCCTTTGTAGACTTCACAACGTTTCAAGGCTAAAACATCGCATATAGTTTTTCTTAAACTAAATATGGATTGTAAGTGTTTGAATTACTGATGAAATTAAACTTATTTCTTTACTTAAGAAGTAAATACAATAGTTCTTAACTTACTACTAAAGTAATAAGATGGTATTGTGTTGACTGTTAATCCTTATGAATAAGTAATGTCCACTGATAACCAGGAACAGATGCAGCGGTAACTTTACTAATGTGGCAATTTACTAATTCTGAGATCAGTCATTTATTAGGTACATAAAAAAACACACAATCTTTTGTAACAAATGATTTGCACCTACATGTATTAATTATTGTCTTAATTATAAAATTATTGTCTTAATAAACTTAATTATATTAAAATTTGAAACTTAATATAAATAAAAATTGTTTGTAATAAGAGATTTTCGGAGAATAGATACTTTTACTTGCTACATACCAATTCTGTTTCTTGATCCGAGAAATTCAATTATTTAATTAAAAAGAAATTAATTCGTTTGTGATCCACTGACAAACAGTCATATATGTTATCAATAATATAATATGTTCCCAAGATACATATATTAATTTAAAACATGTTAATATTACATTGTAGAGTTTAAAAGTTGTTAATTTTAATAACAGATTTTTCCGATGCTAAAAAAGTAATTACTGTATCAAAAGGTAGCTTATAGATATTTATGGGTTACATTTACATTAATTTTTCTCTTCCCTTTTAGGAAATCTGATGTTATAGGAAGGGTATATTGTTTTAACAGTAAAATATTTGAAAAATTTCATAATAGCTTCCCTAACTTTTTATCAGTAAATCCTTCAACAAATAATTTATACTGGCCCCTTAAATTGTATATTAATAACATTATTTTGAATCAGGCGATACCTTGGAGAGTTCGGAATAAACGAAATTAATACGAAGTTTGTCTCTAACAAAGTTATATTAGTTTTTATTAGAGGATCTTATATTTTATTTATCATGTTATCTGGAAGTGAATCAAATTATTCAGACAAATAAAAATTTAAGGTTAATTGATTATATTAAGTATGTACTAAACTTTTTCTTAATAAAATTAATCAGTGATATAAATATGTCCTTATATTTGACTTCATATCTTATAAATCTTAAAAAAATATAAATTGTCTGTTTCATTGAATCATTCCTTTCTTATTTACATTTACTCTTTCTTTTAAAATCAATTTTACTTGTGAATGAACTGAATCGAAGACATATAAATTTATGTATCAAAAGTATACGGAACCAAGTCCAACAATATCTGTACTAGGTCATGATACTCTAGATATACTAATTATTTCACTTATCTAGTGATAGTGATTAGTGATTAACCCTAAAATACATTTAGGTGCTATGCCAGAGGTCACTTTCAACGATAAGACCCGCTTTTTTAACAAAATTTTGTGTGTTAATTTTTGGTGATACAATAAAGAGCAGGATTTTTTCTTTATTTTTAAAGATCTCTTATTGAAAAGATCAAATCTGCTAAACGTTTTGGGATTAAATCGTTGACAGATATTATTTATTAGACGAAATTATAACACTCTTCTTTAACTATGTAGTTTTAAATGTTTGAAACCGGTCAACTCTTTCTCTTAAACGTTTAATACTAACTTCTTGATAATTTTAAAGTTTAAAAAAACACTATTTGTATTGATTTGACTAATTAAAGTCTTTATTGTAAGATGTATATTATGAAGTAAGTTAACTGAAACCGCTACCAAATTATAACCCACTTTTGTTATGGTTACAGTAAGTTCATTTAAAATACACCTAATAATACAGTTAAATATCATAAATTTATAATAAATTTAAAACCACTAGTTGCAGATATATTGAGATTGGAACTACGTAATAATGAACTGTGGAAATAGCTGACCATCGCTTAAGTAAAATAACCGCAAGAACTAGATTACTGGGTGGCTAACTTTAATGGGTAATTTGAAAATCCTTCTAACCACAGAACACATACGTTATCTATTTAATTAAGTGTTATCAATTAATACTTCCGGTCCTACATATAAGGCTAGTTCGGGTACATCATGATGATTATTTTTAAGTATAGATTAAAACTTCTGTTCAACTATTTAATTAGTAATTTAATAATCAAATAAATAGTTTATTCATATTTGTTTATACTTGGAACATTTTATTATATGTTATTCTATTTATTAATGGCGCCTTCTGCTTGTCAGCTTCCGGCGCAATTAATAAATAGTGCTTATTGTTATTTATATTCTCTCAAATTATGTCGATTGATCAATGCTATAATAATTTTGTTTTGTTGTGTATAATGCAAGAATTAAGCTACTAGAACCTTATTTTACTGATATGACTAGATTATAAACTTCCGGTGTAATATATCAACCTTTAATATTTAATGTTACATAATCCTGTATTATTAAATAATATTTGTCCATAAATAATAATTAGAATAATTAAGATAAACAATGTTTAATATTATCTCTTAAGTTTACAAATTGAATATTAAATTAAGTCAAGATATTGAATATAATACCGATATACCGCCATATTGAATATATCGGCCATTAGTATTCTAACCGTTGTAACGTGCATTAAAAGTGTTCCTTTATACATATAACGTATCGTCATTTACGCCGCCATCCTGAGAACCCACCTTTTATATAAGATAACACTGTATTAAATTTCATATACAAGCAGTCTCAGTAATTTTCTATTACGTCGTAATGAATTCAATTTAGGTGAAATTAAAGCAAATCAAATATATTTTTTTACATTTGATATTGATATATTTTTATTACCATTCGATATTTACCATTGAAACTATAATTTGCATTTAAATTAGCGTCAGTATTCCTTGTGG
The DNA here is from genome assembly GCA_916720795.1 of Danaus chrysippus. NCBI lineage: Eukaryota > Metazoa > Arthropoda > Insecta > Lepidoptera > Nymphalidae > Danaus > Danaus chrysippus. The sequence goes on along the minus strand of CAKASE010000046.1, from coordinate 2,282,573 downwards.
ATCTTTGGAACCAAGATAGGAAATATATACTTATAATATTTCTCTACTTCAGCCTGAATAGTAATATCGTATTGTCTTTAGCAAATATCTACATATTTTTTATACAATAAGAAAAGTAAATGTATGAATTAATTTATTAAACCTTTAATTATATGTTTTTATTACATATAAACGATGAAGTAAAGGATAAATTGAAGAATAATATTAGATACTGTCTTCGAAGCAAGATTACATTTATATTTATTTATTTATTTATTTACAAGGCTTTATACAGGGTGACTGGTGAATTACTATCGATATTTGAGGACGTGATATTTGACGATCATATATGACGAAATAAAAATTAATATAACATAAATATTAATAAACTTCTAAGTAAAGTTAACCAAAAGTTATGTAATTAATTACGCATCGTATGAATACCCTACAGATTAGGTATACACACACACACACACAGACGCGGCGGCGGCGTAGTGTTGTATCAGCACGCCGCCGCACGCGTCCACACTTGGAACACTTGGAACGTGTACACACTTTATTTATTTATACGGAAATTTGGTCAAAAATTAAGTACCTATTTTTTTTACATAATTCGAATGAGAATCATGTACCGAGTATTCTCCTTAAATATTGATAGTAATTCACCAGTCACCCTGTATATTTATTTCAAGTGACATGACTCATAAAGTTATAAATACAATGAATAAAGTTGCAATTAACAATGAACATCAATATATAATAAAATTTAAGATAAAATATTATTACAAAAATTATCAAAAAAATAAATTAATTAATTAGGTAATGTATAAGAGGTCTAAAAACGAACAAAAACCCACCTGATGCTAAGTAGCTAGTACTATTCAGAAGTAGAGTCTTTTATCTATACATTAATATTTTCTATTTATGCAATAATTAATTGAAGTAATGGATTAAAATAAAAATCGAATGAGAGAAGATATTGCTTGCATAATTTTTAATTGCAGCTTATTTCACAAGTCGGTAGCAATAAAAAAACTTTTCTTAAAAATAATTATGTAAAGTAATCCAAGGTGTAAAGTAATGTATAGGTTAATTTTTTCTTACATACTTAGAGTATATTGATTCAAAATAATGAAATTGAAAGTCATTATTCTTTCTTTCCTCATATCATGTCTTCCATAAATCATGAGCAACGCTGTGTATAATTTTGTACCCAAAACACAATTTGTCGCTCGGAAGTGGGAATAGATATTAATTATAGTAATGCATGTGCGGCAAAGGGAACATATTGATTTCAGTTCTTTGGGAATTCATTAGAAGTATATGACTACAAGGAAATATTACAATGATTTTTTTATCTTAATTAAAAAATGTGTTAGTCTTAGTGTTGTATTGGAAATGAAAATGTGACTAAAGAATTTCTGCAATAATAAGAATGTATTCCGAGTGACGTTTTATTCACATTCATCTTTTCACCTTACAAAGTTGGTACATAAAATTTTTGTCTGCTTTATCATAGACAAAGAAGGTTGATTTGTAATATATACCTCCTAATTGTACTCTTAATTCAGAAGTAGTAATATATAAGAGTAAAAAAATTAAAGCATATAGGGGTCATTTACTTAGATTTTTTATTGTTTAGTCAACTAATTAATGTATATCAAATATGATTTACCATTCAAAATTTTTATCATTATTCGATAACATTTTATAAATAGTTTAAAGTTACAGCTATTTTTCTCTTGTTTTAATTGTGCAGTTTAACCGATATGGTTCTTTTATGTGTCTTACCTAGTAATATAAGTTTGATTACTTTTATTTGATCCGTGACACACAAGACAGGATGGCACTGAGATAAGGTGTCAATAAAAAGAGTTCATTTTATTTTCAAAACTAAATGGAAAATAAGCTTAATAAATAATTAGTTTTAATAAAGGATGAAGATGCAACAACTTAAATCTTAACTAGAATTTTATAATAAAATAGATACATTTTAAAGTTGAAAAAAGTTTTTGTATGGAATCCTAATATTCAACCTATTTTGAGGTAAAATCCTTGTGATTTCAACTTCTCTAACTTGCCTGAAAAGCGACAGCCGTGGGTCTTCACTCATTTAGTTGTCATTTACAAATTCACTAATTAAATAACTTTGATAACAGTTTTTTATAGATGTTTTTCGGTGAAGTGTGTTTTAGGATAATAAAACCTGCATGATATTGTTTTTATAAGATTGACAAATCTTCGATACGGTGCGACACAGGTCACGTTCAATGATTTATTTTATTTACTAGGCAATCCTACTTATTACTTGCTACGTACTTTTTGAGTTAGTGCTTTTTTTTCTGATGTCAAAATGTTATATATAATTTCACATTCTTATTTAGTGTCTAGAAATTAATAGATTGGATTATTGTTTTCGTTTTTCATCAAATGAGTTTAAACCTTAAAAATAATTATTACCTATAAATTCTAATATTTTTTATAAATTTTTGTAAATCTTCTTAAGAATCTTCCTTTTCCAAGAATTCTCCAATATTCTATTTAATATTGGATAAATTTCATCTATTAGATGTTTATGAGAATTATAATTGGTATTTACGGATATATTGTACTACGTATTTACTACGTATTAAATATGTATCTAACGTTTTCGGTAGGAATTTATGATTAAAATAAATTAAATGTATATTTTTTTTACTACAACTATGCTATTTTATTATTATTTATGCTATTTTATTACTTTAGATTTCTCCGATGTTTTTTTAACAATTAAGCTGAAATACTGACTATTTCAGCTTAATTGTTTCAGATTCTCTTATGATTAATTTGTTATACTTAATATACTAAACTTTTACACATACAAGAGCTACACTTCCTATATATCGAAAATCTATCTTTTTAATGTCCAGTTTTTACAAACAAGATAAGAAATAGGGATAATTCAAAAGAATGTTACAAAAAGGTATTTTTTTTCTTCTTTTCACTATTTTATAAGTCCATTGAGAGCGAGCATTGAATTAAATCTGTGTACTGACCATATAAAAGGGTAATAAAGATCTATTGCGTATTCGTGATCTCTGACTGTTAAGAAAAGTGCGTCTTGATATCCCTAGAATGAACCTCTCGTAATTGTTACGTATTGTAAAGGTCTCCAAAAAAAGAAGGTGTATTCCCTGAATGTAGCTGCTTATTTATTTATAAAGTAGTCCGCTCGTTTGTTTTGTTTGAAATAAAGATCTGAGAATTGTTATTTATTTTCGTTATTTTCTTGATAGTAAAAAACCTCCCCTTCATTATAAAATAAAAGTTTAAAATGATATCGATCAAAGTATAATTTTAAATTGTGTTATTTAATTTAAAATTGCCGATTACTGTCTTTAAGCTTAACCTAACATTTTTCTAATGCATGTGTGAAAAGTTGTATATTAATAAACTTCAAATATTTTTATTATACCCTTGATTCAAAAATTCAATACATGAAATTATAGGTTATTTAATTAAGGGAATTTAAATTTGTCTTCTACTTTTGAAATGGTGTTTATATTTCAAAACTCACTTAGGTTTTTTGAGTATGTACAGTCATCGTTGATAAATATCAACCGAGTTCGGACATTTATTTAATTCGTGTGTGTGTGTCTTGGTTCTTTTACCATTGGGTGTCTTCTTTTCCTTAATTGTGACTTTGGTCTTTGAAGTATATTCGTGAACAATGTTTTTTTATTGGAATAATCCTTTTAAAACGTTTACGTGAGTAAAATTTTAGGGTTGACACTGCTTACGATTGACCTGCTTGTAGAGGCGTATGATAAATAAATTTAAAAAAATATGTTATCAGAATTTAGTATTTTATAATTAAACCATAAGACAAGTTATAAAGTCTAAATAAATATATTAGACCATTGAAATGTCTAAAACGTGGTGAAGAAATCGTTACTTTATTTGTAATATTTTTACAATGTATTATTTTGTACACTTAAAAGTCTTCTCATTTTGAACTGGTCACTTTATTTTATTAATATTCATATATTTTAATAGACTTCATTATTATATAAAATTCGATTAAAGATTTATGAATGAATTATATTGAATTTTTTGGTTTTTTACAATACTAAGTCGTTTTAAAGGAACTGGCTTTTTAAATTATGTAATTTTAAATATAAATATATTTAAGCTTTTAATTATCAACATAAGCAAATATGAATTTTTAATAATTTCCATGTTTTTATTCCCATTTTTTTTAAGAGAAAGACGGCAAACAAACAGACGGTCTACTTAATAGTCACCGTTGCCCATGGCCATCTGCAACATAAGAGATATTGCAGATTCGTTGCCGACATTGCTTTTTGAGAAAGGTGGAAGTAGGGAGATAGGAAAGGGTTTGGACTGGGAACGGGCAACCGGCTCTCTCACTCACCGGACAAAAGGCACTCGATGTTGACTACTTCTTCTGTGAGAGGGTGGTATTTCCCCGGTTCAGCCGAGTTGTAACTTGACCACATCTAGGTTCCACTACCTTAAAAGTTCATTTACACGTTTAAGAATTCCATTCATAAAAAGAAATTTTCACTCTAGTTTGGAATTATGCCCAAAGTATACATTGTACCTGTTATTTACTTTAATAATAAAACCCAAACAATGAGCATTGAGCATGAATTAATATAATATCTACAAAGTCAACTTTAAAATTAATTTTGTCATAACTAATAATAAATATATATTATAGAGCGAGAGTAGAATACAAATAAATACAATTAAAATAAATGAAGTAAATTTTCTTTGGATTTTCATACACAAAGAAAGTAAAACCTCAGAAATAGATTAACATTGTCTTTTATGAAATAATTATTCGTATAATTCATTCAATTTTCAACCCATAATATCTGTCTCTTATATTATATTATTCAACATCAATATTAACTGGCGTATATAAATATACGAAACTATAAAAACAGAAAGGACACAAAACTATTTATATGATGTGCTACGTTACTGGATATATTTCACTTCAATGCACATCTTATTTCGTCACAATATTCAGTTAATTGAAAATGCGTAAAATTTTTAAATACCGTTCAGTTGTTATGACGAATAAAAAGATTGTTTATAGAAATCTGATTTGTGAAGGTTCTATCGAAATTTTCCTCGACACAATCGCATAAGTAAACGAATTTATAACTTGAAGTTTTATATAGATCTGTGCTCGGGATTAATCGGTGCATTTTAGTGACATTATTGTGTACAGGATCCTATCTCCTCATCTTATATGTTTTTGTTCACATAAACCAAGCAATGGAATTAATTTCTGTTAATTATCTGTACAGTTTGCGTAATATTTTTTATATGTGAAATAAATACTAATAGTTAATAATGATATAACAAATAATTGATTAAATATTTTAACACTATAATATATCTGTTTGTGGTTTTCGTGATTAAATTCCCGAATTGGTAGCAATAAAATTTGGTGGATACGGCATCAAAATATCATATAAGAAACTGATAGTAACTATAAACGTATTTCTTTTAATATTTTTATAGTTAATTTATAGGAAACGACCTATAATGTATATTTTTAACTTAAACTATTAATTTAAATTAACGTCGACTACAACACAAGGATACAAGGCAGCAGGAAGCCATAAGTTACTTTCTTTACCTTTTTCTTAACAAAACTTTCCTTATATACATAGGTACCATCAAATCTATAATAGTAACGTTTTTTTTGTTTTTCACTTATTAGTACCAATTTATACCCGACAACAATTAAAACCACATTTATTTAAACTTCAAATGACAATTCATTATTTATATGAATAAAACTAAGCATATTTTAAGTTAAGCGCATTTTCCTTTAACATTATTTTCAACTGACTAACTATAAATAGTTATTGAAATATTTTAATTGTTTCTTGTGTACCAAACACATAATATTTTATATTTTATTACCACGTAATATTTTATTTTAACTTCACTATAATAAACATTAAAACTGATGCTTGCTACAAGACAATGAAAATAATGAAATTTGAATACATATGTATTACTATAAACTGAAAATTGTAATCATAAACGAAAATATTAACTAAGACGAAATGCAATATATCTGACTTATGAATGATAGAAAAGTATAAAAAATAAATAGTTTCATTTTCATATTTATTTAATGTAACTGCTAAATATAAATTAAAATATTTACCAACAAAAAAATATAATTTGTTCAGTTGACTTGAAACTGTAAACGGGTCATGAATCAATGTATTTTGCCACAGAATCTAGAAGTTAAAGTGACAAAGAAGCTTTAGTCTGGAATATTGGACTGCATTTCCTTTTGAAGATCTTATAAAGCGACACAAATACATAGGAACTGCTGCATTTACCAACAAAATAACAACCTACTATTTGAGTTCAAATTTAGTGTGTTACAAATTAAGTAGATATTGCATTAAAGCATTTTTAAAAATATTACTCGTTGCCGAAATCGTATAAATTCTTCATAAAATACACATCATTTTTGCCACGTTAAATACAAGGTGCGACATAATTTTCGTACAGGAATGTTCCATGTATGTAAGCTACGACTTGTGGTTTCTTAAAATTTAAACCTATAGGTAGGTTTACGATTTATTGTTAACGATCAACAATGTAAATGATAATAATATATAATGTACTCGTAAACAGATGTCATCATATAAAATGCTTACTCGTTAGGAACATAAGTTACACAAAAATCTCGCTATGATTAATTGTATAACTTCTTTGTTTCGAAGACTTCAACTTATTAACTAGGTAATAAACGTTTACTTTCATTATCCGATTATCCCTTTATGAGGATTATGTAAAATGTAATATCATAATACAGTAAAAAATATTTAGGAAAGTCTCCGTAACGTGTTGTTAAAAAATTAATTAAATTCCTTGTCATTCAAATAACAACGGGACAATGTTCGTGAATTGAATGAATGAAAAAGGAGTAAACCGGTTTTAAATTATGTTGTGCCTTTGTATAATAATAATTAATATTTTTAGATCCCATTTTGTTCTATTTTTAGCGGAAGGTTTTTTTTTAAATATTGATAATAATAATGATATATAGAAATATAAAATAGGCTGTATGAACTAGACAGTAGCATAAAACAGTAGAATCCTATTTCAAGGTAAAGTCGGAATATAAGTGTTGTCAATATAATAATTTATTTATAATTCTTGTCAACAACCTGTAGGGTTTGTATTCCCAATTATAAGATATCGCGGCGCCTGCAATTTTAAATCTTCTTTCAGAATCGGCGAAGAGTCTGAAGCTTATGATCATTTTGATGAGATTAACATTGAAACCGGCTTTTTCACCAGAAACCTGAACTCATGATAAATACAAACACAAATGTTACATTCAGTTTTATGAAAAAATCAAAATCTCTATTCATTCGATCATACCCACCCTTCCACGGTCATATAACTAAACAAAATTAATATTTTTTCATACTACTACATAGAACACAACAAAATAATGTTTTTTATGATAAACTCTATTTAGTGTATTTCAGCCCCATGTTTTATCTTTCTTTGTTACGTACGGAGTTGATTACCTAAGTCTAGGTTTTTCAAAGTCTATTTGCCAGTAAGCCTTGTAAGTCTTTTTATAAAACAGAAAACTCCATGCAATTCTTATAAATTACGTTGGGTCAGAATAAATATTTTTATGTTTTGTTTTAGCAATATGGAAATTTACCAAATCAGTTTTTGTAGAAAATACATAGTAAATGTTATATGTATTACTAATTATGTCTTATACTTATTTTACATATCGCCTTAATAGTACTGCTCTAAGAAAACAACGGCCTTATCAAAATTATGTTTTGTTTATGTTAAATACTGAAATTATGAAAACACGAAAGTAACTTTCTTTTTCTAAAATAAATTACACCAAGTGTTGTGTAGACTCTTATTTACGGCGCTTGCTTTGTTTTATTTTGTTTGATTTTAATCACAGCGGAAAGTTTTGTTAGCAAATGTTTAAATTTAGTACCGAAAACAGTATTTTCTTACGTCTTAAAATATACAAAAATAGCTTGTAAAATCCTTAATTGTGGCCATAAACATTTTTGATGAAAAATAGATTAAATTGTACTTATTTTACCACTCTATAATCAGGACAAGTTTATTATAGTAAATTAATACATCGTTGTAATACGCCCATGACATTAAGTTAGTTAATGTATTTATTAACTTATAATTTATTCAGTTCGATATGAAAAATATTCTTGACTGATCTTTGAATAGACACGAAAGAATTTGAAAACTGAAATTGTGTACATCCTTTTTAGAAAAAGTGTATTTTCTGAACTTGGACATTTTGTTTGTATAGTCGAATGTTTATTTCTTTCCTAGATATAATTGAGGTAGCAAAATACATGGTTAATTAAGTATTTTGACGTTATGGCCTGATATCGTACAATACTGTGAGGGGGCTCGAGTTAGTGAAGTGAAACATAAGCAGACATTGCTTAACTCCTTAATTAACACTGTTTTGGACAGACATTCATTGGCACAGTGTAATTAAAAATTAATTTCTTTAACGCTTAACATTTTGTAATAATTTTAATAAATATATTATTATTGCGTTTATTGAGACAGAGTTTTGAGATGTGTATTTATCTCTATCAGTTTCCCTTTAACCAAAACATGCCCAGTTTAGACAAACAATTGAGTTCACTGTGTACCAAATACGGCTCTAGACTACGTTTGTTACCAACGCCTACTACATGTACACGATGTTAGATCAATTTATATTCTAGTTTCAAGCACCCCAGGTGGGAAATGTCTTCTATTAAGACCTACTGCTTTGTTATCATGATTGAATTGTTATTTGTGTTTATTAATATATACATATATGTACGAATATTCGAGAATATTATGTTCATTAATTTCTATATTAAAAGGAAAATACAAATACGATTATGATTTAGTTTTTGAAATAAAATTAAAATAAGATCAGCTCTTTAATTTTATGAAATTTAAAAACAAATATAATATGTAAATAAATGCGTAAAATTTCTATCTGTAAGCTTTTAGAACATTGACTCTTTTGGTTATAGTTAAGAAATGTATTATAATCTTAATATTCTTGTAACATAATGAGATCTTAGATTGAAAGGAAACTAATGTTTTGCGGAAATTAAGTATATAAGGTTTTTAGGAAATGTTACAAGACCTTAACTAATAGTTGAAGATTTTACAATTCAAACGTATTCCACGGAGCTGTTAAAAATAAAGTGATATTTCCTAAGGATTCAGTTATCACGTGGGTTAGATAAAATTCTTAAGTAGCCGTTAAATATTTATTCGTTGTTTAAATAAAATCCAATTTAATTAATCGTTAATCTTAGAAAACTTTTTTTAACAAATTACAAAATTATTGAGGAAGAATAAAATACATAAGGTAAAAATTAAATCAAATCATTGAACACTTTTAAATTCTCAATGTCATGATGAAACGAAAATTAGAATAAAGATTTTTCTTAACTATTGCTCATTAATAATAATGTATCTTAAATTTATTTTAAAACATTTCAGTAATATCTGAACTGTAATAAAGATTATATATCGTACGTCCTACAACGTCATCATTATAAATAATTCCAATACATTCAAAATATTATAAAATAATAATAATATATCCTTTATTGCACAAAAACAAGACAGAAAATAACATAATAGAAAAAAAACATACAAAAAGGCGGACTTATCTCTAAGATTATATTGAAATACTAAGATATTTGTCTTCCATGATCATATAAAGGTTAAGAAAATATTAAAGTATTAAATTATTTAAGTATTTAAATATATATTTAAATAATTTTCCCTATTTACGATTTAAATGTGTTACTCCTAAGAAATTGCAACTTGTGGCAACATAAATTTAACTAGTTAACTATTTTATTTGTATAGAAAAATTTAAGACTTCAACTAAATAATTCTTTGTTCTATTATTAAATTTGAATATTTATCGCACTTCTTGACATATGTCGACCATATAACGATTACAGTATATATATTTTACACAAATAAATATTCTTTTATTCTATTTCATAAGTACAATACATTATATTAACTGAATGGTTCTGTGTTTACGTTTGTATACTGATTCTGACACATTCACATAATATCCATCCATCCCATTCTATGGTATAAATAATGTTTACAAAAAAGTAATACTACAAATCCACTATAATTTCCCCAATTTTCTGGCTACTCCGAACACAAGTAACACTGATTGCAACAACCTAAAATTTTGGGCTTCATAAATTACAGCTTTCATCACACCCTCATCCACAAACGAAATAAGGTCGTGTATTTTTTTATCAGATGTTTTTTATTTACAATCATGCGATTATAAATGCTGAGAAAATTTATTACAATATACAAACTTGTATGCTACCTGCAAATAATCTTGAAGATCTTTGAAATGAAAGTCGTTTTGCTGAAAAGACTTAGTTGTTAGAACATTTAACAAATTTCAAACAAACAACCTAAAACTCAAATTTAATCAAAACAATTCTTTTCATACGTGTTAGTTTTTGATTTAGAAAGAAATGTATATTTGAACCCAAAAAGCCTTACCTTATAAATGAATATTTCAATCAAGCTTAAGGTAATTCTAACATACCTTCTAACCAGATTTCTGCAACTAGGTATAGAAACATAATAACATACGACTTACGAGATACTCAATAATTAATTATTTTTGAGTTCGATAGTCCTCTTAATTTTTGTTATTATTTCATAAAACAGTCACTCTATTTTGTGTTAGTGATAATATACATTAGAAATAAAATAAGTACATATTAAAATATTTTGAAAGTTTTCTCTTTTCCCATTGATTTTTAAAAAATCTCATAGTTTGAATATTTTGTATGGAAACAAGAAATAGTGTAAATAGAATCGCATACATTTCTACCAAAAATTTATTCCAACATAAAATACCAGCCGTAAAATTAAAGTCTATAACTCTTAGTAACATTTCAGTGAAGAGTTCCCAAAGGAAGTAACCGAGTTTCATGATCTCAGTGTGATTTTCGGTGTAAAACTTATATTTCCAGCACATATGGAAGCCACTGAAAAATGCGAATACTGCAGTGTGTAATCAGAAATATGGCCAAGGATTTTTATGATATGGAGGTGACAGAATAATTTTTAGACACCTTTTTCTGAATTAACTAAGTAAACAAAAATTTTGGAAGAATACTTTAACTACAGTCAATATATTCTACCACACCTTGTTATTTCCTACGTATAAATAGTTAAACAGCTTAAAAAAATCCAAATATCAAATATATTTTTAGATATTGTAATAATTTGCTAATTTATGGTGTTAAAATGTTTAATAGTTGTAAATATTAATTTGTTAAGTCACTCACTATTGCAAATGTTAATAGAAACTATAAGAGAGTAGTTATAAAAAAATGACAGTAAAGTGTTATAATGTGTTTAATGCAACCGGCAGCCAATTCGCATCGTTTGGTTGACCAAAATCGGCGAAGGCTTCATTCAGTGTGCACTAAATTGTTGACGTATTATATTGTATTACAATAAGGGCTTATACTTTGTAAGTAATGCTATGTCTTTTCTACAAGGTTGCTTTCAGATTGAAGCAAAATTCGACAAGCCCTAATTTTGTTGTGTCGTTTGCTTCGAGACCGAGATACAAATATAAATGGTACGCTTACCTCCCTCAGTCAGTGGAGGCCCGAATTACTGCACCTACTACCCACAAAACCTGTTCCCGCCAACCGTTAGCCACCAAATAAGAGGACCTGTCTATCTTTGGGGAGTTAATCATTCCTACAGTCCTCTGGTCAAGCGCCCACTGTCATGGAGAGTCTAGTTTAAAGTAGAAACAAAGACACTAATCTCATTCACATTAGTTGGACTTCCTCTTTCTCAAAGTGCACCTTTCTGATATTGACTGCATTTATTTCCTTTGATGGAGACGTAAGTTTTGTTTGAACTTCAATAATATAATTCCTACATACCTTACAAGCCAAAAGCTCTCTCCCTTCTTCGTTTATATTCCTTAAATTGTGACAAAGCGAAACAGTTTTGCCTTCCTCGAGTTATAATTTGAGTGTCTTCAAGGCAAGAGTGATTAGACCATCACTGAGATACTTCAACACCTGCGTCTTCATTTCCACCTACCATCAGATAAAAAGACACTTCTTACAACAATTTTAAAACCTTATTTTATATTAACAATATGTGTGACCATTCATGTACGAAATATTATTAAAAATTGTTTTAAATGGATGATTTCTAAAACGTTATTTCCCTAAAAAATATTTTCGCGTGCAAATCTTGTTAATAAACACAAATTCTTAGAAATATTGAATTGACCTGATTAAAAACTACTATATGATTAACAAATACATAAAGTAAACATAAACATGAAAGAAAAAGAATGAAAGACCGAATATATGTGCATATTAATAAAAATACTTTCTTACCAACAAAAACGTTTTCATTTAAAACGCATACAAAACATTGACATTCGTCGATGTAGGATGTTCAATTCCAATATACGACGTGAAGTGAATTTGAAGCTGCAACCGAAAGAAAAGATATTTTGACTGTGCGATATCCCATATCTAATTGAAAGTTGATGATAACTTAAAAATTACTTTGATTTAACATAAACGTTTGCACAAAGTAAAGAAATAAATTCATTACCCTATTAATATTCCATCTAAGATAATATAAATTACATCCTGACACTCTTATATCATTTATAAGTACTGTAAATGTGAAGATAGATAGAAATGATAAATGAAGAAATCCCTTAAGGTTACTGACATTAAGTGAGAAAAGTGGTGTCTGAAGATAATTTACTTTATATCAATATCTTACAGAAATACTCATCACTAACAATATATTTTACTTATTGTCATAAAATCAGATTCTTGTTAATTGAACTTAAAATATGCTGACGATACATTTTCAGAGTTTTATAAATTACTAGAATACATTACATATACATAAAAATATTTTAATTCACCTAGAACTAATAGTAGTTTAAATAAACAAAGTCGCTTCTCAAGGTTATTATAACTTTACTATTCTCTGTTTTATTTAATAACTTATAATTAAAAAAGTTTTTTAGAATATATATGTCACAGTAATATTAGTCCGGCAGAGGCTCAAGACGACAATAATACATTTCACACCACTTCCAACTAAAAGTTTAGAAGTTGGTTTTCATTGAGCCATTTACGTGTGAGTAAATATATTGTTATATCATTGTGAATAAACTCAACGTTAGTGACAAAGTAACAGAATAACTATGATAAATACATATATGATCTCTGTCTCAATTGATAAATTTAGTCATTGTTCTTAAAGAATCCACATAACAAAAACTTTTAGGGAATAATAAGTTAACCCAAGTTCTATATAAGATAATAGAAAATAATTTTACGAAATCAATAAACATATTTTTCGTATTAGGTACATAGTATGCTTATATATTTTCTTCTATACCTTAACTAAAAAGACAATCTATAAAAACCTTTGTGTTTTCATTATTTTAATTATTTTAAGTAAATGTTAATTCAAGACAGAAGAGTGTTTAAAATCATAAAGAGAATTAATTTCAGTTTATTTTATACCTTGTTTTAATACAAACTTGCATAAAAAGATTGATCTAACCCATGTATAGAAATATTTGACTCCCATTTTTAATGTACAAAACAGAAATTGATATTAACCACTCCTTTATCTGGTTAACGTAATAAATGGTTCAGGGTAAGAATATGAAAAAGGCTTATAATATAAATAAATTTGAAGCAACATCAAAATTTTTTTTTTGTGTTCCCGTTGCTCTTCAATCTATACTTTATTGTAACAATTATATTTTTTATTTGTTGAAACTAAGTTTTTCATGTACAACGCGTTTCTTTTATTGTTTTATATTCATAAGATCCAAACTTTTCGGTACTTCCACCGCACCCATCATGGACAGACGAGATGAAACATTCTTTTAACTTTGAAAACAATTTTTGGTTTATAGCTTCAAATTTTCAATGACAGTTAAGGTATCATTTATCATCACTAACAATAATCTCAAGATTACAGACATTTCGACTCACAAATATCTCAGACAAAAAAGAACTCATTATCTTTAACTTTTCCTTAAGAAATAGTGCCGTTAGTTAAGCATGAAATTGCTCTCTAGGGGCCGGGAAGTATTCCACACGATTAGAATATTATTATAAAATGAATTGGTTTATACTAGATTTTTTACTTAAGAACAAAAATTTAAGCAAAATTGCACATACAGATATTTCCTTTACTCGTCAATTAGAATTTTTTATTTACATATTTTTTGTTTTATTTTTATAGAATCATATGATTTTATTTACCGTTTTCTTGCACTACAAAATTAGTTGTGTGAACAGAATGGAAATTATTACCACAATTAACTATAAGTGATAAAAAAATGTATCAGTTTGCGATAAATAATAATCAAAACCATAATAAAGATTATCCAAACACGGCCTTTTGTCCGACAATATGCTTGCTCACGGAGCGTTGTCACAGAAGACCAATCGTTCGTGAAAATTAATACTTAGATAATAAACCAGCAAAGAGCCAGACTAAATGTTTTTTCATTTCAAAACAACTCTCCAACTCTCAAACTTTATTGAATTAGTGTTAGGGTATAAGAATGACTAATAGTTCTATTTCTTATTAACGGAAAAAAATTTGTGAGTAAGACACAACAGTTACATATTTAACCATTCTGTAGAGTGCATATCCGTGTCACAATTTTGTAAGATACCAGTTTTCCATATTAAATTTCACTATTCTCTATGTATCAGAAGTGGTTTAGAATTTAGAAATACAGTATTGCCATTTGTGAGGTTTTATTTATTAAAATAACCATACTAAAATCTTCACATAAATATAATTGATGAATTTACTTACTACTATTTAAAGTTCTTAAAATTATAAATATCCACGAGTGATATGTTAAGACAGTGAGTGGTTAGCAGTAAAATCCTGTACCCGACCCATATCACGCAAAAGCAAGGATGACTAGGGAAATAAGTAAGTAGGGATAATAGTAGGATAATATATTATAAACTAAATTATGACAATATTAATTTGAAGCTTATAAAATTATAAAATATAAAATGCTTATAAAATATAAGAATTTCTTTAGATACATTCCTTTTCTTGCTTATTATAATTATTTTATCAAACAATGTTAGTGAACTCAACATTATTAAATTTATTTTGTTCCAAATAAATATTCGCCATAAGAACAAATTTACAAGTTCGACTTGCAATATTTTAATTACGTCAATTAAGTCTATGAATTAAATTATTTTCTTGTCAGAGGTGACTACCCTTAACTTACCCAATAATATGTTTCTCATACACAACTTATATTATAACCTTTTAATTTTCTGATGTTTAAAAAGGTTAAAACTATTTCTTTGACTAAAACATATATTTTTTAAAGAAACACCCAATGGAATAAAAGATATTATTACATTAAATATCTACCTATCACATTGAAGTATAAAAAATACATTACCTCGGAAGGATGAGGAACATTGACTAACAACTTATAAGAGATTAGCTTGATGATAGAAGCATTATCTACACACAAACTATCGAACCACCCTCGTTATGTTACAACTCTGAAGTTATCGACAAAGACGACATATTTGTTAGACATCACGTGAACTGGGGGAGGAATATTACCTAATTAGACTTTAGAATTAACTAACTTTAAAGAACGATTGAACTATAATTAAAAGTATTTTCAAATTAAAATGAATATTATGGAATAAAAGTTGGTAATATTATTTTTGAAAACATCTTAAAGGAAACTGGATAAAAAAAAAAAATAAGATTTTCCAAATTGTTGAATATTATACCTTACATGAAACCGGTGCCGTAATATAATACAAACTGATATCACACATTACAAAAGACTCGATTTTTTTGTAACTATAAACAGTTAAAAATATTATTTGTATTTTTTTTTACTAATAAATCGCATTAATTAAATGTCAAATATAGCTAAATCTATATAAATGTATAAATGAATTGCTGTTCGTTAGTCTCACTAAAACTCGAGAACGGCTGAACGGATTTATCTTGTCTTATTATTGAAATGTTTGTGAAGGATCAAGGAAGGTTTAAAAGCTGAAAAAAATTGATTCATTTCCGGGAAGACCCTAAAAACAGCCCTTTTCTATTTAACATACAAACGTTTTCTTTGACATTAGATTTGACAACTAATATGTCAATCATTCTGTTCGATTGAAACAGGAAAAACCTGATTATTTATGGCCTCTAAGACTGAATAGAGTTCGCCCGGTTAGCAATATTACTAATGACGAAATTAACGCGGACGAAATCGTTGGCAAAAACTAGTTTCGTAATAAAAATACTATGATACCAATATTGAACAACGTCACTAGTTTTAACTTTAAAATAATCTTAGACTTAAACTTCCTTAGTTAGTTACAATATTATCTTGATACTACTACTATTATGTGAAATTGATACATATAAAGATACAATGAAAAAAACTTTTGTTAATAATACTCCGAAGCTTAGTCTTCTTATATTACTACTAAAATAAAAAATTACGCTGAATTAAAATATTTTAACTATAACTTTATACTATACTGCCATACTCTGAAACATCTCCTATTATCTTTATTTTATAACTCGATTACTATAAAAAAAAAACATAATTTTATAAGCTCAAAATACGTAAAATATTTTTAGACGGTATTTTTTTCATATAGCTTTTACGAAGTGACTGTCTTTAGTTCAAACTTTTCGATGAATGTTGCTTCTTGATTATGCTTTATAGCACAAGTTGTGAAAGTTCTCTACAACTAGCAACATAACTTTTGTTATTTTGTTTTGCAGAATATTATGACAAGAAACAACTTCTTATATGTAAGAAAGACAAAGCATCGGTAACTATTCATTTTATTTTTAACTTACTAAGAATAACACTGCCCAACACATATTTTGTTTCCTTTATTTTTTTCACTGTTATTAGTTATTTCTATGTCCCTGAATATGAAAAAAATACTAAAAAAATTCTAACAGCTTTAGTTTTTGAAATATAATATTTTTTATTTTGACCAAAAATTCAGAAAATTAATACAAAATGTTTTATAAAATACAATGAAATGATCTTTTATAGGAATTTTTTGACTGAACGACTTCAGATAGATTTCGTTGCAAACTCCAGCAGTATTTTTCCATCATATGTGAGTCCCACCGCCCCTGATAACGCTCTTCCAACGTCCTGGACCCTGGAGGAATCTTTCACCCTGCTCTTGACTGTAATCATCCAGATTTTTTGGAAATCGGTCTAAATGCGAGCGCAGGAAGTGGATTTTTATGCTAATGTTGCACCCTAGTTGTTCCAAATTCGATAGCATGGCCTCAACAAGCTCCACGTAGTCGTCAGATTTATTTTTGCCTAAGAAATTACTAATAACCAAAAAAATGAATTCTAAGGTTTCGATTCCACTTTAGTCATTGATTTGACAAAATCAGAATCTTTCACGAGTTGTGTGATCTGTTCTTGAGGTTCTTGGCTAGATTTGTAGACTGAATAAGAATCTTCACTTGATGAATTTCGTTCGGGTTCACAGGGATTCGGGTAATCAGAAGATTTAGATTTGCCAGGTTGTACCTCTCATGATTTTAATTGGGGTCGTTGGGCAGAAGATAATTTAGGATGTGGCCACCTATTTCGATTGCCAGGATTAATTTTTTTGACTTTCACAACGCAAAAGTAGCAGTCGTCATGATCGTTTTCAGGTTCTCGCACCTGACCACCTGTGTTTCGAATATTACTGCATCTCTGTTTCCATTGGACCACAATTGTAGCCATACAACACATTTTTGACATACAATATGAGGAATCCACGGCTTGTTCTGATTAAACAATTTTATTTTAAAGTATTGTTGATAGACATTTTTCACAAGTTCGACATAGGTTTTCGATACTTTGCAAATACATAATCACTACAAATATAGCAAAAAGAGTCGGGATTAAGCACACAACATCTTTTTGACGAAGCCATATCGAAAACAGCAACAAAATATGTTGCAGTGTCGAATAAAAAATGCATATGTAGATGAAAGTAGTAAATGAGGGTAGTTAGCTGTAACTCAAAAACAAAAGCTGTTAGAGGAAAACTGTTTCGAAATTTAAAAAATATACGTCAATTTAAGATAGAAACAAGAAAAACATTAAAGGAAACAAACAACTTTTATTTTTTTTGTTGACCAGTGTAATATTTGTTGTCCAATTCTTTGTCGCTCTGTCGATTCTTTAATATCAAACCGTCATACCTCTTCATAAAATATCAGATTTATACCAGAAAATATAGTGTAATCAATTTAAATTAATCAGTAACGTGGTAAATAGTGCGTTTACTAATAAGGGTTGTAATTTTTATATTATTATAAAGTGAAATAAGTAAATTATAGTCAAATAAAAAATCAGTTGTATACGAATCAGTTAGCAAGTAATTATCTAAATGCTTTTACTTTATGAATGGCCATTAGTCCAACTGTTATTGTTCCCATCCCACAAACCACTATGATTTAATTAAGTCATCATAGACATCGTTAAATACGCGGAGCGTTAAATATTTGCGCTTTCTCATTCATATATAATATATATATGTATATATATACTCGCGGTCAATACTCGCGTCGTCACGATAGGGTTCTAGAAATCATACGTGAAGCGGTTAGTCTTTCTGTAGCCAGAGCTCAAAAATAACCACAAACGAAAGATCAGTAGGTTTTGTGAGAGAAGGCACTAGGGCTACAAATGCAAATGTCAACCCTTACTCCATCCTTAAAGCGGCGGCGGATTGGACTATAATGATGGACACGTATGAAAAACAATATAAAATCCCCGAGGATATCTGTGCGTCGGCCTCCAGACCGGATATATTTCTGTTTTCGCGAATTTTAAAACGTGTAGTGATGATAGAGCTTACGGTGCCTTGGGAAACCAACATCCCCAAAGACCATACCATCAAGGTCAACAAATATTACGAGTTCACAAACGAACTCACTCGAAATAGGTTCGTCGTGGATTTGTACGCGGTAGAGGTGGAAGCGAGAGGTATAACAGCGAAATCTCTCTACAACCTATTAAAAGACTTGGGCTTGTCCAGAACTCTCATTAATGCATTCTTGGAACGTACATCGAAGGCAGCCCTAGTATGTTCTTTTCAAATTTGGTTAGGTAGGGAGAGGAGCTTGGACAGTGGAGGTGAGCGTATAACGCGCGTTAATTAAGGGGCCCCTTAAACCTACACCTGGGTCGCAAGTCCCAGGACTGTTGAAGCTCCTCTCCCTGCAACGCGATGGACCCGGCACCCGCACGGTGAATCCATTGAATGCTTACAGGTTTCGTTTCTATGTATATTTTAATAGTTCAGCTTTGTTAGCTTACGAAATTTGATAAACAGTCTCTTAGAGCCAATAGTTTATTTTAAGGAACTTTTAGTGCTTGAATTATTTTTTAAATGATTTTTGTCTACATTCCGATATGCTTGTTCATGGGGAGAATAGGTTATGTTTATAAACCTTTTGAACTAGATTGGAATAGATATACTAATATAGGAAAGTAACCAAATTCTTAAGATTATGATATACTGATATCTTAAATCAGAAACCTTTCAGTATAAAGTTGTATTTCATTCTAAATATATTTTATTTCACTATTTTAAAATATAGAACGCTTTAAAGGAACTCCATTCAAAGAATACATCGGTAGCTTTTAAATAATATTTTATTTATAAAATATAGTCACAGTAACTCTTAAAACTTCCTCTTAGCCACGATTTATTTTTGACTGAAAGCCTAATGGCATTAACTCGACTAACTGGCACTAACTTGACATTTTATTTCTGGTAGTATAACTATTTTCTCCTACACTATTCATAACATGACTATTTGCGGAATTCACAAAATGAACACGACTAGTATAGACATTAAAAATTGCATCTGGATTCTGGATAGGCTTACTATTGTTCCAGGAATAATTCGATATTTAAGAAACAATATTTTAATAACACAAGGCAATCTAGAAATTTATGGTGGGATAAAATTATTTTTAAATAAAATAAAAAAACAGACCAAAATACGATTTAACTTAAAAGCAAAAAGAAATTTTTCACTAAAATACTATGTCCTAATCTAACTTATCTAGTAATAAATTCTTTATATCTGTAAAAAAAAAAAAACAACTAAACATCTAATACAGACAGCCGAGAACTATTTTGTTTTCTTTCCAATAATCTAATTTAATGCCTAGCTCTATATATGTATACTATTTCTTAATATCTAATCATCTTTTGAAGTTGGTACCTTCTATGAGTTAAGTAAGTAAACACTAAAATATAATATGTATAATGGTAGAATACTGAATTAGAACGTGAAATCGCAATATTAAGTCCAAAACAGATAACATCTGATTTCTATTTTGGTATATTCATATTGTCGCTTCCATGAAGAAAATATAACATACAAGTTGTAAGCAACAAATAAACCTTACAGTACAGAAATATATTCTCTGTTAAATATGTTTCCCTAGTTCAAAAGAAACAGGTTCCTACAAGAGATATTCGAGATAAGCTAATTTAGTTAATGATTTTGTTATAAAGCAAGACCCCGGGGTTGTCAATTCTTACTAATTTTTTGATGGACAAAAAAATTGTAATAGGTTATTATTAGTATCCACAGTAAGAGTATACATGTATGGTATCTTATACCGACGGTCAATTCTCAGGAACTAGGGGCTACAGATAAGCAAAACTTGTACTCACTTTACTTATAGTCTGAGGTCTGATTTTTACGTAAGTGTAGGAAATATTCTAAAGAAATATCAGTGAATACTGCCAGACACCTTATGATGACAGAATTTTTACCAGACGCTCTAAATATCGCTTGCAAAAAATTTCAAAATTCTTATGATTTTAGCATTATTCTTCAATCGTCATGACAATAAGTTGATAAGAAATCATTTAATTATTATTAAAAATTTAATTGAAAAGTTGTGAGGTAATTTTAATGAAACAGTAATAAAAGCGGCAATTAATTATCGTAGATACTTATTGAATGGATGGATGAATCATGGATATTTGTCTCCTAAGATTGGTCTGGCAACTTACAAAATACATTTTGATAGCTCCCGAAATATTAAATTAAAAAAACAAGTGTCAAACTGTAAGTAAGATTGCATTTTTTATAATACGATATTAAGAATGGAATTATCCCATTACTGATACACTGCAACATCCCCTTATATTCATATATCCAGTATTGATTCTTCTTCTTCTTCTTCTACCTGGCAATTTCCCAGCTTTAGCCAGGGTCTGCCTTAACTGTTTGAATAGATTTGACTAATTGTTTTTTTTTTTACGACCGGTCGCCTGCCTGACATCAACCCTCTTTGGAAATGCATTAATCAGTGACGTCTAAATACTCTTAGAAAGTACATATGACTAGAAAAAATCACATTGGTACTTGCCCGGGCCAGGATCGAACCCGCGCCCTTGTACATGAGAGGCGGGCCTTTTAACCACTAGGCCACCACTGACTTATATCCAGTATTGATTATTACTTTAAATTCATTTTATAGTCAATTGTTCTGTTTCAAGTTGTTTTGTTTTATTTAAATCCTCTCTATATTATTATATTTTTCATAAGTACTCACTGGAAAGGCATAATAATAATTGTAAATGAAGAAATCCCTACGGGTTAGTAACTCTAGGAAAAGTGTTTACTTAAGATAATACAAATATTTTCTATGAAGACAGTAATTTTGATTAGATAATAATTGCGTCAAAATCATTTAATTTGTATACAAAACATATATATTATTATTAGATGCTATTATTGCTTCTTTTGTTATTGTTGATACATATTGGTCTTATTGCTTATTTTAACAATATATGTATCACAGTTATTATTTATTTTGTTATTTGAAATGTACAACCCAAAGCAGTTTTCAAAGTCGTTGCCATGGAAGTACTGTTACTTAAGCGTTTAAGCGTGGTAATTTAAGCGTTTTAGCGTTCATACATATATAAATATTTTCTATTTTAAAATATGTTTTCCTCGTACAAAAAAAAAACCTATAATATTTATAAGTTTTCACAAAGAAACAGGTACCTGTAACTAGTATTTTGCGAATATACTACGCGACTTCATATTTGTTAAAAACTACATACTCCAGACGTTTCGGTTACATTAGAGCAACGGTGATCATGGGAAGACAAGATGTAGTTTTTATCAAAAATAAAGTCACGTAGTATATCCGCAAAATATAAGTTTCATTTAAATGACTCGCAAAAATCTCAAATCTCATTAAACAGGTACCTGCTAGAGATATGCGAGATAAGCTAATTTCGTTTATGATTTTATTATACATAGAACGAGATCCAAGGGCTGCCAGTTGTTACTTATTTTTTGATGGATAAAACAATTGTAATGAGCTAGTATTAGTATCTACAATAAACGTATACATGTATGGTATCTTATACCGACGGTCAATTTTCAGGAAGCAGGAGCTACAGATAAGCAAAAATTGTACTCACTTTACTTATAGTCTGAGGTCTGATTTTTAATTAAGCTGTAGGAAATATTGTAAAGAAATATCAGTGAATACTGCCAGACACCTTCTGTTGACAGAATTTTTACCAGAAGCTGTAAATATCACTTGCAAAAAATTTCAAATTCTTATGATTTTAGCATTATTCCTTAATCGTTATGACAATTTGATAATAATAAATCATTTAATTATTATGAAAAGCTTTCATTCAAAAAATAAGAGGTAATTTTAATGAAACAGTAATAAAACGGCAATTAATTATCATCATGCTGATTGGATGGATGGAGGATGGATATTTGATCCCAAAGATTGGTCTATCAATTTACAAAAAACATTTTAATAGCCCTCGAAATATTAAATTCCAAAATCAAGTGTCAGACTGTAAGTAAGATTGTACATTTTATAAAACGATATAATATTGATGAAATTACCCTATTACATATACACTGCAACATCCCCTTATATTCATATATCCGGTAAAGATAATTACTTTGAATTCATTTTATAGTCAATTATTTTGTTTCAAGTTGTTTTGTTTAATTTAAATCCTCTTTATGTTATTATAATTTTCATAAGTACTCTCACTAACTTGAAAGGCATAATAAATGTAAATGAAGAAATCCCTAAAGGTTACTAACTCTAGGAAAACTGTTTACTTAACATAATACAAATATTTTCTGGGAAGACATTAATTTTGATTCGATAATAATTACTTAAAAATCATTTAATTCGTATATAAAACATAAATATTGTTATTAGATGTGTTGATTCTTTTGTTATTGGTGACACATATTGGTTATTGAAAATATTTTCAATATATATACATATATACAACCAAAAGCAATTTTCAAAGTCGTTGTCATCGAGGTAACAGTAATTTTAGCGTTCAAACTTGTTCATGCTAATTAAAAAACTTGTTGCTAATAATAATTACAGAAATAATATGTAGTTTTAGTTGGACATCGTAGAATATTCCAAACTGCTGGCTCCAAAAGCATAGTTAAAAGTTGAATTTCACTAATTTTACTTCCAAATATATATTAATATGTTGAACTATGTATGGCGTCGTAAAATAACCCAACATCTGAGTCACAGGTTGCTGAAAAATAACCGAGAAGTCGAGAGTACGCATGTAGTTTTTAAAAATAGTAAAATCTGTTTACTATAATCCGAAAGATATTAGTTTCATTTAAATGAATATTCGCGACAGCCTTATATCTCATTAACTGAGCCGCAGTGGCTTATATTAATGATAAATTTTATACTCTGCTATATTCTAAGATATGAAATAAAGAACAAAAAATTAGTCAGCCTTTCACCGTGATAATTGTTGTTACGTCTTCAAGCAATGTAAGTTAAAAGTTTGGTACAAGTAAATAAATAAACACGAATCTTTTCAATCGCAAGTGGTTCGAAGCGAGATTTATGAAGTCATCAACAAAAATTCGTACATCTATCACATGTCGCTACTGATGGCTGACTAATATAGGTAAACTAACCGATACTCGGCCGAACATCAACTAAACTTGTAGTTTTTTATGTATACTCATTTTGCAAAATTGCCTTTCAATATTACGTAAATCAGTTAATATTTTGATATTACAATAAAAATGTGCTCAAGTTTTAAAAAGCCTCTATACACTATACTTGTACACTAAGGTCATTGGAATTATAGTATTAATCATAAATTTCTTTCTATGATACCAAAAGAGTTATTAAAATTTATATTTTAATGTCTTGTCTTCTACTAACATGTCTTCCAATTATATTTAGACTAAAAATTAAATGTTAATACCCTGAAATGTTAATGATCTATAAAGAAATTTCAGTGGCTTCGTGTTTTCACAAAATCTCTATTCAATTATATTCTCTACTAAATTTATAATCTAGGATTATACATAGCTTTTGCGGTTGATATTTACTTACCATATAATCCTTTCTCACTTAATGTATATTGTATAAACACATCGGCACAGAAAAAGGAATTGTGACAGCTAAAAACATTAGTGAAATTATAAGGATATTTAATATTGCATAAAACCATTTCTTTAAAAAGGACTTTAAAACTTTTATATGTTAAAAGCTAAACAAACATGTTTATTAAACTGCGATAAGTGAACTTTTTATGTAAACAATGGGTGTGTGGTATATATTTTTTTAACATTGATTTATATAAGCCCGTTTTTCTGAATTTTAGAGATTTCAAATTGGTACTTAAGTAAAGAAAAGCAGGCAATAAGATAAAATTAATTTATTAGAAGTTTAGTATGTGAAACTCTTTCAACAATCCCATAAATTTTTAAAATTATTTTTTGGTTTTTCACTTAAAATCACTCAAGATGACATTTATCTCTTCACTTTTTTTTATTCGTCGCAATTTTTTAACTTTGTACAAGCCATATTATCCAATAAATTAAAACAAATACATTAAAACCCTAAAGGCAGAATAATTTTCATAATTATTCTTTAATCCATGATTTTAAACACAATTTTTATATATTTTTAAATCTTAAATAACAATGTTATGATTACAATAAAGTTGATTTTTTGAACAACACGTCAATATTAAATATTTTATAAATATTCATATTTTATATGTGTATTGTGTATATAGTTACTAGTAGCTGGTAAACTAATTACCCGCCGTCAACAAACTGAAAGTAGTTTGATTAGACTTGACGGCCTGAATTTAACTAGGTATTAGAAGTAAAAACCATATTTACCACAAAATTTAAAAAATATATATTCATATTCATCAAAAGGGTCTCAAAATTAAGAAATCATCAACAAATACTTTCAATTTATACATTGTAAAATTAAAGTTATTTACTACTTACTATTTCTGATTAATATTTCGATACCTCCCACGAAAATGAATGAATGCCACAAAAATGCGTTATATCCATTCAAAGTAAAAAACAACAAAAACTCTACTTTTAAAGGATTTGTTAGACGCATACCTAATATTTTAGTTAGCTTTATATGCGTTAACTATTGTCTTTTCTTATCTCTTATATGGAGTCGTATGTGTGAGTCCATTGAAAATTATGACCGTTATAAAACTACACGAGAAATATATATCAGATCGAAATAAATAGCCACTAACCCCATTAAAGATTATCGCGAACATTTTACTATGATTGCTCTTAAATAAACAGACCGTTCATCTTTTGGTCTTTGTATCTGACAGATATACTCACTCATAGAGGCTTGTAACATAAGACCAATCGGTCGTAAAAGTAAATAGTTTAGTGATAAAACGGTACAGGTTCAGAATTATTGTTTCAATACATATTGGCGAGATATTACTTCAACTTTTAGATGCCTTTTAAAAAAAAGTTTTTGCATTAAAATTATGAGATGAATGGATTATAAATGATAGTATATGTATTAAATATACAACATTTTAATCATCGAAACAAAGTTTTTGATATTTAATTTCATTAACCTATTTCTAACGAAATGTTTATGGTAAGTTAGAAAGTATAACTCCAAGTTTGAAACAAGCCATAACTGTTTGTGAGGGTTGTTTTATAACAAATTATATTGTAACTTGACTATCATATAAAAATAATAATTTATTTAGAATTTTACTGAAGCCTTAATTCAAAGAAGATTAGTATTAATTAAAGAAAACAGTTATATAAAAATAATACAGTGATATACACTATTTTTCTAATATCAATATTTAATTTAAACACTAATAATAATAAATTGTCTTTCAAAGTTATTGAAACAAAAACTTTGTATATGAAAATTTACTTGCCGATATTACAAAGAGTATATTTGATATTAATGTATTAAATATAACAGAATCAACTTTTATCAATAATTAGGATATTAAAGTCATATACACTCCTAGAAGAATACTTTAATAATTACAACTTAAGAACATTTATAAGATTATGAACTTAATATATTGTTTATATTTTATATAGAAACCTAAGTTTATTTAATTTTATCACCAGTTTTACACGCTTTTATTTTAACACCTAATAAAAATAATTTTTCAATAAAATATGGACGTGATACCTACTATTCGTATATTAATATAATAATTACTGTTATGTATAAAAATCATCTACAACTAAAATTTTATGATTAAGCACATATTTGAAATATTACATAGGTAAATTTTAATTGTATAAGGTATCTAAGAGCTGTAATTATTTATTGACAATATTATAATATTTATTATTTCTCGGTTGGAACTATTGTAATAACATTTGTTAGAATTATATTTATTCCATAGCATAAGAAAAGGGTGAAACAAAGCATTTCAATTATTTGATAACAATAGGTTTTCAAACAAAGTACTACCTAAAAGCTCTCTTTTGTTAAACACAATACCACTTAGAAAAAATTAAAACCATCATTTTTTTTAATAAATATTCTAACTACTTTAATTGCTAAACATTTTTCATTTATGTGTGTTAAAACTAAAATATAAATAGTATAAATTTTTTATAACAAGCTATATGAAGGTAAAATAATGGACTACCATTAAGAGATTAAAATGTACATAGCATTATAAATCTTCCTCACGCAAACTATCCATTCAGTCATACTTATTTTCTTACATCTGTAGAGTAATTAACAAAGATGACATATTAGATAACCATCGAAGAACGTAAGACGAAAAATATTAAATGAATATAAAATACCACAATTTTACGAAATTATAAATGATGATGTAAAATTTTTCACTATCACGGAGAATATCTCTGTGATAATGATTACTTTTCAATAATTTTGTTTTTGTTAAAGTATAAGGAATCTATATTAATATTATAAAGCTGAAGAGTTTGTTTGTTTGTTTGTTTGAAAGCGCTAATCTCCGAAACTACTGGTTCGAATTAAATAATTCTTTTTGTGTTGGGTAGTCCAGTTATCGAGGAAGGCTGTGGGTTATATAACATCACGCTACGACCAATAGCAGCAAAGATATAGTGGTAAATGTGTAAAAAACGGGAGAAATTATTTCATCTTTGAAGCCTTCCGTTGGGTGCGCCATGAAAACGGTTCAAGATACACAAAAAATATGTACTAAAGAATAATAGCTCTTTTAATGATCTAAAAAACAGTCTGCGACATTATATGTCTATCTTTTAAGATTAACTCACAAAACCGTTTTTATGGTACCTAATTTGGTCGAAATAATTTGTTTAAGTTGTATCATCATAATAATACTAATCTTTATTCAAATAAACAAATAAATATGTTGTTGGCTAAAAGTACTTCATTGTGAATTAAAAAAAAACATAGTTTTTATCCTGAAAATTCTACGGGAACTCGACCATTCCGAAAACCCCGCAAGAATGGGAACTATGTGGGAAGAACCAAAAATCTGCCGGAAGTCAGTGTTCCACGCGGACGAAGTCGCGGCAAAAGCTAGTAATAGAATATAATAGGAAGCAAAAAGTATCTATTTTTTAATCATTGATTAAAGTAATCTAATTTTTGCAAAACTTTACAGGTTGTGAAATATAGCACATTCACTGACATCACTCTCCAAAATAAAACTGAGTACAGTTTCTACTACCACTTATGAATAATCTACTTATACATATATTGCTGGTAAACTTTTTCGGAGCCATATTTTTATATAATCGAATTCAAATTTTATTTTTATTCCTACACACAATTCTAACGGGTAAAAAATTATATTGTTTTCTCACAAAATCTTAAATTCACAAGTCAGCGTTCGCTTGAGAGCAAATTCTTTATGATCCGAAGCTTATCTTTCAGTCAAACAGATATTGACATTACCTTACATTTGAACCGAAGTGCAGATTATATAACTTTATTTGAGAGATTCATGTTAAATTGAAACCATAAAATAATAGAAAAATATTATCAATCAAATAATGTCTAAGCAAAAATTCAATGTATTATAAAGTACTTATTAATCAGCAACGTATAAATAAGAAAAACTTAAAGTAACCAAAAATGTTCTATTAAAAGGCAAACTAATTTTGCTAATCATACAAATTACGATTCTCAATGGAACCTCAATTAGGAGGATTAAATCAAGGTACAAACAGCAATCAGATTACACAAATCATTGTATTACTCTGAGATTATAATTGATTGCAATAACTATTGTTGCTTCAAACAATTATGGAATAATGTAAAACTATTAAAGATCATAAGTATTATTTTATATATTGTTTACATCCTCCGTGTTTCCAAGAAGACAACTTTACAGATAATTTCAATGTGTACCAAAGAACACAATCATTTAATAACTGATTTGAAAGATATCTACAAAAGAAGGAATTATCTAAATGTCTTTATTTTATACAGGCCAACTAATCCAACTGCTATTAT
The DNA here is from genome assembly GCA_916720795.1 of Danaus chrysippus. NCBI lineage: Eukaryota > Metazoa > Arthropoda > Insecta > Lepidoptera > Nymphalidae > Danaus > Danaus chrysippus. The sequence goes on along the minus strand of CAKASE010000046.1, from coordinate 2,253,592 downwards.
TTAGAGACTTCGAATCAGAATAATTTAATTTTGTCATAAAAGAGAATACATGGATTTTCGCGAGTTTGTCATTTAAATGAAACTAATATTTTTCGGATTATACTACGCGACATCTATCGATCTCGTCATATAGTGACATCTCGTCTGCCCGTAATCAACGTCGAGAGTATGTAGTTTCTTAAGAAAATAAAATCTCGTAGTATAATCTGAAAAAGAGGATACATAGTTTAGTTATCGATACTAACTTATTTTAACCTTACTGGCAAGCTGAATGCGTTATTTGTGCAGCTATTATTTGTTTTTAGGAAACTGTCTCTAATTGCAGAATATCTTCGGTATTCCACTGTATTTAAAAAGAGAAAAATATTAATTTATCTATTATATCTCTAACTATTGGCTATTACTGGAATTATGATACTAAGCAGAATGCATTCAATACCTATTGGATAGCCGCTGACTCTGCTGAACCACCAGGTCGTCGCTGCAACCCCAATTAAAACTTAGTATCAGCACTTTAGGCTACATATATATTAAAGTTTAATCATTAAGAGACATTCAATATGTTATCTAGCATCGATCACTATTGTTTCTTAGTATGAGCTTAAATTGTAACTTTTAGTTTTAAATATGAATTATAAGAAAACTTTTGCAGTTGCAGTAAACGAAATTTATCTTATTGATGATTTGTTCTATGTTAATTTAACAATTTTTATCACAGCTGTCTGTATGAACTTTAGTGTGTTTGTTTATTAAGAACCCTATGTGATTAAATGAATATGAGTTAGTGTTATCTCGGTACTTCCATTCAATAAACTATTCTAAAAATAAGTTTTATTTATTAAAATAGTACTGGCTCCTATACAAACTATTACTTTTCTATAATCATAGCATTATGTGGTATTCGTACAATAATATTCCTAATAGTCTTACTACAGGCAACATAAACAATGATTACAGCAACTAAATATTTTGGTGCTTAATAAATTACGACTTTCAGCTTACGTCTTCAATATATTAAATATCTAATTTCAGAAAACAATTTAATAACGACTAATTTGTAATTCTCAATTGTCTCAATAAACGAAATAACAAAATATGGATTAAAATTATTACAAAATGTTAAGTGTTATATAAATTAATTTTTAATTACACAGTGCTAATGAATGCCTGTCTAAAACAATGTTAATTAAGGAGTTAAGCGATGTCCGCTAATATTTCACTTCACTAACTCGAGCCCCCTCACAGTATTGTACGATATCACGCCATAACGTCAAAATACTACTTAATTGAAAATGTATTTTGCTACCTCAATTATATCTAGGAAAGAAATAAACATTCAACTAACCAACCAAAATATCCAACTTCAGAAAACTACACTTCTTCTAAAAAGGATATACCCTATTTAAATTTTCAAATTTTTTTGCTGTCTGTTTACGTTTCTAACATAATTATATTCAAACAATACAGTCAAGAATATTTTTCATATCGAACTGAATAAGTTATAAGTTTATAAATACATCATTTCACCTTCAAACAGAAACACATATGCCTGTTCAAATGCACACTCAAACACGCATTTCTTTTTTAGTTTTCCCTTAAATTAATTTGAGTCCAATTATAGTAATTTTTTTAACAACTGTCAGGTCTTGATACCTGTCAAATAGAACATCAACAAACTTAATGTCATGGGCGTATTAGAACGTCGTATTCATTTACAAAAATCAACTTGACCTAATTATAGTGTGGTAAAATAAGTACAATTTAATTAATTATTATCAAAAATGTTAATGGCCACAATAAAAAAATTTATAACCTATTTTTAAGACGTAAGACCGTACTGTTTTCGGCACTAAATTGTAACATTTGCTAACAAAAGTTTCCGCTGTGATTAAAATCAAAGAAAATAAAACAAAGCAAGGTCCGTGAATAAGAGTCTACACAACACTTGGTGTAATTTATTTTACAAAAAGAAAGTTACTTTCTTGTTTTCATAATTTCAGTATTTAACATAAAACAAAACATAATTTTGATAAGCCCGTTGTTTTCTTAGAGCAGTATTATTAAGGCGATATGTAAAGTGAATATAAGACATAATTAGTAATATAACATTTACTCTACAAAACTAATTTGGTAAATTTCCATATTGCTAAAACAAAACATAAAAGTATTTATTCTGACCCAACGTAATTTATAAGAATTGCATGGAGTTTTCTGTTTTATAAAAAGACTTACAAGGCTTACTGGCAAATGGACTTTGAAAAACCTAGACTTAGGTAATCAACTTCGTACGTAACAAAGAAATATAAAGCATACGACTGAAATACAACACCAAGTAGAGTTTATCATAAAAAAAACATTAATTTTGTTCTGTTCTTTGCAGTTGTATGAAAAAATATTAATTTTGTTTAGTTATATGACCGTGGAAAGGTGGGTATGATGGAATGAATAACGATTTTTTCATAAAATTTAATATAACATTTGTGTTTGTATTTATCATGAGTTCAGATTTCTGGTGAAAAAGCCGGTTTCAATGTTAATCTCATCAAAATTATCATAAGCTTCAGGCTCTTCGCCGACTTTGGAAGAATATTTGAAATTGCAGGCGCCGCGATATCTAATGATTCGGAATATAAAACCCACAGGTTGTTGACAAGAACTATAAATGAACTATTATATTGAGAACTCATATACCGATTTTATCTTTTAATTAGGATTCTACTGTTTTATGTTTATATTTCACAAAGTCTATTTTATATTTCCAGATATCATTATGTTAACAATTCGTATTTATAAATAAATATTATAAATATAAAAATTTACAAAGCGAATGTTGCTTAAATATGAAAAAAAGAAATAGTTATTCTTTATTTTTGTATAAACATTATATAATTATCAAATCCTTGGCCTAAAAAATAGAACAAAATGGGAGCTATTAGGTTGGTGCGTATGAAATGTCGGATTCTTAAGTGATTGTATAAAACTGCATATCTTTCCTCAAAAGCTGTTTATTCAATTAAAGTATGCTCCATTCGCTTCAATACACTTCTCCCAACGAGATTTTAAGGCCTAGATGCCTGTCTTAAAAAAATGTTGTTCTTTAGAATTAATAAACTCTGATATCGAGTTTTTTAGACTGTCTTCATTTTCATAGTGTTTGCCACTTAAAAACAGCTCTAAATGCTTGAAAAAATGAAAATCGGTCGGCGAGAGATCCGGTAAATATGGTGGATGCTGCAAAACTTCATATTCCAGTTCGTTCAGTTTCACAATTGTTGTATGCGGCCGAGCGTTGTCATGGAGCAGTAGCGGGCCATGCCACTTGTCCATCTTCTTAACCTTGCCAATCTAAGAAAGGTGTCTCAATATCGTTGTATGGTCAACTTTCATCCTGATAGCAAGTTCCGCTTCCACTACAGCCTTCAGGTCATCATTCTTCACAGACGTTTTGGGTTTTCCGCGCGGCTCATTTTGCAGTGAAAAATCGGCAGTCCAAAATTTTTCGAACCAACGCTGCACTTTCCGATCGTTAACCGTATTCTCCGCAAGCGCTTGGTTTATATTGCGTGCAGCTTTTGCAGCAGTATTACCAAGTTTATACTCATATGAGAAAATGACGCGAATGTCGGTAGAATTCATATCGGCTATAAACTCAAAAGAAATAACAAAAAAGAAGACTTTCGAGAAAACCTATTTTGCTGAAATGAGTCTCTGGCAATGGACAATACGACTATGAATGAGGTTATGCCAAAGACAAAAGTATAACGAAAACAGGGAGACAAACGTCCGCATGTAAAGAGAATGCGACATTTCATACACACCAACCTAATAAAAACATTAATTTTTATTACACAAAGGCACAACATAATTTAAAACCGGTTTACTCCTTTTTCATCCATTCAATTCAAGAACATTGTCCCGTTGTTATTTGAATGACAAGGAATTTAATTAATTTTTTAACAACACGTTACGGAGACTTTCCTAAATATTTTTTACTGAATTAAGATTTTATATTTTACATAATCAAATAAAGGGATAATCGGATAATGAAATTAAACGTTTATTACCTACTTAATAAGTTTAAATCTCCGAAACAAAGAGGTTATATAATAAATTAGAAAGTTATGAATTCATGACAATATTTTTGTGTAACTTATGTTCCTTACGAGTAAGCAATTTATATAATGACATTTGTTTGCTAGTAAATTATATATTATTATCAGTTACATTGTTAATCGTAAAATAGTTAATCGTAAAATACCTACCTATAGGTTTAAATTTTAACAAACCACAAATTGTAGCTTCCATAGAACATTCCTGTAGGAAAATTATGTCGAACCTTGTATTTAACGTGGCAAAAATGAAGTGTATTTTATAAAGAATATATATGATCGTTAATTACGTTTGGTGGCAGCGAAGGATGCAAGAAAAATCCGTTTTACTTACAAAATATATTCAATTACCAATTAAGACTTAAATTTAACTACTAGCTAGGGCGGGGTCTTTAAGTCAGCGATTGACTTAAGACCCATTCTATAATTAAGTCTTATAACTAACTACATACTACAGAGGTGTCTGTAAGTCAGCGGTTGACTCCAGACTGAATATATGTAAAAATCCCATTCTTCATTCTCACCGATGGTGCAAGGCGTGTGGTGTCCATTTCACTTTCCCATTCCCACCGATGGCTCAGAGTCAGCATTCCGTACATTACACAATTGTTATACCGAAAACTTAATATCGGGTTATGCTTGCGTAACACGTTAGTAATTATTTATAATTTTAAAAATGCTTTAATGCAATATCTACTTAATTTGTAACACACTAAATTTGAACTCAAATAGTAGGTTGTTATATTGTTGGTAAATGCAGCAGTTCCTATGTATTTGTGTCACTTTATAAGATCTTCAAAAGGAAATGCAGTCCAATATTCCAGACTAAAGCTTCTTTGTCACTTTAACTTCCAGATTCTGTGGCAAAATAAATTGATTCATGACCCGTTTACAGTTCCCGTTCAACTGAACAAATTATATTTTTTTATACTTTAATAAAATTCATTATTCAAATATAGGTTTTCTTTCATCTTTGTACACATTTTCGTTTATGATTAAAAGTTTCAATTTATTACTATAAATGTAAACTTTTAAATATATATTCAAATTTAATTACAATTTTTATTGTCTTGTAGCAAACATTAGTTTTAAAGTTAATTACAGTGAAAATAAAATAAAATATTAGGGTTGTCACTGTTACTAGGTTTATGGTATACAAGAAACATTCTAATTATTATGGTAAAATATTTCAACAACTATTTATAATAATTAGTCAGTTGAAAATAATATAAGAGGAAAAATGCGCTTAAATTGAAATATTCTTAGTTATATTTATATAAATAATGAAAATTTGTTTTTAATTTTTATCGGGTATAAATGCTGGGTACTAATAAGTGAAAAACAAAAAAATCGTTACTATTATAGATTTAATATATATATAAGAGTGACCTACTTTTTCTGTTTTGTTAAGAAAAAGGTAGAGAAAGTAATTTATGACTTCCTGCTGCCTTGTAAAGTATCCTTGTGTTGTAGTCGACGTTAATTTAAATTAATTGTTAAAGTTAAAAATAGACATTATAGGTCGTTTTTTTATAAATTAACTATCAATATATTAATAGAAACCCGTTTTGGTTTTGGTTTGGTTTTGGTTACTATCAGTTTTTCATTTATTTTGATGCCGTATTCACCAAATTTTATTGTTACCACTTCGGGAATTTAATCACGAAAACCACAAACAGGTATGTTATATTATTAAAATCATTTAATAAAATATTTGTAATATTATTATTAACTATAAGTTTTAGTATTTATGTCACATATGAAAAAATATATTTCGCAAGTAGAAATAATTAACTGAAATTAATTCCATTGACTTGGCTTTTGTGAACAAAAAACATATGATATAATGAGGAGATAGGACCCTGAACACAATAATGTCACTAATATGCACCGATTAACTCCGAGCACAGTACTATATAAAACTTCAAGCTACATATAAATTCGTTTACTATTGCGATTTTGTCGAGAAAACCGAGAAAAATTTCTGAAGAACCCTAACAAATCAGATTTCTATTAACAATCTTTTTATTCGTCATAGCAATTGAACGGTATTAAAAAGTTGGGGCGTAATATTACCGAATAACATTATGCGTGTATAGTCCGTGTTTACCCATAAAATACAACTCATAACGGATCTTTTTTGTTTACTTTCTCTGTCATATAAACTACAAATATAATGTAACTGAGATCTGTAAATCATATTTCCAAAAGGAACGTTTTTACGCATTTTCAATTCAGTGAATATTGTCACGAAATAAGATGTGCATTGAAGTGAAATACATCCAGTAACGTCGCACTTCATATAAATAGTTTTGTGTCCTTTCTAATTTTATAGTTCCATATTATATATATTACAGTTTATATATATATTCCAGTAAATATTGGTGTTGAATAATATATAAGAGACAGATAATATGGTTGAAAATTCATGAATTATGTAAATTATTGTTTCATAAAAGACAATGTAAATCTATTTTTGAAGATTTACTTTCTTAATACCTATGTATATGAAAATTTACTTTACTTATTTTAAATGTATTTGCAATTTACGTGTATTCTACTCTCGCTACATAATGTGTACTTGTAATAAGTTATAAAAAAAATATTTTAACATCAACTTTGGAGACTTACATATATTAGTTCTCATGGTTTGAATTTTTTATTGCCGAATTATTAAAGTAAATAACAAACAACGTATACTTTGGGCATAATTCTAAACCTGAGTAAATATTTTCATTTTATGAAGGGAATTTTTAAACGTGTAAATGAAATAAATGTCAATTTTTAAGATGATAGAGCCGAAGATGTGGTCAAGTAACTACGGCTCAAATACCGGCTGGTCCGACCGGAGAAGTACCACCACAGAAGATCGCCGTGAAAAGTCTTTAATGACTGCGTTTCGTCCAGTGAGTAAGAGAACCGATAGACATTTTCCTATTCCCATCCTTTCCTGTCCCCCTACTTCCACCTTTTCCTCTTTTCTCAAAAAGCAATGTCGGCATCAAATCTTCAATATCTTTTATGTTACAGATGTCCATGGGCAACGGTGACTATTAAGTTTGTTTGCTGTTTGCCGTCATTCTCATAAAAAATTAGAATTAAGTAGAATACAAGTACCAAAGTCAGTGGTGGCCTAATGGTTAAGGGGCCCGCCTCTCATTGCCGAGGGCGCGGGTTCAAACCTGGCAAGTACCAATGTGATTTTTCGGAGTCATATGTACTTTCTGAGAGTATTTAGACATCGCTGACATACGGTGAAGGAAAACATCGTGAGGAAACCTGGACTTATAGTTTCACAATTATAAGTTTGAAATCACCAACCCGTCTTGAGCAAGCGTGGTGATTAAAGCTCAAAACCTTCTCCAGGTGAGAAGAGGCCTTGCTCAGCAGTGGGCGCTGATAGGCTGATGACATGACAAGTACCAAGCTTTGTTTTTTTATTTATATAATAAAAACATGGAAAATATTAAAAAAAAAATGATATTTGCTTTTGTTAATTATTATAAACTTAAATATATTTATATTCAAAATTACATAATTTTAAAAGCCACTTCCCTTAAAACGACTTAATATTGTAAAAACCTAAAAATTCAATATACATATTTCATTCATAAATCTCTAATCGAATTTTATCTAATAATGAAGTCTATTAAATGAGATGAATATTAATAAAAGAAAGTGACTAATTCAAAATGAAAAGACTTTTTAGTATATAAAATAAAACATTGTAAAAAATTACAAATAAAATAACGACTTCTTCACCACCTTTTATACATTTCAATGGTCTCTAACAGATCTATGTAGGCTTTATAATTTTTCTTACGGTTTAATTTTAAAACACTGAATTGTAGTAACATAATTTTTAAAATTTATTTATCATAAGCCTCTACAAGCAGGTCAATCGCAAGCAGTGTCAAACCTACATTTTTTTTTTATGTAAATGTTTTAAAAGGAATATCCAAAAGTAATACCACTGTTCACGAATATCCCACAGAGACCCGAGTTTCAATTAAAGAAAGTGAAAGACGGAAGCAATGGAAAAATATAAAAAGGCACATAGGAATTTCCTTAATGACTAATGAATGATTATAGAACTTCCTATTCACTAGTTTCATTTATATTCTACCCGTTTGAAGTTTATCAACAGTGACTGAACAATAGACAAACTCAAAAACTTCAAGTGACTTTTGAACGGTAAGTATCATTTCAGAGTAGAAGACTTAAAATTTATTCCCCTTAACTAAATAAAATATAATTGAATTGTATTGAATTTTTGTATGACGGTTATAATAAAAATATTTGAAGTATATTAATACACAACTTTTCACACATCCATTACAAAAATGTTAGGTTAAACTTAAAGACACCAATCGACTGAGAACTTTAAATTATACTTTCATCGGTATCATTTTAAACGTTTGTTTTATAATGAAGGGGAGGTTTTTTATCATCAGGAAAATAACGAACATAAATAACAATTCTCCGATCTTTATTTCAAACAAAACAAACGAGCGGACTACTTTATAAATAAATAAGCAGCTAAATTCAGGAGAATACACCTTCTTCTTTTTTTTGGAGACCTTTACAATACGTAACAATTACAAGACGTTCATTCTTGGTATATCAAGACGGACTTTTCTTAACAGTCAGAGATCACGAATACGCAATAGATCTTTATAACCCTTTTATATGGTCAGTACACAGATTTAATTCAATGCTCGCTCTCAATGGACTTATAAAATAGTGAAAAGAAGATAATTAAAAATAACCTTTTTGTAATATTCTTTTGAATTATCCCTTTTTTTATTTTGTTTGTAGAAATTGGATATTGAAAAGATAGGTTTTCGATATAGGAAGTATAACTCTTGTATGTGTCAAAGTTTCGTGTATTAGATATAACAAATTTGTCATAAGAAATTTAGTATTTTTAACAAACATCGGACAAATTAATAATAATAAAAAAAGTACAGTTCTAGTAATAAGAAGATACATTAAATTTATTTTAATTATAAATTCCTATGTACCGAAAACATTAGATATTTAAATAATCGTAGTATTAATTGGCCGTAAATACCATTTTTATATTTTATTTCGTAAACATGACATAAAAATAAATAGAATATTGGAGGATTCTAGGAAAAGGAAGATTCTTAAGAAGATTTCCAGATATTTATAAAAAATATTAGAATTTATAGGTAATAATTATTATCTTTAATGAAAGATGAAAAACCAAAACAAAATCTAACCTATTGATTTCTAGACACTAAAATATAAGGTTATATTATATACAACATTTTGAGATCAGAAATTTAAACAAACCAATACTGCTAGAAAGTACGTAATAAGTAAGATGGCCATAGTCAGTGGTGGCCTAGTAGTTAAAAGGCCGGCCTCTCATGTACGTGGGTTCGATCCTGGTCCTGGCAAGTACCGATGAGATTTTTCCGAGTCATATGTGCTTTCTAAGAGTAATTAGACATCACTGATTAATGCATTCCTAAAGAGGGTTGATGTCAGGAAGGCGGCCGGTCGTAAAAACAATTAGCCAAAACTATTCAAAACATGTAAGGCAGACCCTGGCTAAAGCTGGGAAATTGCCAGGTAGAAGAAGACTAAGTAAGATTGCCTAGTAATTAAAATAAATCATTGAACGTGACCTGTGTCGCACCGTATCGAAGATTTGTCAATCTTATAAAAGAGAAATAATATCATGTAGATTTTCAATCATTTTATTATTTTTATTATCCTAAAACACACTACACCGAAATATATCTCTAAAAAACTGTTATCAAACTTATTTAATTACTAAATTTGTAAATGACCACTAAATAAGTTTACACCCACGGCTGTCGGTTTGTCGGCTGAAACTAGATTCCATTCGCTCCGGTTAATTTCAATAGTACTGATACAAGAATAGGCAGCAGGTTATTCATTCTAGGAAAATAAGTAGTCAAGGATATATTATACAATCTTTTATAGTTTTTTCTCCTATATTTGTTATTACTATTTACTTTAGTAACCAATTTTTCAACTACATAACCGATTTACTAAAATCTTAAGAAACCTATTAAAAATCTGTATTGGATTATTATAAGAGAAAAGTTTTATATAAAGTACTAAAACATAATTATATTAAATGAAAATGTATATTAAAAACTCTTTATGAAATTTATCTGATTATTTTTCTATACAAAATATTTAGTACTTAAGGATAATAAGCTTATTTTATTGCATTGCTATCAGTAAATCACAATATCAAATTCAATTATTTCTTCAGTTACAGTATTTCTGTATTACAAAATACCAGGACGTGTAGCTTGAAGCGTGAGTAAGCACGTAGGAACGTCCGATCTAAATCTAGAAGTAATTTAAAGTAGATGAAGCGGCAGTTTATAATTTTGTTTGACTAGTTAAGTCTCTTACTATATTACATTGACTTTTGTTTAAATAAGAAGGCCATAATCATTCATAAATTAAACTATACACATATTCAAAAACTTTTTACTAAATTATATTGCAATATTCAAATATTCCTTTGGTTAAATTACCTACTTTTTAATCCGTAGGGATAACTATTCTGTAGGTGTTGTTGAGGACTATATTTAAATCCTTCCTATTTGTAATATCAATATTGTTTTCGTAACTTGTATTTATATGAATGTAAAAAATAAAATAAAAATCTTTGCTTAGTATTAAAAATGTTACTATCTTCTCTTGAATACATATCTCCATGGAAACTCTATTCTCGAGCTGTTCAAGATGTGTTAACTAATTAAGTCATTTTAATTATAAAATACCACTAAATGCAAGTTTGTTTTGTGAGTTTAGTTTAAAAGGTCTTTTATACATTAAATTGCAGATAGATTATTCAAAATTCGATACCAATTAATCGAGTAAATAAGATAAGATAGTAAAATTACGAAAATTCTTGTGACACTTAAAGAACTTCCCGAGAAATCGTCTTTCCCATAACATTTCACAATGATGTAAATTAAAATTTACATCCTAACTAAACACGTGTACCAAAATATTATTTAGGTCATAAACAACGAACCCAATAACTAAAACAGCTTTAACTTTAATAATAAAGTTGTTATTATTTTATATTGTGACTCATAAAATATAATTTGAATTCTACAAACGAATTTATGTTATGTGATAGTTTTAGTTAAAATGAATCTCATGTATCTTTAACAAATTAATGCTTCTTATCTTTCTTTTGCTTATTTTAAACTCATACACAATCGCAACTATTTTACTTAATATGTTTTATATATTATTTCAACATATCGAATATGATTGCAACTATGAATTCACATTTTTTCCTCGAAAGATTACTCTAATATACCCGAAAAATGTGATAATTAGTGTACTCAAGCAGTAGTAGGCTAAATTTAGTATAACCCTCATCTTATTAAAACACACTTGGTAACATTTTCGTTAGACATTCAAACCAGGCAGACTAATTGAGGAAGAGACTGACATGAATGTACAACGAGGAGCCAGGAGCTATGTTTCATGGATATTATTATACTCAAATTTATATATAAATATACACATACTAATGAGCATATTATACAAGTGTAGATTTATGCTATACTAAATAATTTTCTTACAATAACATACAACTTTTTTAATTGCACTCGTAGACATGTGTCGTGGAATGTTACTATTTCAGTTTAAAATTGTGACCATTTTTTGTGCTAATATAAATAATATTACCCATTTTAATATATGATTAATAATAACTAAAGCTAGGTTCTATAATTTTGATCTATATATATAACAATTTATATACTTTATACACATTTATAAACTAAGTATTAAATGTAGCTCAAGAAAGGTAAATGTAACTTTGGTATGAATGTTATCGATCGGAGCAATACCACCATATCACAGAACATCGTAGCAATCTATCTAATACAAATGCTTTTCGAGACATGAAATGAGCCCTAATCACTCAATCACACTAACCATTGATCACAGAGAGAGAATTTAAGATACACGTAAGATACATATCTTATCCAAAAATTTTGCAATACATGAAATTATGTTACATGACAAAAAATTTCATCTCTGAATTTAACAAATTAGATAACGTAGACGTTTTTCTACATGTTTAATCTTGTCAATTTTACCGAATATTTCATGTTGGAAAAAGAAAAAGTATTTCTGGAAATCATTAATTAAACATAATTATGACGCCGTATAATTAGACGTCCACTGCAGGACATAGGCCTCCCCCAAGGATCAAGATTATGTATTATGTTCAGAAATATTTATAAATATGGTATAACAAAGTATATATAAACTCGCCTTTTACATTACAGATAATTTACAACATAATTTTGTTACAATGAATAAAATAGTTTTCAAATAGAGAGACAAAACAGGAACAAAATTAGAATATTTATCGCAACAGATTTTGAAGTTTCGACCGCAAGATCCTTGTCTACTGATAAAAGTATCTTTACATTGTACCCATTGTGCTTAGTCTAGCACAATCAGAGTTTATAATAAGGGTCTCACAACTTCCGTAATTATTAGTTATACATATTTCTTAATTACAAACTTGCGTAGACTTATTCCTTAGTCAATATTTAATGAAGACGATAACATAGCTTGCGTAAAAAAAATTATGCAAAAATTGGCCTTAAAAACTAAAATAATAGACACTATAAATGGATAACTATTTTAAAATTACATGATTGTAAAGCGAAATTTCAATAAGCTTTTCATATCAAACTGTTTTAAGATTAAAAAATAATTAAAGATTTATTAAAAAATAAAAGGAATTACTTCTGTAGAAACACATTTTGATGACTTGATGTTATTGTTATAACATTTTAATAATTATACAATATTAAAATCTATTAATCAACATCATTACTCTTTAGCGAAGATAAATTATTTTTTAATTTTAATACAAACGTCTAATCTATCAAGATTCCAAGTACCCTATTGTCAAACGGTAAGCTAGTAAATGATTATATTATTTAACACAACAATTATTGTAGGAAAATTATTTACTTTACACTTTTACTTACCATACTTACAACTATACATACTTATAATTGTATACTACTCAAAGTATTTTAAAATATATTAAAAAACTGTCTTGGTGGATTTTATGATATAACATTCGGTTTATTTGTCATTATAACCTCTAATGATGTGTTTATGACCCAATTTTGTGTATAGATTTCAAACATTTTACCTTTATATAGTCAAAACGTTTTTAATAATCGAGATATAGTGTTTACCAATTTTTATGACCAAAAGGCACGAGTGTTAGACTAAGTTAAATGAACATATAAACTAAATCCTCAATATAACCCTTACATGCCATTATTACCAGAAAATCGTGACAATCACCTACGCTCCCCGCATATAATGATTTGATCGACGATTTAAATTGTTACAAATAAACTGAAAAATATATTTACACGGCATGTTTACTAAAAATATAAAAACGTTTGTTTCTATAGTGTGTTGTTAGGGAAATGATTGTAAGACAGATTTTAATTATATCTTTAATATCGATACAGAACGATAAGTCAGTCGTGGCCTACTGGTTAAAAGGCCCGCCTCTCTTACACGAGGGGTTGGGTTCGATCCTGGCCCTGGCAAGTACCAATGTGATTTTTCCGAGTCATATGTACTTTCTAAGAGTATTCAGACATCACTAATGCATTCCCAAAGAGGGTTGATCTTAGGCAGGCGGCCGGTCGAAAAAACAATTAGCCAAAACTATTCACAACATGTAAGGCAGAACCTGGCTATATCTGGGAAATTGCCGGGAAAAAGAAGATCGATAGAGACGTTGTTTTTGTATTTAAATATTGGATGTGTATGTTGATGAAAAGAGCTTATATATGAAATTACTTCGAGCAAACTTAACACGGTTTTACATTTTAAGCAGTTATCAAGTTAATTAATAATTTGAATATGTTCACAACCAATTTATCATTATTTTTAATATATTATTAATTTAATGAAGCTTTATATTATAAAAATCTGTGTACTTATTAGTTGTTTGAGTTTTTTAAAATCAATTTTACAATTAGGATAACTAATAAGGTATTTAAATTTCTGTAAATTAACATTATTGTTTTCTTTTAAATTACTAGCAAATTTAACTGAAAAAATATTTTATAAAATGAAACCAAAGAAGAGTGAAAGACGTAAGATAAGACAGAAAGTCTACGACAATTCTTAAAGCATAGATATGATGATTAATTTTATCTTAATTAAACACGTAAAGTCCAAATACGTCAAATACAGCGGCGTCATTATATATGGCTTAATAACAAAGTTTCAATATCACAATTTCATTATTTGAATGATTTATGTACTGATATCAAAATGGGCTAACAGCTTGCAATTGAATTGTATCTTTAAATTTTGTTTATGGTGTATAAGTTAATTGTTTTTTTGATTCAGATTCAGATTATATGAATTAATTCTTTTTAAATACATAATCACTTTCCATAGCATATACGAATGTTTTCTAAGTTTACTTTTAAGACAATTTATAAAACTAATATTATAAAATCTTTTTATTACAAACCTTCTGGTGTGTTAAGTATCTTCTTGTTAGTATTTTCTCTAGCTTTTACATTGTTTCAGGTTCCCAAATAAAATTAAGTTTTACCTCTTTTTTTTTTAAACGGGAAAATTTTTTAAAAGGAGAAAGTTTAACCTGTGATATTTCAACTTTGATATTATGTTAATTTTATGAGGTTTTTTATTTTGTAGTTATACAAGTATATACTTTTTATATTGTGTTATTATTATAATTTTTAGCCATACTGATAAAAAGACATATAATTAAAGATTTAATAAACTAATTCAGACATTTCCTTTTAATATTGTATAAAAAATATGTATGTATTTGCCAAAGACAATACGATATTATTATTCAGGCTGAAGTAGAGAAATATTATAAATAATATATTTATATACATATTTATTACCTATTTTAGTTCCAAAGATCCACAAGGAATACTGACGCTAATTTAGATACAAATTAAAATTTCAATGGTAAAAATCGAATGGTGATAAAAATCTAACAGTATAAAATATAAAACATACATAGGTACATATATGTATTTAATTTGCTTTAATTTCATCTAAAATTAATTTATAAGGACTAAAGATTCTTGTACAAAAGCGACACTTCGTTGAAAGCGACCTCTGGCATAGCACCTAAATATATTTAAAGGTTAAACACTATCCCTAGTTTAGTGAAATAGTTAGTATATCTAGAGTATCATGGCCTTGTACAGATATTGTGGCACTCCGTTCCGTATAATTTTGATAACTAAATCATATTTTCTCGTCAATTCATTTAATTCACATGAAGTAAAAATTAATTTCAAAAGAAAGGGTAATTGTTAATAAGTACGGAATGATTCAATGAAACAGACAATTTATAATTATTTAAGATTAACAAGATATAAAGCCATATTGTATATACATATATATATAACCTATTATTATATCACTGATTAATTTAATTAAGAAAAGCATAAATATATAGTCAATTTTATCAATTAACCTTAAATTTATATTTGTCTTAATAATTTGATTCACTTCCAGATCCCCTGATAAATAAAATATAAGATCATCTAATAAAAACTTATATAACTTTGTTAGAGACATAAACTTCGTATTAATTTCGTTTACTCCAAACTCTCCAAGGTATCGACTGATTCAAAATAATGTTATTCATATACAATTTAAGGGGCGAGTATAAATTATTTGTTGAAGGTTTTACTGATAAAAAGTTAGGGAAGCTATTATGAAATTTTGCAAATTTTTTGCCGGTAAAACAATATACCTTTCCTATACCGTCAGATTTCCTAACAAGGAGGAGAAAATTTAATGTAAATGTAAACCATAAATATCAGTAAGCTACCTTTTGATAACGTAATTACTTTTTTAGCATCGGAAAAATTGGTAATTCAAATTAACAACTTTTAAACTTTACAATGTAATATAATGACTGTTGAAAAAATGTTTAACTAATTAAGCTTATATTTTACTTTCTAGTTGTTTGTTCTTCAAGCACTGTATCTAAACTAAAATGTGTTAAAACCAAAATGTTAACCTTGTGATTACATGCACTCAGTTACTATTTCAGCATGTAGTGGTTGCCTGTAACTGAGGTAGCACATAGCATCTCAATTGTGATAATTTGAATGGTTGTATTTGTGTATACTTTGTTGGCGATCCAATAAATAAAATAAAATAAAATATAAATTTTATTGCAAATCCAGTCTCAATAACCAAATATTTTTTCTGTAATTTTTTATATTTATTCGGGATTCTTGTTAAAAATAATAATCCCTATTGACGTATCATATTGAATCGAAGCCTGAAAATAAATTTTAATATCTTCGCTAAACGCAGTAGATAAGTAAAAGTATACAATTATAGACAATAAAAGCTTGTAAGAAAATAGTTAATACTTTCATATATTTTCATCTTACATGGACTTACTGTTCCGCTAGGAATCTTACTAAGACTGTAATGAGAAGTAGAAACTAGATATAAGTCAACATTTGCAAATTATTGTACTTTCACATCTTGTGCTCCAGATGTTGTGCAAGCGTTATCATGTGTTATATGTATATTATGAAGAAGTAACACGACTATATACATATATAAAACATTATATTAATAGAATTTAGATACAAAATATAAATGTCGAAAATATCTGTATTGTATATAAAGAATATGTGGTTTTTAATACATTAAAGGAAAATGGGAAAGTTACACAATATAGTTGTCAAGCCGATGATAAAACGAAATGGAAGCGTTTAATCATAACAAAGCTGTTGATATATTTCGATTTCTATCAACGTTAAAATTATTATGTGCAAAACTTAACTATTGAAAAATTTAAAAACAATACGTATTTAATAAAACGTTTTATAGATAGTCTTTGATTGTTAATTAACATTTTCATATAAATTATTTAGTTTATGATGGAGTTGTTTTTTACTGCCTTGCTTTATCACCGAGCGATCAAAAATATATTGCTTTTTCATGTCATTAAGTACGCGAGACTCGTTTTTCTAGATAGAATGAATAAAATGACCTTGAACTTCCACTCAATCGTGGACACAATTACTTCTGAATGTTCGACACAGTTATACACATTCATTATCATTTTAAAACAAGTAAGTTTAGTTGCGTAAGGAATGGATTCTTGAAAAATGCTAAACTAAGAAGAGTTCTACGGATATGGCCAATGCTTTGCAATTGATGTAACAGCTTTCCGTGGATACCTAAATAATTTGTTATTCATTACAACACAAAAAATAGGGTAAAAACCTATTGAAGTACTTAAAATTATTATTTTTTACATAGAATACGTCTCTAATTGAAAAACAAAATAGTTTTCACGACCTCTTTGTACTTTTATATAGGCCTCGTAAGTTAAACGTTGAAAAAAACTGTTATTTCCATTCTGAACATGAAATTTATAGCTTTAATACCTATTAATATTATCTCTTAATTACACATTATAATGTAATAATTATGAATATCATATACCATTCTTAAATGCAAACGCAAACTTGTTTTATTTGCCCTTTTCAAGGAAAGAATCGTTACCCTATTTAAAAAATTGATATATTTTCAGCTTCTAAGATGTCTAGACACTATTATATTTGTAAATTGAAGTTTAAAACTGGAACTCTCTCTCTGCCTAGCCTCTTCCCATTTCAATTGGGGTCGGCTTTCCTCGTCATTCTTCGCCAGGTTGGTCTATCTTGTATGGTCGAGACATCAAGTTGGGCTTGCTTTAGGTCCTTGTTTACAACCGACATCCAAGTTAAAAAGGGTCTCCCTCGTTTCTTAGGTCCGGTATCTAAGCTCAGGACTTGTCTTGTCATGTTGTCTTCAGGTCTTCTCATTACGTGGCCATACCATCTCAAACGCGCTTCTAAGAACTTTTCTTCGATTGGGCGGATCTTGAAACTCCCACGGATGTATTTGTTTTTCACTTTGTCCGTAATAGTGACTCCTCCTGCCCATCTCAGCATTCTCATTTCCGTCGTGTGCATTTTTATGGTATGAGTCTTCTTCACAGGCCAGCATTCAGCACCGTGGATAAGGGCGCGGCGAACCGCGGTTTTGTATGCCTTTCCTTTAACTCTTATCGGCATTCTTCTATCGCATAAGACACCTGATAGTTCCCGCCACTTCATCCATCCTGTCTTAATTCGGTGGTTTATATCAGCGTCGATCGTACCATCATTTGTGATTACAGAGCCCAGATACTTAAAATTTAAAAGTTTAAAACTAGAACTGAAAATAAAAAAATACGTCACTTAATTATTTAACACTGTATTATAAACACCATATGAATTTAAATTTTATTAGTAAATTAAAAGTAAAATTCCTACTCACTTACCAGAAATATGGAAGTATTATGAAAATAGCTCTCTATATAGACTTTTTGAAAGTAACCCATTCAATCTCATTTAATTTTAATATGATGTTCGTAATTATTACATTATAATGTGTAATTAAGAGTTAACATTTATGTTAAAAAACTACCATTAATAGATGCAAATTTTGGCACATCCTCAATAAAAGATAACTTATATATTTCGTCGATTTTATCAGTTTATTTTATTGACATATCGTATCGGTTCTCTCAGTATTGTTATATAGATTTATTCGAAAAATTTGTCATAAATACTATCATAATTCAGGGAACCCTGACATTTAAATAGATGGATGACTATTATGGTTCCATCAAGAAATCGAGGCTAGCAGAAAGATTTTTCTTAAAGTGAGTTGCTTAATATTAATAAAAAACGTTTCACATTTTATTTTATTACTCTATATATCTATCTCTCTCTTCTATATCTCTTATTTATAAGTTAGTATGACTTTTGAGTGCCCACTATTGTATACCTTAGGTTATGTTTTAAGACTTAAGTATACTGATTTATATTCTAAGTAAGATCCGTACCTACTCAAATGCGGTGGATATATTTAAATGCTTCATATTTTTCTTTTTGTAGATTCTTTCTTTATATGTCACTATCCTTCTCTGTATTAAGGCTAAAATTACTTGTCTATATAAAAAAGAAGGCATATTTGATATACATATGAAAACAGCATAAAACTTTATTTGTAACTTGTTTTATTTTTTTTTAAATGTGTAATCCCCGGGCCAACAGTTTTATAACAAAATAGAAATCAGACAAGCAAGAGTTTAAAAAAAATATAGTTTATCTTAAATGACTTCATAAAATAATAACGAAGTTATATGAAATGATAAAAAAACCTACGCATTTATTTTCATTCAACAATTATACTATACGGCGTGGCACGCTCTTAGACACTTTGTCGAGTGATCCTGGACCAAAGCAGTCTTACATCATTTTCTTAAAATAAATAATACTCTTATTCTGCTGGACTAACACTTATCAAACATGACTATCTACGATAGTAACCATCGCAAGAAAACTGGCTTGCAAATTAAAAAACCCGCATCAAATTGGTCGACCCATTTAGTATCTACAATATCAGCATCAAAGGTAAAAAAAGAACTGAGAAACTCCTTCATACAAGTGTTTTTTATTATAATTACATGAAAAAATCCGAATTAAGTTACACAATATTAAAGTATGTATATTAATTTTCAAGCTAACCTTACACTGAATCAAATGTCTAAAACAAAATTGCTTCCTATTATTTCAATATAAAATATCATCCTGCATTATCGCTGTAAAGTGAATGCAGGCAATTTTTAGTTAAAATATTTTATTTTATTACAGCCTCATAAATCAAAGTTAACAGGGGTCACGGTTCATACAATATGTACTTGGGTAATTAGGAAGTTGATCGAAGTGGCTTTTCAAATATTAACCCATCTGTTTATCTTACTGTTAACGTTTTAAATATGTATGCAATTTTTCTAAACTTAATGTATACTTAACTCGCTTCCATTACTTATTTTAATAATATACTATAAGCTACTAAAATGCGTAATACAATCACATTTGAATTAGTTTCCATCTCGTCTGCTGTCGTCAAATCGCGGTTGCTACAAAGTAGCCGAAACGTCGGTAGTATGTAGTTTTTTACAAAAATAAAGTCACGTAATATATCTAAAACTTAATAGTTTCGGTCTTGCAACATTTTTATAAAACCTTATATATGTACTTAATTTCCGCAAAACATTAGTTTCCTTTCAATCTAAGATCTCATTATGTTACACGAATATTAAGATTATAATACATTTCTTAAATATAAGCAAACATTCAATGTTCTAAAAACTTACACATAGAAATTTGACGCATTTATTTACATATTATATTTTTTTTACATTTCATAAAATTAAAGAGCTGACCTTATTTTAATTTTATTTCAAAAACTAAATCATAATCGTATTTGTATTTTCCTTTTAATATAGATATTAATGAACATAATAGTCTCGTATATTCGTACATATATATTAATATACACAAATAACAATTCAATCACGATAACAAAGCAGTAGGTCTTAATAATAGAAGACATTTCCCACCTGGGGTGCTTGAAACTAGAATATAAATTGATCTACCATCGTGTACATGTAGTAGGCGTTGGTAACAAACGTAGTTTAGAGCCGTATTTGGTACACAGTGAACTCAATTGTTTGTCTAAAACTGGGCATGTTTTGGTTTAAAGGGAAACTGATAGAGATAAATACACATCTCAAAACTCTGTCTCAAAATACGCAATATCAAAATATGGATTAAAATTATTACAAAAGTGTTAAAATTAAGTGTTAAATAAATTAATTTTTAATTACACTGTGCTAATGAATGGCTGTCTAAAATAGTGTTAATTAAGGAGTTAAGCGATGTCTGCTAATGTTTCACTTCACTAACTCGAGCCCCCTCACTGTATTGTACGATATCACGCCATAACGTCAAAATACTACTTAATTGACCATGTATTTTGCTACCTCAATTATGTCTAGGATAGAAATAAACATTCAACTAAACAACCAAAATATCCAAGTTCAGAAAACTACACTTTTTCTAAAAAGGATATACCCTATTTAAGTTTTCGAATTTTTTGCTGTCTGTTTACCTTTCTAATATAATTATATTCAAACAATACAGTCAAGAATATTTTTCATATCGAATTGAATAAGTTATAAGTTTATAAATACATCATTTCACCTTCAAACAGAAACACATATGCCAGTACAAATGCACACTCAAACACGCATTTCTTTTTTAGTTTTCCATTAAATTAATTTGAGTCCAATTACAGTAATTTTTTTAACAACTGTCAGGTGTTGACACCTGTCAAATAGAACATTAACAAACTTAATGTCATGGGCGTATTAGAACGGTGTATTTATTTACAAAAATCAACTTGATCTGATTATAGTGTGGTAAAATAAGTAAAATTTAATTAATTATAATCAAAAATGTTTATGGCCACAATTAAGGATTTTATAAGCTATTTTTAAGACGTAAGACCGTACTGTTTTCGGCACTAAATTGTAACATTTGCTAACAAAAGTTTCCGCTGTGATTAAAATGAAAGAAAATAAAACAAAGCAAGCGCATTGAATAAGAGTCTACACAACACTTGGTGTAATTTATTTTACAAAAAGAAAGTTACTTTTTTGTTTTCATAATTTCAGTATTTAACATAAACGAAACATAATTTTGATAAGTCCGTTGTTTTCTTATAGCAGTATTATTAAGGCGATAAGTAAAACTAATTTGGTAAATTTCCATATTGCTAAAACAAAACATAAAAGCATTTATTGTGACCCAACGTAATTTATAAGAATTGCATGGAGTTTTGTTTTATAAAAAGACTTACAAGGCTTACTGGCAAATGGACTTTGAAAAACCTAGACTACGTAATCAACTCCGTACATAACAAAGAAAGATAAAACATACGGCTGAAATACAACACTAAGTAGAGTTTATCATAAAAAAAAAACATTAATTTTGTTGTGTTCTTTGCAGTTGTATGAAAAAATATTAATTTTGTTTTGTTATATGACCGTGGAAAGGTGGGTACGATGGAATGAATAGCGATTTTTTCATAAAATTTAATATAATATTTGTGTTTGTATTTATCATGAATTCAGGTTTCTGGTGAAAAAGCGGGTTTCAATGTTAATCTCATCAAAATGATCATAAGCTTCAGCCTGTTCGCCGATTTTGGAAGAATATTTGAAATTGCAGGCGCCGCGATATCTAATGATTCGAAATATAAAACCTACAAATTGTTGACAAGAACTATAAATGAACTTATTATATTGAGAAGTCATATTCCGACTTTATCTCGAATTAGTATTCTACTGTTTTATGTTCACATTTCACAAAGTCTATTTTATATTTCTAGGTATCTTATGTTATAAAATTCGTATTTATAAATAAATATCATTAATATAAAAATTAAAAAAAGATAAGTTTACATACTACTTGATAGTTAACCTTTATTTTTGTACAATCATTATATAATTATCGTATCCTTAGGCTAAAAAATAGGACAAAATGGGAGCTAAAATATTAATTATTACTACACAAAGGCACAACATAATTTAAAACCGGTTTACTCCTTTTTCATCCATTCAATTCACGAACATTGTCCCGTTGTTATTTGAATGACAAGGAATTTAATTAATTTTTTAACAACACGTTACGGAGACTTTCCTAAATATTTTTACTGTATTATGATTTTATATTTTACATAATCAAATAAAGGGATAATCGGATAATGAAATTAAAAGTTTATTACCTAGTTAATAAGTTTAAGTCTCCGAAACAAAGAAGTTATTTTATTAATTAGAAAGTTATGAATTCATGACTAGATTTGTGTGTAACTTATGCTCCTAACGAGTAAGCAGTTCATATGATGACATCTGTTTAAGAGTAAATTATATATTATTATTATCATTTACATTGTTGATCGTAAGCATACCTACCTATAGGTTTAATTTTTAACAAACCACAAATTGTAGCTTCCATGGAACATTCCTGTAGGAAAATTATGTCGAACCTTGTATTTAACGTGGCAAAAATGATGTGTATTTTATGAAGAATTTATACGATCGTTGGCAATGATTTATAATGTTTAAATGCTTTAATGCAATATCTACTTAATTTGTAACACAATAAATTTGAACTCAAATTGTAGTAGTTTGTTATATTGTTGGCAAATGCAGCAGTTACTATGTATTTGTGTCACTTTATAAGATCTTCAAAAGGAAATGCGGTCCAATATACCAGACTAAAGCTTCTTTGTCACTTTAACTTCCAGATTCTGTGGCAAAATAAATTGATTCATGACCCGTTTTCTAGATTCTATTCAAGTGAACAAATTATATTTTTTTGTTGGTGAATATTTTAATTTATATTTAGCAATTAAATTAAATAAATATCAAAATGAAACTATTAATTTTTATATTTTAATAACATTCATTATTCAGATATTGGTTTTCCTTCGTCTTTGTACTTATTTTTGTTTATGATTAAACGTTTCAGTTTAAATAGTAATAAATATTCAAATTTCATCAATTTCATTGTGTTGTAGCAAAGATTAATTTTAATGTTAATTAGAGTGAAAATAATAGAAAATATTATCACTGTCACAAGGTCAATGGTACATAAGAAACAATTTAATTAAAATATTTCAATGACTATTTATAGTTGAAAATAATATTATAGGAAAAATGCGCTTAAATTAAAGTATGCTTAGTTTTATTAGTATAAATAATGAACTTTGTCATTTGAAGTTTAAATAAATGTGGTTTTAATTTTTATCGGGTATAAATGCTGGGTACTAATAAGTGAAAAACAAAAAAAAACGTTATTATTATAAATTTAATGGGACTATATGTATTTAGATAGCTACATTACTGTAAAATAGTACTCATAAAATAAGCAATAAATCAGATACATCAGACACAGCCTTTACTTTAAAGGTTACTGACCAGCAGGACCGTTTACACTTTTTATATTTTCGGAACATAAAAGTTATACAATTTCCACTAACCGGACTATCGCTTTAAAAAAGCGATATTTACTTGAGTTCATTTTAATTTAAACTTTTGATATATTAAATTTTTTACCACCTTATTTCATGGCTAAGTAAACTAAGAAAGAGAGATTACTTAACAATAGTGTCGTCGTTGGACGGTCTGGTTAGCTTTCATTAATTTATTTTATGAATCTTTTAAGGGACTAAAGACAAAAATTATATTGGGGTTTATGTTTCGAATTATAAGAGCCAACTTAATTGGTATGAATTTCCAAAATATTCGAATATATAATAGAAATATATTGACTTTAAAAGTCTTTTAAGTTATGAAATTTTATTTTGTAGGTAACTTACTATTGATAAGGAATATATTATTAAAGTGACAGTTACTCCAGTTGTTAAATTTTCAATTATTAAAAATTAAATTTGAAAACAATTGCTTTTGAGTAC
Source organism: Danaus chrysippus (assembly GCA_916720795.1). Classification (NCBI taxonomy): domain Eukaryota; kingdom Metazoa; phylum Arthropoda; class Insecta; order Lepidoptera; family Nymphalidae; genus Danaus; species Danaus chrysippus. The sequence goes on along the minus strand of CAKASE010000046.1, from coordinate 2,229,008 downwards.
GCATTGTCTGGTTACAGTTAACAATAGTTTGATTTGACGACAATTATTTTAGTACAATTTAATTATTTTTTTTGTAATACTGAAAAAAAAAAAATATAATATTAATGATCTCGTCTCTATGGACCGATAATTAAAATGATTATGCGGTTTTATTTATAATAACAATTCTTGCCTGGGAACGAATAGACCTAAAAATTCCAAAGCTTAACAATATTTTCAATATCAAAGTTTATTAACTCGTACCAATTAGAGTTAGTCCTACCACTGCGAAAGCCATCGGCCGCTATGTCCTAGGCTCAACTGAATCTACTAAAAAAGTTCCTAAATAATTAATTAGAATTTTGACAACTTTACTGACTCATCTAAAGTTGTAGAAAGAGGGAGGTGTTCTTATAAATAACAAGTATATTAATAGGGTAATTAACTTTTCAGTACATATTTTATATGATATTAATTTAATTGTATATTCTGTCTTTTTCTCAACTTATAAATTCATCTTAGTTTACAAAATCTTTAGAATGAATTTGTTTTAAACAGTGTTTACTTATCAACGCTTTGAATAACTACTTTGCGGACATCGTGATCATTAGCGAATGAGGTGAAAGTATCTGAAAAATCAGATGAGAGGTGAAAATACGGGCAAAAATTTAAGTAATGAAAGTACGAAGTAAAATAATAGTTCCATTTTGAAAATCAAATAAATGTTGTAATTTGTAAGTAATAAATAAAAACATTTGAAATATTATTACAATACCATAATTGTGAAATCAACGACAGCATTTATTTCGCAATTTTAATTTATTAACTTTCTCAAAATATCAAGAATCAAATAGGTATTCTAGATTTGTAGGAGACTTCGAATGTATAAGCTAGATCTGGACCAAGACCAAGAAGTTGAAATTTCAAGCAAAATTACACTAAGAATTGCAAAACATTATTCTTTTAAGATTAAAATAATTTATATTCAATTATATTCTCGTAAAAAAATATATTAATCAAACATATTGTATTTTATGGCCCGAGGCACGTAAAAATGGACAACGACTGAACTGAAATATTAGATTCTTGGAATAGAATTTTATTATTGTCCCTTGAGCGAACTGTAATCATTTTCTGTATAACAGTTAATTAGATTCAAATAAATAGAATGTCCAAGAAATATTGTGTGTCGGATTTTAATTTAGTTAAAATTAATAATTATAATGATAATTATATGTTTTAAAAGTCACTTTGAAAGACAACATCTCATCACAAAAACTTATATAAAATGCTATAAAACCATTTCTTTGAATTTATAAATGAACTTTGTAATAAATTATTATGAATATTATACCTTTTTTCTCGAAACATTTTTCTAGCCAACCTAGTGTAAATCTCAACAACAAAACAATCATATTTCGTAGGAAAACTTATCTACACATTTATAGTCTTTAAGTCTCAAGAAACCGTCTGATTATAACAATCTTCATATTAGATTTTAGCAACAAATTGAAAATAACCATTATATTTTCTTAAATATAAACTAGTACTCCATCGGAACTGATCCGTATATATTTGTAATATACTCGTACATCAAGATTAAGTGAAGGTTATTGACTATCATTGAAAGCAGACATTCCAATGAGTCATATTCTATTTAAAGTACTCCACGAGCTCGTCATCATCATTACCAGATAGTAAAACTATTTTCCTCTATTAAGTAAAGATAAATGAATACTCTCGTTTTATAACTGTATCACGAAAATGATATTGTGAATGACCATGGTGTTTTGTTTCCAAGCCTTCTATTTATTCCTCAGCATCTATTAAAAGACATATTGTCACTAAATAGTTGCCATGCCATTGTTTTTATTATGTTCATTTGTTTTACACGTGTCATAATTATAATCATAGTATCTATTTATATGAGACAAGTTATTTTAGAGCACTTTAAAATGAAAAGATACCCTATTTAAAGTTTCTAACAAGAACTAACTATTTTACCGACTTTGTCACATCTATAACGTAGTGTGAACATTCTTATTCAGTTTTTATTTACATTCTTAAATTTGTATATTTTTTTTACTTACATTATTACTAATTAAAACCATATTTAATTACATTATAATATTCCTGCAAGCGACAATTGTTCATAACAGCAATAAGCTATTAATTTGTTGTCATTATACATACATACACACACAAAATTTAAATATAGTCAATTGTAAAATAACTACAATCCCTACCTATTTACACTCTTTAAAGAAAAAATGGATAGTAAGAGAGATGAATTCAAATTGGAAAGATTTTTTTTTGTTTTAAGAATTTAAGGCTTTTTTTGTCAACATAATAGTCTTTTATAAAAAATGTAACAGTCGGTTTTGTCTAAAATATTATTTGTTGCAAATGTTCTAACATCTCGCAAAAAAAAAAAAACTCTCTAACTCTTTCTCTCTTCTCATTTGGACTAAGGCCATTTTTTTTCACGTTCACTGGTATACACACCATGCCAACATTCCTAATTAAATTTCGTTGAATCTTGTATATATTAATTATACAGTTATAGTTTAAATGAAAAAGAAAACACTTGTTAAATCTAAACTGTCCAAGGACAAAATAAAGTTTAATTTATTTTTAATACAAAGAAAAATAAATAAATGTGAAATATATGCACCCTATTGTTATAAAGGGTCACCCATTGTTACATTGACTAATTCAAGCAAATGTTTTCTCCTCTCGTCTATTTATTTAAATTGAAACATTTATATGTGTATGTCTTTATTATACTTGCCAAGTTTATATTTTAGTCTTAAAATCATGAACTGCATTGCAAATGCGTATTTTATTCTCTATTTGTACATTCTTTTTCTATGGCACTCTCTGAACTTAAACCGATCTCAATAAAATAGAGAAAAACAGTATTTCACTGCAACATTCTGTCTTTGATAAAAATAGAAAATAGTAAAATTATTAAAAAAAAAAAATTAGGCTTATAAACGGATTTTACATTCGCTTTTTTAATTTACACAATAGATCAGCTTAGTAATAAATTATAAGGAACAAATCATAACTTATAGGACAACTGCGGAACCTGCTCGTAACGTATATTATATTAAAAATTAAATAACTAAAGATCATAAACTATACATAAGACTACATTTCTTGTTCTATGTTAAGATAACAATGCCATTACATGACTTGTGTGGTATCAGGAATCTTCTGGTTCACACGGCCAGGTGGTCAGCAGCGTCACTCGTTACATGACATTTTAAATCTACAACGGTGTTTCTTCACCGATATTCATTCAATTTTATATATTTTTACAGAGCTAATTCGTAATAACAACTGAAATTTTCCTGTATTTGTATCTAAAAGGTATATTTATAGTATTAATCATTACCTCGTTAGCCACTAACTACTAATTCACAGGCATCTGATTGTATACAGATAAAAGAAAAGTCCAAAAAAATATAGCGTACACACATAATAACTCATCAATTAGAGATACAGATGTTCACGTGAAACAAAAAATAAAGGGAAGATTGTTTACTTATATCGCATTCACTGGTATATTGTTTTAAGACGTTTGATTACTACGTATTATTAATACGCAAGAAGCCGGAATATTAACGCATGAGAAATTACATGTATTGTTCCCGCTTCCAAATAGCATTAACATCTAAATAATAGTTATAAAACATGACAGTTGGTATAATTTAGACTAGTATTGTTTATAAAATATGGCATGAATTTATCATATTCAGTTTATTGTGGAAAAAAAATCTATGTCTGATTTTAACATTTTAAACATTATTTAATGATGTTATACCTTAATAGTAATTTTATTTCACTCAAACAACCCAATGAAGTATATATTTTTATAGTTGTATATATTTTAACACAATTTGATTGCCTTGACCGAACAAAATTGCGGCGTTTTTATTAGAACAGTTACTAAACATTATTATGCCAACTTAAACGTCTATTGTAAAAATTTCAAAGCGAAGTTCAGGTTGATATACTCAATGTAGTAAAAAGCTTTGGCAGCTAATTGTATGGTTTATCTATAATAGTAGACACAAATCTAACCAGAATGTTTACAATATTGAAGTAAAATAATAGAAACGGTAGGAGTCATTGTTAATACTTTTTTTTCTCATTAATTTACAAGATAATATTGTCATATAGTAAAAATAACGACTTCAACAAAAATTTACTAATTTCAAATTCATTTTATATCATAATATAAAATGGTCACAGTATTAAAAACACATTCTTCATTTCTATCTGTTTGTACCTACATATCATATATATATAAATTCATTCAAATTCATAATGTCGTATGATCCGAAACGGGATTAGCATTTGTGTATAAAAATTTACATTTTTACCATTGAATGTATATATATACAGATAGCGGCTTTAGGCCGTGTCCCAAAAATAAAAATATAATTTAAGGTATGTTTATGCAAAATATTGTTAAATTTTTATCTTCAAATTTTCACTTTCATTATTCATTATACTTTATAAGTAATTTCATTTCTCCCAAACACTTTCTGTAACTTTAATTTAAATTGTATTTAATTTCACTTCTGCAAAATTTTGTCTTTCAATTCTGTTGTTTTCGTAAAAAAAAAACTATACTTGCATGTATACGTTGGTATTTATGTTGTGTTGTTTCTTTACGAGATAAATGAACCGCGATAATGTTTTAATAATTAATTTAATCCCTAAAAATATGTCATATTACGTTGAACCAAAACCTTACTTCCTATATAATTTGCTAGCATCGCGCAACATGACAATATTATTTCATTAACGTGTTATAAAATTTCTCTCTAACATTATAATCACCACAACACAAACCAGGGCCATACTGGCTCTATAAAATATGTGGTAGAACTATTCAAATCAGCTGAGAAGTGCGCGAACAATGTCGACGTAGTTGCGGACCGCTTGTTATATGTAGTATCGTAGTTACAAATTAATATTATATAACTTATTAATATACAAACGTATACATATTTTATGTGAATTTTAATGTTTAAGTTTGATACTATTTATGATATTTTAACCCTAATTTTGAGATTAAATAAATTAAATATCGATTATTATTTTTTATAAGGTATTTTTCTATAAGGAAACAAAATAATTTTTTTTTTTCATAGCACCTGGCTTAAATCTTAGTTGTTCCCTTTAGTTTTTTGTACACTATTTATTATTATTCAATACGTATATATAAAGAAAAATTATGCTATCAAACGAGACCTAGGAAACAGCAGATAAATTCCAGACAATTTCCACCTTATATGACTAAGTAATAGATTCCTAGTATTATATTTAAAGCAACTGCAATTTCATAAACTGAAACAATGCAAGTCTGTATTGACCAAGCTATTGACGTGTTGCGCTGGCCGTTGTATTTTCCTTTAAGCCGCAGGTGATATTTCGAAATGAGAATAGTATTTACGGTGAAATTACACAAAGTTCATAATCCTTTTGGATTTTCAATTAACATAACTCAGCTTTTGATAACACTCACAACACACATCTCAGAATAGTTATTATATTTACATATATTTATATACATATTGTCGTATTTATTCCATTTAAAATAATCCTATATATATTAGCTTAAATCCAAAAGTATGATTATTAAATATTATTAAGTCTGATCAGTAATCCAAAGCAATATTCAGAAAGTGAATCAATATGAACTCTGTATTTATAGCGATTTCAGTGTTAAAATATTCAAGTAATAAAGGCACCGGATGATCCTTGTTATCTAGTCCCGTTTAAGCTAACCAACGAATAAATTAATAAAATCCCGCTAAGTTATCTAAGGTGCGCCATCGATTCATGAATAAATTGAATCTTTAAATGATTAATATAAAATATTGCATTATACAACGCGTTTATATCTCGTAACTTGTGATATGAAATTAGTATCTTGAACCTGAAATTCAGACCGCAGCTTCAGATCCGGCAGTGTCGAAGAATTTTTCAGTGTAAATTTTCAGTTCATAATTTTATTTCAGTATTAGCTCAACATTACGTGAATGTTATGAACATAGTTTTAGGAATTTGGTATAATTAATATAATGATGTTTCTTTCATTGAAATTTATAAATGTTACTTATAGTATAGTTGGATAATTAAAGACTCAATCATAAGTCGGTTATCGTTGTAAATATTTTTTACTAATTTTAAAGATATGTAGTAATTTAAAAGCAAAATCAAACTTTCTTAAACTTCTAGAAACGTCCGAAGCATCGATGAGAATAACGAATTCCTATTACGTCTCTGGCGTGTGAAATGGTTGCGCTACAGTAACTGAAAAACAAACAAATCTTAAAGAGAGTCGTACACAACTGTAACTAATTTTTTTATTGACATTTTTAACTAAATTCTACAATTGTGTACAATACTTAACCTTACCCAATTTTTGTTTATAGTACTATGTAAGTTTAAAATACCTTTTAATTAAGGAGATCTACGAACCGAAAGAGCTATTCATCCCGATATTAAGTGTACTTTAATTATTTCAAAAATATTATCCATTATAACATTATGAGCGAATAAAATAAACTACAAAGTAACATAATTGAATATCAGCATAACGATTTATTAATACATATAAGCTCATTATAAGCTTTGTTTTTTCCGTTATTTACATTTAGTTTCATTTGTTATTATATCAAATTTTTACTTTTGTTTCTATTTTAACACAACTCAAGTTTTTTAACAAGTTTTGTTATGATTTAAATAGTGAATGATACTCGCATTCTTACAATTGAGTAAAAAACTGTTCATAGGAAACAAGAGCTTTGTGAAATTAAATAACAACAGATTTTACTTTCAACCTTAAAAAGTTATAAAACCTTAATAAGCGTTCCTATAGTCTTGAAAGCTATATATAAAACTGTCCTTAAAATCTATTTTATCAGTTTTTATCAGAGATAGATTTTTCGAGAAGCAATGTGAAATACATTGTAGAATCTGCATAACCTATTGTTGAAAGTCATATTCCATATCACCAGTATGCTTCCATAACACCAACTTTACTTGAATAGAATATTTTTATCCGCTTCTTTCATTGTGTAAATGTATATTTATATTTTGCATTGATTTCCTATAATTTTAATAAATACAAAATTATTTAAAATTGCTGGTTTCTTCAGAATCATTTATTTATATTATAGCGTAAGACGTTCAAAAACAAAAAATAAGGAATGAAATTTTCACATAATTTTAAGAATAATACTTAATTTAATATTTGCATATGTCACCAAAATATTATAGATAACTTGAGAAAAAATATATCATTGACTTGTTAAAGAAAACCTAAAGAACTTGCTTATCTCTATTTAAATATCTCTTTTAATTCAAACATCTATGATATATGTAGTATAATAATATCGTCTTCAGCAGCCTATCAGAGCCCACTGCTGAGCAAAGGCCTCTTTCTCATATGGAGAAGCTTTGAGCATTAATCACCACGCTGGCTCAAGACGGGTTGTTGATTTCAAACTTATAATTGTGAAACTATAAATCCAGGTTTCCTCACGATGTTTTCCTTCACCGTATGTCAGTGGTGTCTAAATACTCTCAGAAAGTACATATGACTCCGAAAAATCACATTGGTACTTGCCAGGTTTGAAAACGCACCCTCGGAAACGAGAGGCGGGCCCTTTAACCACTAAAATCATAAAACATGCTTAGATAATACCTAGAAAAACGAAAAAGGAAACACTTAAGAACTGTTGTAGTCAACGTTTGTGGGACTAACAATTGTTATGATTAATTTAAGTTACTATTACTATTTTTCATATTCTCGGTGCTCATTAAGCGTTAAGAATGACACTAAAGAATCTAACTTATTATTTAAATATTAAAGTTATAATAAATATTAGAACTTCGATAAAGGTAATAGAAAATGTTTTTAAAAAAGTAGAAAAGGAAATGGAATCGTGGTTGAAAAAAATACTTCTTTTATAAAAATGATTTTTTTGGCAAGTCCTCTTTCATATTTCAAATTTATATTTTTCCTTTTTAATTATGATACAGAAATCTTATGAAATAACGATTAATATAGTTTTTAATAGAAAAAAAAAAACGTTACTTTCGTAGTAAAATATACAAGTTGTGATATTTACCCACTCACACGTTCATATTAGGTATAAGCTACCATAACGAAGCCACTTACAAAGTTGTATTTATTTTGAACAAACAGGTGTTTCAAATTAATAACTTGGCAGCGACTGTGACTTAAATTGGACAGAGTAAAATATCTGTACAAGAGTCACAAAACATATACCGGATATTAAAAACAGAAAGGTAAAGGAATCAGCAGTATGTAAATACAAATAAGATGTTTGAGTTGTTTATACCTTTCATATCCAAAGTATTTAATTAAACAATTTATTTATTATTCATTTTGCATTGACTACTGTAATTATTCTTTTGAAAATGATTTCATAAAATCTTGAAACTGGCTTTTAGTTTAATTTTAACTATAATAAATTTTTGAAAGCAACTTCCCAAAAGATCAAGATATTGTGAACCTAAAGAGTTTTAAACGATTGAAGAAGTTTTATATTTTACCAGTTTTATTTCGTTAACATGTTAAATGTTTATTCAACAGGTCAACGCATTTTATGTAGTATGTATTTAATATTTTGGCCAACCAACATTTCTTATACACATTTTTCTTAAAGCGGATAAAACATATCTTTGATATCACGCTACATGGGAAACTCATGCGGATTTATGAAAAAAACTAAGGAAGTTAAATAGGGATAAAAGGTTTAGTGGGATAGTTGCTGAAATACTGCCGATAGGAAATCCCATGGGGTACACATTAATACAAAATTTTACTGCGGTCGAGGTCATGAGAAACAGTACCATAAGAGTAGTTTGAAAAAGGAAAAAATCATGGTATAGTGTCTAATTTGTAATGGCTATAGTATACCCAAAATACATTTTAATCGGATGTATTAGTTAAATTATGCAATAATTGTTTTCATCAGCTTTTCAACGTTGTTTAAATACTTGCTTTCATTACTCATAAACTTTGTAACATGTTCATTATGTATGTGTTTATAAATGTGTTTCAAAATTTAAATATTTATACTCGGACCTATTTTAATAGATTTAGGAGTAGAATTTACTATGTTAGTAGATTATTTTTTTGCCAATACTTAATAAAATAAAAAAGTAATATTTATGTTAAACCAATTAAGTTTTGCTTAATAATCATTCTGTAATAGAAAATTACATAAAAAATAAAACGCTTTACTTATTCTTTTTCAATGAAAAAGCATGTGAAATCGTACAAAATAGACCTGAATTAGAATTCAATTTATCATGTATGCAAATGAATACATGATAAATCATTTAACGGAATATCAGTTATCAAATACCCCGTTCAAAAAAAAATTACTAAGAGACAGGATAGATATTTTATACACAATTTATCGTGTATGCAATATTATCTTAAACAAACCACATTACTTATAAAACTTAGTTGAGAAAGTTACATGTACATTTCACGCAAATCTTTTAGTTCGTCAGTTTCAAAGACTTTACCGTCGTAATTTAAGCATCAACGAGCTTTAGTTTACGCCCTTGTTAAATTAATTAGCCTATAAAAATACCACACACAACAGTCGTTACTTGTTTCACCGTTCCTTAAAGGCGAATGTGAGTTTTCACTGTCGTACCAACTCTCGGTTAAAAAGATGACTTTACAATAGATCGTGTATTATAGTTAGTTAGTTACAGTTTATGTTTAACGATAGTTTTGATTTCTAATTTCATATAGGTATTAAGCTTTTCACTGACAACTTAATTTTGTCCAAAACAATGAGTTTTGCGACTTCTTATATAAAAATACAATGACCTTTCATTTTTAATAACAAAATGTTGACATCTGAACGCTCCACTTTAACTTAAGCGTTATAAAAATCAATGAGAAGTAAGTCAGATTTCTAGGTTTATAATTTTCATCAAAACAAACCAAATAACAAAGTAACTTTACATAACAATTTGTTTTAATAATCTCTCTATATATTTAATTTTGATTCTATTTTACTACATATAATAAAGTGTGGCATAATAGAACTCATTCGATCCCATTAATATAGCATTTTAATGCATTATAAAAAGAGTTAATTTTAAATCCTAACCAAAGTTTTACTCATTATTAGCAATTACAGTGTAATAATTCCTACCTCATGTTGCTAATTAACTATTAGAAAAATAAATACAAATGTCGTTTTAAAAAATATTTGACTTTATAAATTTACTAGCTTTTGCCGCGACTACGATTTTTGGTTCTTGACACATAGTTCCCGTTCTTGCGGGGTTTTCGGAATGGTCGAGTTCCCGTAGAATTTTCAGGATAAAACCTATTGTTTCTTTTATTCACAATGAAATACTCTTAACTAACAACATATTTATTTGTTTATTTGAATAAAGATTAATATTATTATGTTGATACAACTTAAACAAATTATTTCGACAAAATTAGGTACCATAAAAACGATTTTTGTGAGTTAATCTTAAAAGATAGACATATACCGTCCTGGACTGTTTTTAGATCATTAAAAGAGCTATTATTCTTTACTACATATTTTTTGTGTATCTTGAACCGTTTTGACGGCGCAAGCAACGGAAGGCTTCAAAGATGAAATAATTTCTCCCGTTTTTTACACATTTACCACTATATCTTTGCTCCTATTGGTCGTAGCGTGATGTTATATAGCCTACAGCCTTCCTCGATAACTGGACTATCCAACACTAAAAGAATTATTCGATTCGAACCAGTAGTTTTGGAGATTAGCGCTTTCAAACAAACAAACAAACAAACAAACTCTTCAGCTTTATAATATTAGTATAGATTTCGTTTTAGAAGTTTAATTAAGTTGAGACACGTTGGTTTTATAATTGAGATTTTAAGTAATTTACTTAAATCCCTACAATTAATTAAACGTCAAGCCTTTCTGTGGATACAAAAATGTTTTAAATTTAATTATATAAAAAAAATGATAAATCGAGCTATTAGTATTATAAGTTTTATTCGAAACGTTCATCTGACAGAGAACATATTTTAAACATCTTGAATCCGTACGCATTGTCTTTAATAAATAAAACTTTCTCAATTCATACTTATAAAATTATATACAGCTATACAATGTTGTACACAGTTATATAGAGTTATACAATCTTCCTGTTTAATCCTTACCTATATTTACAGTTCAACTAACAATGAAGTTAGCTATTCAGTAATGTATGTATAAATATATCACTAATGTCACGGTGTAGTAAGTACTCACTGAATGTACCACGAGGTCATCCAGCGCGTGATATGGGCTGTGACGAATTTGTGGCCAAACATCTTAATATGGCATTGACAAATATATTATTTTAAAACTTAAACCACTCCTTTCTCTTCGCGTACTGTAATCTAAATTATGTTTTATTAATTTTTTAATAAAGGCCTAAAATTAAATGACCAGAAATATGTTGTTCTTGGGTACTTATTTGATACTTATTTGATTGAAAAATAAATATAAAAATTTCCAACTGTCATGTTAATTGGAGTGTGTCATCCGTAGGAGTTATTTACGATTGTCATTGAATACGTCTGAGTTGTATTCACAGTTACAGCGTCATTGTTATCACATTATTTATGTTGTTACAGAATGTTCACTAGTTATTTCTAAACTAGTGTTCTTCTACATTTTGAACTATGCACTTGAGGTTTCTGTTAGTTTTTGTTGCGATTGTATTCTCTGCGAGCGGACAGGACTGTAAAGTTGGTGGAATGCAAGTAATTTTTATTGTTATTACATATTTATTATGACTAGTAATATACATATTGTATATATGTACATATATATTTGAAGTGTGCAGATCACGAGCAGTGCTGTGGAGGTTGTTGCTTCGATGGGGAGTGTATTAACAGTATGGATATTTGTTTTATATTATTCTCAATATTAAACGCTTACTAAAAAATAAAAATAGTACATTTCAGGTTAAAATATATACATATTTATAATAAAATGTCTATATAACCTTAATTTCCAGCATATAGATCGTGTTTGAAGGGTTTAAACGTGTGCAAGGATCATGTTTGCAGAGGAGAAGAGAACTGTGTCGTATATCAACCGAGACGATGTCTTGGATGTGAGCCGATACCGTTGTGCAAACGGACAACAGACAGTAGTTCGTATGAAAATTGATTTACGGTTTACATTTCATTGCACATTATTTTTGCTGTATTTTAGTGTAATAACTGTTTAGTATATTTATGTATTTACGTCGACATGTATCGATATGTATTTACGTCGACATACATACAATTATGAGTATGAATTTTCTTTATACGAAAAAGAGATAATTAAAGTTTTGTGACAAAGCAGAAAATGTAAAAGACGGTATTTTCATTAAATTTTGTTCATTAAATAATATAACAGAAATTCACTATATACTATATAATTAACTATAAAGTTATTAAAAATATTAAATAATAAAATTCATTTGTTTTTTGAATTTAACTGTGATGAAATAAATAAAATCAAAGGACTTTATCAAATGATTTATAATTGTTAAAATATATCCTAACTTGACTCATTATAAACCAACCTTTTATTTAAATACATATATGAACGTAAGAATAAATATATATATACGAACGTAAGAATAAATATATTTAGATTTACATATGGGCTTGTTAATTATTCCCTTTACACATTTTCTTACTAATAAAGATCTAAATCTTTTATTTCTAGATTTTTAAAATTTTAAGGTTGAATGATATTTTAGATAATATAGGTACTCGTAATTTTTTAATTGAAAATTTATTAATTGGAAGGTACATATTTTTTAAATCAAAATATAGGTATTTTCCTGTTAATATCCGTATTTTATAATTTTTTCAAATGCTAATCTGAGCCTATCATAGCTTGGTTATCGAGTAAACCCACAAGGAGAGTCATAATAAATCAACGACGAAAAATTTTAGGTATATTTTCACGCGTATTGGGTAACGAGAGTTTAAGATTTGCCGCCAATTCTTAAAAACAAATGTAAAATTCAAAAAAGTTTTCAATACCCCGTGTTAAAAGGACAGAAACTTATTCGTATCTTAACGTCAAAAGTTTGTCAAAGTTGTTCGTAAATATTTCACGAGAGATTTACTATAAATCTATTAGGATTCTTATATTTTATGTAGCAAAATACATGTAGCACAAAGTTAACATATAGGTTTTATTTAAAAGCAATTATTGACTAATAATTGGAATGACACAGAGATTATAACTTAAAATCCTATGTTTAAAACGATTTCTTTGTGAAGTCACTCACTATTGCAAATGTTAATAGAAACTATAAGAGAGTAGTTATGGACAAAAACGACTGCCAAGTGTTATAATGTGTTTAATGCAACCGGCAGTCAAGTCTCATCGTTTGGTTGACCAAAATCGGCGAAAGCTTCATCCAGTGTGCACTAAATTGTTAACATATATTGTATTACAACGAGGGCTTATACATACTTTGTAAGCATTATTTTATCTTTTCTACAAGGTTCGCTATTAGCATTAGTATGAGCAGTTGCCTTGAGATTTAAGCAAAACTGGACAAGTCCGAATTTTGTTGTGTCGTTTGGTTCGAGACCGAGATACAAATATAAATGGTACGCTTGCCTCCCTCATTCAGTGGAGACCCGAATTACTGCACCTAATACCCACAAAACCTGTCCCCGCCAACCGTTAGCGACTACATAAGAGGACCTATCTGTCTTTTTGGAGTTCGGACATTCCTACAGTCCTCTGGTCAAGCGTCCACTGTCATAGAAAGTCTAGTTCAAAGTAGAAACAAAGACACTAGTTTCATTCACATTAATTGGACTTTCTCTTACTCAAGTGCACCCTTATGATATTGAGGTCATTTATTTCCTTTGACAGAGACGTAATTTTTGTTTGAACTGTAATTATAGAATTCCTACATACCTTACAAGCCAAAAGCTTTCTCTCTTTTTCGTTAATATTCCTTAATTGTGACAAAACGAAACAGTTTTGCCTTCCTCAAGTTATAATTTGAGTGTCTTCAAGGCAAGAGTGATTAGACTATCACTGAGATACTTCAACAACTGCTTCTTCATTTCCACCTACCATCAGATAAAAAAACACTTCTAACAATAATTTTAAAATCCTTTTTTATATTAACAATTTGTGTGACCATTAATGTACGAAATATTATTAAAATTGTATTAAATGGATGATTTCTAAAACGTTATTTCACTAAAAAATACTTCGCGTGCAAAACTTGTTAGTAAACACAAATTCTTAGAAATATTGAATTGACCTGATTAAAAACTGCTATATGATTGATAATAACAATAGTATTTATATATTTTTCATTACTACATACATCTGCAATAAAAATTGCAGAATAACATCAATTCATCCAGTCATTTTCGTATTTTAATAATAAAAATAAAAATAACAGTCAATCATATTAAACTAAATTAGTGACACGGGTTTAATGTTTGAAATTTGAATCACAAATTCAACATTAATTTATTTCACTAACACGCTGACTGAACTTTGCTTATAACTTAAATGTAATTAAAACTGTGCAGTAATTTTCATATGAGGACTTTTTTGAGAAATACACACAAAATACTGACCTTCACATAGAGGCTTTCAAAGAAAATAATTCGTAATAACTCATAGTAACTTATTCCAAATGCAATATTCATTTTGTGATATGAAACCTTGTAGACAAGTTTGAGTTTGACGTCACAAGCCGACCGTTAAAACGAAATGAAATCTCAAACCGTGGTTTTATTGCCCTTTTTTTACGAAGGTCTATAATAGGAAGATCTTATTCATAATTTTGATGAAATTAACTTCGTGCAAAATTCTTACCGTCAGTGTTTGAGTGAAATACTTATCAAGAATTGTCCGAAACCTTTAGATCTTTAACAGATAAACATTTCGAGTATTATATTTCTGTAATGAGTATCGTCTATAAGTATTTTAGTTAAATTATATGTCATTACATGAAATATAAAATATATGTATATTTATCAGATTTAAGATTTTTATGACTAATTTTAATGAAAAAGGTCGTGGTGGCCAAGAGGTTAAAGGCCCGCCTATCGTGTACATCTGTACTTTCCAAGAGTATTTAGACACCACTGACAGACAGTGAAGGAAAACAACGTGAGGAAACCTAGACTTGTAATTTCAAATTATAAGTTTGAAATCGTTCACCCGCCTTGAGCAAGCGTGGTGATTAATGCTCAAACATTCTCCAAGTAAGAAAGAGGCCTTTGCTCTGATAGGCTGATGATGATGATGATGATGAATGTTAATGACTACAGACTTGAGTAAATATAAAGATTTATATAAATTTCGTGCTAAACAGTCAAAGTAAATTTTAATGGAACAAAGGAGATCATTCTTTTTGGGCCTTTTTTAAAAATGCCGGCCAACAAAAAAAAATGGTACATATTTGTAGAACTAACCATTTGGAACAATAGTTAATATGGCGCAAAAGTTGTAGGATCCAAGATATAGAAGTTATACAAGTTTCAAGATTCATCATTTTGGTACTTTATTTTTTTCTGAAAGTGCCAGGAAACAAAATAATGATTGATATTGCTAGAGTTAAGCTTCTCAAGCAAATCATAGCCATAATCTGTTAGAAACCTGTCGTTTTTATGTAATACTACCGAACCCGACAGACGTTGTTCCGCCAAGTATCTGAACGCATGCGACACATTTCTTGATGATTTTATTATTTGTCTAACCTAATATGTATATCGGGGTGCCATTTTTATATATTAAAAAAATGGGCCTAGAAGCACTTTTAACTGATTTTGTACCATTTCATGTCGGATTTGATCATATGACGCGAGAGCAAGTGGCGCATGTTTCCTGGCACTTTCAGAAAAAAATAAAGTACCAAAATGATGAATCTTGAAACTTGTATAACTTCTATATCTTGGATCCTACAACTTTTGCGCCATATTAACTATTGTTCCAAATGGTTAGTTCTATAAATATGTACCATTTTTTTTTGTTGGCCGGCACTTTCAAAAAAGGCCCAAAAATGTATGAAGCCTGAATGATCCCCTTTACCTATTTAATTATTTAAGTTTTTGTTAAATAAATTAAATTAATTTGTATTTATCGTAACGCCCATTATTTTGTTCATTTCAATTTAGTTCTGTCAATCGTCTCTCGGCTTATACAAATGAAGACTGACACTCCATTTAGCGTCTTATAATAAAATATCTTCTTGTATAAGGAAGACGCATTCACTTAGCGCATTTAAAACGCGCGAAATATCTTACCAACTAACGCATACAGTGGGTGCGTTTTCCTTTTCTTTTATTCTCTTATTAATTTCGTACCTACTAACCACTACAGATTAAATAAAACCCGGTGTGACGAATGTTAACAAAGTTATATGTTTAAGTTTGTAATGTTCTCAAATAAGTGACTATGTATTGTCTTGTTGAGAATAAAGATCTTTAAACCTAAACCTATATACACAAATAATATCTTTCTATTTTCAATGACCAAACTTTTCAACAGAACTTGAGACACCTGTATTTATCGGTTTCTGGTAATTTTGGTCAATGTTATCTTTATCATCTCGTTTAAGATCTAGAGAGTTAAGTTTTTAATAAATGTGATTCAGTGATTCATTCATTCTGTGTTTCAGTTACTATAGCCAAGAGCTACATCAATATATCTCAGTTTCTGAAACTAGATTCCATTCCCTCCGGTTAATTTCAATGGTACTGATACAAGAATAGACAGTAGGTTACTATAGGATATAATATACAATGTTTTACAAGTTGTTCTCTTATATTTGTTATTACTATTTATTTTAGTTAGCAATTTTTCAACTATGTTACCGTTTTACTAAAATCTTAAGAAACCTAGTAAAAAATTGTATTGGATTATTATAAGAAAAATTTTTGATATAAAGTACTAAAACATAATTATATTAAATAAAAATGTATATTAAAAACTCATTATGAAATTTATCTGATTATATTTCTATACAAAATATTTAGTAAGAGTGGATTGTTATGAAGCTTTTTTTTTATTTCATCGCTATCAGTATATCTCAATATCAAATTCAATTATTGCTTTAGCTACAGTATTTCTGTATTACAAAATACCAGGCTGTGTAGCTTGAAACGTGAATAAGCACGTAGGAACGTCCGATCTAAATCTAGAAGTAATTTAAAGTAGATGAAGCGGCAGTTTATTATTTTGTTTGACAAGTTAAGTCTCTACTATATTACATTGACTTTTGTTAAAAAAAAGAAGGCCATAATCATTCAACGTATCAGATTAAACTATATTCAAAAACTTTTAACTAAATTATCTTGCAATATTCAAATATTCGACGTTATAAATACTTTTTAATCCGTAGGGAAAACTATTCTCTAGGTATTGTTGAGGTCTATATTGAAATCGCCTCCCTATTTGTAATATCAATATAGTTTTAGTAACTTGTATTTGTATTAACGTGAAACAAGTTTTATAAAATCTTTGCTTATCATTAAAAATGCTATTATCTTCTCTTGAATATCTCCATAAAAACTCTATTCTCGAGCTGTTCAAGATGTGTTAACTAATTAAGTCATTTTAATTATAAAATACCACGAAAGGCAAGTTTGTTGTTGTATGTTAAGTTTAAAAGGTCTTATGTACCTACATTAAATTGCAGATAAATAAGATAAGATAGTAAAATTACGAAAATTCTTGTCACACTCAAAGAACTTCCCGAGAAATCGACTTTCCCATAACATTTCACAATGTATTAAAATTTACATTCCAACTAAACACGTGTACCAAAATATTATTTAGGTCATAAACAACGAACCCAATAACTAAAACAGCTTTAACTTTAATAATAAAGTTGTTATTATTTTATATTGCGACTCATAAAATATAATTTGAATTCTAAAACGAATTTATGTTATGTGATAGTTTTAGTGCAAATGTATCTCGTGTTTTTTTTAACAAATTAATACTTCTTCTCTTTCTTTTGCTTATTTTGAACTCATACACAATCGTAACTATTTTACTTAATATCTTTCATACATTATTTCAGCATGGGCAGACCCTGGCTAGAGCTGGGAAATTGCCAGGAAGAAGATTATTTCAGCATATCGAATATGATTACAACTATCAATTCACATTTTTTCCTCGAGAGATTACCCTAATATACTCAAAAAACGTGATAATTAGTCTACTCAAGCAGTGGTAGGTTAAATTTAGTATAACCCTAATCTTATTAAAACACTCTCGGTAACATTTTCGTTAGACATTCAAACCAGGCAGACTAATTGAGGAAGTGACTGACATGAATGTACAACGAGGAGCCAGGAGCTATGTTTCATGGATATTATTATACTCAAATTTAAATATAAATGCTGATATACACATACTAATGAGCATATTATATAAGTGTAGATTTATGCTATACTTAATAATTTTCTTACAATAACATATAATGTTTTTAATTATTAATAGCTATATTTAGTAGAATCCTAATGTTTCATTGTAGCTAATTGTAAATTGTAGCCCATTTTTGGTGATAAAATAAATAATATTGGGCATATTATTATATGATTAAGCTGTTATTTCACAATATCAAATAAAGCTTGATGCTATATCTTTTGATCTCTTCTTCTTCTTCTTAGTCGATACGTTCTTGGCAGAACGTTCGTGGTCATCATGATGTGCGGTGGCACGCTTCACAACACGTCGCCACTCGTCTAACTTGATGATGACTTTCCTGGGAATATAGTGCAGTGGTTTCCCCTTGCCTTCTTCACCAGACATTTTAGGAGCTGTTTAAACTCCAAGGTCGCTGTAGCCTCTTCCTACTGAAGATGACGTAGATACTTCAGTAGGGCGTATGGTATACCGCCATTGCTCGGTCGCCATTGCCTCGTCCGTTATCTAGGAGTACTCCTGTACAGAAAACCGGGCCAGGTTTCAAAGCTTTGGCTATAGCCTCTGCTCTGGTTAGAGATTTAGCTCGAGTGTTTATTGTAGTCATCGCACAGAATTATGATGAAATTTTTAAATAAAACTAATAAATCATTTTACAAATTGATAAATAAAAATAATTGGCCTTTTGCTGTCAAAACTGTCAAATGATGATGAATCTTGATCTCTACATGTGTATTTATAGCAAGTTTATAAAGTATACACATATATATATAGTTAGTCTTAAAATCTGTCTCTAAACAGCTAGATGTAACTTTACTGTGGGTTGGATCGATCGGCCAATACCACCATATCACAGAAGATCGTAGCAATCTATCTAATACAAATGCTTTTCGTGACATGAAATGAGCCCTAATCACTCAATCACACTAACCATTGATCACATCACAGGGAGAATTTAAGATACATGTAAGATACATACCTTATCCAAAAATTTGCAATACATTATGTTACATGATGAAAAAATTCGTCTGAATTTAGCAAATTAGATAACGTAGACGTTTTTCTACCTGTTTAATCTTGTCAATTTTACCGAATGTTTTAATACCGAATAAATTACTGGAAATTCATTAATTAAACATACTTATGACCCCGTAGCCAGAACAAAAATTATGGTTCAGATATATTTAAAAATATGGTAAAACAAAGTATATATGTATAAACTCCGACTTTAACATTACAGATAATTTCCCACATAATTTGGTTACAATGAATAAAATAGTTTTCAAATAGAGAGACAAAACAGGACCCAAACCAGAATATTTATCGCAACAGATTTTGAAGTTTCGACCGCAAGATCCTTGTCTACTGATAAAAGTATCTTTACATTGTGCTTAGTCAAGCACATTCAGAGTTTATAATAAGGGTCTTACAACTTCCTTAGTTATTATTTATATTTATTAATTACGAACTTTATGCAAGATAGACTTATTCCTTAGTCAATATTTAATGAAGACGATAACATAGCTTGCGTGTAAGAATTTATGCAATTTTGGACTTAAAAACCTAAAATAATATATACACTATATATATACATATAAATGGAAAACTATTTTAAAACACATGATTGTAAAACGAAATTTCAATAAGTTTTTCATATCAAACTGTTTTAAGATTAAAATAATTAAAGATTTATTAAAAAATAAAAGGAATTACTTCTGTAGAAACATTTTGATGACTTGATGTTATTGTTATAACATTTTAATAATAATTATAAAATATTAAAATCTATTAATCAAGATCATTAATCTTTAGTGCAGATAAATTATTATCTATTGAATTTAATACAAACGTCTAATCTGTCAGGATTCTAAGTACCCTATTGTCAAACCGCAAGCTAGTAAATGATTATATTATTTAACACAACAAATATTTTGCGAAAATTCTTTACTTTACATTTCTACTCACCAAACTTGCAAGTATACAATTAGTTTTAAATAATGTACCAGATAAAATATGTATAAAAAAAACCGCCCTGGAAGCTATTATTATATAATGATCGGGTCATTTGTCAGAGTTACCTGTAATGATGTGTTTATAACCTAATTTTGTGAAAAGAATCAAAACATTTTACTTTTATATAGTCAAATCGTTTTTAACAATCGAGATATAGTCTTTTACCAATTTTTGAAGACCAAAAGGGGACAAGTGTTAGACTAAGCTAGATGAACATATAAACTTAATCCTCAATATGACCCTTTAATATGCCATTATTGACAGAAAATCGGTACAATCACCTACGCTCCCCGCTTATAATGATTTAATCAACAATTTAAATTGTTAAAAATAAACTGAAAAAAATATCACGTCAAGTTTACTATAAAATATAAAATCGTTTGTTTCTATAGTGTTTCAATGGAGAAATGTTTAAAAGACTGATTTTAATTATATATTTAATATCGATAGAGAACGTTAAGAAAACGATAAGTCAGTGGTGGCCTAGTGGTTATAAGGCCCGCCTCTCTTACACGAGGGGTTGGGTTCGATCCTGGTCCTGGCAAGTACCAATGTGATTTTTCCGAGTCATATGTACTCTCTAAGAGTATTCAGACATCACTAATGCATTCCCAAAGAGGGTTGATCTTAGGCAGGCGGCCGGTCGAAAAAACAATTAGCCAAAACTATTCACAACATGTATGTCAGAACCTGGCTATATCTGGGAAATCGCCTGGAAAAAGAAGATCGATAGAGACGTTGTTTTTGTATTTAAATATTGGATGTGTATGTTGATGAAAAGAGCTTATATATTAAATTACTTCGAGCAAACTTAACACGGTTTTACGTTTAAGCAGTTATCAAGTTAATTAATAATTTGAATATGATCACAACCAAATTTATTATTATTTTTAATATATTATTAATTTAATGAAGCTTTATATTATAAAAATCTGTGTACTTATTAGTTGTTTGAGTTTTTTAAAATCAATTTTATAATTAGGATAACTAATATGTAAGGTATTTAAATTTCTGTAAATTAACATTATTGTTTTCTTTTAAATTACTAGCAAATTTAACTGAAAAAATATTTTATAAAATGAAACCAAAGAAGAGTGAAAGATGTAAGATAAGACAGAAAGTCTACGACAATTCTTAAAGCATAGATATGATGATTAATTTTATCTTAATTAAACACGTAAAGTCCAAATACGTCAAATACAGCGGCGTCATTATATACGGCTTAATAACAAAGTTTCAATATCACAATTTCATTATTTGAATGATTTATGTACTGATATCAAAATGGGCTAACAGCTTGCAATTGAATTGTTTCTTTAAACTTTGTTTATGTGGTATAAGTTAATTTTTTTTTTGATTCAGATTATATGAATTAATTCTTTTTAAATAATCACCTTCCATAGCGTATACGAATGTTTTCCAAGTTTACTTTTAAGACAATTTATAAAACTAATATTATAAAATCTTTTTATTAAAAACCTTCTGGAGTGTTAAGTGTCTTCTTGTTAGTATTTTCTCTAGCTTTTACATTGTTGCAGCTTCCCAAATAAAATTAAGTTTAACCTCTGGTATTGCAACTTTGATATTATGTTAATTTTATGAGGTTTTTTATTTTGTAGTTATACAAGTACATATATACTTTTTATATTGTGTTATTATTATTATTTTTAATATTATGTCATTAATCCTTTTTGTATAAGTATTTTTAAATTATACATATTTTGATTTTCAAATTTATATTTTTATGACAAATTGTTTTTGTTTATAGTAGAAAGAATTTCTCAAAATTTTTCAGGTAAACTAATTTATTACACAAAACTCACAAAATAGTGATACATTGTAAGCGAGAGTGATAATTTTTAATCCGGTAACAATTTTTATTCGAAGTTGCGGTATCGAATTTGTGATTGAGAGACCAAATCTACAAATGAAATTGTTACTTGATTGCAACGGGGTCGTTATTGCAACTTTGTATTTTGACGGTAATTACAATAGTTAAAATATTTTTCAAAAGATCTTTTGAAGAACTTTTATGACTGTAGTTCGTTTTGAAATGACGTTAATTATGAAAATTTTGGAATAATTTGTTGCTATTGAATGTAAAAGAATAATTTTTAAAGATTTTTTTTATGAATAAGATTTGTTTTCAAATTATTTACAACAATTAATGTTTTGAAACATACACACCTTATGCATGATTATTTCATATATATATAACTACTTATGTGAAGTACATTTTTTTTTAGTTCGTTAAAGTTTTTTTCACTATTATTTTACCATTTCTTATCCCAAAAAATTTATGAAAATATTTCACATAGTATTTCATAACTATGTATAATGCACCGAATTATGATTATTTAAAGTAAGAAAAATATGTCAAAGTTATAAAATAGATTTTTTCTGAAGTAATCTCAACAATTTCGATATTTTTCGACTCTTTTAATGGATCTCTAATGTTATGTACAATATCAGTAGATGATCTACTCGGGCAAACTTTTCGTCTCTCATAGTTTTTAGAAATGTTGATTTAAATTTTCTTTAAAAAAAATCCTGCAAAAGCCGATATTTAGAAAAATTTCAATCATATTATTTACTGAATCTACTTTTATATTGCGGAACTAGTTATTAGTTTTGTTTGAATGAACCATGTTATTGTAAATTGGCATATTTTTCACTTTAATTGATTGAAAACATATCAAACATTTTACTTCAATATTCATATTGAACTATAATTAAGCGTATGTGACATGTAAATTGGGACTGAACATAAAGGGCAATTAATATTGAATGCATCGTACAATGAAATGATAAAGGAACAATCAAAATATCATTTAGGATTATCTATGAAAGTATGATTTCAGTTATTCAGTGAAGTTAGAAGCCTTTATTTTTAATTACAGCTACATATTATTTCATTCTTAAAAAGTAAATATATTTCCTTAACATTCAAAATAAATTATATTACGGTAGAATTTAATTCAGAAATACTAACTTCTAACCATAATTCTTATTCTTACGTAGTTTGTTTACAAAATGGATAATACGTAATAGCCAATCTTGCCAAGTTTACGGTGAAATCTCTCTACGATGCTTTTTTATATTATCAGATAATAGAAATTTGCTTCCGACAAACAAGAAGTGGGTCGAAGTTGAGTTCAGTCCACTTAAGATTTTTGATCCGTTACATTACGGATTTAATGTACATAATATTCTGGTCTGTTACAATGATGGATAATTAATTAATATTATGAAGATTATGATTTAATATAATTTCAATTACTTACATATTATGAAGCTAATCATAAATCTTGAATGTTAATATGTTATTACCCAAGGATCAATGAATATATTCTTACACTATCGCATTTTCAAGATAGATTTAAATGAAACTAATATTTTTCGTATGTACTACTTACGCGGTTTTATTTTCGTAAAAAACTACATACTCCCGACGTTTCGGCTACTTTACAGCAACCATGATCACAGCAAGCGAGATTTTATATGCCTTTATTATTAGAATTACTCTGAGGCGGTGAATTATTTTTGAGATTTAGACTTACCAATATCTTTTTTTCTCAGCAACTTCAGAAGTAACACTAATTATAATAAGGATTTGTTTAAGAGTTCACGTAATTAACTTCACACCTCGTCATAAAATACATTTCAAAAATAATCTATATCATTGTTGCTACATAAAAGAGGCCTCCTTATAAAGAGAGACCTTAAATTGAGTTTTATACCATTGTTATATGTAGTAGTGCAAATAAACAATTGTTACCCTAAATAACATATAAATAGGTTGAAAGATAAAACTATTCTCGCAAACTGTTATTCATTGGTTCTTTAGGTTAATTATGACTCGAGCAACATATATGTAAGTCTATTCATTATTGAAAACTAATTAGTTATGAAAAACAAATTGCATCTCGTTTAATAATAACATTTAAAATATCCTGATTGCTTCATATACCTACTTCAAAAATATTATCTTATCTAATTCAGAGTAAGTTTGGAATATAAATAATATAAAATACCAAAAAATGTAATCGTTTTAAGAGATATAAACAGGGTCCCATTTATTGCTAGTATTTTTTAGATAGATACAGAAAAATTTGAAATATCTACTATTCAACTCCGAGGTCAAAGTTAATGAAGTTATTGCTTGTTGCAAAGACTTTAACACAGAAAACGTAAAATAAAATAACATACCTACACCCTGAAAATACATGGAATCCATTGAACAAGTTTCGTTACAAGAAGTAACTTCGGTACTAACTAGTTGAAAACTAGAAGAACAAACTACGCTTTAAAATCGAACTATTTCGTCTAAGTCTTCTTGGTTAAAGAAATTAAAACCAAATAGAAATTTAAAACCTCAAACTTCAGGCTGACAAGTCTAACAATAAGTTTCATGCACTTTAATAACTAATAAATTTATTGATAGCTCACTATTATTTCTCCTTTAATTTATATGGTAAAATAATGCAACATCGATTTTGATTTCAAGTGTTAAAATTCATACTGTTAAACTAACAGAAGAAAAACCCAACTGAAATGGAGCAATAATTATTACCTGTTAATGATTATGATGTCTATTTTGGCCATCATACCACTCGGCAAATTTGCAAACATCGTAACTACCATAGCGTTTGCTAAAAGTAAATATTTATATGTAACAGTAGGTTTAAGTTAGGTTTAGGTTTAGCATATAGCTTTTACTTTTAATATTGTTACTATTTCGGTCAGACTTATATGATTTCATTTAAGTTTCTAACGAGATTCGTGCCACATTCACACAAAAAGAACAAAACCCCACGCTTCAAACTGTCCCTCCACAAATTTTATTTGCTTTTTGAATTGAAGGCTTTGTAAATGTCGCCCTATCACAACATTAAATCTCGGAACAAACATTGAAATCACCCGGACTTGCCCTTTATAACTACATTAAAAAAACGTTATAACTCTTTTGCTTCAGGAAATGAAACCTTATGCTGATATCATTTGAAAGGAATTCTGAATGTGCATGATACTTTTATGTATACTTAAGCATTTTAAGCTGGGTAGGTTTTATATTATTTTACATTTCTGTATTTTTTTTACCAGAAGGAAATGTATAAATTGTTAGTCTAATGACACCCGAGATAATCATATTATTTTGATTACCATTCAGGGAACTTTTGAGGTTCTAATACATTTTTGATATTGGTTATCTGCCTGCTTTTATAAATTAAGTATATTAAGGCGTTTCAAGAACTATTTAAAATCCAAGATGATTTAAACAAACAGGATATATATGTAATGATCAAACAGATACTAAATGTATCTTATGTTCAAGTATACATTTGGCCGCTTGTAAAGCGTGTTCTGAACATTCACGACCACAGAGGGTAATAGAGCTTTCCAGAACAAATCAATAATATTTATCATCCAGCTTACCTCCCAGAGAAGATCTATTACGACGACTCGTTCTAAGTTCTCTTTTATTAAGCATTTACACTTATGTTGGGAACCAAATTATAGGTGAACTAATCGATATTTCTATAGGCAATTTCTGTATTCTGAAAACAATTTTTAAATTATTTTCTATACCATATTTCTCTAGGTGAAAGTTTTTTAATAATAAAAGATAATATATATACAGGTATAAGTATTCAATCCCTATAAATCCATACAAAGCTATAAATTTCGGAGACAATAAAGTGTTCCCGAAATGTGTTCGAACTTTGACCTCCTTACATTTGATACGATAGTTCCTGTCCTAACTTTAGTACTTTTGTAGACTTGAATAATAAAATCCATTAAAAAATCACATATATTTATAAAACAATACATATACAATTATCCTACACAATAAAAGTATAAAAAATAGTGAATGATAAGTTCATCAGTAATGATTAGTTTTGTAACATTAGACAATTTTATTTAACAAAAAATTAAAAAAATACTTAAAAGGACGTATAGCATACAAAAGCCCTGGAGGTAATTTCCTTAAATACAATCTAAGTGGGGACGAAGCGTAGTATAAATGTTGTTTCCAATGCTTTAATAATGGATACATATGAGACACGTCTTTCAAAATACATGATTTTTAATATCAAGCAAGTTGAGATCTAACGAGATCTAAGACTTTCGCGAGTATTCATTTAAATTAAGTAATAATATTTTCTGATTACTAACCCTTATTTTATTATTTTAAAACTACATGTCAAGCAGCTTATAAAAACACGTGTAAATATCTTTATTGATTCAATATTTCAACTTTATTAAAACATGATATATCTCGTCTACTTGTACTTAATCCAATTCAAATTATTTAAACTATAATTATAATAAACAAACTACAAAATGATATTAAAGTCAGTGAAAATATAAACAACACTCTTGTTTTAAGTGTATACATTTATAATACAGATAAAGTGTATTTTTTTTTATTTTTCTTAAATATACGAAGATTTTTTTACATTTCTTTAATAGGACAGACATGTAAAATCTCATTTAGATTACATGATGTGCTTATATATTTAGCTTATGTTATTACTTTAATATCAGAGAAAATCCAAGTAATTTTTTGTTTGACAAGTGAATTAAGTCAAGTCCAGGCCAATCTTAGTCATGTTCATAGCTTAAATGTACTTAAAATTTATACGATATATACTGAACGTGCACAGGATAACATTCTGCTGGAATTTCTGTACATGATCGTTTTCCATATCGCCGGACAATATATGTAGATTGAACAGAAGCTAGCCGTGCATATCCAGAACTGCTAGCTAGCTAGCAGTTCTGGATATGCACGGTTGTCAATTTTATCCAACATTTAAGAAATTTATTTTCTATCGCATATACTATATGAAATAAATATTTATTATGTATTTAGTGACATGTAACTTCCTTGGCAAATAGGTCAATGAACAGAAATAGTAAATTATATTTTGATAATGACCACGAGCATCAGTATACCTGTTTGTTAAATAAACGAAAAACCAAGTATTAATAAAAAAGTCTTTTCATTTACAGAATTCTAAATATCTTATCGTTTTATAAATAATATAAGTCTATATGGCGTTCGCTTTTAGTTTAAGACTTAAGAGATTAGTCATACACCCAGACATAAAGTAAAAAAAACACTTTAGACAGCTACATTACTGTAAAATAGTACTCATAAAATAAGCGATAAATCAGATACATCAGACACAGCCTTTACTTTAAAGGTTACTGACCAGTAGGACCGTTTACAGTTTTTATATTTTTAAAACATAAAAGTTATACACTTTCTAAAAACTTCGTACTGACGTTTTAAAAAGAGATATTTATCATTTTAATTTAAACTTTTGATATTTAATTTTGTACCACCTTATTTCATGGCTAAGTAAATTAAGAAAGAGGGATTACTTAACAATAGTGTCGTCGTTGGAAGGTCTGGTTAGCTTTTATTATTTTCTTTTATAAATCCTACAAGCTTCTAAAGAAAGAATTAAATAAACGGTATATATGTATGTATATTACGAATTAGGAGTCAAACTGGTATAAATCGTTACTGGTATAAGTCACGAAATTTTATTTTGATTAACTTACTATTGATAAAGAATATATTATTTAAGTGACAGTTATCATCATCATCATCACCCTAGCGCTTGTCCCGGTTGTTCGTCCCGCCCAGGGCGGGAGAACCCAGGGTCCGCTTTCCCACTCAGTTAAGTGACAGTTATACCAGTTGTTAAATTTTCAATTATTGAAAATATAAATTTAAAATAATTGCTTTTGAGTACGCATTGTCTGATTACATTCAACATAGTTTGAATTGACAACAATTATTTTAATACAATTGGATTTTTCGTAGTAACACTGAAAAAATCGATATAATATTGATGATCTCCTCTTTATGGACCAATAATTAAAATGATTATGCGGTTTTATTTATTATAACAGTTCTTGCCTGGGAACGAATAGACCTAAAAATTCCAAAGCCTAACAGTATTTTCAATATCTAACTTTATAAACTCGTACCAATTAGAGTTAGTCCTAGGCTCAAATCTAAAATCAACTGAATCTACTAAAAAAGTTCCTAAATAATTAATTAGAATTTTGACAACTTTGCTGACATATCTAAAGTTGTAGAAAGAGGGAGGTGTTCTAATAATTAGCAAGTATTAATATTAATAAGGCAATTAACTTTTCAGTACATATTTTATATGATATTAATTTAATGGTATATCTGTACTTTTGTCAACTTATTAATTCATCTTAGTTCACAAAATCTTTAGATTACCTCTTTTTTTATCAATAGTATGTATTTAACTATCAACGCTTTGAATAACTACTTTGCGGAAACCGTGATCACAAGCAAATGAGATGAAAGTGGCTGAAAAATCAGATGAGAGGTGAAAATACGGGCAAAAAATTTAAGTAATGAAAGTACGAAGTAAAATAATAGTTACATTTTGAAAATCAAATAAATGTTGTAATTTGTAAGTAATAAATAAAAACATTTGAAATATTATTACAATACCATAATTGTGAAATCAACGACAGCATTTATTTCGCAATTTTAATTTATTAACTTTCTCAAAATATCAAGAATCAAATAGGTATTCTAGATTTGTAGGAGACTTCGAATGTATAAGCTAGATCTGGACCAAGACTAAGAAGTTGAAATTTCAAGCAAAATTACACTAAGAATTGCAAAACATTATTCTTTTAAAATTTAAATAATTTATATTCAATTATATTCTCGTCAAAAAATATATTAATGAAACATATTGTATTTTGTCTATGTATATGTCCATTTTTACGTGCCCGAGGCACGTAAAAATGGACAACGACTGAACTGAAATATTAGATTCTTGGAATAGAATTTTATTATTGTCCCTTGAGCGAACTGTAATCATTTTCTGTATAACATTTAATTAGATTCAAACAAATAGAATGTCCAAGAAATATGGTACGCCGGATCCTAAATTAGTGAAATTTAATAATTAAATGTTTTAAAAGTCACAGATTTTGAAAGGTAGCATCTTATTACAAAAACTTATATAAAATGCTATTTAGTTTTTTATTGAATTTTTAAATATACTTTGTTATAAATTATTATGTATCCTCCTCCTCCTCCTCCTTCTATACCTCCTTTTTCTTGCGAAACATTTTTATAGCCAAGCCAATGTAAATTTATAATGCATTTCTCTATATAAGTATCCAAATCAATGTTCAATTGATTTTGTCACTAAGACTTATATGGCTTAACAATAAAACACGCATATTTTTAGGACGGCCCTGGCAAATTCACAACTCATTCATAGTCTTTAAGTATCCAAAAACCATCTGATAATTATTTTGATATTTGATTTTCACGACAAACAAAAAAAAGCAATATAATTTTCTTTCATATAAATCAGTACTCCATCGGAACTGATCCGTATATATGTATTTGCAATATACAATAAGACTATGTGAAGGTTATTGACTATCATTAAAAGCAGACATTCCAATGAGTCATATTCTATTTAAAGTACTCCACGAGCTCATCATCATCATTACCAGATAGTAAAACTATTTTCCTCTATTAAGTAAAGACAAATGAATACTCTCATTTGATGACTGTATCACGAAAATGATATTGTGAATGACCATGGTGTTTTGTTTGCAAGCCTTGTTTCTATTTATTCCTCAGCATCTACATATTAAAAACATATTGTTACTAAATAGTTGCCATGCCATTGTTATTATCGTGTCATCTGTTTTACGAGTCATAATTATAATCATAGTATCTATTTATATGGAAAAAGTTATTTTAAACCACTTTGAAATGAAAAGATACTCTATTTAAAGTTTTCAACAAGAACTATTTCAAACAAAATATAATTATGTTTTGGTAATTTTCCCGACTTTGTCACATCTATAACGTAGTGTAGAACATTCTTATGCAGTTTTTTATTTACATTCTTAAATTTGTATATTTTTTTTACTTATATTATTACTAATTGAAACCATATTTAATTACATTATAATATTCCTGCTAGCGACAAGTGTTTATAACAGCAATAAGCTATTAATTTGTTGGCATTACACACAAAATTTAAATATAGTCAATTGTAAAATAACTACAATCCCACCCTATTTGCACTCTTTAAAGAAAAAATGGATAGTAAGAGAGAATTCAAATTGGAAAGATTTTTTTTGTTTCAAGAATTTAAGGATTTTTTTGACAACATATTGTTTTATAAAAAACGTATCAGTCGGTTTTGTCTAAAATATTATTTGTTGCAAATATTCTAACATCTCGCAAAAAAAAAAATAACTCTCTAAATCCGTCTCTCTCTTCTCATTAGGACTAAGGCCATTTTTCTTTTACGTTCACCGATGTACACACCATGCCAACATTCATAATGAAATTCTGTTGAACCTTGTATAATATGTTAATTATGCAGTTATAGTTTAAATAAAAAAGAAAACGCTCTTTAAATATAAACTGTCCAAGGATATAATAAAGTTTAATTTATTTTTAACACAAAGAGAAATAAATAAATGTGTAATTTATACACCCCATTGTTATAAAGGGTCACTCATTGTTACTTTGACTAATCCAAGCAAATGTTGTCTCCTCTCGTCTATTTATTTAAATTGAAACATTTATATGTGTATGTCTTTATTATACTTGCCAAGTTTATATTTTAATCCTTAAATCATGAACTGCATCGCAAATGCATATTTTCTTCTCTTTTTATACATTTTTTTTCAATGGCACTCTCTGAACTAAAACCGATCTCAATAAAATAGAGAAAAAAAGTATTTCACTGCAATATTATATTATTTCTTTGATAAAAATAAAAAATGGTAAAATTACTAAAAAAATTAAGCTTTTAAACGAATTTTAAATTCGCTTTTTTTAATTTACACATTATGTAGATCCGCTTAGTAATAAATTATAAGGGACAAATCATAACTTATAGGACAACTACGGAACTTACTCGTGACGTATATGATATTAAAAATTTAATAACTAAAGATCATAAACTATACATAAGACTACATTTCTTGTTCTATGTTAGGATAACAATGCCATAACATGACTTGTGTGGTATCAGGAATTTTATGGTTCACACGGCCAGGTGTTCAGCAGCGTCACTCGTTACATGACATTTTATTTCTACAACGGTGTTTCTTCGACGATATTCATTCAATTTTCAATATTATTCACCCACCTACTGAGCTAATTCGTAATAACAACTGAAAATTTGCTCTATTTTGTCTAATTATAGTAATAATCATTACCCCATTAGTCTACTAACTAATTCACAGGCTTCTGCTTGTATATTCATAAAAGAAAAGAGCAAAAATATAGAGTACACACTCAATAACTCATCAACTAGAGATACAGATGTTTACGTGAAACAAAAAATAAAGAGAAGATTGTTTACTTATATCGCATTCACTGGTATATTGTTTTAAGACGTTTGATTACTTCGTATTATTAATACGCAAGAAGCCGGAATATCAACGCATGAGAAATTACATATATTGTTCCCGCTTCCAAATAACATTACCATCTAAATAATAGTTATAAAACATGACAGTTGGTATAATTTAGACTAGTATTGTTTACAAAATAAGGCATGAATTTATCATGTTTAAATCATGTTAATTTATTTGTGGACAAAAATTCTATGTCTGTTTACATTTTAAACATTATTCAATGGTATTATACCTTAATAGTAATTTTATTTCACTCAAACAACCCAACGAGATATATATTTTTATAGTTGTATAGATTTTTAACGACAATTTGATTCTCTTGACCGAACAAAATCTCAGCCCCTTTGTTAGAAATGTTACTAAACATTATTAGGCCAACTTAAACGTCTATTGTAAAAATTTCTAAGCGAAATTCAGGTTGATATGCTCAATGTAGTAAAAAGCTTTGGCAGTTAACTGAATGGTTAATCTATTTATCTATAACTAGTAAACCTGGCGAACTCCGTTTAGCCACCAGAAGGCTTTTATATAATATTTCGTTTGGTGATTAAAGGATGAAGAATTTGTTGTTTTATATTTGAAAAGGAAAATTTTAATTTCATTTCACAACAGTAATGAATTCATTTCGATTACAAAAATGAAGTGTTATTTAGTTGAATAAAAGTGAATCCAAAGTAGATACCGAATCGAAGCGTTATACGTGTCCACAAATTATCCGTTTCATTGAAGTGCTCCTTTGTAAACCACATTTTTTGTTTTTTGGTCTAACTTTAACACAAATAAAGCGTTTGGTTTCCAAACTCGTGAACACGCAAAATATAACTGCCCATGTGAAAAACAATGATTTTCTAAATTTATCCCGCAAATACTAAATGGTTTTAAGAGTTCAAACTACAAACACATTACCTAAATATTTTTATTTATATATAGTAGATTTCTTACAAATATCTAATTGTCATCCATACGTCATTACATATTTGTCATTATACGTCAATTGTATATCTGTCAATTCTGTTATTCCACGTTTTATAATGACTGACGTTTCATGTCAAGTCCCACGGGAATGCTGTCGAACGGGATAAAAAGTCGTATCTTATTGCAATGTCCCGGTTCTAAACTACCTCCCTGTCAATTTTCAGCTAAATCGGTTCAGCCGTTCTTGGGTTATAAGTGGAGTCACTAACACGACTTTCTTTTATATATATTGACTAGTCGGGCAACTGGTTGGGCCACTGATCGTCCAACTGATCGAACAACTGATCGACCAACTGATCGTCCAACTGATCGTCCAACTGGTCGACCAACTCATCGACCAACTGATCGTCCAACTGATCGACCAACTGATCGTCCAACTGGTCGACCAACTGATCGTCCAACTGATCGACCAACTGATCGTCCAACTGATCGACCAACTGATCGTCCAACTGGTCGACCAACTGATCGTCCAACTGGTCGACCAACTGATCGACCAACTGATCGTCCAACTGATCGTCCAACTGGTTGACCAACTGGTTGGGCAACTGATCGTCCAACTGATCGACCAACTGATCGACCAACTGATCGACCAACTGATCGTCCAACTGATCGACCAACTGATCGACCAACTGATCGACCAACTGATCGTCCAACTGGTCGACCAACTGATCGTCCAACTGATCGTCCAACTGGTCGACCAACTGATCGTCCAACTGGTCGACCAACTGATCGTGCAACTGATCGACCAACTGATCGTCCAACTGATCGACCAACTGATCGTCAAACTGATCAACCAACTGATCGTCCAACTGGTCGACCCACTGATCGTCCAACTGGTCGACCCACTGATCGTCCAACTGATCGACCAACTGAAATTTCACTTTTGTAAAATTTTATCTTTGAATTCTGCCATTTTCTAAAAAAAACTTATACTTGCATGTATACGTTAGTATTTATGTTGGGTTGGTTCTCTACGAGATAAATGAACCACGATACTGTTTTAATAATTAATGTAATCCCATAAAATATGTCAGTTATTTTACGTTGAACCAACACCTTACTTCCTATATAATTTTCACAATGCTAAACATGACAATATTATTTCATTAACGTGTTAAAAAATTTCTCTCTAACATTATAATCACCACAACACAAACCAGGGCCATACTGGCTCTATAAAATATGTGGCAGAACTATTCAAATCATCTGGGAAGTGCGCGAACAATGTCAACGTAGTTGCGGACTGCTTGTTATAGTACAATATACAAATTAATATTATAAAACTTATTAATATACATACGTATACATATTTTGTATGCATTTTACTATCTTTAGTTTAATAATATTTATGATATTATGTGATATATTTTTAAATATTAATGACAAAAGAACATTTGCTAAGGGTGAATTATTAAAAAAGAACATTCAGGTCGTAGAAATCAATCTAAATTACTTATTTAGATTGATTTCTATAACTATATATAAATAACTATATTTATTTACTGCAAAATTTATATTTTTACACTATTTTCAAGATTAAATTAATTCAATGCGAGTTCAAGTTTTAAAAACTTTTAAAATAATTTCTAAAAAATTACTAATATTTGTTAGTGCTATATACATATGGCTATTTATATAATTCACGCATTCGTTTTACCGAAAAAAAAAAACAAATAAAAAAGCAATGAATATTCCACCTTATATGACTAAGTAATAGATTCCTAGAATTATATTTAAAGCAACTGCAATTTCATAAACTGGAACAATGCAAGTCTGTATTGATGAAGCTATTGACTTGTTGCGCAGGCCGTTGTATTTTTATTTAAGCCGCAAGTGATGAATTCGAAATGAGAATACTATTTGATTTGAAATTACACACAGTTTATAATCGTTTTAGATTTTCAATTAATATAACTCACAACACAGCCCAGGTTAATTATTATGTTTACATACATATATATATATATATATATATATATATATATATATATATATATGTATGTATATATATATATCAAATATGTATATATATATATACATATGTATATGTACATATATACAATTAAAATAATTCTATAAATATATTCGCTTCAATCCAAAAGTATGATTATTAAATATGACTAAGTCATCTGATCAATAATAATCCAATATTAATATTCAGAAAGTGAATCAATATGAACTCTGTATTTATAGTGATTTCAGTGTTAAAATATTCAAGTAATAAAGGCACCGGATGATCCTTGTTATCTAGTCCCGTTTAAGCTAACCAACGAATAAATTAGTAAAACCCGCTAAGTTATCTAAGGGGTGCCATCGATTCATGAATAAATTGAATCTTTAAATGATCAATATGAAAATATTGCATTATACAACACATTTATGTCTCGTAAGTTGGATATGAAATTAATATCTTGAACCTGAAATTCAGACCGCAGCTTCGGATCCGACAGTGTCGAAGAATTTTTCAAGGTAAATTTTCCATTCATAATTTTATTTCAGTATTAGCTCAACATTGCATGAATGTGGTGAACATAGCTTTAGGAATTTAGTATAATTAATATAATGATGTTTTCTCTGTCATTGAAATTTATAAATGTTACTTATAGTATAGTTGGATAATTAAAGACTCATACGTTAGTCGGTTGCAACGTGCAATAACTTCATAGTTAATAAATAAATAAGAATCTGCCACATATTCTTACCTTTATGTAAAGAAGATAAAACTATGGTCGGATATAGTTGTACATATTTTTTACTAATTTTAAAGTTGTACATATTTTTTACTAATTTGAAATGTGTTTAAATAACGGTTATCCTGCAGTAATGTAAAAGTTAAATTTAACTTTTTTAATCTTCTAAAAAGTCCAAAGCATCGATGAGAGTAACGAATTCCTATTACGTCTCTGGCGTGTGAAATGGTTGAGCTGCCGTTACTAAAAAACAAACAAATCTTAAAGTCGTACACATAACACAGCTGAAACAATTATTTTTTTATTGACATTGTTAACTAAATTCTACAATTGTGTACCTACAATACCTAGCTTATAATTTATACCACTATGGAAGTTTGAAATAAATTTTAATTATTTGGTTTACGAACCAAAAGAGCTATTCATCTCCTATTACGTGCAGTACAGTATTAAGTGCACTTTAATAATTTCAAAAATATTATCCATTATAATATTATGAGCGAATAAAATTGACTACAAAGTAACATAATTGAATATCAGCCTAACGAGCTATTAATATAAGCCCATAATAAGCTTTATTTTTTTGGTTTCATTTGTTTTTATATCAAATTTTTATTTTTGTTACTTTTTCAATACAATTCAAGTTTTTTTAACAAGCTTTGTTAGGATTCAAATATCGAATGATACCCGAATTCTGACAATTGATAGAAAAACTGTTCATATTAAGTAACAACAGATTTTACTGTCAACGTTAAAAAGAAAAAATATAAAACCTTAACAAGAGTACCTATAGTCTTGAAAGCTATAAAAATATCTTAAAAAATCTATTTTATCACTTTTTTATCAGAGATAGATTTTTCGAGGAGCAATGTGAAATACATTGTAAAATCTGCATAAGCTATTGTTGACAGTTATATTCCATATCACCAGCATGCTTCCATAAAACCAACTTTACTTGAATAGCATTTTTTATCCGATTCTTTCATTGTATAAATGTATATGTATGAATCTATTTTTGTTTTTTTGCATTGATATTCAAAATTACCGGTTACTTCAGAATCATTTACTTATAGCGTATGAGGCTCCAAAACAAAAATTAAGAAATGAAATTTTCGCATTATTTAAAGAATAATAAATAATTTTACAAAATACAAAATAAGGCCATTCATCAAGGAAGACATTCGGCTGCTACTGTGCGAATCTCTTGTTCTCTCACAACTGAGCTACTGCAGTACAGTGTATGGACCAAGACTAAATACTAAGGCCGAAAGATGCATTCAACGGGTTCAAAATGCCTGTATCCGTTTTTGTTATAGCGTCCCAAAGAGGGAACACATTACTCGGTATCTTAATCTTAAGGGAATTCTTAACATGACTTCAAGAAGAGAACTCCATTATGCCTGCACAGTTCACAGAATTGTATGGAACAAAAAACCAGAATACCTGTTCGAAAAATTGACCTGGCTTGAAGTGCATTGCTTAAGAAGCCGTCGCTTTGGCGTCCAAAACTTACTCAAAATTCAAAATCATAAATCGGCAAGGTATAGAAGCTGTTTTAGGTTTTCTGCAGCAAAAATATGGAATGATCTACCTCCACCACTTAGAACAAAGTGTAATACAGAGTCTTTTAAAGGCAAATATAAAACCACCTTGCTTAAAAAACAACATGCTGCAGAAAATGTTAGACACGCATACTACAAATGCCTGCCGCTAAAAGAATTTTGGCAATATTAAGATTACCCCCTTACTTCTCCAATCACACACAAATACATATGCACGCATATACTCAGACACACATTCACACATTTACATCCACACACACACACACACACACAAACACACACACACACACTCATGCAAGAGTACTTGTACATACTTTAGCATTTTCTATTGATAAACTTTATTTCTGTTTGGATTAAATTTACTTCTTTTTTTATAAGTTTGCTATCATCATTTATTTGTAATTGCTTATTTTCCAACGTTTGTAAATTATAATTATAATATTAGTGGCGGGGCTAGGATAATGTTACTCCTTTTTGAAATATTTGTAAAAGGGACTGTCTGAAAACCAGCGTTTCCCAGGGCCACGGTCCAGAGAAACATGCAGCTGAGACAGCTCCCATTGTTTGCATAAGCATATTATGTATTATGTTTTCTTTATTTTATCCCTATGTATTTCAATGGTTACTATGTTTCTGACAATAAACGGATTTATTATTATTATTATATTTGCCACCTATATGTCATCTAAATTTTCTAGTTAACTTTCGAAAAAAGTATATTTTTGACTTGTTAAAGAAATGTAAAGATTATCTCTATGCAAATACCACTTGAATCCATTTCTAATTCAAACATCCGTAATATAGTATAATCATATACTATATTTATAATCATAAACCATGCTTACACAATTGCTAGAAAAGCGAAAAAGAAAACACTTTAGAAATGTCGTAGTCAACGTTTTTGGTACTAACTAACAACTGCTAATCATAACATTTAATTAATTTAAAGTTATTTTTACTATTTTTCATATACTTGGTGCTCAGTAAGCATTAAGAATGACACAAAGAATCTAACTTATTATTTAAATCAAAGGTAATAATAAATCTTAGAACTTCGATAAAGGTAATAGAAAATGTATTTAAAAAAAGTAGAAAAGGGAATGGAATGTTTGTTGAAAAAAATACTTCCTTCATAAAAATGTATTTTTTTGACAAGTCCTCTTTGATATTTAAAATTTATGTTTTTTGCCTTTTTTATCATTATATAAAAATCTTATGAAAGAACGATTGGTATAGTTCTAAATAGAATTTTTTATAAAATATCGTTAATTACGTACTAAAATATACAATATGTAATATTTACCCACTCACACGTTCATATACCTATAAGCTACCATAACGAAGCCACTTACAAAGTTGTATTTCTTTTGAACAAACAGGTGTTTCGAATTAATTAAAACTTGGCAGCGACTGTGACTTAAATTGGAAAGAGTGAAATATCACAAAACATATACCGGATATTAAAAACAGACATGTAAAGGAATCAGCAGTATGTAAATACAAATAAGATGTCGTTTGAGTTATTTATGACTTTCATATCCAAAGTATTTAATTTAACAATTTATTTATTATTCACTTTGCATAGATAACTGTAATTCTTCTACCTGGCAATTTCCCAGCTATAGCCAGGGTCTGCCTTACATGTTTATGAATAGTTTTGGCTATTTGTTTTTACGCCCGACCGCCTACCTGACATCAACCATCTTTTGCGAATCATAGACTACTGTAATTATTCTTTTGAAAATATTTTCGTGAAGTACAAGAACAACTAAACAATTTTTTTAAGTAATTTCCCAAAAGGTCAAGATATTATGACGTAACGAGTTTAAAACGATTGAGGAAGTTTTATGTAAACGTTCAACAGATCAACGCATTTTATGAAGTATGTATTTAATGTTTTGTCCAACCAACATGTCTTATACATATTTTTCTAAAATCAGATAAAACATAAAGAGAAATCTTTGATATCACGCTACATGGGAAACTCATGCGGATTTATGAAAAAACTAAGGAAGTTAAATAGGGATAACAGGTTTAGTCGGATAGTTTCTGAAATACTGCCGATAGGAAATCCCATGGGGTACACATTAAAACAAAATTTACTGCGGTCGAGGTCAAGAGAAACTTACCATAACAGTAGTTTGAAAAGGAAAAATTCATGATATAGTATCTAATTTATAGTGATTATAGTATACCCAAAATATATTATAACCAGTTATATTAGTTAATATAAGTATTAATTATTTTCATCACCTTTCAACGTAGTTAAAATACTTGCTTTCATTACTCACAAACTTTGTAACATGTTCATTATTTATGTGTTTATAATTGTATTTCAAAATTTAAATATTTATACTCGGACATATTTTAATAGATTTAAGTGTAGAATTTGTTACATTAATAGCTTCCTTTTTTTGCCAATATTTAATAATATAAACAAATAAAAAATGGAATCTTTTTGTTAAACCAATTAAGTTTTGCTGAGTAATCATTCTGTGACTGACAGAAAATTACATAAAAAAATAAAACGCTTCACTTATTCTTTTTCAATGAAACAGCATATGAAATCGTACAAAATAGACCTAAATTAGATAAAATCGAATAATAAAACCATATCAGTATAATATCATGTAATTTTAGCCATTAAAGGTCAAATAAAAGGTCACATGCTTAATGAGCATGACTACACCATTATACACGGAGATATTAAAGCATGAAACTCGTCGAGATGTCGGTAACGACGTGTGAAAATACCAAGCGAGTGATTACCAAACTTTTGAAGTGAGAGTAACAAGGTATATTGTTCCCGTACAAGTTATACTAATTTATATATTCTCTTGGGACGGCGCTTGAAAAAAAATGAAAATTGCACAATAGCATTACGGTTATAACAAAATCTCCTTATTATAGAGAAATTACATCAGCTTTGTTGTTTGTATAACACAAGAGCCATTTTATGTAAGAAAGAGTCCGGCATATATTGACAGAAGTACTTATTTAATAATTAATGTGTAAAAATATCAAATTAAAGCTTTGAATTAAATAGACGTGTGGCACTCGGTTACTGCCGCGGTAAAGCTATTGCACAGCATTTTGTATCAACTTATGCAATTATAATTATTTATTTTTATTTTATTCATGCAGTATTTCTTTTTCTTTGATATTAATTCAAGTTACACCTTTTGAGCGTGGTGACCGATAAGAAAACATTTTTTTCTTTTATTAAATAAATAAAATGTTAATATTGTTTAAAATATTTTTATTCTTTTATTCCAAATATTTTTATTATTTTACAATACATGTTGGTTTTTGTAAAAAATAAATCATTTTTCAATTGGGGATTAATTACTCTTGTACAAAACCAATTTTTCATATAAAAATTTTACAAGCTAAAAAGCTTTAAGGTGGTAGAGTCTAGCTGTGGTCAAATGATTTCAGCTCGAACATGGGCTGGCTCGACCGGGGAGGTACCACCCTCTCACAGAAGATCGGTGTAAAGTAGCCTTAGTGGCTGCGTTTCGTTCGATGAGTAACAGAGCCGGTTGCCCTTTCCCTTTTCCCATCCTCTCCTACCCCTTCCCTTTTCCTCCCCTTCCCATTTATCCTCCCTCTCTTCCCAAATCATGGGTGGTGACACATCCGCAACATGTCTTATGACTCTTATGTCGCGAATGTCTATGGGCGACAGTACTATCTCCATCAGGTAGGCCGTCTGCTCGGTTGCCCCCTTTAACATAAAAAAGCTACATTTGATAACTATCTTATAGTATACAAATAAAACATTTTCTTCGGGTTTAAGTTAATTTTAAACAGTCACTCAAACTATACATACTTGTTACACTGGTGGCATGTAAATTAAATTTCGAGAAGCCTATTGTGGACAAGATGCCAAGATGATTTTTTTCTGTTTTCTATTGCACTCTAATTAATTATTTATTAATATGGCTATGTAACAGTTTGTTAACTGCAGTATCAAAAATTAAAATTTTTTTTATCACTTAATTAATATTTAATGACGAAATAAGAATATTAAAAAGCGGAAAAATTTTATGAGACAATCTTATGTGGGAAAGCCTGGTTTTTTGCTAACACTGATAATAATTTATACTCCGGCACGAAAATATTAAAAAGAATATAATTTCAAAAAAACTCAAGAAATCTATATTTTGTTGAAATAAAACTACACAGAAACCTTTAAACTTATAGTTGCTGATAATATGACAGTTGGATCAGGTATTTAAGTTAAAATTATATGTTAATTTTAAATGCATTACACATATAAAATGAACATACAATTAAATTATAGGGTACGTCAAAAATAGCATACATTACACAGCGGTTAGTTAGTTTGTAATCACCAACCCGTCTTGAGCAAGCATTGTGATCAATACTCAAACCTTATCCATGTGAGAAAGAGGTCTTTGCTTGACACTGGACTCTGATAAGCTGATGATGAAGGTGAGTGTGAAAATGTATGTATAAAACGAATACTTTAGTACTACTAGAGTACAGAAGTTTCACATTTTATAAACAATAACAGAGTTTAAATTTATTATTATAATAAATTCTTAGAAAAATTATGCTTTCTACTGTAAAATTCCTGCTATAAACTTCAAACTAGCAAGCAACTTGAAAACTTCTATTTGATAGCGTATACTACAAGTTAAATTTTAAATATGCGTTAAAATTGCGTTAAAAGCAGAATTAAATGTTTACCTTATTTATCTTTTAATTTGCGGAGTTAATGTAATTTAAAGTTTTAACAAGTCGAGGATGAAATGGCATTAGTTAACGTGTGGCTTATGAGTTGGGGGTTGGATATTAGTACCACTAAATAGTTAGTATAATAGTATGAAAGTAAAATATGTTTTGTTACTTCAAACTTTTGTAAAAACTCATTCCAAACATTATAAAAATAACTTTTGAAAACAATTTTCAAGCATTAATATGTGGCATTCACTGAGCCTTTGAATTAAAGCAAAAAAAAATTAAAAATAAGTTTTCACTGAAAATTAAAGCGAAATTCAACAGAATTATTTTTTTATTGAGCCAATAAAAAGGCGACGGATTCCACAGATATTATAATATTTGTTTACATAAATAGCTCATTAATTTCAAGTCGAGCAACAATGACTAAACCCTTCCTACATGTGTTATTAAAAAACTTAAATTAAGGATCAAAATAAACGTTATTATGTAGCTTGAGTCAAAGTGTCACATATTCAACTAGAAGCTAACCTTGTCTCCTTTTAACTATATAGCAGTCTCTTATTGAATGCAGCACAGATATGTGTCATTGCTTTTGAAACGTATTAAGTCCCAGAGTTGTAATAGTATCTAAATAATAAAAGGATAATAACAACACTACCACCTAAAATCCATATCAATAAAAAAAAAACATTTATTTCTAGTGAGCTACAGTATATACTTCTAGTAAAATATTGCATATTCCTTATTGGATAATGGATATA
The DNA here is from genome assembly GCA_916720795.1 of Danaus chrysippus. Taxonomy (NCBI): domain Eukaryota; kingdom Metazoa; phylum Arthropoda; class Insecta; order Lepidoptera; family Nymphalidae; genus Danaus; species Danaus chrysippus. The sequence goes on along the minus strand of CAKASE010000046.1, from coordinate 2,186,355 downwards.
TCATACTGAAAAATTAGGTTTATTACTGTTCAATTCTGATATTGTAATGGTGTGACAATATAACACATAAGTTGCTTTCCGATTCTATATAGGTACTTTTTATTAAACGATGCAATTTAAGTTATAACTTAGAAAGATTTTTATATTTATATTCATTTTGCTTAAAAAAAAAAACAAGAGACTGATTTCCTTGATTGATTTGAACAAACTCAGCGATAATATTAATTTAAAAGAAAATGGTTACGATTTAAATGCAAGTAAGAAAATATCTACAAGACTTATGTTCTAATTAACAGATGATTATAGAAAAACTTCGAAAGATAGTTCAAAAATTATACTAAGAGACCGGATGGATAATTTTATATAATTTATCATGTATTATCAATTATAAACTACATTACTTACATATAAAACTTAATTAAGAAAGTTATACATTTCACGCAAATCTTTTAGTTCGTTAGTTACAAAGGCTTTACCGTCGTAATTTAAGCATCAACGAGCTTTGGTTTACGCCCTTGTTAAATTAATTAGCCTATTAAAATACCACACGCAACAGTCGTAACTCGTTTCACCGTTCCTTAAAGGCGAATGTGAGTTTTCGCTCTGTCGTACTTAGTCGCGGTTAATAAGATGACTTTACAATAGTAGAATAAAATAATTTAAGTCAGAACTTTATCGAGTTTAGATCGTGTATTGCATGTACTGCTATGCATAGTTTTGATTTCTAATTTTATATAAGTATATAAGCTGTTGACTTACAACTTAATTTTGTCCAAAACAATTCGTTTGTGACTTCTTATACAGGATGACTGGTGAATTACTATCGATACTTGAGGACGTGATATTTGACGATCATATATGGCAAAATAAAAGTTAATATAACATAAATATTAATAAACTTCTAAGTAAAGTTAACCAAAAGTTATGTAATTAATTACGCATCGTGTGAACACCCTACAGATTAGGTATACACACAAACACGCGTGTGCGGCGGCGTAGTGTTGTATCAGCACGCCGCCGTACGCGTCCACACTTGGAACACTTGGAATGTGTCTACACTTTATTTATTTATACGGAAATTTGGTCAAAAATTAAATACCTATTTTTTTTACATAATTCGAATGAGAATCATGTACCGAGTATGCTCCTTAAATATTGATAGTAATTCACCAGTCACCCTGTATAAAAATAGGTAAAAAAACTTTTTAAGTTAAACGGTTTTACGTGAAACATACATTGCAATATTTAAGATAAATGTACTAAAAACCAAAAAATAATAAAATAGATACAGTCGTGGGAATTATAAACATGTGCACAGACTAGACTAAAATAAAAGCGTGGGGCACGTCAATTGTCTACAATAGTTGATTAAAATGTTTGTTTTGTATAGCATTTTTTTAAATAATCTCTATATATTTAATTTTGTTTCTATTTTACTACAAATAATGAAGTGTTGCATAATAAAACTCATTCCATCCCATTTATTTTAAAGCATTTAATGAGGTGTTAGTTTTAAATCCTAACCACGGTTTTTCTCATTATCAGGTAATTACAGAGTGTTTAGTCCTATCTCATATTGCTAAATAACTATTAGAAAAATAAATACAAATGTTGTTTTAAAAAATATTTGACTTTATAAATTAATTTCGTTTTAGAAGTTTAATTAAGTTGAGACACGTTGGTTTTATAATTGAAATTTTAAGTAATTTACCTAAATCCCTACAATTAATTAAACGTCAAGCCTTTCTGTGGAAACAAAAATGTATTAAATTTAATTATATAAAAAAAATGATAAATCGAGCCATTAGTATTATAAGTTTTATTCCAAACGTTCATGTGACAGAGAACATATTTTAGACATCTTGAATCCGTACGCATTGTCTTTAATAAATATAACTTTCTCAATTCATACTTATACAATTATGTAAACAGTTACACAATGTTCTATACAGTCATACGATACAGTTATATACAGTTATACAATCTTCCTATTTAATCCTTACCTAAATTTACAGTTCCACTAATAATGAAGTTAGCTATTCAGTAATGTATGTATATACGTATATCTCTAATGTCACGGTGTAGTTAGTACTCACTGAATGGTACCACGAGGTCATCCAGCGCGTGATATGGGCTGTGACGAATTTGTAGCCAAACATCTTAATAAGGCATTGATATACATTATTTTAAAACCAAAATCACTCATATCTGTTCAATCAATGCAATCTAAATTGTCCTTTTTTTTCTTAATTAAGACTTAAAATTAAATGACCAGAAATATGTTATAATTATTTTGTTCTTGGGTACTTATTTGATCGAAAATGAAAATTAATATAAATTTCCAACTGTCGTGTTAATTGGAGTGTGTCATCCGTAGGAGCTATTTACGATTGTCATTGAATACGTCTGAGTTGTATTCACAGTTACAGCGTCATTGTTATCACATTATTTATGTTGTTACAGAATGTTCACTAGTTATTTCTAAACTAGTGTTCTTCTACATTTCGAACTATGCACTTGAGGTTTCTGTTAGTTTTTCTTGCGTTTATATTCCCTGCGAGCGGACAGGACTGTAAAGTTGGTGGAATGCAAGTAATTTTATTGTTATAACATATTTATAATGACTAGTACTATACATGTTGTATATATGTACATATATAATTGAAGTGTGCAGATCACGAGCAGTGCTGTGGAGGTTGTTGCTTCGACGGGGAGTGTATTAACAGTATGGATATATATTTTTTTATTTTTAATAGTAAACGCTTACTATGAATAAAAGGAATGATTTTAAGATTAAGAAAATATATGTATTTATAATAAAAATGTCTATATAACTTTACTTTCCAGCATATAGATCGTGTTTGAAGGGTTTAAACGTGTGCAAGGATCATGTTTGCAGAGGAGAAGAGAACTGTGTCGTATATCAACCGAGACGATGTCTTGGATGTGAACCGATACCGTTGTGTAAACTGACAACAGACAGTAGTTCGTATGAAGATTGATTTACGGTTTAAATTCCATTACTCATTGTTTTTGCTGTATTTTAGTTGAATAATTGTTTAGTATATTTTACATACAAATATTAGTGTATAATAGAATTTTGTTTATACGCAAATGAGAAAATTAAACTTTTGTGACTAAGCAGAATTTATAAAATACGTTATTATAAATAAATTTTAAATGTTGTTTAATAATAGAACAGAAGTTTCACTATAATGTTAATAAACTTTTTAAATAATTAATTCCTTTTTTGAATTTAAGAATGGTAAAATAAATACAATCAAAGGACCTTGTCAAATTATTTATAATTAAGATATTATCGTAACTTTACTCATTATAAATCAACCTATTATTTTAGTATATGAACTAAGAATAAATATATTTGGATTTACACATGGGCTTGTTAATTATTCCCTTTACACATTTTCTTACTAATAAAGATTTGATGAAGATTGAATGATATTTTAATATGATAAACTCATAATTTTTTAATTGAAAATTTATTAATTGGAAGATACAGATTATTTAAATGAAACTATATATATTTTCGGATTACTATTCGTATTTTTTTTTAAACTTCTTACTACCGATCTTCCAGTTGCTTTGCAGCAACCTTGAACACGGGCAGATAAGATACAAATTATTATCTGAATTAGTATTATTTCATATTTCATTAACAAAGTTTCTAACTAGCCCATTATTCTAAACATTTTCCGTGTTACCCACGTACAACATATAACAATATACATTATAATAAACTTAATAATCGTGCATGTCACCTCAATGAACAATTTCAACAGCCCGTGTCAAAAGGACAGTCTTACTCGTATCTTAACGTCAAAAGTTTGTCAAAGATGTCCGTAAATATTTCACGAGAGATTTACTATAACTCTATTAGGATTCTTGTATTTTATGTAGCAAAATACATGTAGCACAAAATTAATATATAGGTTTTATTTAAAAGCTATTATTGACTAAAAATTGGAATGACACAGAGATTATAACTTAAAATCCTATGTTTAAAACGATTTCTCATTCTAAATAATTTGTTTACTTTTATTAAACTAAATTTTATTATTTAGCTAATTAAGGACGAATTAATGAATACATTTTATATATACTTTAACGTACAGTCTGAAATATAACATAGTCTTATATCTTCGTTGTATTTATTGGATACTGCAAGAATTTCAATTCTAACATACCCAAGCAGTAGTATAATAATTATTATGAAGATCGAAATACATACTTAAATAATTTATTAATTACTATTCAATATATCTAATGACATAAAGCAGTATCAACATTTTTTATTTCTATTTTAATATACATTAACTTTTAAGGGAGCTAAGAAAGTTTAACATTTTTTAAGTAGTACACATCTTCCGATATTAATATTGTGTCCGTATTCACTAAACAATCAGTTCATTAAATCGAATTATATTATTTCACCCTAGTCAATTTATAAACAAAATATTTGAAGGGAAGGAAAATCTCTGCTAAAAGTCCAAAACAGCCTGGTGAGATAATTTATGACCATATTTATTACAGTTATATTTTCCTAGTTTCACTTTTAATCGCTTAAGAAAAGAGGTTAACAACGTAATTCAATTACTAAACAATAGACTTTAAAACAAAGTACTTTCGTTAAAACTGTTTGTTGTAAAACACAATGCTTTTTAATAAATAAAGCGAATTATTTTTTTCATTAACATAATAATTGACTTTAAGTAAAAAATTGTTCAGCTATCTGCAAAAAAATAATAATGACGTCAATTATTATATGGCAATTGAAATATTTAGTAAATGACGTAGTAAGAACATAGTACAACAAAATTTTAAAAGGGATTTAGCTATGATCGTTTTAAAAAGAATACATTTTATTTAGTTCTTATGCTGGTTATCCATTTAATATTAATCTTGGAATTTAATCTGAAATAAAGATAATTATAGCGATACCCGTTTCACAGGTTAATTTAGAGATGGTAAAATTCGCAAACTCTGTCTGAAAAAGGCACCCTCGTTATGTTACGGCTATAAAATTATTGACGAAGATGACATATTTGTTAAACGTCAAGAAAAGTAGAACGATGAATATTAATTAGGTAGAAGACCTACATTTTATGAAAATTAAAATTACGCTGTATGTTTTTAGTTTATGCGATATTATTAGCTTAAAAACTTTTTATTTATTTAGCTTTGAATTCGAATTTACAGATTGTAAGCAAATAATACGATTATTCATTTAATTGATGCATTTACATAAAGAAAATGAACTATAAAATAATATTCCACAAAATCACATAAACTTTAGTAAAACACTCGCATCCAGTAGAACACAATAGCACTCAAATATCTTACATTACGATAGGAGTTTTGGTCTTTAACATAACTAGAAAATACGACTAGGAAACTTATAATCTTCTATATACATATATAAAAATGGATTGCTGTTCCTTAGTCTCGCTAAAACTCGAGAACGGCTGAACCGATTTGGCTAATTTTAGTCTTGAAATACTCCTGGAAGTCCAGGACAGGTTTAAAAGGTGAGAAAAATTGGAAAAATTGCCGGGAAAACCCTAAAAACAGCCCTTTTCTATTTCCCATACAAACGATTTTTTGACATTAGACTTGACAAATAACTAATATGTCAATCATTCTGTTCGATTGAAACAGTAGAATTTTAATAAATACCAATACCGGGTTATTGAAGACGGAATAGAGTTTGCCCGGTCAGCTATACCTATATTACTAATGACGAAATTAACGCGGACGAATTCGCGGGCAAAAACTAGTTATTTATATAAATCTTCTTCTTCTACCAAGCAATTTCCCAGCTATTGCCAGGGTCTGCCTAAGTTTTGGCTCTTTGGGAATCAACATTAATCAGTGATGTCTAAATACTCTTAGAAAGTACATATGACTCAGAAAAATCTCATTGGTACTTGCCCGGGCCAGGATCGAACCCGCGCCCTCGAGCTTGAGAGGCGGGCCTCTTAATCACTAGGCCACCACTGATTTCTAATTATTTATATAAATATTTATTTATATCAGTATTTATTAATTTTAATAATTATTTATATAAGTATTTATTAAAAATCTAAAACTAACTACTGAAAAATCAAAGACTATGTCTTTTTTGGCTTTTTTACTTCAATATTATATTAAAACATTATATTGTTATTTTCTACCACATTTCCAACTTGTCTTGAATATTTAGTGAATGACGTTTTAGCAGCTGTCTTGGGAGTACATGTAAACAACATTTTCAAATAAATTTCCTGAGCTTCAAGTCTATCATTGCTTTGTATGACTACAATTTATGTTTTCATTTTGCACCAGCTTTATCCTTATAAGTGTAGACCAAATTTATTACTTAAAATATATGTAGTTCTATTAAGCTACTGTAAAGACACAAAGATTATTCGCAAACTGAACTTGCCTCGTGACATTATTCTGTTACTTAACTTTTTGAAATTACATCCTTGGTTAAGATTTAGAAGTTCAAGCTGTGAGAGCTCCCCCACATCATATACGGAAACAGCAATACAAAACTTCTCAATTTCGCAAGTCGGTATTTCAATACAAGATATAAATTCTTATAAGTCTCGTTATTTAAAATTATATAGATATTTTGAAATACATAATACAAACTATATATTTTCAAAGACAAATTTAAACTCCACTTCAACTTTTTATTTCTTTACATTTGTCTGACAGATAAGCTACATATCACATGTTTATTTTTTGTTCTACCAAAATTCTTTTATTCACAAGTCGTTGTACGCTTGAGAACAAATACTTTATAACCAAGAGCTTATCTTTCAGACACACAGAGATATTCAGATTATGGTTTCCATTCAGCGAAAGTACAGAATATATAATATTATCTAAAGAATTATATAATATTAAAACCACTATTATGGATTTTAAATATTTAAACAAATAATCTTATTAGAAATTTCAATAAACCATCTTGTATTAGTTTTCAATCAACAATGACAAACCGGTTGTTTCAGATAAAATACAAAATTTTTGGTAATAAATATGTTTCTTGAACATATTAGACAAAAGATACGAATGGATTATGATAATGTATAGTCAGATTTTTACTTATTAAATTAAATTTTGATGTAAACAATTTATTTGTTTCAGCAATATTCGTAATTTTTTTTTCTTAAATTTCTGTATATTAATACAGTTCTTCGTACTAATAAGAATTTGATTTTTGTCCTGAAATACTGACTTGCAAAATTAAGAAGTTTTGTTGTGCTGTTTTACAAATTACGACACAAACAATATGATCTATATTTTACTCATAATTTTATCAGACTGGTGTCGTATTTTCAGAGATAGTCTTATTGTTATGTTTTGATTTGGTTGAGACAGCATATAACAGAAATTCTTTGTTACATAAGCATAATGCTATAATCTTTTCTTAATGAACCATCTGAAGAAGGTCGAAGTTCACCTTAATTCAGGATTTACCGTTTCATTGCGGTGCTATATAGTCTTTATCCAATTAACTTTCAATCAAACACATCACACACAGCTGTTGCTTAATCTTGCGATCGATAACTATTACCTTGAGTGTGATTTTGCTTGAGCTACTTATTTAAAACGAAGAAGTTACTATCATTGCTTTCAAAGTAATGTAATATAAAAGTGGAGTAAAAAATATATTAATTCGTTAAATCGTTAGAAAATATCGACATTTTAATACCTCAATCTTTATTGATTTTAAATGAAACTTTTATTAAAACTGTACTATTATGCTTACTGTAATTTTAGACAATGTATGTATAACCTGACGAATTGTATTAAATTATGTGACACAAGCGAAGATTTTATTAAGAGACAAGAATGTACCAAATCGACACATTAAGACATCAGAATGTAAACTAATTTAAGAGGATAAAAGCAACCTTGCTTTAGTTCATACGTATGAACAGCAATTACGTTAAAATAATAATCATCTATTATATCATTTGAATCAACTGCAACATATAACTATCGTCATTTTAGAGCATTACAGGAACTTGTAAAATAGTGTAAAAGTTAGATTCTTGTACATTATATACAATATCCAAATCAGTTAGCTTCTTTATATAAAACACGGAACCATACAAGTTGTTATATTATATAAGACAACCCTTACAAAATCATTTTGAACACCATGATACGTGTTAGTTTGTGTCTCGGTTAAGTTTTTAATTATATTTATTGATCCAGTTTTTGTTTTTGTAACTAAACAATTGGTCGGAAGTGCGCTATTTTTTTTATTGTAAATAAAACCACGCAAAAGTTGAGCCAGTTCTTGAGACCTAGTAAGAATATCATTCTTTTATAACGAGTTGGCGTATACAAGGTCGATTATGATTACGGTTTGTCATATATTAGACAACAGCATCGTTTAAAACGTTTAAAGAACATAATTCATATCATAAAAAAATCAGCAGTTAGTAACCATACATGTACGGACAAATCACATCTATTATGACAAACCACACATGCAAACACATATACCAAGATTTATTTTCAAGGCCTTTTTTAATTCAACAAAAATAAAAACTCTACAAAGAATATGATAATTACATACCGATCCCTCGTAAAGATGACAATCAAAAATCCTTTACCACACTGTCCAATTTTAAAAAACTGATATATAAACTGCTGGAATTCATAGTGGTACACGAAAATAAAAATAAGAGATTGTTGGCGCTAGTTAACAGAATATACAATCCTTTCATCACATCTTCCCTTTACCACTGTCATTGTATTGTAAACTACCGCGGATAAATTTGAAAAACGAATGTGTATATTTCAGTCAGAGTTACGTACAATATTTGAAAAAGCAGAACTTCTTTTAGCTACAAGTTTGTATCAGAATTCACTAATATCATTGATTTCAGGAGTCTTAAAATTTAATTTAAAGTTACCCAAAGGCTAGCTTTCAATTTAATTAAAGAAATGTAAATTGAGTCTTCAATATAAAAAGTTCATTTTGGATTAATAAACCAGTTTTTTTTTTTGTTGAAATGAACTTCGATATTTTATGTTTGATATTATACGGTTAACATACTTTATTATACGGATTTCAGATAATGGTGTCATAAAATTATATTTATATTTTTCGGATGCCGTCACACCGGTTTAAAATGTTTTTAATTTCACTGTTTCATGTTAACGAGGTTACACTTTTGAAATATTTCGTTTAATCTAAAGCAAATATATCGACTCGTATTTGACTTTCAAATTCAAATACTGTAAGGTACTATTTCTTCTGACTTTGAAATATTATACCGAAAATTATAATTAAAATATCTGTTCGATTTATCTAAAATCATCAAAAAAATCTATGAAACATTTTCATTATTTTATTAAAAACAAAAAAAAATATTCATATTCCTTATGGTGAGCAATTCCGAAACAAAGTGGAAATCTAAACACTCCTACTTTATACATACTAGCAATTAGTCTAATTGTTATTATTCTAATCCCACAAACCACTATGATTAAATTAAGTCATCATAGATACTATCTGGCTTCTAAACATGTGTTTTTATAAAAAAATAAAGCTAGTGTTACTTAATTATATATAAAAAAGTAATGTTTTGCCATCTGTCTTTACTTGTTGAACTAGTTCTTAATTATTACAAGATTTATTTTTCGTCTTTATCTAAAGATATATTATTTTATAGTTGGTTGTACGACGAAGTCCTGTGAAAAACATACAACTATTCTAAATAGTTTGTTACGCAAGCATAACCCGATATTAAGTTTTCGGTATAAAAATTGTGTAAAGGACGGAATGCTGACTCTGAGCTATCGGTGGGACTGGGAAAGTGAAGTGAAGGTGTCCACCACACGCCTTGCACCATCGGTGAGAATGAAGAATGGGATTTTACATATATTTAGTCTGGAGTCAACCGCTGACTTACAGACACCTCTTTAGTATGTAGTTAGTTATAAGACTTAATTATAGAATGGGTCTTAAGTCAATCGCTGACTTAAAGACCCCGCCCTAGCTAGTAGTTAAATTTAAGTCTTAATTGGTAATTGAATATATTTTGTAAGTAAAACGGATTTTTCTTGCATCCTTCGCTGCCACCAAACGTAACTGGTTAGACAATATTTTGATGTTCAACTAACGTACATTCGGATTTCATATTGAATTTCTAGCCCAAACTTTTATTTTATTTACAATAGTATTCGATTGACGTGTTGAAACATCGTGTAAATATTGTGTAAACATTTCATTCGATTTACTTTTAATAAAAAGTGGATACAAAGCTAGCTTAGCCATGAAAATTATTTCGTGGTATATTAATAGTAGATATAAGTTTTGGCTATACTTAAATGTAATTTTAAAATTTAAAAACTGGAAACGAAAATATTTTGAAATATTATTGTAAATATTTGGTGTATTCATAATATCACTACATTTTTTTTTATATCTTGCTATGTGATATTGAAAGAACACCTAATTGGATATCGTTAGATTTGGTCTGAATTCATAAAAAGGGTGAAAGTACCCTTTTCTTTGTCTTTTACAACAACCATTTATTCATAAAACGAACTTTGTGGCTCACAGTAGATAAAGATTACACGGGGTAAACTTATCTTGAGGCAAGCGAAATTATTGAAAAATAAAATAACCTGCTTAGTTTAGGCTTGGTAGAATATTGTTTTTTGTTTATTATTTGACAAACAATGAAATATTATTTATAACATTATTAAGTAAAATATATTAAAATTGACACTGCATTTCTAAAAATTAAGTGCGTCTATTTAAATTTGTGATGTTTTATATCTACTAACAAAGTTCCTAATTGTGACTTCAGCCGGGTCGGTTAAATTTTATTTCACTTAAAAGTTAATCCCGGTTCGTTTCTCTTCCATTCTACACGACACTGGCAGAACATACTGTGCACGTCTTGGCACGTATGCAGGCAATATTTTAAACAACCAATCAAAAATAAAGTGAAGATAATATTATAATGTATTTAAACTGTTTATAAGACATTAAGCAAACTATCCGTCCCTTCAGTGCTCTTAAAGGTTTCGTAATGTTGATGATTTCGCATTTCAAAAAGATTTCTCGGAGCTGTTCAAAATAATGTGATATTTTTTCAAGATTCAGTCATCAGTAAGACTAGACAGAATTCTTAAGTAGCCGTTAAATATTTATTTGTTGTTTAAATAATATCCAATTTTATTCGGCGTTAATCTTTGAAAACTTTTTTTTAACAATTTACAAAATTATTGAAGAAGAATAAAATACATGTGGTGAAAGTTAAATCAAATCACTGTGCACTGTTAAACTCTCAATGTCATGATGAAAAGAAAATTAGAATAAATTTTTTCTTCACTATTGCTTATTAATAATGCATCTTAATTTTATTTTAAAACATTTCAGTTATATCTGAACTGCAATAAAGATTAGAAATCATACGTCCTACAACGTCATCATTATAAATAATTCGAATACATTGAAAATATTTTATATTGAAATACTAAGACATTTGTCTTCCATGATCATATAAAGGTTAAGAAAATATTAAAGTATGTCACTTAAATAATAATTTTACCTATTTACGATTTAAATGTTTTACTCCTAAAAAATTGCAACTTATGGAAACATAAATTTAACTATTCAATTGTATTTGTATAGAGAAATTTAAGACTTCAACTAAATAATTCTTTGTTCTATCATTAAATTAGAATATTTATCGCCATTCTTGACATATGTCAACCGTATAACGATTACAATCATATATATCGGCGCTATCAGCTTTAATAACGGATGCGATATGAAAATAATTTCATCCTGTCACCAATTTTTATTAAAACTCATTAGTATTCATGATTATTGTTAAAAGTAAAACGAAATCAAAGATTGTTTAAAAGGAGAATAGAACTATGTTTAAATCTTGTTATAAATATGACGTCTGGACGCACGACGGCAGACTTCAGTGTTCAGTGAGTGCGTATCATTGAAGTATGTGATTATGAAGAACCTTCGAGAAATACAGGAGCATTAAGAACAATTGAAGTTTCATTTTAAAATATCATGTAACGCTCTAGAAGAAGTGACATTTGTAACGTCAGCGAGGCTGGCGTCTCTATATCTCTTTTAAAACAACGAATGTGTAATAAATCCGATATATATATTTTACACAAATAAATATTCTTTTATTCTATTTCATAAGTAAAATACATTATATTAACTGAATGGTTCTGTGTTTACGTTTGTATACTGATTCTGACACATTCACATAATATCCATCCATAACATTCTATGGTATTCTCACAAAATAATGTTTACAAAATACTACAAATCCACTATAATTTCCCCAATTTTCTGGCTACTCCAAATACAAGTAACACTGATTGCAACAACCTAATATTTTGGGCTTCATAAATTACAGCTTTCATCACACCCTCATCCACAAACGAAATAAGGTCGTGTATTTTTTTTTCAGATGTTTTTTTTATTTACAATCATGCGATTATAAATGCTTAGAAAATTTGTTACAATATACAAACTTGTATGCTAACTGCAAATAATTTTGAAGGTCTTTGAGATGAAAGTCGTTTGCTGAAAAGACTTAGTTGTTAGAACATTTAACTATTTTCAAACAAACAACCTAAAACTGAAATTTAATCTAAACAATTGTTTTCATACGTGTTAGTTTTTGATTTAGAAAGATATGAACATTTGAAGTTTAAAAATAAAACGCATTACCTTATAAAAGTACTTCACAAACAAATATTTTAATCATCTGCAACTAGGTATAGAAACATAATTAATTACATGCTACTTACGAGATACTCAATAATTAATTATTTTTGAGTTCGATAGTCCTCTTAATTTTTGTTTATTAATTATTTCATAAAACAGTCACTCTATTTTATGTTAGTGATAATATACATTATAAATAAAATAAGTATTAAAATATTTTGAAAGTTTTCTCTTTTCCTATTGATTTTTAAAAAATCTCATACTTTGAATATTTTGTATGGAAACAAGAAATAGTGTAAATAGAATCTCATTTGTACCAAAAATTTATTACAACATAAAATACCAGCCGTAAAATTAAACTCTATAACTCTTAGTAACATTTCAGTGAAGAGTTCCCAAAGGAAGTAACCGAGTTTCATGATCTCAGTGTGATTTTCGGTGTAAAACTTATATTTCCAGCTCATATGGAAGCCACTGAAAAATGCGAATACTGCAGTGTGTAATCAGAAATATGGCCAAGGATTTTTTGATATTGAGGTGACAGAATAATTTTTAGACACCTTTTTCGAAATTTACTAAGTAAACAAAAATTTTGGAGGAATACTTTAACTACATTCAATCTCTTCTACCTTCACCTTGTTATTTCCTACGTATAAATAGTTTAATAGCTTATTAATTACCAAATATCAAATATATTGTTAGATATTGTAATAAATTGCTAATTTATGGTGTTAAAATGTTTAATAATTGTTAATATTAATTTGTGAATTCACTCACTATTGCAAATGTTAATGGAAACTATAGAGTAGTTATAAAAAACGACTGCCAAGTGTTATAATGTCTTTAATGCAACCGGCAGTCAATTCGAATTGTTTGGTTGACCAAAATCGGCGAAAGCTTCATCCAGTGTGCTTTATTAACTTGTATTGTATTACAACGAGCGCTTATACTTTGTAAGTAATATTTTGTCTTTTCTACGAGGTTCTAGCTATTAGCATTAGTATGAACAGTTGCCTTGAGATTTAAGCAAAACTGGACAAGTCCGAATTTTGTTGTGTCGTTTGGTTCGAGACCGAGATACAAATATAAATGGTACGCTTGCCTCCCTCAGTCAGTGGAGACCCGAATTACTGCACCTACTACCCACAAAACCTGTCCCCGCCAACCGTTAGCGACCACATAAGAGGACCTGTCTATCTTTGGGGAGTTCGGACATTCCTACAGTCCTCTGGTCAAGCGTCCACTGTCATGGAAAGTCTAGTTCAAAGTAGAAACAAAGACACTAGTTTCATTCACATTAATTGGACTTTCTCTTACTCAAGTGCACCCTTCTGATATTGAGTTCATTTATTTCCTTTGATAGAGACGTTTTGTTTGAACTGTAATAATATAATTCCTACATACCTTACAAGCCAAAAGCTCTCTCCCTTTTTCGTTAATATTCCTTGATTGTGACAAAGCGAAACAGTTTTGCCTTCCTCGAGTTATAATTTGAGTGTCTTCAAGGCAAGAGTGATTAGACCATCACTGAGATACTTCAACACCTGCGTCTTCATTTCCACCTTTCATCAAATAAAAAGACACTTCTAACAATAATTTCAAAACCTTTTTTTATATTAACAATATGTGTGACCCTTAATGTACGAAATATTATTAAAATTGTATTAAATGGATGATTTCTAAAAAGTTATATCACTAAAAAATACTTCGCGTGCAAAACTTGTTAGTAAACACAAATTCTTAGAAATATTGAATTGAACTGATTAAAAACTGCTATATGATTGATAATAACAATACATAAAGTAAACATAAACATGAAAGAAAAAGAATAAAAGATCGAATATATATATACACATATATCCATATTAATAAAAATACTTTCTTACCAACAAAAACGATTTCATTTAAAACGCATACAAAACGTTGACATTCGTCGATGTAGGATGTTCAATTCCAATATACGACGTGAAGTGAATTTGAAGCTGCAACCGAAAGAAAAGATATTTTGACTGTGCGATATCCCATATCTGATTGAAAGTTGATGATAACTTAAAAATTACTTTGATTTAACATAAACGTTTGCACAAAGTAAAGAAAAAAATTCGTTACTTTATTTATATTCCATCTAAGATATTATAAATTACATCCTGACACTCTTATATCATTTATAAGTACTGTAAATGTGAAGGTGAAATGATAAATGAAGAAATCCCTTAAGGTGACTGACATTAAGTGAGAAAAGTGGTGTCTGAAGATAATTTACTTTATATCAATATCTTACAGAAATACTCATCACTAACCATATATTTTACTTTTTGTCATAAAATCAGATTCTTGTTAATTAAACTTAAAATATGCTGACGATACTTTTTCTGAGTTTTATCAATTACTAGAATACATTACATATACATAAAAATATTTTAATTCACCTAGAACTAATAGTAGTTTTAAATAAACAAAGTCGCTTCTCAAGGTTATTATAACTTTACTATTCTGTCTTTTATTTAATAACTTATAATTAAAACAGTTTCTTAGAATATATGTGTCACCGTAATATTAGTCCGGCAGGGGATCAAGACGACAATAATACATTTCATACCAGTTCCAACTATAAGTTTAGAAGTTGGTTTTTATTGAGCCATTTACGTGTGAGTATATATATATAAATGTATATGTGAATAAACTCAACGTTAGTGACAAAGTAACAACATTACTATGATAAATATGTGATCTCTGTCTCAATTGATAAATTTAGTCATTGTTCTTAAAGAATCTAGGAAACCACATAACAAAAACTTTTAGGGAATAGTAACTTAACCCAAATTCTATATAATATAATAGAAAATAATTTTACGAAATCAATAAACATTGACTGAGCAGGAAAGCGGACCCTGGTTTCTCCCACCCTGGCGGGACGAGCGACCGGGATAAACGCTAGGATGATGATGATGATGAATAAACATATTTTTTGTATTAGGTACATAGTATGCTTATATATTTTCTTGATTCTTCTATACCTTAACTTAAAAGACAATCTATAAAAACCTTTGTGTTTTAATAATTATAATTAATATAATTAAATGAAACGTCAATTCGAGACAGAGGAGTGTTTAAAATCATAAAGAGACTTAATTTCAATTTATTTTATAAAGGCCTTGTTTTAATAAAAACTTACATAAGAAGATTGATCAAACCTATGCATAGAGATATTAGACTCCCATTTTTAATATACAAAACAGAAATTTATAGTATGCATTCCTTTATCTGGATAACGTAATGAATGGTTCAGGGTAAGAATATATAAAAAAGGGTAAGAATATAAATAAATGAGAAACTACAACAAATATTTTTTTGTATTCCGTTTGCTTCTTAATCTATACTTTATTGTATCAATTATATTTTTTATTTGTTGAAACAAACTTTTTCTTATACCACGCGTTTTTTTTATTGTTTTATATTCATAAGATCAAAACTTTTCGGTACTTCCACCGCAGCCATCATGGATGGATGAGATGAAACATTTTTTTAACTTTAAAAACATTTTTTTTTTATAATTTGAAATTTTCAATGACAGTTGAGGTATCATTTATCATCATTAACAATAATCTCAAGATTACAGACATTTCGATTTAAAAATATCTTAGAAGAAAAAGAACTCATTATCTTTTACTTTTCCTTAAGAAGTAGTGCCGTTAGTTAAGCATGAAATTGCTCTCCAGGGGCTGGAAAGTATTCCACACGATTAGAATATTATTATAAAATGAATTTATTTATACTCGATTTTTTACTTTAGAACACACACAACACAAAAAGAAACATAAAATCGCACACAGATATTTCATTTACTCGTCTATTATGTATATTTTTAGATTTATTATATCGAATTTTGGTGATATTATAAAACTTTTTTTTGTTTAAACATATTGGAAATTATTACCGCAATTAATAATAAGTGGAAAAAATGTGTCAGTTTGCGATATATAATCAAAACCGTAATAATGATTATCCAAACACAGCCCTTTGTCCGACAATATGCTTGCTCACGGAGCTTTGTCACAGAAGACCAATTTTTCATGAAAATTAATACTTAGATAATTAGGAGCCAGACTAAATGTTTTTTCGTCTCAATACAACTCTTCAACTCTCACTATTCTCTCAAACATTATTTTATTATATATGTATATTATTTATAATTAATGTTTTGGTGTAAGAATGACTAATACTCTTATTTCTTATAAACGGACAAAATTATGTGAGTAAGACGCAACCCTTACATATTTTTTCACAATGCAGTAGAGTGCGTAATCATGTAACAATTTTGTAAGATACCATAGTTTTCCATATTAAATTTTACTTTAGAAGTTCAGTATTGCCATTTGTGAGGTCTTATTTATTAAAATATGTAGCCTTACTAAATTCTTCACATAAATATAATCGATGAATTTACAAACTACTATTTAAAGATATTAACATTATAAATATCCACAGAGCTACGAGTGATATGTTAAGACAAACGTTAGCAGTAAAAAGCTGTACCCGACCCATATCACACAAAAGCAAGGATGACTAAGGAAATAAGTAAATAGGGATAATAGTAGGATAATATAAACTAAATTATGACAATATTAATTTCAAGCTTATAAAATTAAATTGGATAATGTCTTTTGGAGATGAATATTCTCTTTTCTATAATCTACAGACTAAATTGATTATAAATTATTTTATAAAACAATGTTAATGAACTCAATATTATTAAATTTATTTTGTTCCAAACAAGCATTTGCTATAAGAACAAATTGAAGCGTCCCACTTACAATATTTTTATTACATCAATTACATAAGTCTGTCTATTAAATTAATTTATTGTCAGAGGTGACTAACCTTAAATCACCCAATAATCTGTTACTCATACACAACTTATATTCTCATTGGTCACTTGATTCCACATACACATTATAACCTTTTAATTTCCTGATGTTTCAAGAGGTTAAAAATATTTCTTTGATTAAAACAAATATTTTTTAAGAAACGCCCAATTCTATAAAATATATTATTACATTAAATGTTTACCTATCACATTGAAGTATAAAAAATACATTACCTTGGATGGTTGAGTAACATTAACTAACAACTTATAAGTGATTAGCTTGATGATAGAAGTATTATCTACACACAAACTGTCGAACCACCCTCGTTATGTTAGAGCTCTGAAGTTATTGACAAAGACGACATATTTGTTAGTCATCAAGTGAACTGGGGTGAAGAATATTAATTAGACTTTAGAATTAACTAACTTTTAAGATCCATTGAACTATGTATAATTAAAAGTATTTTCAAATTAAATTAAAAATTATGGAATGAACGTTGGTAATATTATTTTTCATAATATTTTAATTTGTGCCATTAAATTTAAAGGGAAACTGGATAAAAAGTAAATAAATAAGATTTTCCAAATTATTGAATAATATAACTTATATGAAATAGGTGTTGTAACATAATACAAACTGAACTCACACATTACAAAAGACTCGAAGGAATTTTACTATAAACAGTTAAGAATGTTATTTGTATATTTTTATACAATACCATTGAAATCGCATTGATTAAATATTGAATATAGCTAAATTTCGTAATACTATGATACCAATATTCAAAAACCGTCACCAATTTTAATTTAAAAATGATCCGAGTCTTAAACTTCCTTAAGTTAAGTGTAATTTTTTTTTCAGCAATCTTACAAAATGATACAATATTATATTGATACTACTACTATTATATGAGATTGATACATATACTTAAAGATACAATGATTAAGCTTTTGTAAATAATACTCCGAAGCATAATCTTATCATTTTACTACTAAAATAAAAAATTACACTGTATTAAAATATTGTAACTACTTATATCTATTCCTACTAATATTATACATGCGAAAGTAACTCTGTCTGTCTGTTTGGTACGTTTTCACGCCCAAACCACTGAATTGATTTTAATGAATTTAATGAAATTTGGTACAGAGATAGAGTTGACCTTGAGAAAGAACATAGGATAGTTTTTATCCCAGAATTTTGAAAGGTTCTCTTGGAAACGCAATATAACCGAACTCCACGCGGGCGAAGCTGCGGGCGGAAAGCTATGTAGTATACTATACTCGCCATACTCTCAAACATCTCCTATTATCTTTATTTTATAACTCGATTACTATAAAAAAAAAACATAATTTTATAAGCTCAAAATACGTAAAATATTTTTAGACGGTATGTTTTTCATATAGCTCTTACGAAGTGACTGGCTTTAGTTCAAACTTTTCGATGAATGTTGCTTCTTGATTATGCTTTACAGCACAAGTTGTGACATGACAATGGTAACGACTAATTATTATTTTTTTAACTTACGAAGCAAAATTTTTATACTTATCGTCGTATATAGACTAATTCCCTAATTTAAATTTCACATATACTTATTATTTCTCTACTTTCATTTTACGGATAACTAACTTATCATGTTTCTCTTGTTTTATATTAAATTCTTTAATTCTCAAGTCATTGTGCGCTGGAGAGCAAATTCTTTGTGATCTAGAACTTATCTTTCAGTCACAAAGATATTGAGAATACAGATCCGTTTGAGTCAAAGTAAAGAATATGTTATTTTTTTCCGAGAATCATATAATATTAATACCATAAAATGATGGAATATATTCTGTATAAAATAATTTTATGATAAAATTTTAATAAACTCTAATGTAATCATTAGTTTGAAGACAGAGAATGCGGCGAACAAGATGGGCTAGGAAAATAGATCAAAAGTTACTTAAACAACAATTTTAAAAATTTCATTTCTGAAATGTATTGATTATTTTAAAAAAATCCTTCCTATTAATAAATTCGATAAAATTCAAAGTTATAATGTATTATACAGTAGTATATTTCTTAATTGAATGTTTTTTTTTTTTATGTGAATGGTGGCAATCGAGCAGACGGCCCACTTGATGGAAGGTGGTTACCGTCGCCCATGGACATCCGCAACATCTCTGTTTCGTATGCGTTGCCAACCTTGTTTTTTAAGGATAGGAAGGGGTGGGAATAAGGAAATGGTAGAAAAGGGTAGCAATAGGGAAAGGGCAACCGGCTCTCTCACTCATCGGACGAAACGCAGCCATTAAAGGGTACTTCACGCCGATCTTCTGTGAGTGTCTTGTGTCTTAATTGAATGTAGATTATATTGTCTTTATTCACCTAACTTTCAATGAATTATTAAACATACTGCTCTTACTCATTCGATTATTATTACATCCTTATTCAACAAATGATATCATGATGCAAGCTTTGTCTCGGAAGTATATAAAATATATTTATATTTGTTTATGAAATGATTACTTTCGTTTGGATCACTTTGATTTTGTTTCTACCACTTGTTTTCTAATTTTGAAGGTATTAACTAGCAATTTAAATTCGTTTTATTAGTTTTCTACAACATTTTTGTGCTATTTCTATAAAATGATTTGATACTTTTGACCAAAAAAGTTTCAACATTGCAGTTGTATTGCAATCACGTTACAATCCGTCAGACGAGTAAGTAAACAAGGTAATATGAAATTGCTGACTGTCGCAAGTCATTCCTGAACTAATACCGCTTTATTTACAGTATTTTTTAAATATTATTTTCCTATAGCAATTTGGTGTAGTTAAGTTGTATGTAACACAAGCAAAGAAGATTGTCTTAACATTCTCAGCTAAGTATCAAATTATATTCAATAAGATTTTTGGTATAACATCATTGAAGAGATTTAAGAAAGATATGATCCGATAACTGTCATCGTTGTATTATGATACAATAACATTTAATTGTTCCTAATAATAATTGTACACTATTACGGGATTATGAGAAATTACCTCAAATTGAAATATGTAATACGTCGCATACCGTCATCATAAAAAGCATATAATTTTAAGCACAACACGTTATTCCAAATTCATTTTGAAATACAATGCAGTAGATTTTATATTTAAAGCAATAACATGAAAGTGAAAATTAATCACCTACATTCTCATATTTTCCTAAAACATTGTGAACAATATATAAATTTAGTAATCCGAAATCGTTGTAGCCAAAACATTAAACTATTAATTAATATTCAATAATATAATTATTTGGTTCAAAAATTTAATTAAAAGTTACCCACAGGCTGCCTTTTCTACTAAAAGGAAAAAGGTACAAAACGTTCCAGTTTTGGATATACATATATATCACACCTACTAAAATATAAATTCACTGATACATTTATTATTAAAGCCCTTAGTTATTTTCGAACAGAATAAAACAAATATTTTTTATATAATTCTTCATATACATATTTTGTAATATAAAACTAAATAACCTTCACAGACAAAAAATAAAGAATTGTCTAATAGCATAAAACGTCTGTATTTATATTAAAGTATTTTCATTATATTTCAGCAAAATATAATTACTATTATCTTTGTTTACAACTATCTGAACAATAACAAAATATTTGAATCTAGTTCTTTGACGTTAACAATAATTATTCAGTGTCTAGATTATAGGGATATCTAGCTAGCAAGTAATTATCTAAATGCTTTTACTTTATGGATGGCCATTAGTCCAACTATTATTATTGTTCCCATCCCACGTACCACTATGATTTAATTAAGTCATCATAGACATTATTTGTCTTCTATTCACGTTCTCGATAATATTACTAAACTAGTTTATTCTTGTTAAATATTTGTTTTACATACATTTATTATATACTCGTATATATATTGATATTGATGTAAGTACTTGATGAAGCTTCAGCTTCGGTCTCTTAGAGACAATATTTTGTTGTAAGAAACTTTTAGTGCTTGAATTATTTTTTAAATGATTTTTTTTCTACATTCCGATATGCTTATTCATGGGAAGAATAGGTAATCTTTATAAACCTTTCGAACTAGATAGGAAAACATATACTAACATAGGAAAGTATGTAAGCAAATTCCAAATTCTTAAGGCGATAATATAGTCATATCTTAAATCAGAAACCTCTCGGTATAAAGTTATATTTCATTCTAAGTATATTTTATTTCACTATTTTAAAATATAAAACGCTATAAAGGCACTCCCTCCAAAGCTTACATCGGTAGCTTTTAAATAATATTTTATTTATGAAATATGGTCATAGTAACTTTTAAAACTTCCTCTTAGCCACGATTTATTTTTGACTGAAACCCTAATAGCACTAACTCGACTAACTGGTACTAACTTGACATTTTATTTCTGGTGTATAACTATTTTCTCCTACACGGACTATTTGCGGACCTCACAAAATGAACAAGACCAGTATAGACATTAAAAATTTCATCTGGAATCTAGATAGGCTTACTACTTATTATAGAATGTAAAAGTAAACCGAAAGCATAAATACAATATATTCCTTCTGATATTAAATAAATATTGTTCCACGAATATTTAGATATTTAAGAAACAATATTATAACAACATAAGGTTTTTTAGAATAATGTGGTGAAATAAAATAATTTTTAAGTAAAAAAAACAGACTTTAAAAAACGATTTAACTTATAAGCAAAAAATTATTTTGTACTTAAATACTATTTCCTAAGCTAACCTATTTAGTAATTAGAAAAAGCAGATAACATCAGATTTCAATTTTGGTATATTCATATTGTCACTTCCATGGAGAAAATATAACATACAAGTAAACTTAATATCATAAGCAACAAATCAACCTTACACTACAGAAATATTTTTTACGTTACATATGTTTTCCTAGTTCAAAAGAAAAAATATAATATTACTAAGTTTTCACAAACAAACGGTGCCTACGAGAGATATGCGAGATAAGCTAATTTCGTTTATGATTTTGTTATAAAGCAAGATCCCCGAGTTGTCAGTTCTTACTCATTATTTGAAGGACAAAACAATGGTTATAGGTTAGTATTAGTATCTACAGTAAACGTATACATGGTATGTAGCTTATACCGATGGTTATTTCTCAGGAACCAGGAGCTACGGGTCAGCAAAAATTGTACTCACTTTACTTATACACTGAGGTCTGATTTTTACGTGTGCTGTAGGAAATATTGTAAAGAAATATCAATGAATACTGCCTTCTGTTGATAGTACATATTTTTACCAGACGCTCTAAGTATCGGTTGCAAAAAAAAATATCAAAATTCTTATGATTTTAGCATTATTAGTTAATCGTTATCAGAATTAAATGATAATAAATCATTTAACTATTATTAAAAGCTTTCATTGGAAAAGTACGAGGTAATTTTAATATAACAGTAATAAAACAGCAATTAATTATCGTACATACTGATTGAATGGATGGATGAATGATGGATATTTGTCCCCTAAGCTTGGTCCGGCAACTTACAAAATACATTTTAATAGTCCTCGAAATATTAAATTAAAAGAACAAGTGTTAAACTGTAAGTAAGATTGCATTTTATATAATACGATATAAAGAATCCCCTTATATTCATGTCCTATTACTGATACACTGCAACATTCCCTTATATTCATATATCCAGAATTGATTAATACTTTAAATTCATTTTATAGTTAATTAATTTGTTTCAAGTTGTTTTGTTTTATTTGAATTATAATAATATAGAGAGGATCTCTATATTATTATAATTTTAATAAGTACTTTCACTCACTGGAAAGGCATAATATGTAATTGTAAATGAAGAAATCGTTAACGGTTAGTAACTCTAGGGAAAGTGTTTACTTAAGACTAGCTTTCCGCCCGCGGCTTCGCACGCGTGGATTTCGGTTATATCGCGTTTCCAAGAGAACATTTCAAAAGTCTAGGATAAAAACTTTCCTATGTTCTTTTTCAAGGTCAACTCTATCTCTGTACCAAATTTCATAAAAATCAGTTCAGTGGTTTAGGCGTGAAAGCGTAACAGACAGACAGACAGAGTTACTTTCGCATTTATAATATTAGTAAAACTTTCAAGTAATGTGACGTTGAATTGTAGTATAATGTACCTACTGGGCCAAAATAACACCATTGAACATGAGTCAACTTTGATGACTTTTAATATACATATATTATGGTTTGCAAAAAATAATAATTTAAAAAATATAGAAAAGAAAGCTTATTAATAAGACTAAATTAATGAATTAGTTTTACTGCATAGCAACAACTTTCATGTGAATGGGTTTTGAGACGGCCTTGTATGGGGCTTTCCCACTGTGCGGCTACCGACGACCGACGGCAGCGGAGCACAGTGGGACAATCGCGTATGTTCGTCTCAAAACTCTGTATCTCAGTTATTTCAAAACTGAATGATCTATAATTTTGCACACATAAATGTGAAAGTAAAAGTCTTAATATAAAAAATAATAATTTTGAAAATTATGTCTATAAATTTATTTAAAAAATAAATATGTATAAATATGTTTTGGCACCGTATCAGAAAATTCGCAAATATGCGCAACTATTTTTCTCCTTGTGTAAACTAATATAAAAAGATCGTAATACAATAAATATCTCGACATCGACAAACAGCAGTGAACGGGTAAGTCTCATTAAAAAAAAGTAAGCCGAAAATTATACCATTTAAACTATGGTGGTTAATTTTAATTAATTTACTTATTATACATAACATTATTTAACAAAAACGCTATGAGAAGATTATAAGCATTTCAAAAATGTATAATACTTATACATTCATATCAAAAACTTTGGAGTAATGTGGCATTGAATTATAGTAGTGTATTATGCCTAAATGATATCATTGAACACGAGTTAGCTATGCCTTTTTATATACATTATGGTTTGCAAAAACTTATTTAAAATATAGAAATGAAGCTTATTTATAAGACTAAATTAATTAATTACTTTTACTCCATAACAACGACTTTCACGTCAAACGATTTTGAGACGGCATTGTATGGGGCTTTCCCAAGTGCACTATGAGAAAATCGCGTATGTGCTGTCTCATAACTCCGTATCTCAGTTATTTCAAAACTAAATGATCTATAATTTTAAAGTTTCATGGTTTTATCTTCTAAAATTAAGAAATCCCATACAAACTGTCAACCCTTATTTCACCCCTTCACTGGTTGAAATTTCAAAAACGCTAGATCAAATCTTTAAATATATCCTATCAAGTGCTTAAATATAAAGTTTCATGGTTTTATCTTCTAAAATTAAGAAATCCCATACAAACTGTCAACCCTTATTTCACCCCTTCACTGGTTGAAATTTCAAAGACGCTAGAACAAATGTTTAAATATATCCTATCAAGTGCTTAAATATACAGTTTCATGGTTTTCTCTTTTAAAATTCAGAAATACCGTACAAACTTTCAACTCCTATTTCAACCTCTTCATCCCCTTTTTCGCAATAAAAGGTAGCCTATATTTTTCTCAGGGTCTAAAATTGTCTGTGCCAAATTTCATCAAAATCGTTTGAGAGGTTTAAGCGGGAAAGCGTAACAGACAGACAGACAGAGTTACTTTCGCATTTATAATATTAGTTGTGATTGACTTCCCCCCGTACCCCAGTGACGCTTACATAGAGCCTACATCGCATGCTGGCTAGCTGAGCGCGATGAGCGTCAACCATGCGCCTTTTTTCTAATACTTGCATTTTTAAACTCGTGATATCTTCCGAATGAAATGTCCGAATTGAATAATTCAAAAAGTTATAAAAAGGTATTGAAGCCGTCTTGAATTAAAAGTAATTTATTTTGATAAGGATTAATACCAAGGTACAAATAAAGAGCCTTTTCAAGCGGCGGCATATAAATTAAATTTTTAGAATAATAAACCGCTTACTGTGACATAACTATAATATTTAGACATACGCTGTCGCGACCCTTTTTGTAGATGGTAATGTTCTGCAAAGTCGTAGTATATGATTAGGTTCTATCATCAATAGTTTTCGCAGCGCACGCGACGTAAGGAATTTTTCAGATCATTTTTTTACACCTTGGGTTACATTATTGGAGTTTTAGTACGGATCTCTTATTTCTATTTAAATATAATATAGCTTATATTACTCTGGAATAATGTAGCTTTCTAAAGGTGAAAGAATTTTTGAAATCGGTTCAGTAGTTTCGGAGCCTATTCATAACAAATAAACAAACAAATCTTTCCTCTTTATTAATATAGATAATACAAATATTTTTAGAAAGACAGTTATTTTGTTTGGATAATAATTGCTTAAAAATCATTTATACAAAAAATATTTGTTGTTATTAAATGTATTACTTCTTTTATTATTGTTTTAAACGTCTTATTGCTTATTGTAATAATATATGTATCACAGCGTGTTATTGGAAATATATACAAACCAAATCAGTTTTCAAAGTCGTTGCCATGGAAGTAACAGTAATTTTAGCGTTCATACTTGTTTATACTAATTAAAAAATTGTTGCTAATAATAATTACAGAAAATATAGTTCGAGTTGGACATCGTAGAATATTCCAAACTGCTGACTCCAAAACCATAGTTAAAAGTTGAATTTCACTATTCATTTCACTATTTTCATATTAATATGTTGAATTATGTATGGCGTCGTAAAATAACCCAAGAACTGAGTCACAAAAAATAACCGAGAAGTGGAGACGTAGAGACGGAGAGTACGTATGTAGTTAAATGAATATACGCGAAAGTCTTATATCTCATTAACTGAGCGCAGTGGCTTATACATATTAAGGATAAATTTTATACTCTGCTATATTCTAAGATATGATATAAAGAACGAAAAATAGTCAGCGTTTCACCGTAATAATTGTTGTTAGGTCTTTAAGCAATGTAAGTTCTTACTTACATGAAACGTTAAAAGTTTGGTACAAGTAAATAAATAAAATAAATAAACACGAATCTTTTCAATCGCAAGTGGTTCGAAGAGAGATTTATGACGTCATCAACAAAAATTCGTACATCTATCACATGTCGCTACCGATGGCTGACTAATATAGGTAAACTAACCGATACTCGGCCGAACATCAACTAAACTTGTAGTTTTTTATGTATACTCATTTTGCAAAATTGCCTTTCAATATTACGTAAATCAGTTAATATTTTGATATTACAATAATAATGTGCTCAAGTTTTAAAAAGCCTCTATATACTATACTTGTACACTAAGCTCATTGGAATTATAGGATTAATCATAAATTTCTTTCTATGATATCAAACGAGTAATTAAAATTTATATTTTAATGTCTTGTCTTCTACTAACATGTCTTCCAATTATATTTAGACTAAAAATTAAATGTTAGTACCCTTAAATGTTAATGATCTACAAAGAAATTTCACTGGCTTCTTGTTTTAACAAAATCTCTATTCAATTATATTCTCTCCTAAGTCCTAAATTTATAATCTAGGATTATATAGCTTTTGCGGTTGATATTTAATTACCACATAATCCTTTCTCACTTAATTTAAAACCACACCAGCATAGAAAAAGGAATAGCGACAAAAAACTTTAGTGAAATTATAAGGATATTTAATCTTGTTATTATTGCATAAAACCATTTCTTTTCGAAGAACTTTTATACTTAAATAATAAATATGTTAACAGCTAAACGAACAATATTATTAAACTGTGACAAATGACTTATGATGCAAAACAATGTGTGTTTTGGTATACATTTTTATAACATAGATTATTACATAAGCCCCCTTTTCCCAACTTTTCGAACAAGGGTCTGGTAGAGAATGCACATTAATAAGTAATTAAGTAAATATAAAAATCCTATAAATGCATTTATACAATTATTTAATTATTATTTTAAGGCCTAGTATGTAAAACTCCATGAGGAGTTTTACATACTAGGCCTACTAGGCTATAAAGTAATCTCTTAAATTTTTTAAAATATTTTTTGGTTTGTAATTCAAATCACTCAAGATGCCATTCATCTCTTCACTTTGTTTTCTTTTTTTTTATTCGTCGCAATTTTTTAACTCTGTACAAGCCATATTTTTCAATAAATTAAAACAAATACATCAAAAACTTAAAGGCCTAAAAATTTTCATAATTATTCTTTAATCCATGATTTTAAACACAATTTTTATATATTTTTTTAAATCTTAAATAACAATGTTAAGATTACAATGAAGTTGTATCAAATATTTGTAACAATACGCCCATATTGAATATTTCGCTTGAAAAAATACAACGGGAGAGTTATATACTCAAATTTTATATGTTTATAACTTTACTAGTAGCTGAGAAACTAATTATCCGCCGTCAACAAACTGAACGTAGTTTGATTAGACTTGACGGCCTGAATTTAACTAGGTATTAGAAGTAAAAATCATATTTACCACAAAATAAGAAAATATGTATTCATATTCATCAAAAGGGTATCAAAATTAAGAAATCATCAACAAATACTTTCAATTTATACATTGTAAAATTAAAGTTATTTACTACTTACTATATCTGATTAATATTTCGATACCTCCCACGTAAATTGTTGTATGCCACAAAAATCCTCTTTTACTTTTGTTCTGAAAAATATCCTATTATGGATCATTGTATCCATTCAAAGTAAAAAACAACAAAAACACTACTTTTAAAGAATTTTTGAGACGCATACCTATTATTTTAGTTAGCTTTATATGCGTTGACTATTTATTATTGTGTTTTTTATCTCTTATATATAGTCGTATGTGTGAGTCCATTGAAAATTATGACCGTTATAAAACTACACGAGAAACATATATCAGATCGAAATAAATAGCCACTAACCGCATTAAAGATTATCGCGAACATTTTCACTGTGATTTCTCTTAAATAAAGAGACCGTTCATCTTTTGGTCTTTGTGTCTGACAGATATACTCGCTCATAGAGGCTTGTAACAGGAGACCAATCGGTCGTAAAAGTAAATAGTTTAGTGATAAAACGGTACAGGTTCAGAATTATTGTTTCAACACATATTGGCAAGATATTACTTGAACTTTCAGACGCCTTTCAGAAATAAGTTTTTGCATTAAAATTATGAGATATATGGATTATAAATGTTAGTATATGTATTAAATATACAACATTTTAATAATCGAAACAAAGTTTTTGATATTTAATTTCATGAACCTATTTCTAAAGAAATGTTTATGGTAAGTTAGAAAGTATAACTCCAAGTTTGAAACAAGCCATAACTGTTTGTGAGGGTTGTTTTATAACAACTTAATTGTTACTTGACTATCATATAAAAATAATAAATTATTTAGAATTTTACTGAAGCCTTAATTCAAAGAAGATTAGTATTAATTAAAGAAAACAGTTATATAAAAATAATACAGTAATATACACTATCAATATTTTTCAAATATCAATATTTAATTTAAACACTAATAATAATAAATTGTCTTTCAAAGTTATTGAAACAAAAACTTTGTATATGAAAATTTACTTGTCGATATTACAAAGAGTATATTTGATATTAATGTATTAAATATAACAGAATCAACTTTTATCAATAATTAGGATATTAAAGTCATATACACTCCTAGAAGAATACTTTTAATAATTACAACATAAGAACATTTGTAACATTATGAACTTAATATATTGTTTATATTTTAAATAGAAACCTAAGTTTATTTAATTTTATCACCAGTTTTAAACGATTTCATTTTAACACCTAATAAAAATTATTTTTTCAATAAAATATGGACGTCATACCTACTACTCGTATATTTATACATATAATAATTACTATTATGTTTAAAAATCATCTACAATTAAATTTTATAATTAAGCACATATTTGAAATATTACATGGGTAAATTTTAATTGTATAAGGTATCTAAGAGGTGTAATTATTTATTGTCAATATTATAATATTTATTAGTTCTCGGTTGGAACTATTGCAATAACATTTGTAAGAATTATATTTATTCCAGACTCGCTTAAGGAAAGGGTGAAACAAAGCATTTCAATTATTTGATAACAATAGGTTTTCAAAACAAAGTACTACCTAAAAGCTCTCATTGGTAAACACAATACTATGTACTTAGAAAAAAATAAAACATTTATTTTTTTTAATAAATATTGTAACTATTTTAATTGTTTAACATTTTTTCATTTGTGTTTGTGTGTACACTAGAATATAAATAGTAAAAATTCTTTATACCCAGCTTATGAAGGTAAAATTATGGTCTACCATTAAGAAATTAATTAGTGCTCCGAGCAATATTAAACTTCCTCACGCAAGCTATATCCATTGAGTCATACTTATTTTCTTACATCTGTAGAGTAATAAACAAAGATGATATATTATTAACCATCGAAGAAAGTAAAACAAAAAAAAATGGGTATAAAATAGCAAAATTTTAAGAAAATATAAATGTTTATGTAAAATGTTTACTGTCACAGAGAATGTGTGTATGATGATGATTACATTTTAATTATTGTTTTTAATAATTATAATAAGATCAACAGAATATTAAAATAAATATATATTTTTTTAATCATTGACTACACTAATCTTATTTTATATAGCACATTCACTGATATAACTCTCCAAAACACAACTGAGTGACGTTACTATTATTATAACTTATGAATAATCTACTTATATATTGCTTGCAAACTTTTTCGAAGCTATTTTTATATAATCTAATTCAAATTTTATTTTTATTCCTACATACAATTCTAACAGGTAAAAACTTATATTGTTTTCTCACAAAATCTTAAATTCACAAGTCAGCGTTCGCTTGAGAGCAAATTCTTTATGATCCGAAGCTTATCTTTCAGTCAAACAGATATTGACATTACCTTACCTTTGAACCGAAGTGCAGATTATATAACTTTATTTGAGAGAATCATGTTATATTGAAACCATAAAATAATAGAAAAAATATTTTCTATAAAATAATGTCTAAGCAAAAATTCAATGTTTTATAAAGTACCTACTTATTAGTCAGCAAAGTATAAAGAAGAAAAAAAAATAAAGTAACCAAAAATGTTCTATTAAAAGGCAAACTAATTTTGCTAATCATACAGATTACGATTCTCAATGGAACCTCAATTAAGAGGATTAAATCAAGGTACAAACAGCAATCAGATTACACAAATCATTGTATTACTCTGAGATTATAATTGATTGCAATAACTAATGTTACTTCAAACAATTATAGAATAATGTAAAACTATTAAAGATCATAAGTATTATTTTATATATTGTTTACATCTTCCGTGTTTCCAAGAAGACAACTTTACAGATAATTTCAATGTGTACCAAAGAACACAATCATTTAATAACTGATTTGAAAGATATCTAGAGAAGAAGGAATTATCTAAATGTCTTTATTTTATACAGGCCAACTAATCCAACTGCTATTATTTAGAGACTTCGAATCAGAATAATTTAATTTTGTCATAAAAGAGGATACATAGATTTTCGCGAGTTTTAATCATTTAAATGAAACTAATATTTTTCGGATTATACTACGCGACATTTATCGATCTCGTGACATGTCGTCTGCCCGTGATCAACGTCGAGACTATGTAGTTTTTTAAGAAAATAAAATCTGGTAGTATAATCTGAAAAAGAGGATACATAGTTTAGTTATCGATACAAACTTATTGTAACCTTACTGGCAAACTGAAAGCGTTATTTGTGCAGCTATTATTTGTTTTTAAGAAACTGTCTCTAATTGCAGAATGTCTACTGGTTTTCCTCTATATTTATACGGAGAAAAATATTATTTTATCTGTTATATCTATTAGGCTATTGCTGAAATTGTGATACTTAGCAGAATACATTCAATACTTATTGGGTAGCCTCTGACTCTGCTGAACCACCAGGTCGGCGATGCAACCCCAATTAAAACTTAGTATCAGCACTTTAGACTACATATATGTATATTAAAGTTTAATCATTAAGAGACATTCAATATGTTATCTAGCATCGATCACTATTGTTTCTTAGGATGAGCTTGAATTGTAACTTTTAGTTTTAAATATATTATAAGAAAACTTTTGCAGTTGCAGTAAACTAAACGTGTCTTATTGATTATTATTATTTGTTTTATGTGAATTTAACAATTTTTATCACAGCTTTCTGAACTTTAGTGTGTTTGTTTTTTAAGAACCCTATGTAATTAAATGTGTATATTAGTTAGTGTTATCTCAATACTTCCATTCAATAAACCATTCTAAAAACATTTTTTTTATTAGTAAAATAGTACTGGCTCTGATGAAAACTATTAATGTTCTATGTAGCATTATGTAGTTATAATCTTTGTTATTACTAAAAATACAACACTAACAATAATATTCCTAATAGTCTAGTACAGACAACACAAGCAATGATTACAGCAACTAAATATTTTGGGGCTTAATAAATTAAGACCTTTAATTTTCGTCTTCTATAGATTCTCTTTTAAAAATTTATTCAATGCTAAAATATCTAATTTCAGAAAGCAATTTAATAACGACTAATTTGTAATTTGTCAATGTATTTATTATTTTTCAAGAAATAATAATAACAAAACGTATTTCAATTAATACAATATACATATATAAATATATATATATATATATATATATATATATATATATATATATATATATATATATATATATATATATACCTCACTAAAGTAGAAAAATTAATCACTTACATAAATGTTTTACCTACACGAGTACAATCTTTTGGGAATAAGCTCTAGCCCGTTAAAAAACATTTACTAGGTGTGGGAAATACGAGATAAAAATAAATGTAATTAATTCAAAACAAGTAACAAAGAGATCCACATTGCAACCAAACAGATTATACTTCCAAAGGAGTTTAATTACTTTATAATTTTTATATGTTATATTATATTTGAGATAAAATAAATGACAATTGATAAGCGGTTAAAACGTGACGAAATAATTATATTTTAGTATAGTAAATTATGAACCATAGTACCTTTGGGCGCTGATTATAGTGACGACTTTTTTCCTTAGTTCAATGTATTGGATTTTTTCTGATAAATAAATAAACCAAACTGTGGCAGCCAGAAGCAGAGGATAGAATATTTAATAAGTATTATATATTTTACAGAGGCACTACCCATAAACTAGCTATTTTTTATTTAAAGTGTATACATATACGTGTATTCCTTTAGAAAAGATACTTGTACATCCATATTTTGGAAAAGCTAGTATAAATATCATTTACATTTTTTTGTCTCATATCAATATATGGTATGAATAAATTAAAGAGCATAAGACATATTGAAGTCCATTAAAAAGAAATAACGCTATTTTATTTTTAGATAAAGCTATAATTTTGTATTCATTGATGGATATCAGAATCTTCTTTATATGATATTGCGAATATAAGACAACACAAAGACGTCACATTTATTTTACGATATTCATATATGTATATTACTTAAAAAACAATATATAGTCATGTTACAAAGGCTGATGAGACTTCTAATATATTTTATGAATCTTTTTATTTTTTTTATTTTATGTAGAATTTAAAGTATGTTATTTACTTTACCTAAAACAAAAGCTATACAAGAAACCAAACAATATTTATTGACAAAAACTTTGCCAACCACACATTTGTATTATAAATTATAATTAAAAAACTTGCAAGCCATGTACACTCTCTAAGCCGTTATTCACGTTCCATTTGAAGTAAGATGAATTTTATTTAGCACTGGTTATTGGTAATTAAATTTTAAAGTTATTTTTCAGTTAAGAATCTTGACTTTATAAATACGATTGGTATGGCCACAAGAGACAATTCTGAGAGTTCGAATTTGACTGTTATCTTGTTATTTTAAAAGAGAGAATATTTCAATTGACAATTCTTGATATTTATGCCGAAGCATTGGTGTGCTTATTCACTCTTAAAAAGCAGCCTGTGTCTTAGGAAAACGATTTCGATAAAGAAGGATAGAGATAAATGCCCTAAAGATCACCGCAATCATCTTCAGTAGAAATAGCCGTTTTGACATTACCGTTGACAAAAAAAAATTGCATCCACCCCATTCCTAGCCAAAAAAGATAAGTTAACTGTGTCATCATCCGCACACAAAAGTCAAATAATAAAGATCAGAGCTACCTACCTCCTAGGTATTTATGCCCCTTGATTAACAATAAAAATAAGTAACAAAATAAGTTTACAATATAAATAATATGTTTGCCAAGTTTACAAAAAACCACCAGCACCAGAGAAAATTTATTATTTAGTTTAAACGTTAGACTTTAAATAACGTAACTTTAAAATGCTTACAAATAAATACATTATAATATCCCTTATTGAGAAACGATATCCGTGTAAAAACAATTGTTTTGTGTCAACAAACTTTATCTGACCTATATCACATCAAGCACGAACGATTAAGAAAATGACCGGTTTGAGATAATATATATTCCATTTAAAATTAAATTTCATAATAAAGTATTTAACAAATTATTCCTGCAGAAAACAAAAGTAAAATGTTTTTAGATATACATACATAATAATTCGTATTTGTTAATAATACAGCTGTTATCAAGTTACCTAAGTTGTAATATAAGCGAGTAAAAAATAAAAATCAACTGCAAATGTGTAAACATATATTTCAAAATAAAGGAATAACTATCAAATACTCGATGAAATCGAAGTTGTAAATGTTGAAGAACTGGTGTTATTCGTAATTATGTTGTTTGATTTGTTTCTAACATTCTCTAGGAGCTTAAGTCAAAAATATGTAAATACTTATATACTCTCAATAGTGTCTCTTGATAGTTCCCTAAACACTCAAAGAAACTTACTTTAAATGGATCGATGAATTTAATATAATCTTCTAACCCCGAGGTTTCCATGCCAGCGTGTGGTTTGCTTAGTTTGAAAGTCTATAAATAATAATACTCGCTTAAACTTCCTCATCTCTACGATTACATTGAAAGGATTAGTTGACATTGACACTACAAGTATATAAATAAGATAAACGAATTAAACTCCCAAAGCTTCATAAGTCTGATTACTTTTCTTTACTTCATCATAAATCGTTGAAAGTTACCAAACCATAATAGAATCGTAAATAGAAATAATACTATGTATATACATAATTTGATTGCTTAATTTTTTATTAACATTCCTATCTAATAATACGAGATTGATTTAGGCTTATAAACTATTTTAATTATTTAAAAACTTGCGTGATTTTGCAAAAATTTATAACTTATGCCAATAAATCATTTCGTTATAAGTTATTGAGATTTAAACTTATAATGTTATTGAGATAGCTAATTCATCGATCGTATTAAAAATTCCTAAAAATATATAATAAAGCTAAATAATTTTTGGTATATTCAAATTGGAGAAGATTAGTTCTCTGTATTATCAGACGGTTGTGATTATAAAATCTTCCAGACACCGATGTCAATTGAATACGTTATATAACTCAAATGAATCGAATCTTCTAAATGACAAGTCAGTACTCAGGATTAGAAAGGGTGTAAATAATTGATTTTTCCTTAGTCAACGACATAGTATACGGGACTGTTAGTTGGCTTAAAGCTTTAGCTTTTCTAGTGTTTCATTTCTCTGTAATTTTTATGACTTTATCGTGTTTAATAAATACGGGAACATTCATGCAAAAATTCATACACAACATACGAGTATAATGGATGGACCCGGCACCCGCACGATGAATCCATGGAATGCTGAGAAGTTTTCGTCTTACTCTTTATAAAGTTTATATCATATAATTGCTCTGTGAACTCGTATATTTGTCTTTGTATAACTTAAACTGAATAATGTGAAAACCTTCGACATCTATCAGATGATAAAATTTATGACCAAAAAAAATTAAAAGATTTTTTATATGTTGAACTGAATTACATCTAAAATATTACTTAAGTTTTAAATAATTAGATTAAAGTTAATTTAAAAACTTATTTTAGAACTTCAAACATGTTTAAATTGTACACAATAAATATCTGTAGAAATAAAAGAGTAGGTAATACAATCTATTAGAGCCCCTGAGTTTGGGAAACCTTAAACGTTATTAAAGTTTCGGATTTTATTCCCGTTATTTTAAGATCTTTTTCATGGCATCACCAATTACAATGAAAAAGTGTCGTTTAATTTTGTAGCGGACAGGCTGGTAAAATGACACATCAGATTTTCAATGTTCAAATATTTTTCCTTATAAATGTGCATTCTTTATAAATTTGCTATCCATTGGAACACATAAAATAGGATAAAAACTAATTGAAGTACTTAAAACTATTATTTTTTACGTAGAATACGTCTCTAATTGAAAACATAAATAGTTTTCACGACCTCTTTGTACTTTTATATAGGCCTCGCAAGTTAAACGTTAAAATAAACTGTTATTTGCATTCTAAAAATGAGTTTTATAGCCTTAAACCTACTGTTAAATCCAAACGCAAAGTTTTTTTATTTTTCCTTTTCAAGGAAAAGAATAAATAGCCTGTTTTAAAAAATAGATATGTATTCAGCCTTTTAAATGTCTTAATACTATGATTTAATTCAATTGTTAATAACGATTAATAAATTCAAGTTTTAAAGTGGAACTAAAACGAAAAAATACTTTAATATTTAACGCTGAATTTTTTTTATAAACACGTTATGAATTTGAATTTTTAAGTAAATTAAAAATAAAATTGCTATTCAGCTATAAGAAATTGACAAGTATTATCAAACTAGCTTTCCATATAGATTTTTTGGAACTAACCCAGTCAATCTAGTTTAATTTTTATGTAATAATCGTAATTATTACTCGTATATTGCCATTTGTAATGAAGAGTTAACATTAATGTTAAACAACTACCATTAATAGAAGCAAATTTTGGCACATCCTCAATAAAAGATAACTTATATATTTCATCGATTTAATAGTTTATTTTATTAACATTTCATATCGGTTCTCTCAGTATTGTTATAAAGATTTATTTGAAAATTTTGTCATAAATACTATCATAATTCAGGGAACCCTGACATCTAAATAGATGGATGACTATTATGGTCCCATCAAGAAATCGAGGCTAGAAGAAAGATTTTTGTTAATGTAAGTTGCTTAATATTAATAAAAAAACATTTCACATTTTATTTTAGTACTATATATTTATCTCTCTCTTCTATATCTACCTCTCTCTTCTATATCTTTTTATTTATGTTTTATAAGTTAGTATGACTTTTGAGTGCCTACTATTGTATACCTTAGGTTATGTTTTACGACTTAAGTATACTGATTTATATTCTACGTAAGAACCGTACCTACTCAAATGCGGTGGATATACATATTTTAAAGCTTCATATTTTTCTTTTTGTAGATTTTTTCATTACATGTTACTATCCTTCTCTGTATTAAGGCTAAAATTACTTATCTATATAAAAAAGAAGGCATATTTGATATATATATGAAAATCAGCATAAAACGTTATTTGTAACTTGTTTTATATTTTTAAAAAATGTGTAATTCCCAGGCCAACAGTTTTACAACAAAACAGAAATCAGACACACAAGAGTTAAAAAAATTATAGTTTATCTTAAATGACTTCATAAAATAATAATGAAATTTAATGAAATGATAAAAAACCTACGCATTTATTTTCATTCAACAATTATATGTACTATACGGCACGGCACGCTCTTAGACACTTTGTCGAGTGATGTGGGCCAAAGTGGGCCAAAGAAGTCTTAAATCATTTCTTTAAATAGCTAATACTCTTACTCTGCTGTACTAAAACTTATCAAAGATGACTATCGTAGAACCATCGCAAATTAAAAAACCCGCATCAAATCAGTTGAGCCATTTAGGAACTACAATAATAAATACAGATACACACATGCACACGTTCACGTACAGGTAAACAAACATACACAAACACACGCATATATCAACATCAAACATAAAGAAGGACTGAGAAATTCCTTCAAGCCAGTTTTATTTATTATAATTTCATTAAAAATCCGAATTAAGTCAAACATTTAAGTTTGTTAATAAATTTCAAGCTAACCTTACACTGAATCAAATTTCTAAAAGTAAATTGCTTCGTATTAAGTCAAAATGTCATCCTGTATTATAGTCATAAAGTGAATGCAGACAAGTAAGTAGTTAAAAGATTATATTTGATTACAGGCTCATAACTCAAAGTTAATAGGGGTCACGGTTCATTCATTATGTACTTGGGTAATTAGGAAGCTGATCGAAGTGGCTTTTCAAATATTTAACCATTTGTTTATCTAACTGTTTTAAATATGCAATTTTTCTTTAAAATATACTTAATTTTCTTCCGTTACTTATTTCTATGATTTACTATAAGCTGCTAAAATGTGTAATCCAGTTTTGTGTGAAATGTTTTTTTTAACAGGCAGACTTTTGTATATTTCAAATTTTATCATAGCATAACAATTTATAAAAAAATCTATCAAATGTAAATTTGAATTAGTTTTCATCTCGTCTGCCCGTGATCAATGTTGCTTTAAAGAAGCCGAAACGTCGGGAGTATGTAGTTATGTACTAAAATAAAGTAGCGTAGTAGATACGAAAAATATTAGTTTCATTCTTGTAACATTTTCATAAAACCTTGTAAACTTAATTTTCGAAAAACATTAGTTTCCTTTCAATGAATAAAACTCGCGAAAAATTAAGATTTCATTATGTTACAAGAATATTAAGTTTATAATACATTTTTTAACTATAAGCAAAAGATTAAATGTACTTAAAAGTAACATATTGAAATTTTTCATATTTATTTGCATGTTACATTTGTATTTACATTTCAACAAGAGCTGACCATATTTTAAATTTAGTTCAAAAACCAAATCGTAAACTGATATTGTACTTGTATTTTCCTTTTAACATAATAGTCTCGTCTATTCGTACATGTATATTAATATACACAAATAACAATTCAATCATGATAACAAAGCGGTAGGTCTTAATAATAGAAGACATTTCCCACCTGGGGTGCTTGAAACTAGAATATAAATTGATCTAACATCGTGTACATGTAGTAGGCGTTGGTAACAAACGTAGTTTAGAGCTGTATTTGGTACACAGTGAACTCAATTGTTTGTCTAAACTGGGCATGTTTTGGTTAAAGGGAAACTGATAGAGAAATACACATCTCAAAACTCTGTCTCAATAAACGCAATAACAAAATATGGATTAAAATTATAACAAAATGTTAAGTGTTAAATAAATTAATTTTTAATTACACATTGCTAATGAATGCCTGTCTAAAACAGTGTTAATTAAGGAGTTAAGCGATGTCTGCTAATGTTTCACTTCACTAACTCGAGCCCCCTCACAGTATTGTACGATATCACGTCAAAATACTACTTTATTGACCATGTATTTTGCTACCTCAATTATATCTAGGAAAGAAATAAACATTCAACTATACAACAAAAATGTCCCAGTTCAGAAAACTACACTTTTTCTAAAAAGGATACCCTATTCCAGTTTTCGATTTTTTTCCTGTCTGGTTATGTTTTTACATAATTTTATTCAAAAATCAGTCAAGAATAATTTTCATATCGAACTGAATAAGTTATAAGTTTATAAATACATCATTTCACCTTCAAACAGAAACACATATGCCAGTTCAAATGCACACTCAAACACGCATTTCTTTTTTAGTTTTCCATTAAATTAATTTGAGTCCAATTACAGTAATTTTTTATCAACTGCCAGGTGTTGACACCTGTCAAATAGTACATTAACAAACTTAATGTCATGGGCGTATTAGAACGGTGTATTCATTTACAAAAATCAACTGGACCTGATTAGAGTGTGGTAAAATAAGTACAATTTAATTAATTATAATCAAAAATGTTTATGGCCACAATTAAGGATTTTATAAGCTATTTTTAAGACGTAAGACCGTACTGTTTTCGGCACTAAATTGTAACATTTGCTAACAAAAGTTTCCGCTGTGATTAAAATCAAAGAAAATAAAACAAAGCAAGCGCCGTGAATAAGAGTCTACACAACACTTGGTGTAATTTATTTTAGAAAAAGAAAGTTACTTTCTTGTTTTCATAATTTCAGTATTTAACATAAACAAAACACAATTTTGATAAGCCCGTTGTTTTCTTCGAGCAGTATTATTAAGGCGATATGTAAAGTGAGTATAAGACATAATTAGTAAAATAACATTTACTATTCTCTACAAAACTAATTTGGTAAATTTCCATATTGCTAAAACAAAACATAAAAGCATTTATTCTGACCCAATGTAATTTATAAGAATTGCATGGAATTTTGTTTCATAAAAAGACACAAGGCTTACTGGCAAATGGACTTTGAAAAACCTAGACTAGGTAATCAACTCCGTACGTAACAAAGAAAGATAAGACATACGACTGAAATACAAAACTAAGTAGAGTTTATCATAAAAAAACATTAATTTTGTTGTGTTCTTTGCAGTTGTATGAAAAAATATTAATTTTGTTCAGTTATATGACCGTGGAAAGGTGGGTATGATCGAATGAATTTTTTCATAAAACTGAATGTAACATTTGTGTTTGTATTTATCATAAGTTCAGGTTTCTGGTGAAAAAACCGGTATGGTAGATTTATCTAAGACGTTTCGATGCTAATTAATTTCACCTAAATTGAATTCATTACGACGTAATAGAAAATTACTGAGACTGCTTATATACGAAATTTAATACTGTGTTATCTTAATTAAATAGATAACGTATGTGTTCTGTGGTTAGAAGGATTTTCAAATTACCCATTAAAGTTAGCCACCCAGTAATCTAGTTCTTGCGTTTATTTTACTTAAACGACGGTCAGCTATTTCCACAGTTCATTACCACGTAGTACCAATCTCAATATATCTGCAACTAGTGGTTTTAAATTTATTATAAATTTATGATATTTAATTGTATTATTAAGCGTATTTTAAATGAACTTACTGTAACCATAACAAAAGCGGGTTATAATTTGGTAGCGGTCTCAGTTAACTTACTTCATAATGTACATCTTACAATTAAGACTTTAATTAGTCAAAACAATACAAATAGTGTTATTCAAACTTTTAAATTATCAAGAAGTTAGTATCAAACGTTTAAGAGAAAGAGTTGACCGGTTTCAAACATTTAAAACTAACTTACTCGATGCGTAATACGTTTTTTATCGCTCTACATGAAGAGTGTTATAATTTCGTCTAATACATAATATCTGTCGACGATTTAATCTCAAAAGGTTTAGCAGATTTGATCTTTTCAATAAGAGATCTTTAAAAATAAGGGAAAAGTCCTGCTCTTTATTGTATCACCTAAAATTAATACACAAAATTTTGTTAAAAAAGCGGGTCTTATCGTTGAAAGCGACCTCTGGCATAGCACCTAAATGTATTTTAGGGTTAATCACTAATCACTATCACTAGATAAGTGAAATAATTAGTATATCTAGAGTATCATGACCTTGTACAGATATTGTTGCACTTGGTTCCGTATACTTTTGATACATAAAATTATATGTCTTTGATTTATTTCATTCACAAGTAAAATTGATTTTAAAAGAAAGAGTAAATGTAAATAAGAAAGGAATGATTCAATGAAACACACAATTTATATTTTTTTAAGATTTATAAGATATGAAGTCAAATATAATATAATATAAAGGACATATTTATATCACTGATTAATTTTATTAAGAAAAAGTTTAGTATATATGTACTTAATATAATCAATTAACCTTAAATTTTTATTTGTCTGAATAATTTGATTCACTTCCAGATAACATGATAAATAAAATATAAGATCCTCTAATAAAAACTAATATAACTTTGTTAGAGACATAAACTTCGTATTAATTTCGTTTATTCCGAACTCTCCAAGGTATCGCCTGATTCAAAATAATGTTATTAATATACAATTTAAGGGGCCAGTATAAATTATTTG
Source organism: Danaus chrysippus (assembly GCA_916720795.1). Lineage (NCBI taxonomy): Eukaryota > Metazoa > Arthropoda > Insecta > Lepidoptera > Nymphalidae > Danaus > Danaus chrysippus. The sequence goes on along the minus strand of CAKASE010000046.1, from coordinate 2,144,734 downwards.
TTGAAGGATTTACTGATAAAAAGTTTCCCTAACTTTTATGAAATTTTTCAAATATTTTGCCGGTAAAACAATATACCCTTCCTATACCATCAGATTTCCCAATAAGGAAGAGAAAATTTAATGTAAATGTAACCCATAAATGTCTACAAGCTACCTTTTGATACAGTAATTACTTTTTAAGCATCGGAAAAATCGGGTATTAAAATTAACAACTTTTAAACTTTACAATTAACGTGTTTTAAATTAATATATGTATCTTGGGAACATATTATATTATTGATAACATATATGACTGTTTGTCAGTGGATCACAAACGAATTAATTTATTTCTAATTAAATAATTGAATTTCTCGGATCATGTAACAGAATTGGTATGTAGCAAGTAAAAGTATCTATTCTCTGAAAATCTCTTATTACAAACAATTTTTATTTATATTTAGTTTCAAAATTTTATATAAATTAAGTTTATTATGACAATAATTTTACTAATACTATTTAGGTGCAAATCATTTGTTACAATAGATTGTGTGTGTGCTTTTTTTATATATGTACCTAATAAATGACACATTAGTAAAGTTACCGCTACATCTATTCCTGGTTATCAGTGGACATTACTTATTCATAAGGAATAACTTACTTACTTTACTTTCTTCGGCGCTACAACCCTTTGTGGGTCTTGGCCTCTTCCACAATAGACTGCCATGCGCGACGATCCTTGGCTGTCCTTCTCCAGTTCGTAAAACATTTCAGAGCCTTGAGATCATCCTCGATGCAGTCGCACCATCTCTTTCTCGGCCTTCCTCTAGGTCTCCTTTGCTGCGGCTTCCAGTCGGTCATAATCTTGGGTGCCCTGTTTTTGCCCATCCTCTCTACGTGCCCAGCCCATCTCAGACGCTGTGACTTGATGAATCGGACGATTGTTTCTCGGTTCATGAGTGCCTCCAGCTCGTGATTCATGCGTATCCGGTAGTCACCGTCTGCGTCTTTCACTGGCCCAAACACTTTGCGCAGAACTTTCCTCTCAAACACGGCAAGCTTTTGGGTTTCCAAAGCTGTTAGCGACCATGCTTCACACCCATAGGTGGTGACGGGGCGTATTATGGTCTTATAGATAGACAGCTTGGATTTTGCACTAAGGTATTTTGATCGGAAAAGTTTGCTGAGAGAGTAAAAGCATCCACTGCCAGCCATGATTCTGGCATTCACCTCATCTCCAACCTTATTCCGGCTGGACAGTATCGACCCCAGGTACTTAAAGCTGCTGACTCATTCAATTGTATCATCTCCAATGGTGACATCCTGTAGTGGACGAGGGTTGCGCGTGCTATGAAGGTACTTCGTTTTGCTTGCGTTAACCATCAATCCATACTTTGCCGCTTCCATCTGGAGAGTTGTGGTGTGTCTGATCATGCTGCTTTGAGACCTGCTTGTGATAACGATATCATCCGCATAGGCGGCTAGCTGACTCTTGTTATAGTCTAAAAGCCCTTTTACTCCTACGTTTCGGATGGCTGCCTCCAGCGTAAGGTTGAAGACAACAGTAGATAGGGCATCTCCTTGCCTTACTCCTGAGCGTATTTCGAATGGGTCCGATATGTCATTTTGTATAGCTACTACCGATTTCGAGTTACACATAGTAGCCTCAACCAGGCGCACTAGTTTACTTGGGATTCCCAGTAACCTCATTGCATCAAAGATCTTATGTCTGTTCACGCTATCGAAGGCCTGCTTGAAATCTATGAACATATGATGTAGATCTATATCATATTCATAAGCCTTTTCAAGAGTCTGGCGGATGAGATGGATTTGATCAGTCGTAGACCGATTCGGTCTAAAACCACCCTGATATTCCCCCAGAATTTCTTCGGCATACCTTCTGATTTCCAAAGATACCAACCCAGAAAACATCTTGTACGCCGCGGACAGAACTGAGATGCCTCGGTAATTACTGCAGACTGTCTTGTCCCCTTTCTTGTGGATCGGTATAACTATACCTAAGCACCAGTCTTGCGGGAGGGTTTCTTCAAGCCAGATTTGCGTGATCAGGTGGTGCAGTCGCTCTATTAGTTCAGGGCCCGCAGTCTTCACCATTTCGGCGGCTATCGTGTCCAGACCCGATGCTTTGTTGTTTTTAAGGTATTTAATGCATTTCTCGACGTCCGTAACGGTTGGTGGGTTAATTTCCTGCTCCACGTCATAAAATGTAATGCGGTCTGCAGCTTCACTGCCCACATTAAGCAGATTGTCGAAATACTCCCGCCATCGCTTTAAGATCTCGGTTTTGTCGGTTAATGCATTGCCTTCCCCGTCACGACAGATATTAATTCTGGGTTGGAATCCCTTACGCAAAGGATTGACTTTTTTGAAGAAGGCTCTTACCGAACCCCTAGTTCCCGCATCATCGAGTGCTTGCATCTGCCTTACCTCACTCGCCTTTTTCTTGCGCTTCAGAAGCCTACGCGCTTTATCCCTCTCTTCCTTGAATTTTTCCTTGTGCGTCGAAGACTTTGACTGCAGGTAAATTAATCGAGCCGCATTCTTCCGCTCTAAGGCTTCTCGACATTCTTCGTCATACCACTCTTCAGGTCGGACTCTCTGTTTTTCTCCTATCGTTTCCTTTGCCGCTTCCAATATACCATCTTTTATGCTCTTCCATTCCAGCTCAATGTCGGATTGCGGCAGTCGTAGTTCAAGCTGTTTTGCTATCCATAAGGAATAACAGTCAACACAATACCATCTTATTACTTTAGTAGTAAGTTAAGAACTATTGTATTTACTTCTGAAGTAAAGAAATAATTTTAATTTCATCAGTAATTCAAACACTTATATTACATATATAGTTAAAGAAAAACTATATGCGATGTTTTAGCCTTGAAACGTTGTGAAGTCTACAAAGGAAATATTAAAGTATTTGAAAGATTAGGCGTTTTTCAAATGTCATGTTCATCTTTATAACTATTCATATTGACAATGAAGATCTTCACTGTTTACTTGTCTTTGAGATAGCTCTGTTAAGTTTATTAAATGAACTACGCAATAAACTAGGTCGTTGCTGGTAAAATTAAAGTACTAAAGTGGTAATGTTTTTTAAACCGACACTAAAAGCTTTGTACGTGCTGGATATCCACAACATAATTCTACTTTTATATGAAATAAAATGAATGGAAGTTACGTGTTATGTTATTCTTGTAACTAAAACAACATAACTACGATATGAGATCTACTAAATAGGTTAGTACGTGAGATTTGCGAGTAAAAATATTTAGGTTACAACAACTTAGGCGTCCAGTTAATAAATTTCCATCACTTTTGAATATTTATATCTGTCTGTCATATTTAAAACTAAACACTTAAATGACAGGTCACAGGTTATTCCATTTAATATAAAACTTAACATTTGTTTTTATTTCGTTTCTTATAAAAAACAATACTAGATATAATGTAACTTAAGATATGATAAACCTCCTATTTACATTTTTATGTAAATATATTTAAATGTGTTTATCTTGCTATTTGACAATCAAAGCCATTGAAAAGAAATTGATGCCGTTGTATAAAAATAAAAATACGAACACGAAAGTCTAAAATATACTCTTACTTTAACTAATCAGAATATATGTATCTGGCGGTACTGCCATACACTCCTTCGCATGAATATCAAAGTTAAATTAAAAAGGAAAAAAACATCCTAGAAAACCTTATATGAATTAACTAGTGATAACGAATTTTTGTTTTTAGGTGTACATATATTCACTTATATATTAATTATTAGTGATGCCATTTGTCAAAACAAAAAATCGATCTAATCAATCCGTATCAGATTTAAATCAATTATTTATGGACTTAAAGAAACGACTTTTCACCCTACCTACATCAGTTCTTGTTCACCGATAAAAATACAGAAAATACCATTATTTCACTTAATACAAGTGAAACTTTGAACTTCTTATCTTTGTGTTTTAGTCACAACTGTTTCTTTCCAATAAAGAAAGAAGAAATTCTCATAGGATTTTATCCCCCGACTTTCTACGAACATGTATTGGAAACCTTTTTCTCAGAAACACTCAAAATTATCAATATGGTATATATGAAATTTATTAGATATTTCCTTACTGTCTTCTCATTTTTATCATTAATTTGTTTTCTTTTCAGGCCACAAATAACATTGTTATAGTAAAGGATTTTATTTCTTTCTGAAGACAAGCATTGTTTATTTTCTTAAACGGACACGATTTCAATATTATTGATTGCTTTTAGTCAATTAACTATTAGCTTGATAGAAATATATATACCGTTTGAAACGAGTACTATGACATAATATGAATTATATAGAAAATCCAGCCTCAATAACCAAATATTTATTTCTGTAACTTGATATTTATTCGGGATTCTTGATTAAAAATGATCACTATTGACGGATCATATTGAACCGTAGACTGAAAATAAATTTTAATATCCTCGCTAAGCGCAGGACATAAGTAAAAGTATTATATACAATAAAATCTTGTAATACTTTCATATATTTTCATCTTACATGGCCTTACTGTTCCGCTCGGAATCTTATTAAGACTGTAATGAGACGTAGATACAAGTCAATATTTGCAAATTATTGTACTTTCACATCTTGTGCTCGAGATGTTGTGTAAGCGTTATCATGTGTTATGTATTATGAAGAAGTAACACGACTAGAGACGAAACTTCTCAGCATTCCATGGATTCACCGTGCGGGTGCCGGGTCCATCGCGTTGCAGGGAGAGGAGCTTCAACAGGGCCTGGGACTTGCGACCCAAGTGTAGGTTTAAGGGGCCCCTTAACTAACGCGCGTTATACGCTCACCTCCACTGTCCAAGCTCCTCTCCCTACCTAACCATATTTGAAAAGAACCTACTAGGGCTGCCTTTGATGTACGTTCCAAGAATACATTAATGTGAGTTCTGGACAAGTCTTTTAGTAGGTTGTAGAGAGATTTCGCTGTTATACCTCTCGCTCCCACCTCTACCACGTACAAATCTACTACGAACCTATTTCGAGTGAGTTCGTTTGTGAGCTCGTAATATTTGTTGACCTTGATGGTATGGTCTTTGGGGATGTTGGTTTCCCAAGGGACCGTAAGCTCTATCATCACTACGCGCTTTAAAATTCGCGAAAACAAAAATATATCCGGTCTGGAAGCCGACGCACAAATATCCTCGAGGATTTTATATTGTTTTTCATACGTGTCCATCATTATAGTCCAATCCGACGCCGCTTTCATGATGGAGTAAAGCTTGACATTTGATTTTATAGCCCTAGTATATAAGACACAATATTAATACATAGAATTTAGATACATAATATAAATGTCGAAAATATCTGCATTGTATATAAAGAATATGTGGTTTTTACACAATAAAGGGAAATGGGAAACTTACACAATATAGTTATCAAGCCGATGATAAAACGAAATGAAAGCATTTAATCCTAACAAATCTGTTGATATATTTCGATTTCTATCAACGTTAAAATTTAAAAACAATACGTATTTAAGGAAACGTTTCATAACTAGTCTTTGATTGTTAATTAACATTTTCATATAAATTATTTAGTTTATGATGGAGTTGTTTTTTATTGCCTTGCTTTATCACCGAGCGATCAAAAAGATATTGCTTTTTCATGTCATTAAGTATGCGAGATTCGTTTTTCTAGATAGAATGAAGAAAATTACCTTGAACTTCCACTCAATCGTCGACACAATTACTTCTGAATGTTCGAAACAGCTGTACAGTGTACACATTAATTATCATTTTAAAACAAGTAAGTTTAGTTGCGTAAGGAATGGATTCTTGAAAAATGCTTAACTAAGATTTCTAAGGATATGGCCGATGCTTTGAAATTAATGAAACAGCTTTCCATGGATACCAAAATAATGATATCATTAGAAGAGCTCCATAACTGTGATAGATAAGAAGTGACCGTAATTTCAAATATTTTTCGACGACTAAGTTCCTGATAAATATTCCATTATAACCGATCCCTAAGTAACTCAATTATTCAGATGAATATCGAGACTTCATTTTAAATAAACATCATGTCTCATCGTAAATTCACTTATTGTCCATGTCTTTTGTGATGAGGGTTATCATTTTCAGCGGTCTATTTTGTTTCTTAGCATTTACCTTGTTGATCGTCTTATGTTACCCAAAGAACACATATAGGATATAATAAATGTTTTATAGGAGTGAGTTACTCCATATGAAATACTCCAGAAGTCATTACAATTTATATAAAAATTTACTTTTTAAATTGCAAGTCTACCTAAAACGAAGTTTAATTTCACTAAGTATAACAAAGTGGTATATATTTTAAAAATAAAATCCTAAAAAATCGTTGTTCAATCTTCATATTATTACAAACTAAACTTCTATTTAAATAATGAAATACCGCTAAAATTATTTATAAACAATATTTTACACTTATAGTTTTCTTTAGTACGCTATTTTGTTTAATAATCTATGGTCAGACGTATACCAACACTTTTCAACTGAAAATATAAGGTTTAATGCTAAATCCCTACCATAATAAATTTTATAGTTATATACCTATCCTGGAAACTTAAAAAAATTTGGTGTTTTTGTATAAATTAATTAACTTTGCGAAATTTAAAATAAACTTTTTTATGAGGTGAGGGTCCTCATTAAAATACATGACTCTCTCACAACTAAACCTATTAAATCCCGGACTTATTAACGTATTAAAACTTTTCAAATTACATTCAGCCTACAAACTGGCCAGCTTTATAAACTATGATTATACATTCATGCATATTGTGTTAATGTTGTCGTTCCTTTTCGCTACACTATCATTTACAATTAAAACATCACATACCCTTTGCCATTTTAACAGTTCAATCCCCTCCTAGTGAGCAGCTAAATCTTCCTGCTTCTTCTAAATTATAACGTAGAGTTACTGTCTTATTTTTTGAACATAACTTATTGCTGGAGCTTTTTACTTAAAAATGTACATATATCAATTTATACGCAAAAACATATACTATGTAGTTCCGTTTGTGGACCTATTTTGATCTTTTGACAATTTATTATTTAATTTATTTATTTAATACTTTTTTGCACACCACAATTTCAATACAGACAATTACAAAAAATACAAACTTAAAACTAACGGTGAAACAAAAGGCGGCCTTATGGCTTATTAGCCATTTCTTCCAGGCTACCTGGGGTTAAGGATTGCGTTTGGAAGACAGTGTAGGGTGGTACAACAATAGATATTCTTAAAATAAATATAACCTACACACATACAAAAATAAATAACAGTAAGAAATATTCAATAATATACATACGTACATACGAGGTGTGTTCAAAAAGTATCGCGAATTTTGAATTTTTTCGGGTTACGTATAATCGAATTTCGATTTTTTTGTGGCGTTATGTTGGTACTCATGTCTGTCACTTATGCCGACAAGCTCGGCCATTTTGAATGTTCACTTAATTGTTGACACCTGTTTTGCTTGCACGTGTTTTGGATCGTCTTCGATTTTTACCATGGATCAAAGTGTGTGTCTCATGCCCAAATCATTGATTAAAATCTAATGGCACGAGCCAATCGATATCTTTAGGTCCTCAGCAACTTCTCTAACGGTGATTCGACGATTGACCAATACCATTTTCTCCACTTCATTAATTTTTTCGTCTGTTGTTGAAGTGTTCGGCCGTCCGGCACGCTCTTCGTCGTTCACATCTTCTCGGCCTTCTGAGAACATTTTGTACCACCGATAAACGTTGCTTCGGTCCAAAGTAGCTTCGTATGCCACAGTCAACATTCGGAATGCATCCGCGCACTTAATTTCGTTTTTCACACAAAATTTGATACAGGTTCTTTGATCCATGGTAAAAATCGAAGACGATCCAAAACACGTGCAAGCAAAACAGCTGTCAACAATTAAGTGAACATTCAAAATGGCCGAGCTTGTCGGCATAAGTGACAGACATGAGTACCAACATAAAACCACAAAAAAATCGAAATTCGATTATACGTAACCCGAAAAAATTCAAAATTCGCGATACTTTTTGAACACACCTCGTATATCAATAAATACATACATACATACAAACATATAAATACATATATATATATATATATATATATATACATAATACATACATTTGTCATAATCATGTCGTCATCATTACTCTGATGAGAGATATAGGTTCTTTAAGGAGTTTTTAAATGCATATAGGGTTTTAGACAGTCGAATGCTCAATGGTAGGTCGTTCCAGCGAGTTATTGCCTGAACAGTGAACGACTTGCTGTAATATTTACTGTTATGAGCAGGCATTTTCAGAATGAGCCTACGTGCTGGTCGCATTCTGGACTGATCTCCTACAAATTCAAATTTCTCCTTCAGATATTGAGGAGCATTTGGATTAAATAACACACAGTACAGAAGAGAAAGAGTATGCAGGTTCCGGCGACGGCGTATAGGGAGCCACTTGAGCTTTGAACGAAACTCTCAATTCATTTGATACCAACAAAGATACATGACTAGATGTGTATTTTTACTAGAAGTTTAGTCGCACATATGATGAAGAGGACGCAATTAATAAGAAGCAAAAGTATTAGAGAATTATGGATCAGAAAGATAAATTGTCCGATTTAAGTAGCTTTTATAACAAACAGAATCGCTACATCCGTGATATAAGCCTACCAGGAAAACCACATTAAGAAAATGCTAAATACGCTTCCTTAAAAGCTTCGTTATACGATGTGCATATCAAAACATTTCTTTCAACATTAAAATCGTTTTATCATATGTGGGCTCTTAAGAAAAAAAATTACATATATTAACACTACTTGGAAAGGACAATATGATAATGAATGAAACCACTTGTTATGAAAGTACATAAGTAAGTTTAGAGACTATTCAATCAATCGTGACGTTGTAATAAAACGAAACAGAATATAACGTCATTTGTAAATATCGGGTGACTGACATGTGATAAAGCGGTAACATCGCTGTGTCACGTGACACGTATCAAAAGTGAAAAAGACGCAGTCATTTGGGTGTTTTTAGTCGCAATTAATAACAAAAAACACAAACTAAAATCATATCTGTGTATTTCGAAACTATATGAGTAAAAAGAGGCATTGTAACACAAAAATAATATAGTCTAATGTGCAATCAATTCACTAATTTGACACTCTAAATTGCTCCTACCTTTTAAACTTTGAAACTTTAATCTATTACAGAGGTTCAAAATCGTTTTTATTCATAGGCCATTTTAAAAATTGGGTTTCTACATTTAAAAATTGCTACAAAAACAGAAGTAATTACTTACAATGGAAATGAATTAAGTCTTTAGATATTTTATATTGAATATGGAATTTGCAAATTTTCAGAAGTGAGTCGCTAAGGAGCCCATAAAAATTATCTGCCTACTGTGGTAGTTTAAGCGAAGAGGAAATTTTAATTCCTCACTGTGATACCACATAAATTTTACTGGATCCTGTCTTACGAATTGTGAATCCCCATCTTATTATCCACCTAGACAACTTTACTTCACCTGACATCAAAGATCTATTCGGTAAAATACAAGTGTATGTATGGAATTAGTGACATTGTTAATAAAAACGGGCACTAAACGCGGTCTCCACATCTAGAACTAAGAGTTGTGGTCTATGACTAATAGCGTAATAACAATAAAAGGTTGTTAGAAATATGATTTATGAAAAACATGTTTTCTGAACTAAACCAAACAATACATAAAACATTTTTCTATGAAGACTGGTATTATAGTCAATTATGTATGGACTTATTTATTATTGTATATGTAGTGTTAGCTACCTATGTATGCATCTACAATTGTAACACCAAGTAAATGTGGTCAAAATCTATGAAAACCCCTTTTTTTGGGACTTTTGACTCCGAATATTTTCTTGTTTTGATCGAAGAGGACTCTTTATATTTAACGTGTAGTGCTAGGTAAAGATATAATCCCTTTTTAAAACAATAGACCGTGAATTTCCATAATAAAGTCCATATTTTCCATTAATATAACGTAACTAAAGGAAAAAATAACAAAATGTTACTCTAGAGTTGTGAGATTTTAAAAAATTACATTAAATGAATGTAATCTGCCTGAACAACAGACTGACAACTGTCAAACAATTAACATTTACCTGTGTAAAATATGCAAAAAGCATTTTTTTTTATAATTAAGGTAATTATTACTTATCACTGAATTTAAAGCATTCCGCCCAATTTTCTTGATTTATCCTTTCATAAGAACCTTCTCATGACACAACATTCATAACAAAAAAAAATCAGAAATCCGAGCTACTTTGTACGTACTATTAGAAATGTATTGCTAACCGAGCGAACTCCATTCCCCCGTAGGGGCCGTAAATAACCAGATTTTGGATTTTATTAAGTATCTTTTCTTTTGCAGTGAAACGGGATGAAAATTATGTACCTCTCCTAGTTTTAAACTACCTTTCTATTTCAGCAAAAACCTTAGAGCAAGCTTTTAGTTAGATACAATGTAATTAACACGATTGAATGAATTGAATTTTAACATTATTGAGTTGGTGTCATTACTCCTATTACATATTATCAATTGGTCCGAACTATAAACAAGAAAATATTTTAAACAGAACGTCTCGAAAGCTTAATATATAAATTTTACTACAAATATTGTGCTATTTTTCGTAGTAAATCATGAAAATAACAAAACGCAATATACTGACATACAACTTCCACATAGGTTTAAGACAACCCCTAAGGTAGCTTTTTTTATATAATTTTATTGCTTAAGGGTAAGGTATAAATAGATGTACACAGGGGGTAAAAGACACAAGAGAAATAAAAAGTAGACACAAGAGATATACAAAGTAGACACGTTAACATATGTTTGTAAAAGTAATAGATGTTTAAAAGACTTAAAACTATGTGATGAAACGATGAAGAGCCCGAGGGGCTGGAGGGCTTTTGCGATTTGATACAGCGGTCCTCCAGCTCCCAAGAGCAAAGGGTGATAATGAGGATGATTGATGAACCTTATACTAACTTAAAACTAACTCCTAAGGTAGCTTTGTACAGAAATTATTTTTACATATGACTTGGTCATACATACCATATCTGGTGAAGGTCGCGGGAATCCGCTGGATGCGGGTGGCACAAGACCGGTAATCGTGGAGATCTTTGGGAGGCCTATGTCCTGCAGTGGACGTCTTTCGGCTGAAATGATGATGATGATGATGATGGTGATGAGATGATGGCATGGTCCCTAATATTTTAAAAGTTTGTAACGTATTCATTACTACTTTTATTTAAATAATTCTTATGAATAACAACGGTTTTATAAGTTCTGTTTATGAATATACTCGTATACCTAAAAGAAAAAAATCCTTTTAGAGGAACATGAAAGCCAAAATGGCTGTTTCGAAATAAGAAACATAAAAGCAATATTACATATTTTGTAAGCGGATTAGTTTTGATGAATATTTAGTTTATTTTTTTTCAGTTAGAAGTTTCTTTATACAAATAACACGTAGACCAAATATTGTGGAAATATTATTGGAATATGGGAGCTACTGAAATTTCATAGTAATTATCACGTTGCTTATTTCTTAAAATCTCATTTACGTTGTTCTCAGACTACATCAAGATTAAATATAGTTTATAGAATTTCAATAATAGAAACTCCTTTTACACATTACAAACAAATTTAAATTTATATTAATTGAAATCGAATTTCAGCGAAATTTTTATATGGAAATAAAAAAGGAATGAAAATCTGATTATTCGAAATAAACATGGAATCAGATTTTTAAATTATGATTTAGTAATTTGCGAAAGCAATCCGCTCTTGAGTGACTCGTTTGCGTTTGAAGTACTCAACACGAATTTGGATCGTAATGTGTTATAACAGCATTAGTTATATACATATGTATATAGATATTATAAGAAGTACTAGCATTATGGACATTTTGTTTAACGTCCAATAAATTTAACTATTATTCCAAAATTATAAAAAAAAAAATCATTTGCAATACATAAGTATTTTTATAAAACCATATTTTTTAGTAATTGATTAAACCAATGCTATTTCAAATTATTTTTCCATTTATTTATATTCTGCTTTTATCCAAATGTTAGTCCAAAAAGGCTTAATAGCATTAAACTCAAAATCTAAAGAAAAAATAAATATCATAAATCCTATACAATATTATCCTAATTTTAATTCAAATTTAAACTATCAACATTTCGTTCTTAAAATAACATGTTAATTATACGAAAACAAACTTTCCACTTAACATAAAATACTTATCTACGGTTATTTCAGAATTAAAGTGATTATCTAAAATACGTTCAAGATGAGCGTCGGTATTTGAAATTCTAATTTATCGGCTTGGTGAAACCCGTGGTAATTGAGTTGCTCACGAGTAAGTGAATTATAATATAAACATGATACAGGCGTTTCAAACAAAAATAACTCTCGCTCAAGTTAAATGATCTCTTCAATATTGAAACACTGATAGATGTTGTTAATTTTTTAACATATATTATAAGCGGCTGCTTACTTATTCTGGTTTTATAAAGACAATCAATCAAACAATGGAACCGGAGAATAGTCAGAAACTATTTTAAACTTATTAAACTGAATGCTATTGAATGAAAATAATATTTTCGGATTTACTACGCGTTTTTTTATTTTTGACTATAAACTACATACTCCCGACTTTTCGGCTGCTTTACAGCAACGGTTGTAGTTTATACAATATAAAGTTTATAGTCAAAAATAAAAAAACGCATAGTAAATCCGAAAATATTAGTTTCAATTAAATGAGTACTCGCGAAAATCTTAGATCTCATTGAATGCTATTGATTTTACGACGTACGTACTTGACGTTATACCACTGTAAAAAAATTATGCCGAATTCATATAATCCCCAGTTGCAATGAAACCTCGCTAAATGTACACTATTTTTGATTCCCAGGGAAACCAATATTAGCTATCCTCCTAGAATTTGTATATAACTTTTGTAACTACTAATTGATTTATTATTTCTACGACAATATACATATTGTTTCGTATAGTTTCATTGCTTTCTTCTCTATCTATTTATCCATTTGGTATATTAAAATAAACTTCACAAAACAATTATTAATTTGTTCACATATAAATATTAGATTGGACTATACATTTCATTTAGAAATATCTGTATACTATCAGCATTTCGTCTCAAGATAATGTATTGTTTACTTATTCATATTTAGAGATGCTGTTTCAAATGCAACAACGTATGCACTAGCTTCCTCTAGAACTATGTACATGTTCATTATTATAATTAATTTATATAACTGTGGATAATACCGAAATAAAATTGTTAAATCATGTTGTTGAATTTTTAAATTGATATCATACTTGTAGGGGTAAACATTTAAGAATCAACGTGTATTTTAAAACTATAAACGCTGGCTTCAGTCCTTATTTATATATGCAAAAAAAAACTTAGCAGAAAAAAGATTTTGAAACAACATTTATCATTACTCAGGCATCGATACACATAAATCCTGATAGGTTATATTTAAGAAACTAAGGTTTTTACTTACTTACAAGGATCATTAACGACTTTCCATCAAGTTTCGTTTTTCATTATAAGCTATTAAATCTGTAGTCATGCTCGCTAAGGGCGATTTCAGACTAGCGTTTTTTTCAGCGCGTATACGGTCGTTTCAGTATACGCGCTTACACGCGCGCTACATTACGCGCTTCAAAAAACCGGACGCGCGTAAACGCGCATATTTCGGCGTGTTCGCTCGAACCGGTGGTATCGTGTCAGTATCAACATGGATTCTGACGAAGAAACATTACTTTTTGCGTTACTTATTCGCCGTCGACTGAGACGACGGAAAAAGTGCTGGGTGTCACCGATAGTTGCATCAAGACTGATAACCGGTCACTTTAATACACTTTACCCAGAACTGCGAAGTGATTCTAAACGATTTAAAAATTACTTTTGGCTCGCGCTTATACGAGTTTAGAAGCGCGACAACGCTCGTACGCGTTGAGCGTATGCCAAAAGGCGCGCCTATACGCGCCTACATGCGCTTCCAAAAACCAGCTCATACGCGCGTATAAAACGCTAGTCTGAAACCGCCCTAAGGGCCTTAGTAACGTCACTCGCAGCCCAAAATTAAATAAAAAATCTTACAGGTGTTTTATATATTTAATGATGTTGAAAATATTCAAATCAGACGAAAAGGCTTTCGAAAAGCGACGGTGAAATAAAGACAATTTAAGTTGAACGAATTTAAAAGTATAAGCGATTTCTTTTCTTAAAACATTCATACGTAGAATATACAATGTTCAAGCTTACCACGCGTTATTTTCGTGAAAATCTTTAATGCTAACTGTTTCCACAAATATTGGCTACAATGGTTACTTAGAGAAAGAAACAATAAAGCAATAAGAATCTTCTATCGTTTTTGTTTTCAAATTGCTCATAAAAGTACTATTTGTTGTTTTTGTTGATGGCAAGTTTCTTTTGTAGCAGACAACACATTGAATGAATACGATTGCTTTTATTTCAAGAATCCTCCTCCCTCCATCTAATCCAGATTTTTATTTAAATATATATTCATACAAAACACACAAAAACACTGTAAAATACATTATATATAAAAAGCAAATGTGGAGCGATGATGATAAAAGCAAGTTTATTTGATCTCAGCTTGACAATGAAATATTTTTTTATTTTATTTAAAATGGTAAAGTTTTACCTTACAAAAAGAAATTTCTACACCTACTTGCGTCTAAGGGATCATTTTCTTTGCATCTAAATTTCTTTGACTATAATAATTCCTACGTAAGCGATGTCATTCTAAATTCAATATGGTGGAGTCAGCAAGATGGCGGACCGGTAATTTTCTAACACTCACTTTATATCAATTTCCATTTTATAATTCAAGATTATAATATTTTTTGTTTTAATTTTTTTATGATCACTTCACAACAAAAAAAATTATATAAGAATGTTGATAATTAAGTATTCTGAAGATCCCCTACCTCTACCAACCACTAAATGAAGCCATATAGCCCCATACATAAATATATGTCTGTATCTATGAATATTAAATTTGACCTTTTACCTTTTTCCAAATTATTTTTAAATTCGTTACCTTTTACCATAAGCCCATTATATAAGCCACGTGTCTTAACGTGATGGCAGCGATTTCAATATCTTAAAACAGTTTTTGTGACTGAACTTTGTAATCGCATTTAGTAAGTATTAAATAAAAAGGATTTTTCGATAAAATACATTTATCATAAGTACCTACCTTTATTTAAAATTTATCTATGGATATTAACTTAATATACCTACGTACTATAATTTTAAAAATATTTAAAGAATTAGTAGACAAGACAATTACACTTTCTTAAAAAAATACGTAAAGCAATATAAAACATCTCATAATACCTCAAAAAATAAAAAAAAATCATGAAAAACCAATAAACTAATGATTCCCCTTCGTATTTCTTATTTATTTATTGAATTAATATAAATATATTTAACAATATATCATTGCGTCAATATGACAGTTGACCTTTCAATTAATGGAAATGCTTTCAACCAACAAAATTTAAAAGGATAGGTACATGGCCAAGTTATATACATTAGTAATTTACGTATTCAAAGATGTTTATTAAATGCCAAACAAAGATTAAAGCTAATTTTAATAGGTACATATAGTAAAATAATCCATATGTCATGATGACATTGATTAACTAAAGTTAAAGATTAAAAAGTACGTTTGACTCTAAAACAAAATGTCCGCTTATATCACTACCTTAGGAAAGCAGAAATACAATTCTTATATTTTTAGAATTAGGAGAATTATTATTTAAATTTGAGAATATAGTTTTAGCCAATTCACTTAGCCATATAGTGGCTTAGATTACAATTTAACACTGTTTTTAAATTAATAGAATATACTTTATACAATCTCATTTTGAAATCCAAATATGTATAAAGTAAACTTTAAAGAATCATTACGATTAAAATTTTATAAGAGTTTGATTCTAATATAAAAAAAATTAAGTAACTAAAGAAAATGTTTTAAAGACTGATACTTTAAATTTCCTTCCATTTTCTTTATAATCTTCTTTTCATAATCAATCTATGAAATCTACGTGAAATTTAAGTAATATTAAGTTTAGTGTGTATCAAGTTCAATGACTCGTAAGGTTTTACAAAATATTCTACACATTAAGAGAAGCAATGTCATGCTTTTGCAACCACAAATTGTAACAATAAGAATTACTTTTATTAAACTAGTCATAATAGATTTGTCTTTCATTCTTAATTAAACAGTCATTTTAGGAAGGGAAACAAATTGTTCCGGAACTTTCGTTTTGCCAGGCAAATTCAACGTTCTGCAAAAGTTTGTAGTACGCTTGCTAACTACATATATACTTACGAAAATATCATGACGTAATTATAGTGTAAAAATAGTACCAAAAAATTATAATATTATTTTTCACAAGTAATAATTAATCGTAATAGTTTTTATAGCTGTATATGTTTGACAGTCCTATAAAAAAATCTATAAACATACGTTTTTGTTTGAATATTTTGGTACACAGAAAGAATAGCTTTTTAAATAAAATAATAATAATATAGTAAAGAACTCAAAGTTTGAAGGAAGCGAGTTAAGTATTAATATTTTCTATTATTTTAACTTAACTGTAACTTGTAAATTTATTCACCAATTAGTTTTTCTTTAATAGCAGTACTAATAAGTTTTTATCACTACATATCTACAATAAAAAAGGCAGGATAACATTAATTCATCCAGTTATTTTGGTATTTTCATTTTAATAATAAAAATAACAGTTAATCATATTAAACTAAATTAGTGACACGGGATTAATGTTTGAAATTTGAATCACAAATTCAACATTAATTTATTTCACTAACACGCTGACTGAACTTTGCTTATTAGTTAAATGTAATTAAAACTTTGCAATAATTTTCATATGAGGACTTTATTGAGAAATACACCCAAACTACTGACCTTCACATAGAGGCGTTTAAAGCAAAATAACTCGTAATAACTCATAGTAACTTATTCCAAATGCAATATTCATTTTGTGATATGAAACCTTGTAGAGAAGTTTGAGTTTGACGTCACAAGCCGACCGTTAAAACGAAATGAAATCTCATACCGTGGTTTTATTGCCCTTTTTTACGAAGGTTTATAATAAGAAGATCTTATTCATAATTTTGCTGAAATTAACTTCGTCCAAAATTCTTACCGTCAGTGTTTGAGTGAAATACTTATCAAAAATTGTTCAAAAGCTTTAGATCTTTAACAGATAAACATTTCGAGAATTATATTTCTATAACGAGTATCGTCTATAAGTATTTTCGTTAAATGATATGTCATTACTTGAAATATAAAATATATGTATATTTACCAGATTTAAGATTTTTATGACTAATTTTAACGAAAAAGGTCGTGGTGGCCAAGAGGTTAAAGGCCCGCCTATCGTGTACATCTGTACTTTCTAAGAGTATTTAGACACCACTGACAGACAGTGAAGGAATAAGTTTGAAATCTTTAACCCGCCTTGAGCAAGCGTGGTGATTAATGCTCAAACCTTCTCCATGTTAGAAAGAGGCCTTTGCTCTGATAGGCTGATGATGATGATGATGAATGTTAATGACTACAGACTTGAGTAGATATAAAGATTTATATAAATTTCGTGCTAAATAGTCAAAGTAAATTTTAATGGAATAAATTTACCTATTTAATTATTTTAGTTTTTGTGAAATAAATTATATTAATTAAATTTAATCTCACTGACATTGACAGATGTTTGTCATCGTAGAACAAAAAAAGATGTGGTTTAATTACTTTTTCTGACATTGTTATATAGTTATTGTCTTCAATATTTTATTAAGTATTTAAGTTTATTTTTTTACAATTAATGGCAATGCTATGCATATACACAAATAATATCTTTTTATCTTCATTACCAAATTTTTCAACAGAACTTGAGACACTTGTATTTATCAGTTTCTGGTAACTTTGGTCAATGTTATCTTTTTCACCTAGTGAAAGATCTACTGAGTTAAGTTTTAAAAAAATGATGACTCTGTGATTCAGTTACGATATCCAAGATCTACATCAATATATTTCAGTTTTTGAAACTAGATTCCATTCGCTCCGGTTAATTTCAATGGTACTGATACAAGAATAGGCAGCAGGTTACTCATTCTAGGGAAATAAATAGTCAAGGATATAATGTTTTACACGTTTTTCTCTTATATTTGTTATGACTAATTATTTTACTAACTAACTTTTCAACTATATTATTACCAGTTTTACTAAACTCTTAAAAAACCTTTTAAAAAACTGTTTTTAGAGAGAAGTTTTATGTAAAGTACGAAAATATTATTTTATTTATTTGTGTGTTGTAAATGAAAATGATTATTAAAAACTCATTATGAAATTTATCTGATTATTTTTCTATACAAAATATTTAGTACTTAAGGATAATAAGCTTATTTTATTGCATTGCTATCAGTAAATCACAATTTCAAATTCAATTATTTCTTCAGTTACAGTATTTCTGTATTACAAAATACCAGGCCGTGTAGCTTGAAGCGTGAATAAGCACGTAGGAACGTCCGATCTAAATCTAGAAGTAATTTGGAGTAGATGAAGCGGCAGTTTATAATTTTGTTTGACAAGTTAAGTCTCTTACTTTATTACATTGACTTTTGTTTCAATAAGAAGGCCCTTATCATTCATAGATTAAACTATATTCAAAAACTTTTTACTAAATTTAGCAATATTCAAATATTCCAACATTATAATTACTTTTTAAGCCGTAGGGAAACCTATTCTCTAGATATTGTTGAGGGCTATATTTAAATCGCCTCCCTATTTGTAATATCAATATAGTTTTAGTAACTTGTATTTGTATGAATGTGAAAAAAGTTATAAAAATCTTTGCTCAGCATTAAAAGTGCTATTATCTTCTCTTGAATATCTCCATAAAAACTCTATTCTCGAGCTGTTCAAGCTGTGTAAATTAATTAAGTCATTTTAATTATAAAATACCACCAAATGCAAGTTTGTTGTTGTGTGTTCAGTTTAAATACATTAAATTTCACATAGATTATTCAAAATTCGATACCAATTAAATGAGTAAATAAGATAAGATAGTAAAATTACGAAAATTCTTGTAACACTTAAAGAACTCCCCGAGAAATTGTCTTTCCCATAACTTTTCACACGATATGAATTAAAATTTACATTCCAACTAAACACGTGTACCAGAATGTTATTTAGGTCATAAACAACGGACCCAATAACTAAAACAGCTTTAACTTTAATAATAAAGTTGTTATTATTTTATATTGCGACTCATAAAATATAATTTGAATTCTACAAACGAATTTATGTTATATGATAGTGTTACATAGTTGAAATGAATCTCATGTATTAACAAATTATTGCTTCTTATCTTTCTTTTGCTTATTTTAAACTCATACACAATCGTAATTATTTTACTTAATATGTTTTATATATTATTTCAACATATCGAATATGATTGCAACTATCAATTCACATTTTTTCCTCGAAAGATTACTCTAATATACCCGAAAAATGTGATAATTAGTGTACTCAAGCAGTAGTAGGCTAAATTTAGTATAACCCTAATCTTATCAAAACACTCTCGGTAACATTTTCGTTAGACATTCAAACCAGGCTGACTAATTGAGGAAGAGACTGACATGAATGTACAACGAGGAGCCAGGAGCTATGTTTCATGGATATTATTATACTCAAATTTATATATAAATGCTGATATACACATACTAATGAGCATATTATACAAGTGTAGATTTATGCTATACTTAATAATTTTCTTACAATAACATACAACTTTTTTAATTACACTCGTAGACATGTGTCGTGGAATGTTACTATTTCAGTTTAAAATTGTGACCATTTTTTGTACTAATATAAATAATATTACCCATTTTAATATATGATTAATAATAACTAAAGCTAGGTTCTATAATTTTGATCTATATATATAACAATTTATATACTTTATACACATTTCTAAACTAAGTATTAAATGTGGCTCAAGAAAGCTAAATGTAACTTTGGTATGAATTGGATCGATCGCAGAAATACCACCATATCACAGAACATCAGCAATCTATCTAATACAAATGCTTTTCGTGACATGAAATGATCCCTAATCACTCAATCACACTAACCATCGATCACAAAGAGAGAATTTAAGATACATGTAAGATACATATCTTATCCAAAAATTTTGCAATACATGAAATTATGTTACATGACAAAAAATTTCATCTCTGAATTTAACAAATTAGATAACGTAGACGTTTTTCTACATATTTAATCTTGTCAATTTTGCCGAATATTTCATGTTGGAAAAAGAAAAAGTATTTTTGGAAATTCATTAATTAAACATAATCATGACGCCGTAGCCAGAACAAAGATTATGTATTATGTTCAGAAATATTTATAAATATGGTATAACAAAGTATATATAAACTCGCCTTTTACATTATAGATAATTTACAACATAATTTTGTTACAATGAATAAAATAGTTGTCAAATAGAGAGACAAAACAGGACCCAAACCAGAATATTTATCGCAACAAATTTTGAAGTTTCGACCGCAAGATCCTTGTCTACTGATAAAAGTATCTTTACATTGTACCCATTGTGCTTAGTCTAGCACAATCAGAGTTTATAATAAGGGTCTCACAACTTCCGTAATTATTAGTTATACATATTTATTAATTACAAACTTGCGTAGACTTATTCCTTAGTCAATATTTAATGAAGACGATAACATAGCTTGCGTAAAAAAAATTATGCAAAGTTTGGCCTTTAAAAACTAAAATAATAGACACTATAAATGGATAACTATTTTAAAATAACATGATTGTAAAACGAAATTTCAATAAATTTTTCATATCAAACTGTTTTAAGATTAAAAAATAATTAAAGATTTATTAAAAAATAAATTGAATTACTTCTGTAGAAACACATTTTGATGACTTTATGTTATTGTTATAATATTTTAATAATTATAAAATATTAAAATCTATTAATCAACATCATTAATATTTAGCGAAGATAAATTATCTTTTAAATTTAATACAAACGTCTAATCTGTCAGGATTCCAAGTACCCTATTGTCAAACGGCAAGCTAGTAAATGATTATATTATTTAACACAACAAATATTGTAGGAAAATTATTTACTTTACACTTTTACTTACCATACTTACAACTATACATACTTATGATTGTATACTACTCAAAGTATTTTAAAAATATATTAAAAAAACTGTCCTGGTGGATTTTATGATATAACATTCAGTTTATTTGTCATTATAACCGCTAATGATGTGTTTATGACCCAATTTTGTGTATAGATTTCAAACATTTTACCTTTATATAGTCAAATCGTTTTTAATAATCGAGATATAGTGTTTACCAATTTTTATGACCAAAAGGCACGAGTTTTAGACTAAGTTAAATGAACATATAAACTTAATCTATACTAATATTATAAAGCTGAAGGGTTTGTTTGAAAGCGCTAATCTCCGAAACTACTAGTTCGAATTGAATAATTCTTTTTGTGTTGGATAGTCCAGTTATCGAGAAAGGCTGTGGGCTATATAACATCACGCTACGACCAATAGGAGCAAAGATATAGTGGTAAATGTGTAAAAGACGGGAGAAATTATTTCATCTTTGAAGCCTTCCGTTGCGTGCGCCGTGAAAACGGTTCAAGATACACAAAATATATGTACGAAAGAATAATAGCTCTTTTAATGATCTTTCATCTTTTAATGATCTAAAAAAAGTTAGACCAATAAACAAAAAATGTGGTTTACAAAGGACTACTTCAATGAAACGGATAATTTTCGGACACGTATAACGCTTCGATTTGGTATCTACTTTGGATTCACTTTCATTTACTTAGAGAAGTTCAACTAAATAACACTTCATTTTTGTAATCGAAATGAATTCATTACTGTTATGAAATGAAATAAAAATATAAAACAAAAAAAAAACTTCATCTTTTAATCACCAAACGAATGTTATATAGAAGCCTTCTGGTGGCGAAACGGAGTTCGCCGGGTTTACTAGTAGTAAATATATAAAAAGAAGCTGCCACATATTCTAAGCTATATGTAAAGAAGATAAAACTGTGGTTGGATATAATTGTAAATATTTTTTACTAATTTTAAAGATATGTTTTTAAATAACGGTTATCCTGCAGTAATTAAAAAGCAAAAATTAGGTAACATTTTTAAACTTCTAAAAATGTCCGAAGCATCGATGAGAATAACGAATTCCTATTACGTCTCTGGCGTGTGAAATGGTTTGGCTACCGTAACTGTAAAACAAACAAATCTAAAGAGAGTCGTACACAGCTAAAACTAATTTTTTATTGACATTATTAACTAAATTCTACAATTGTTTACAATAGCTTAACCTTACCGACTTATTATTTATACCAATATGGAAGTTTGAAATACCTTTTAATTAGGTCGTTTACGAACCAAAAGAGCTATTCATCTCCATATTAAGTGCACTTTAATAATTTCAAAAATATTATCCATTATAATATTATGAGCGAATAAAATAGACCACAAAGTAACATTATTGAATATCAGCTTAATGAGTTATTAATATAAGCCCATTATAAGCTAAATTTTTTCCGTTATTTACATTTGGTTTCATTTGTTTTTAAATTAAAATATTATATGCATATTATTATTATTATTTATTCTTTATTGCACCGAATTCTAAAACTAGAAAATAATATTTTCACTATATATTTTTAACAAGCTTTGTTGTGATTCAAATAGTGAATGATACTCGCATTCTGACAATTGAGAAAAAACTGTTCATATTAAACAAGGGCTTTGTGAAATTAGATAACAAAAGATTTTTCCATCAACCTTAAAAAGAAAAGTTATAAAACCTTAATGAGAGTTCCTATAGTCTGAACAAACTGTTAATATTTCTTAAAAAACAACATTGTACCACATTTTTATCAGAGATAGATTTTTCGAGGAGCAATGTGAAATACATTGTAGAATCTGCATAAGCTATTGTTGAAAGGTATATTCCATATCACCAGCATGCTTTCATAACACCAACTTTACTTGAATAGAATTTTTTATCCGATTCTTTCATTGTGTAATGCATTTTTATTTTTTTGCATTGATTTCATATAATTTTAATAAATACAAAACTATTTAAAATTGCCGGTTACTTCAGAATCATTTATTTATAGGGTAAGATGCTCAAAAACAAAAATTAAGAACTGAAATTTTCACATAATTTTAAGAATAATAATAATTTATATGATATTTGTATATGTCATCAAAATATTCTAGATAACTTTAGAAAATAATATCATTGACTTATTAAAGAAATGTAAAGATTTTGCGTATCTCTATACAAATATCACTTGAATCCACTCTTAATTCAAACATCCATGATATATTGTAGTATAATCATATATTATAATTATACTTATAAAATATGCTAACACACTAGCTAGAAAAATGAAAAAGAAAACACTTAAGAACTCTTGTATTCAACGGTTTTGTTACTAACTAACAAATGTTAGTCATAACATTTAATTAATTTAAAGTTATTTTACTATTTTTCATAAACTCATAAGAATCTAACTTATTATTTAAATTTAAGGTAATAATAAATATTAGAACTTCGACAAAGGTGATAGAAAATGTTTTTAAAAAAAGTAGAAATGGGAATGGAATGTTAGTTGAAAAAAATACTTCTTTCATAAAGTGTATTTTTTGACAAGTCCTCTTTGATATTTCAAATTTATATTTTGCCTTTATTATCATTATATAAAAATCCTATGGAATAACGATTGGTATAGTTCTAAATAGAATTTTTTATAAAATATCGTTAATTGCTTACTAAAATATACAAGTTGTAATATTTACCCACTCACACGTTCATATACCTATAAGCTACCATAACGAAGCCACTTACAAAGTTGTATTTCTTTTGAACAAACAGGTGTTTCGAATTAATAAGTTGGCAGCGACTGTGACTTAAATTAGACGGAGTGAAATATCGTTACAAGAGTCACAAAACATATACCGGATATTAAAAACAGACATGTAAAGGAATTAGCAGTTTGTAAATACAAATAAGATGTCGTTTGACTTATTTATGCCGTTCATATCCAAAGTATTTAATTAAACAATTTATTTATTTATTCACTTTGCATAGATAACTGTAATTCCTGGCAATTTCCCAGCTATAGCCAGGGTCTGCCTTACATGTTTGTGAATAGTTTTGGCTATTTGTTTTTACGCCCGACCGCCTGCCTGACATCAACCATCTTTTGCGAATCATAGACTACTGTAATCATTCTTTTGAAAATATTTTCGTGAAAATATTACAAGAACAACGAAACAATTTTTTTAAGCAATTTCCCAAAAGGGCAAGATATTATGACCTAAAGAGTTTAAAACGATTGAGGAAGTTTTATGTTAACGTTCAACAGGTCAACGCATTTTATGAAGTATGTATTTAATGTTTTGTCCAACCAACATTTCTTATACATATTTTTCTATAATCAGATAAAACATAAAGAGAAATCTTTGATATCACGCTACAAGGGGAAATTCATGCGGATTTAAGAAAAATCTAAGGAAGTTAAATAGGGATAAAAGGTTTAGTGGGATAGTTGCTGAAATACTGCTGATAAGAAATCCCATGGGGTACACATTAAAACAAAATTTACTGCGGTCGAGGTCAAGAGAAACTGTACCGTTAGAGTAGTTTGAAAAGGAAAAATTCCCGCCATAGTATCTAATTTATAGTGATAACAGTATACACAAAATATATTTTAATCGGTTTTATTACTTAAAATATGTGTTAATTATTTTCATCACCTTTTCAATGTAGTTAAAATACTTGCTCTCATTACTCACAAACTTTGTAACATGTTCATTATTATGTTTATTGTTGTATTTCAAAATTTAAATATTTATACTCGGACCTATTTTAATAGATTTAAGAGTTGAATTTATTATGTCAATAGATTCTTTTTTTGTCAATACTTAATAATATAAACAAATAAAAAAGTGTAATCTTTTTGTTAAACTAATTACATAAGTTTTGTTTAATAATCAGTCTGTGAATAACAGAAAATTACATAAAAAATAAAACGCTTTACTTATTCTTTATCAGTGAAACAGCATCTGAAATCGTACAAAATATACCTAAATAAAATAAAATCGGATAATAAAACCATAGCAGTATGATTTAACGTAATTTTAGTGATAAAAGGTCACATGCTTATTGCTTAAAGAGCATGACTACACCATTATACACTGAGATATTAAAGCATGAAACACGTCGAGATGTCGGTAACGACGT
The DNA here is from genome assembly GCA_916720795.1 of Danaus chrysippus. Lineage (NCBI taxonomy): Eukaryota > Metazoa > Arthropoda > Insecta > Lepidoptera > Nymphalidae > Danaus > Danaus chrysippus. Next base: position 2,119,227 of record CAKASE010000046.1, on the reverse strand, counting down.
GTGAAAATACCAAGCGAGTGATTACCAAACTTCTGACGTGAGAGTAACAATTCAGTGTTGGCCCAGTGGTTAAAGGGCCCGCTTCTCGTTGCCGAGGGCGCGGGTTCGATCCTGGCCCGGGCAAGTACCAATGTGATTTTTCCGAATCATATGTACTTTCTAAGAATATTTAGACATCACTGATTAATGTTGATTCCTAAAAGAGGGTTGATGTCAGGCAGGCGGCCGGTCGTAAAAACAAATAGCCAAAACTATTCATAACATGTAAGGCAGACCCTGGCTATAGCTGGGAAATTGCCAGGTAGAAGAAGAAGTAACAAGTTATATTGTTTCAGTACAAGTTATACTAAATTATATGTATATTCTCTTGGGACGACGATACGGTTGTAAAAGAATGAAAACTGCACAATAACATTACGGTTATAATAAAACCTCCCTATTTGATACAATTACATGAATTTTGTTTACGTCAAAATGCATACATTTGTAAGTAAGGAAAAGTCCATAATTAGAGGCCGGCAAATATTTACAAAAGTATTAAATAATTTCTAAGTAAAAATATTACTGAGTATATAAAACCTTTGAGTTACAAAATCTCTTAGATAACAACAAGCACTTCATACTGCCAAAGACACATTTTTTTATAATTGTTTCATGAAGATGGTCTGACAACATGAAAATATATGCACAAAATACTTAAGAAAATCTTTATTATTTAGCAAAAAACATTAGATCTGTTCCAAATTGTATACCAACTTTTATAAATAATAAAAAGAAGTGGTCGTAATTAACGATTTAGTTATTTTTCCAAGCTCCTTTCTCATAAAAAGAAAACTTACTATTGAATTTAAGTACTTTATCTCTTGACATTCGTAATGAGGTTCTATCTTGTAATGTTCATAACAAATAATTTTATTATTTAAAAGATTAAATTTTTAAGAACAAAATAAAATACTTCTCGCTGACCATATAAAACGTCATTGCTATACATATATACGTTTTTTTTTACTCTAAAGCAAAAAGAAATGAATCTATATAAAAAAATGTAACTACTTCGATTTAACGGTCACACATCAAACATTTTAAAAAATGGTAAAAAACTTTATTTTTTTGGAATAAAACCATACAGAAATATTTAAACTTTAAGCTGCTGATAATATGAAAGTTCTATGAGTTATTTAAGTTAAAATTATATGTTAATTTTAAATGCATTACACATAAAATGAACATATACCATTAAATTATAGGGTACGTCAAAAATAACATACATTACACAGCGGTTACACTCTTAATAGGCTTATTAAAAGTCCATTATTTAAACCACGTTCAATATATTATTTTCATTTAATAGCTAAGTGACCACGTCTATTTTTATTTAATCAGAATCTTATTTCTGCTAAAATAGCATATATCAAATAATGCTTTATACTAAAGTACAGAAGTTTTGAGTCAGTGGTGGCCTAGTGGTTAAAGTCCCGCTTCCCATACATGAGGGTGTGAATTCGATCCTGGCGAGTACCAATGTGATTTTTCCGAGTCATATGTCATATTTAGACACCATTGACAGACGGTGAATGAAAATACCGTTATAATTTTAAATAACAATTTTGATATCACCAACCCGTCTTAAACAAGTGGTGAGCATGGTGATCAATACTCAAATATTCTCCATGTGAGAAAGAGGCTTTTCCTCAGCAATAGGCTGTGATAGGTCAATGATGATGATGAGTGCGAAAATGTATGTATAAAACGAATACTTTAGAACTACTTAAGTACAGAAGTTCTCCATTTTAATAAACAATAATAAAGTTTAAATTTATTATTATAATAAATTCTTTAAAAAATTATGCTTTCTACTGTAAAATTCCTGCTATAAACTCCAAACTACCAAGCAACTTGAAAACTTCTGTTTGATAGCGTATGCTACAAGTTAAATATAAAATATCCATTAAAATTAAAAAGCAGAATTAAATGTTAACCTTATTTATGTTTTAATTTACGGAGTTAATGTAATTTAAAGTTTTAACAAGTTGAGGATAAAATGGCATTAGTTAACGTGTTGCTTATGAGTTGGGGGTTGGATATTAGTACCACTAACTAGTTGGTATAATATGTAGTATGTAATTAAAAATGTTCTGTTACTTTAAACTATTATAAAAACTCATTCATAACATTATAAAAATAACTTGGTAGTAACAATTTTCAAACATTAATATGTGGCATACACTGAGCTTTTGAATAAAAGCAAAAAAAATAATTGAAAAATAAGTTTTCACTAAAAATTAAAAGAAAATGCAACAGAATTAATTATCTATAAAGCCGATAGGAAGGAGACGGATTTTACAGATATCATTATATTTATTTACATAAATAGCTCATCAATTTCGAGTAAACCAACAATAACTAAATTCCTCCTACATTTGTTCTTAGAAAACTTAAATTAACGATCAAAATAAACGTCAATAGAACGAGAGCATGTCAAAGTGTCGCATATTCAACTAGAAGCTAACCTTGTCTCCTTTTAACCATATAGCAGTCTCTTATTGAATACAACACAGATATGTGTCATTGCTTTTACAACGTATTAAGTCCCAGAGTTGTAAGAGTCTCTAAATAATAAAAGGATAATAACGACACTACCACCTAAAACCTATATACATATCAACAAATTAAATAATTCTTCATTTATTTCTAGTGGGCTATGAGATATACTAGTACTGAAATATTGTATGGTCCTTATTGGACATATCATATGTACTGAAAAGTTATGTAATATTATTCTTCAATTCTGATGTAAAAGTGTGATAATATCCTATTTAACTTTTTCAAGCAATGGATCTGAACAACCTCAACGTTAATATCAATTATTAATATAAAATAAAAGGGTTACGATTTAAATGCAAGTAATTAAATGTTTGCATGGCTTATGTTATGACTAACAGCTAATTATACAAAAACTTTATATTTTAACGGAATATCAGTTATCAAATACCCAGTTCAAAAAAAAAATTACTAAGAGACAGGATAGATATTTTAATATACAATTTATCATGTATGCAATATTATCATAAATAAACCACATTACTTTTAAAGCTTAATTAAGAAAGTTATACATTTCACGCAAATCTTTTAGTTCGTCAGTTTCAAAGACTTTACCGTAGTAATTTAAGCATCAACGAGCTTTAGTTTACGCCCTTGTTAAATCAATTAGCCTATTAAAATACCACACGCGACAGTCGTTACTCGTTTCACCGTTCCTTAAAGGCGAATGTGAGTTTTCACTCTGTCGTAGTTATAAGTTTAAGTAAGGCTCGGTTTATAAGATGACTTTACAATAGTAGAATAAAATCATGTAAGTCAGAGCTGTATCGAGTTTAGATCGTGTATTATAGTTAGTTAGTTACAGTTTATGTTAAACGATAGTTTTGATTTCTAATTTCATATAGGTATTAAACTTTTCACTGACTTATTTTTATCCAAAACAATTAGTTTGCGACTTCTTATATAAAAATACAAAGACCTTTCTTTTTTAGTAACAAAATGTTGATATCTGAACGCTCCACTTTAACTAAAGCATTATAAAAATCAATGAGAAGTAAGTCAGATTTCTAGGTTTATAATTTTCATCAAAACAAACTAAATTACAAAGTAACTTTACATAACAATTTGTTTTAATAATCTCTATATATATTTAATTTTGATTCTATTTTACTACATATAATAAAGTGTGGCTTAATAAAACTCATTCGATCCCATTAATATAGCATTTTAATGCATTATAAAAAGAGTTATTTTTAAATCCTAACCAAAGTTTTACTCATTATCAAGCAATTACAGTGTATTAAGTCCTACCTCATGTTGCTAATTAACTATTAGAAAAATAAATATTAGGGTGTCCCATAAGTTTCTTCCGCGCTACGCTATGAATGACTCTGACTGCCTATGCTTATATAAACATGCAGGCTTATCTCTTAGCCGTTTATAGCATAGGTTTCAGTCGTCCCAGAGCTCTTTCAAAGTACGTTTCGTTGGTGACAAAGCCTCTTTCAAAAAAAAAATCTGCCCCGTTCAATATGGAGAACCAAAAGAAGCATTTACGGCATGTTATGCAAAATTGCTTTAAAAAAGTGCAAAGAACACTGCAGACGAGATTTGCACCGTTTACGGGAGTGGTACTACGACCATTAGGACTGTCCGCAATTGGTTTAAGAAATTTAGAGCCGGCAAATTTGATTTGCAAGATGAAGACCGCAGCGGCCGCCCAGTAACGACGCATGCGGACCTTATCAAGACTGTGCTCTCTGAAAATCCGCGAGATAGCGGATGACACTAACATTCCCAAGACAACGGTACATAAGCATTTCATCAAGATGGGATATGCAAATCGGTATGAAGTTTGGGTTCCACACCCATTGACGGAGACCGGCCTTATGAACCGCGTCTCTACGTGCGATTTGCTTCTTCGTCGTGTCGTCGTGATGGTCGTGTGACAAAAATTATTACAGTTCGATTGGAACGTCCTACTTCATCCCCGTACTCCTCAGACCTTGCTCCTTCCGATTATAACTTGTTCCTCTCCTTAAAAAAATATCTCCGTGGTAAATCTTTCAAACCCATAAGCGAAATAAAAACGCACACAGACGAATATTTTGCAAGTAAGCCTCAACAATTTTGGAAAGAGGGCATAATGAGGCTTCCTGAGAGATGAAAGAAGGTTATAGAACAGAACAGTTCATATATAATACAATAAATCAATCTCAAACAACAAATATCGTGTATTCATTTCGCATCAAAAAAAGGGAAGAAACTTAGGGGACAACCTATATACAAATGTTGTTTTAAAAAATATTTGACTTTATAAATTTATTTCGTTTTAGAAGTTTAATAAAGTTGAGACACGTTGGTTTTATAGTTGAAATTTTAAGTAATTTACCTAAATCCCTACAATTAATTAAACGTCAAGCCTTTCTGTGGATACAAAAACGTTTTAAATTTCATTATATAAAAAAATGATAAATCGAGCCATTAGTATTATAAGTTTTATTCGAAACGTTCATGTGACAGAGAACATATTTAAGACATCTTGAATCCGTACTTATTGTCTTTAATAAATATAATTTTCTCAATTCATACTTATGAAATTATATACAGCTATATAATGTTGTATAGAGTTATACAATCTTCCTGTTTAATCCTTACCTACATATACACTTCCACTAACAATGAAGTTAGCTATTCAGTAATGTATGTATACAAATATCTCTAATGTCATGGTGTAGTTAGTACTCACTAAATGGTACCACGAGGTCATCCAGCGCGTGATATGGGCTGTGACGAATTTGTGGCCAAACATCTTAATATGGCATTGACATATACATTATTTTAAAACCTAAATCACGAATGTCTGTTCAATAAATGCAATCTAAATTATGTCCTTTTTTTTCTTAATAAAGACTTAAAATTAAATGACCAGAAATATGTTATAATTATTTTGTTCTTGGGTACTTATTTGATCCAAAATGAAAAATTAATATAAAAATTTCCAACTGTCGTGTTAATTGGAGTGTTTCATACGTAGGAGTTATTTACGATTGTCATTGAATACGTCTGAGTTGTATTCACAGTTACAGCGTCATTGTTATCACATTATTTATGTTGTTACAAAATGTTCACTAGTTATTTCTAAACTAGTGTTCTTCTACATTTCGAACTATGCACTTGAGGTTTCTGTTAGTTTTTCTTGCGTTTATATTCTCTGCGAGCGGACAGGACTGTAAAGTTGGTGGAATGCAAGTAATTCTTATTGTTATAACATATTTATAATGACTAGTACTATACATGTTGTATATATGTACATATATAATTGAAGTGTGCAGATCACGAGCAGTGCTGTGGAGGTTGTTGCTTCGATGGGGAGTGTATTAACAGTATGGATATATATTTTTTTATTTTTAATAGTAAACGCTTACTAAAAATAAAAGGAATGATTTTAAGATTAAGAAAATATATGTATTTATACTAAAAATGTCTATATAACTTTTATTTCCAGCATATAGATCGTGTTTGAAGGGTTTAAACGTGTGCAAGGATCATGTTTGCAGAGGAGAAGAGAACTGTGTCGTATATCAACCGAGACGATGTCTTGGATGTGAACCGATACCGTTGTGTAAACGGACAGCATACATTAGTTCGTATGAAAATTGATTTATGGTTTAAATTTCATTAAACATTATTTCCGCTGTATTTTAGTTGAATAACTGTTTAGTATATTTTACGCCAACATACAAATAATTATGAGTATAATAGAATTTTCTTTATAAGAAAATTAAACTTTTGTGACTAAGCAGAAATTATAAAAGACGTTATTTTAAATAAATTTTAAATTTGGTTCATTTAATAATAGAACATAAATTTCACAATTATGTTATAAAACATTTTAAATAATTAATTCCTTCTTTGAATTTAACTATGGTAAAATAAAAACAATCAAAGGACCTTGTCAAATTATTTATAATTAAGATATTATCGTAACTTTGCTCATTATAAATCAACCTATTATTTAAGTATATGAACGTAAGAATAAATATATTTAGATTTACATATGAGCTTGTTAATTATTACCTTTACACATTTTTTAAGTAACGAAAATTTACGAATATTAATTATTAAAAATCTTTTAACTAGATTTTTCAAATTTTTACGTTGAATGATATTTTAAGATGATATACTCGTAATTTTTTGATTGAAAATTTATTAATTGGGAGATACAGATTATTTAAATGAAACTATATATTTTTTCGGATTACATACTATTCATATTTTATTATTTTTTTAAATATACTTACTCCTGACGTTTCAGTCAGATTAGATACATATTATTATCTGAAAGGATGTCAGGTGTTATCTTCAGTAGTCGCTGTTAAAGAACTTCCCTCACGCGGATCATTATTGAGATTGCTAAGTCCACTCTTATGCTCTTTAACTCGTATTTTAAATAGTGGCATAAGATGGTGATTCATTAAGAAATGCTAATATAAGCCTATCATAGCTTGGTTATCGAGTAAATCGACAAGGACAATCATAATAATCAACGACTAAAAATTTTCTCGCGTTAGGTATATTTTCACGAGTATTGGATAACGAGAGTTTCAGATTTGCCGCCAATTTTTAAAAACAAATGTAAAATTCAAAAAAGTTTAATTAAAAAAGTTTCTAACTAGCCCTTTCAAAACATTTTCAGTGTTACCCACGTATAAAATATAACAAATATACATTATAATAAAATTATTATTAATAATCGTGCATCTCATCTCAATGAACAATTTCAACACCCCGTGTCAAAAGGACAGTCTTACTCGTATCTTAACGTCAAAAGTTTGTCAAAGATGTCCGTAAATATTTCACGACAGATTTACAATAATTCTATTAGGATTGCTTGTATTTTATGTAACAAAATATATGTAGCATAAAATTAACATATAGGGTTTAAAAGCAATTGTTGACTAATAATTGGAATAACAAAAAAAATTTAACTCAAAATCCTTTCTTTTTATTCTAAATAATTTGATTACTTTTATTAAACTAAGTTTTATTATTAATTGTATTTGGGCCGAATTAACCTATACATACGAACATACCTATACGAACATTGTCCCGTTGTTATTTAAATGACAAGGAATTTAATTAATTTTTTAACAACACGTTACGGAGACTTTCCTAAATATTTTTTACTGTATTATGATTTTATATTTTACATAATCAAATAAAGGGATAATCGGATAATGAAATGAAAAGTTTATTATCTAGTTAATAAGTTATATAATTAATTATGAAGTTATAAATTCATAGCGAGATTTTTGTGTAACTTATGTTCCCTAACGAGTAAGCAGTTTTTATGATGACATCTGGTTACGAGTAAGTTAAGTTATTATCATTTACATTGATGATCGTCAAAATACCTATCTATAGGTTTAAATTTTAACAAACCACAAATTGTAGCTTCCATAGAACATTCCTGTACGAAAATTATGTCGAACCTTGTATTTAACGTGACAAAAATGAAGTGTATTTTATGAAGAATTTATACGAACGTTGGTAATGATTTATAATTTTAAAAATTTGTAACACACTAAATTTGAACTCAAATATTAGTTTTTTTATTGTTGGCAAATGCAGCAGTTCCTATGTATTTGTGTCACTTTATAAGATCTTCAAAAGGAAATGCAGTCCAATATTCCAGACTAAAGCTTCTTTGTCACTTTAACTTCCAGATTCTGTGGCAAAATAAATTATTGATTCATGACCCGTTTTCTAGATTCTATTCAAGTGAACAAATTATATTTTTTGTTGGTAAATATTTTAATTTATATTTAGCAGTTAAATTAAATAAATACCAAAATGAAACTATTTATTTTTATACTTTAATATGATAATTTATTCACATATAGATTTCGTTTATGATTCAAAGTTTCAGTTTATATGTAGTAATACACTATATACTCAAATTAAATTATTTCCATTGCCTTATAGAAAACATTAGCTTTAATGTTAATTACAGTGAAAATAAAATAAAATATTAAGGTTGTACCTTTTATGTTTGGTACATAAGAAACAATTTAATTATTATGGTAAAATATTTCAACAACTATTTATAATTAGTCAGTTGAAAATAATATTTTAGGAAAAATGCGCTTAAATTGAAGAATGCTTAGTTATATTAATATAAATAATGAATTTTGTCATTTGAAGTTTAAATAAATGTGGTTTTAATTGTTGTCGGGTATAAATTGGTAGTAATAAATGAAAAAAAAAATCGTTACTATTATAGATTTAATATACAGGGTGACTGGTGAATTACTATCAATATTTAAGGAGAATACTCGATACATAATTCTCATTCGAATTATGTAAAAAATAGGTACGTAATTTTTGACCAAATTTCCGTATAAATAAATAAAGTGTGGACACGTTCCAAGTGTTCCAAGTGTGAACGCGTGCGGCGGCGTGCTGATACAGCACTACGCCGCCGCACGCGTGTTTGTGTGTGTATACCTAATCTGTAGGGTGTTCACACGATGCGTAATTAATTACATAACTTTTGGTTAACTTTACTTATAAGTTTATTAATATTTATGTTATATTAATTTTTATTTTGTCGATAGTAATTCACCAGTCACCCTGTATAAGGGTGACCTACGTTTTCTGTTTTGTTAAGAAAAAGGTAGAGAAAGTAATTTATGGCTTCCTGCTGCCTTGTATAGTATCCTTGTGTTGTAGTCGACGTTAATTTAAATTAATAGTTTAAGTTAAAAATAGATATTACAGGTCGTTTCTTATAAATTAACTCATTTCGTTTCTCATAATATTAAAAGAAATACGTTTATTGGTTACTATCAGTTGTTCATTTGATATTTTGATTCCTATCCATATCAAGCTATAAATTCGTTTACTATTGCGATTTTGTAGAGAAAACCGAGAAAAATGTCTAAAGAACCTCTAACAAATCAGATTTCTATTAACAATCTTTTTATTCGTCATAACAACTGAACGGTATTAAAAAGTTGGGGCGTAATATTACCGCGGAACATTATGCGGGCGTAACTCGGAACTGAGTCCATGTTTACCCATAAAATACAACTCATAACAGATCTTTTTGGTTTTCTTACTCTGTCATATAAACCACAAATATAATGTTACTGAGATCTGTTAATCATATTTCGAAAAGGAACATTTTTACGCATTTTCAATTCAGTGAATATTGTCACGAAATAAGATGTGCATTGAAGTGAAATACATCCAGTAACGTCTCACTTCATATAAATAGTTTTGTATCCTTTCTATTTTTATAGTTTCGTATATATATTACGCCAGTAAATATTGGTGTTGAATAATATATAAAAGACAGATTTTATGGGTTGAAAATGAATGAATTATACGAATAATTATTTCATAAAAGACAATGTAAATCTATTTCTTAGGTTTTACTGACTTTGTATATGAAAATCCAAAAGAAAACTCTCGCTACTCTCGCTACATAATGTTTACTTGCTATTAGTCATAAAAAAATTATTCTAACATTATGTAACCTTGGAGACTTACAGATATTAGTTCTCATGTTTGGTTTTTTATTGTTATATTATTATTAAAGTAAATAACAAGTACAATGTATAGTTTGGGCATAATTCTAAGCAAGAATTAATATTTTTATTTTATAAAGGAAATTTTTAAACGTTTAAATGAAATTAATATCAACTTTTAGGATGGTAGAGCCGAGATGTGGTCAAGTACCTAGGGCTCGAATATGGGCCGATTCGACCGGAGAAATACACCACCGTGATCTACCGTGAAGATCACCGTGAAAAAGTCTTTAATGACTGCTTTTCGTCCGGTAAATGAAAAAACCACTCGCTATTTCCCTGTTCCCACCCTTTTCTGTCAATTCCTATTTCCACCTTTCTCTCCTTTCTCAAAAAGATCTGCAATATTTCTTACGTTGCAGATATCCATGGGTGACGGTGACTTTAAGTACACCGTCTGCTTGCTTGCCGTCTTTGTCATTAAAAAAATGCGAATTAAGTATAATACAAGTACCAAGCTTTGTTCTCTTTATTTATATAATAAAAACATGGAAAATATTAAATATATATATATATATATATATTTGGTTATGTTGATTATTATAAACTTAAATATATTTATATTCAAAATTACATAATTTAAAAAGCCAGTTCCCTTAAAACGACTTAATATTGTAAAAACCTAAAAATTCAATATAATTCATTCATAAATATTTAATCGAATTTTATCTAATAGTGAAGTCTATTAAAAGAGATGAATATAAATAAAATAAAGTGACTAATTCAAAATGAAAAAACTTTTTAGTATATAAAATGAAACATTGTAAAAAAATTACAAATAAAACAACGACTTCTTCACCACCTTTTATACATTTCAATGGTCTCCAATAGATTTATGTAGGCTTTATAATTTTTCTAACGGTTTAATTTTAAAACACTGAATTGTAATAACATAATTTTTAAAATTTATTTACCATAAGCCTCTACAAGCAGAAAGCACTTTTCTTAACAGTCAGAGATCACGAATACGCAATAGATCTTTATAACCCTTTTATATGGTCAGTACACAGATTTAATTCAATGCTCGCTCTCAATGGACTTATAAAATAGGTAAAGAAGATAATTAAAAATAGCCTTTTTGTAACAGTTCTTTTGAATTATCCCATTTTCTTTTATCTTGTTTGTAGAAATTGGGCATTGAAATGATTTTAGTTAGTTTTCGATATATAGGAATATAGGAACTGTAGCTCTTGTATGTGTAAAAGTTTAGTATCTAATTTAATAAATTAATCATACGAAATTTAGTATCTTGAACAATTAAGCTGAATTAGTCAGTGAGTATTTCAGCTTAATTGTTAAAAAACATCGGTAAAATCAATAGTCATAAAATAGCATAAATAATAATAAAATAGTTATAGTAAAAAGAATATACGTTCAATTTATTTTAATCATAAATTCCTACCGAGAACGTTAGATTTTTAATTTATCGTAGTACAATATCTCCGTAAATACCATATTTAAGTTTTATCTCATAAACATGTAATAAATATAACGATGAAATTTATCCAATATTAAATAGAATATTCGAGGATTCTTGGAAAAGGAAGATTCTTAAGAAGATTTACAAAAATTTATAAAAAATACTAGAATTTATAGGTAATAATTATTTTTAAGGTTTAAACTCATTTGATGAAAAACGAAAACAAAAATCCAATCTATTGATTTCTAGACACTAAATAAGAATGTGAAATTATATATAACATTTTGACATCAGAAAAAAAAGCAATAACTCTAAAAGTACGTAGTAAGTAATAAGTAGGATTGCAAAGTAAATAAAATAAATCATTGAACGTGACTTGTATCGCACCGTATCGAAGATTTGTCTATCTTATAAAAGAGAAATAATATCATGTAGATTTTCAATCATTTTATAATTTTTATTATCCTAAAACACACTACACCGAAATATTTCTGTAAAAAACTGTCATCAAATTTATTTAATTACTAAATTTGTAAATGACTACATAAGTAACTACATAAGTTTACACCCACGGCTGTCGGTTTTGAGGCAAGCTATATAAGTTAAAATAAGGAGGTTTCGTACAAAAACTTTTTCCCAACTTTAAAGTGTATCTATTCTGAAGTGTATCTTTTAAAATATTAGTAAGCAGACAAAAATTTTATGTACCAACTTTGTGAAATAAAAAGATGAACGTGAATACAACGTCACTCGGAATTCATTTTTATTAATATACATAGAAAGACCAACAAAAATTATTGATTAAGATAAAAAATCATTGTTGTATTTCCTAGTACTTATATACTTTTAAATGAATTCCCAAAGAACTGAAATCAATATGTTCCCTTGGTCGCACATGCATTACTATAATTAATATCTATTCCCACTTCCGAGCGACAAATTGTGTTTTGTGTACAAAATTACGCACAGCGTCGCTCATGATTTATGGAAGACATGATATGAAGAAAGAAAGAATAATGACTTTCAATTTCATTATTTTGAATCAATATACTCTAAGTATGTAAGAAAAATTTAACCTATACATTACTTTAAACCTTGGATTACTTTACATAATTATTTTTAAGAAAAGTTTTTTTTTATTGCTTCCGACTTGTGAAATAAGCAGCATTTAAAAATTACGCAAGCAATATCTTCTCTCATTCGATTTCTGTCTTAATCCATTACTTCAATTAATTATTACATAAATACAAAATGTTTATGTATAGATAAAGGACTCAATTTCTAAACAGTACTAGCTACTTACCATCAGGTGGATTTTGTTCGTTTTTCGACCTCTTATGCATAGTAAATTACATAATTGATTTAATTTGTTATTTTTTGTTAAATTACTTTATCTTAAATTTTATTATCTATTAATGTTCATTGTTATTTGCAACTCGATTAATCGTATTTACAACTTTATGAGTCATGTAACTTGACATAAAATAAATATATAAAGCTTTGTAAATGTCATCTTGCTTCTAAGACAGTTCGCAATATTCTTCAATAAATCCTTTACTTCGTCATTTATAACCAAAACATATAACTAAAGGTTTAATAAACTAATTCAGACATTCCCTTTTATTATTATATAAAAAATATATTTTTGCTACAGACAATACGGTATTATTATTGAGGATGAAGTATAGAAATATTATAAATATATATTTCCTCTCTTGGTTCCAAAGATCCACAAGGAATACTGACGCTAATTTAAATGCAAATTATAGTTTCAATGGTAAATATCGAATTGTAATAAAAATCTATCAATATCAAATATAAAAACATATATTTAACTTGCTTTAATGTGAGATTACTGAGATTGTGTTATCTTAATTAAATAGATAACAGATATGTTCTGTGGTTGGATTGATTTTCAAATTACCCATTAAAGTTAGCCACCCAGTAATCTAGTTCTTGCGGTTATTTTACTCAAGCGACGGTCAGCTATTTCCACAGTTCATTATTACGCAAAACTAATTTCAATATATTTTCAACAATATTTGTTAAGTACAGTCTAATCTTAGTCATGTTCATAGCTTAAATGTACTCAAAATTTATATCATACATACTGAACGTGCACAGAATAACATTCTGCTAGAATTTCTGTACATGATCGTTTTCCATATCACCGGACAACATAGATTGAACAGAAGCTAGCCATCTGGATACACACGGTAGTCAATTTTATCCAACATTAAATAATTTTATTTTCTATCGGATATATAAATATACTATATGAAATAAATTGATATATTTATTTAGTTAATTATATTTTTTTTGCAAAATAATTCAATGAATAGAAATAATAATCAATGATATTTTGATAATGACCACGAGCATCAGTATACCTGTTTATCAAATAAATGAGAAATCAGAAAAACAAGTATTAATAAAAATGTCTTTTCATTTACAGAATTCTAAACTTCTTTGCCTTTTATAAATAATATAAGTCTATATGGCGTTCGCTTTTAGTTTAAGACTTAAGAGATTAGTCGTACACCCAGACATAAAGTAAAAAAAACACTTTAGACAGCTACATTACTGTAAAATAGTACTCATAAAATAAGCGATAAATCAGATACATCAGACACAGCCTCTACTTTAAAGGTTACTGACCAGTAGGACCGTTTACACTTTTTATATTTTTGGAACATAAAAGTTATACAATTTCTACAACTTTGGACTGTCGCTTTAAAAAAGAGATATTTACTTGAGTTCATTTTAATTTAAACTTTTGATATTAAAATTTTTACCACCTTATTTCATGGCTAAGTGAATTAAGAAAGAGGGATTACTAAACAATAGTGTCTTTGTTGGACGGTCTGGTTAGCTTTTATTAATATCTTTTATAAATCTTGTAAGGGCCTAGAGAAAAAAATATATATGTGTATATATTTCGAATTATAAGAGCCAACTTAATTGGTATGAATTTACAAAATATTCGAATATATAATAGAAATATAATGACTTTTAAATTCTTTTAAGTCATGAAAATTTATTTTGTAGGTAACTTACTATTAATAATGAATATATTATTTAAGTGAGAGTTATTCTAGTTGTTAAATTTCAATTTATAATATTTAATTTGAAAACAATTGCTTTTGAGTAGGCATTGTCTGCTTACAGTGAACAATAGTTTGAATTGACGACAATTATTTTAATACAATTTGATTTTTCGTGGTAATACTGAAAAAATCGATATAATATTGATGATCTCGCCTTTATGGACCAATGAAATGAATGATTATGTAGTTTTATTTATAATATACTGTATATACAAGAACGGATAGACTTAAATATTCCAAAGCCTAACAATATTTTTAATATCAAAGTTTATAAACTCGTACCAATTAGAGTTAGTCCTAGGCTCAACTGAATCTACTAAAAAAGTTCCTAAATAATTAATTAGAATTTTGACAACTTCGCTGACTTATCTAAACTTGTAGAAAGAGGGAGGTGGTCATATAAATAACAAGTATATTTATAGGGTAATTAACTATTCAGTATTTATTTTATATGATATTAATTTAATGATATATTATGTTTTTATTGTATTTATTTAAAGTGTCCCTTATTTATTTTTATATAAATTAAATGAGGATGACAAAGAAAATACTAAAATAAAAGAAAAAATGTCTAATATATTTATTTTAATTTTGTTCACGATATGTGTTACATAAAACCACTTAGACATACTTTTGACCTTTACGAATACATTTTATTTGTTTACCTTTAGTCTTTTTGACAACTTATAAATTCTTTGTTTACAAAATCTTTACATATAATTTGAATTTATTTTAAATAGTGTTTACTTATCAACGCTATGAATAACTACTTCGCGGAAAGCGTGATCACGAACAAATGAGATGAAAGTCTGCAAAATCAGATGAGAGGTGAAAATATTTGGAAAAAATGTAAGTGATGAAAATAATGGTTCCATTTTGAAAATCAAATAAATATTGTAATCTGTTCGTAATAAATAAAAACATTTGAAATATTATTACAATACCATAATTGTGACATCAATGACAGCATTTATTTCGCAATTTTAATTTATTGACTTTCACAAAATATCAAGCATCAAATATTCTAGATCTGTAGGAGAGTTTGAATTTATAAGCTAGATCTGGACCAAGACCAAGAAATTGAAATTTCAAGCAAAATTACATTAAGAATTGTAAAACATTATTCCTTTAAGATTTAAATATATGATTTATATTCAATTGTATTCTCGTAAAAAAATATATTAATGAAACATATTGTATTTTATGGCCCGAGGCACGTAAAAATGGACAACGACTGAACTGAAATATTAGATTCTTGGAATAGAATTTTATTATTGTCCCTTGAGCGAACTGTAATCATTTTCTGTATAACATTTAATTAGATTCAAACAAATAGAATGTCCAAGAAATATGGTATGTCGGATCTTTATTTAGATAAAATTAATAATTATGTATAATGATAATTATGTGTTTTAAAAGTTACGGATTTTGAAAGACAACATCTCATCACAAAAACTTATATAAAATGCTATAAAGCCATTTCTTTGAATTTATAATAAATGTACTTTGTAATAAATTATTATGAAAATTATACCTTTTTCTTGCGAAACATTTTGCTAGAAAACCCAATGTAAATATCAACAATAAAACAATCATATTTTGTACAATCGCCTTGAAAACTTCTCTACACACTTATATTCCTTAAGTCTCATGAAACCATCTGATTATAACAATCTTCATATTTGATTTTAACAACAAATGGAAAATAACCATTACATTTTCTTTTATATAAACCAGTACTCCATCGGAACTTATCCGTATATATTTGCAATAAACATCAAGACTAAGTGAAGGTTATTGACTATCATTGAAAGCAGACATTCCAATGAGTCATATTCTATTTAAAGTACTCCACGAGCTCGTCATCATCATTACCAGATAGTAAAACTATTTTCCTCTATTAAGTAAAGACAAATGAATACTCTCGTTTGATGACTGTATCACGAAAATGATATTGTGAATGACCATGGTGTTTTGTTTGCAAGCCTTGTTTCTATTTATTCCTCAGCATCTATTAAAAGACATATTGTCACTAAATAGTTACCATGCCATTGTTTTTATCATGTTCATCTGTTTTAGACGTGTCATAATTATAATCATAGTATCTATTTATATGAGACAAGTTATTTTAGAGCACTTTGAAATGAAAATATACTCCATTTAGAGTTTCCAACAAGAACTATTTCAAACAAAATATAATTTAGCTTGGGTATTTTTCCCGACTTTTTTACCTCTGTAACCTAATGTAGAACATTCTTACGCAGTTTTTTATTTACATACGTAAATTTGTATATTTTTTCTACTTATTATAATACTAAGTAAAGCCGTATTTAATAACATTATAACAATCCTGCTAGTCACAATTGTTCATAACAGCAATAAGCTATTAATTTGTTGTCATTATACATACACACACAAAATTTAAGTATAGTCAGTTGTAAAATAACTACAATCCCTACCTATTTGCACTCTCTAAAGAAAACATTTGATAGTAAGAGAAAAGAAATCACATTGGAAACATTTTTTTTGTTTTAAGAATTTAAGGCTTTTTTGTCAACAGATTCTTTTGTAAAAAAATTTAACAGTCGGTTTTGTCTAAAATATTATTTGTTGCAAATATTCTAACATATTGGAGAAAATAATAACTCTCTAACTCTCTCTCTCTCTTCCCATTTGGATTAAGGCAATTTTTCTTTTCACGTTCACCAGTGTACACACCATGCCAATATTCATAATGAAATTTTGTTGAACCATGTATATGTTAATTATACAGTTATAGTTTAAATGAAAAAGAAAACGCTCGTTATATATAAACTGTCCAAAGACATAAAGTTTAATTTATTTTTAACACAAAGAAAAATAAATAAATGTGTAATATATACACCCCATTGTTATAAAGGGTCACTCATTGTTACATTGACTAATCCAAGCAAATGTTGTCTCCTCTCGTCTATTTATTTAAATTGAAACATTTATATGTGTATTTCTTTATTATACTTGCCAAGTTTATATTGTATTCTTAAAATCATCAACTGCCTCGGAAATGAGTAATTTCTTCTTTTTTCGTATATGTTTGTCTATGGCACTCTCTGTATTTATACCGATATCAATGGGTACAATACAGATAACCATTAATTCATTAAAATATTCATTCCCCTTTGGTAGGAATAAAAATAATATTAAATATCCACCGACTACGATCGGAATTGTTTTCTGTTCATAAATTAAAATTACTAAAATATTAAGGGTTGCAGACGGTTTTTATTTTGGTTGTTTTGGTTTCTGCGTGTCTTTTGATCTGATTCACTTTTAAAGATACACTATATACCGGTTTAGGCCAGTCATAAGTTATAAGAAAACTGCGGAAATTGTAATAAAAATTAGAAAACTATAGGTATAGCTTATATAACACATAAGCTACGTGGCTACGTGGCGATTTGGATGTTAGGATAACAATGCCATCACATTGCTTCTGTGGTATCAAAAATCTTCTGGTTCACACGGCCAGGTGTTTATTATTCGAATAAATCAGCAGTGTCACTCGTTACATGATATTTAATTATACAATGCTGTTTCTTCAGCAATGTTTTTTCAAATTTTAAATATTTTTCGCACACCTACTAAGCCAATTCTTCATTACAACTGAAAATTTGCTCTATTTTGTTTAATAGGTATATTTATAGTATTAATCATTGCCCCATCAGCCCACTAACTAATTCACAAGACATGAATTTATCATGTTTAAATTATGTTGAGTTTTCCGTGGACAAAAATTCTATGTCTGATTAAATTTTAAACATTATTCAATGATGTTATATCTTAATAGTAATTGTATTTCACTCAAACAACCCAAGAGATATATATATTTTTATAGTTGTATACATTTTTACAAACAATTTGATTTTCTGACTGAACTAAATCTCAGCCCTTTAGTTAGAAAAGTTACTAAATACAGGGTGGCCCAGAAAGACCGAAGTGGTGTGAATTGCTTATAACTTTTTATTTAAGAGATATTTTTTAATTTTTTTTTTAAATACATTAAATTTATGGGGAATAATTTTGGATTAGTTATTAAAAATGATATCCCGCAAGTGGTGGCCATATTCTGCTTCGCACAAATGTGCTCTTTCCAACACATTTTCCATGACCTTTCGCAAAACTTCCGGTGGTATGTTGTTAATTTCTTCTCGAATATTGGTTTTTAACTCCTCAACAGTCCTAGGCTTATTAACATAAACTTTTCCTTTTAAATAGCCCCAAAGAAAACAGTCTGGAGCGGTTAAATCCGGGGACCGCGGAGGCCAATTAAAATTGCTGTTACGAGAAATTATTCTTTCACCAAAGATGTCGCGTAAAAGAGTCATTGTGGCCCTCGCAGTGTGCGCTGTGGCTCCATCCTGTTGGAACCATATTTGCGGCTTTTCCACGGCTGGCCTTACAAAATTTTGCAACATGGCCCGATATCGATCACCATTGACGGAAATGGCGACACCTTGTTAATTTAAAAAAAAAAAATGGGCCAATGATCCTTTCTGAAGAAACACCGCACCAAACGGTACACTTAACTGGGTGCAATTGTCGTTGATGAAGTACTCTCGGGTTTTCCGTAGCCCATATCCTACAGTTTTGCTTGTTAACGAACCCATTTAATTGAAAATGGGCTTCGTCACTCATTATTAAGTTATGAATAAAATTTGGATTCTCTTGTGCTTTTTGCTGGAAATAAATTGCATAGTCAAGTCGTTGCTGGTAATCTGTTGGTTTAAATTCTTGGACAAGTTGAATTTTGTATGGAAACAATCCTATGGTGTGCAAAATTCGCTGCAGCGACGTTCTTGAGAGGCCCAGTTGTGACGAACGTCTCCTGGTTGATGTTTCTGGATCCTCCCGAATACTCTCCTGTACCACTTGAATATTGTCAGCCGTGTGGACAGTTCGGTGTCTGCCGGAACCAGGAAGGTTCCTTACTGCTCCTTGTTCTCGAAAATTTGCAACCAGAAGGTTTATTGTTGACTGAGAGGGTGCAACCCGCACATTAAATTGACGACGGTGTGCACGCTGAGTCAACACAATGGACCGTTGATTTGAAAAGTAAATTTCAACAATTTGGGCACGTTGTTCAATTGTGTATTGCTCCATTATAAATTATCCAAGTCTTCTTTACAAAATACTGAAAAGAAAAGAAAAAAAAAATATAATAAAAAAGTTATAAGGAATTCACACCACTTCGGTCTTTCTGGGCCACCCTGTATTATTAGGCCAACTTAAACGTCTATTGTGAAAATTCCTAAGCTAAATTCAGGTTGATATGCCCAATGTAGTAAAAAGCTGTCGCAGCTAACTGAATGGTTAATCTATTTATCTACAATAGTAGATACAAATCTATCCAAAATGTTTACAAATTTAAAACAATAGAAAACGTTAGAGGTCATTCTTAATACTTTTTCTACTTATTATTCTTATTAAGTTACAACATCTTGTAATATTCTTCTCATAACTGGCAATTTCCCAGCTTTAGCCAGGGTCTGCCTTCCATGTTGTGAATAGTTTTGGCTAATTGTTTTTATGACCGGCCGCCTGCCTGACATCAATCCTCTTTGGGAATGCATTAATCAGTGATTCCTAATTACTCTTAGAAAGTACATATGACTCGGAAAAATCCCATTGGTACTTGCCAGGGCCAGGATCCAACCCGCGACCTCCTACATGAGAGGCGGGCCTTTTAACCACTAGACCACCACTGACTATAACATCTCGTAATATTGTCATATAGTAAAAATAACGACTTCAACAAAAATTTACTCATTTCAAATTCATTTTATATCATAATATAAAATGGTCACAGTATAAAAAACACATTCTTCATTTCTATCTGTTTGTACATATCATATATATCGGCGCTACCGGCTTTAATAACGGATGCGACATTTGAGGCCGTAATCAATTCTTATTAAACCTCATTAGTATTTATGATTATTGTTAAAAGTAAAACGAAATCAAAGATTGTTTAAAAGGAGAATAGAACTAGGTCTAAATCTTGGTATAAATATGACGTTTGGACGCACGACGACAGAATTCAGAGTTCAGTTAGTGAGAATCTTTGAAGATTGGGATGATGAAGAACCTTCGAGAAATACAAGGGAATTTAGAACAATTGAAGTTTCATTTTTAAATATCATGGGACTTTCTAGAGGAAGTGACATTTGTTACGTCAGCGAGGCTGGCGTCTCTCACTTTTAAAACAACGAATTTGTAATAAATTTGTTATATACATATATATATGAATTCATTAAAATTCATAATGTCGTATGATCCGAAACGGGATTAGCATTTGTGTGTAAAAATTTACATTTTTACCATTGAATGTATATATGTATATACAGATAGCAGCTTTAGGACATGTCCCAAAAAAAAGAATATAATTTAAGGTACGTTTATGCAAAATGTTGTTATATTTTTATCATCAAATTTTCACTTTCATTATTCATTATACTTTTTAAGTAATTTTATAACATTTTTATTTATCCCAAACACTTTCTGTAACTATAATTTAAATTGTATTAATTTTCACTTGTGTTAAATTTTATCTTTCAATTCTGTCGTTTTCGTAAAAAAACATATACTTGCATGTATACGCTTGTTTTTATATTGGGTTGGTTCTTTACGAGATAAATGAACCACGATACTGTTTTAATAATTAATTTAATCCCAAAAAGTATATCAGTTATTTTACGTTGAACCAACACCTTACTTCCTATATAATTTGCACGATGCTAAACATGACAATATTATTTCATTAACGTGTTATAAAATTATTTCTCTCTAACATTATAATCACCACAACACAAACCAGGGCCAAATATGCCGAATCTTTTCGATGGAAATTAAAAAAAGTTAAACGCAAAAAAACCTTGGAATTTATAAAAAAATGCTTAAGTTGGTGACAGTTTTATTTATTGCTATTTATTTAATTTACACATTCTATCGTTTTACCTGAAAAAAAAATAGAAATAAAAAAAGCAATGAATATTCCACCTAATATGACTAAGTAATTGATTCCTAGAATTATATTTAAAGCAACTGCAATTTCATATACTGGAACAATACAAGTCTGTATTGATGAAGCTATTGACTTGTTGCGCAGGCCGTTGTATTTTCCTTTAAGCCGCAAGTAATATTTCGAAATGAGAATACTATTTGCTTTGAAATTACACACAGTTCATAATCGTTTTAGATTTCCTACTAACACAACTCAGCAATTGACAACACAACACAGCCCAGGTTCATTATTATAACATACATATATGCATGTACATATATATGTTGTACAATTAAAATAATCCTATAAATATTAGCTTAAAACCAAAAGTATTTTTGTTAAAAATTACTAAGTTATACATATAATCAATAATCCAAAATTAATATTCAAAAATTGAATGAATATGAACTGTATTTATAGCGATTTCAGTGTTAAAATATTTAAGTAATAAAGGCACCGGATGATCCTTGTTATCCAGTTCCGTTTGAGCTAACCAACGAATAAATTAATAAAATCCCGCTAAGTAATCTAAGGGGTGCCATCGATTCATGAATAAATTGAATCTTTAAATGATCAATATTAAGATATTGCATTATACAACACATTTTTGTCTCGTAAGTTGGATATGAAATCAATATCTTGAACCTGAAATTCAGACCGCAGCTTCGGATCCGACAGTGTCGAAGAATTTTTCAATGTAAATTTTCCATTCATGATTTTATTTCAGTATTAGCTCAACATTGCATTAATGTTATGATTATAGTTTTAGAAATTAGTATAATTAATACAATGATGTTTTCTCTGTCTTTGAAATTTATAAATGTTACTTATAGTATAGTTGGATTATTAAAGACTCAAACGTTAGTCGGTTGCAACGTGAAATAAATATGAAAAAGATAATCAGTCACGTATTCTAAGCTATATGTAAAGAAGATAAAACTATGGTCAGATATAGTTGTAAATATTTTTTAATAATTTTAAAGATTTGTTTTTAAATAACGGTTATCCTGCAGTAATTTAAAATCAAAATTTAACTTTTTTAAACGTCTAAAAATGTCCAAAGCATCGATGAGAACTACGAATTCCTATTACGCCTCTGGCGTGTGAAATGGTTGAGCTACTGTTACTGAAAAACAAACAAATCTTAAAGAGAGGACACAGCAGAAACTATTTTTTTTTTAATTGTTAACTTTATCCTACAATTGTGTACAATAGCTTAACCTTACCAACGTATTATTTATAGCACTATGGAAGTTTAAAATAAATTTTAATTAGGTGGTTTACGAACCAAAAGAGCTATTCATCCCGGTATAAAGTGCACTTTAATAATTTCAAAAATATTATCCATTATAATATTATGAGCGAATAAAATAGACTACAAAGTAACATAATTGAACATCAGCTTAACGAGTTATTAATAAAAGCCCATAATAAGCTTTATTTTCTGCGTTATTTACATTTAGTTTCATTTGTTTTTATATCAAATTTTTATTTTTGTTTCTATTTTAATACAACTCAAGTTTTTTAACAAGTTTTGTTATAATTTAAATAGTGAATGATACTCGCATTCTGACAATTGAGTAAAAAACTGTTCATAGGAAACAAGAGCTTTGTGAAATTAAATAACAACAGATTTTACTTTCAACCTTAAAAAGTTATAAAACCTTAATAAGAGTTCCTATAGTCTTGAAAGTTGTAAAGAATTCTGTAATAATACTTTTTTATCAGAGATAGACTTTTCGAGGAGCAATGTGAAATACATTGTAGAATCTGCATAAGCTATTGTTGAAAGTTATATTCCATATCACCAGTATGCTTTCATAACACCAACTTTGCTTGAATAGAATATTTTATGCGATTCTGCCATTGCGTAAATGTATTTTTATTTTTTGCATTGATTTCCTATAATTTCAATAAATACAAAACTATTTGAAATTGCCGGTTACAAAATCATTTATTTATAGCGTAAGACGCTCAAAAACAAAAATAAAGAAATGAATTTTTCGCATAATTGTAAGAATAATAATTAATTTAATATTTGCATATGTCACCAAAATATTATAAATAACTTTCAAAAAGTATATATCATTGACTTGTTAAAGAAATGTAAAGATTTCGCTTATCTCTATACAAATATCACTTGAATTCACTTTTAATTCAAACATCTATAATATAGTATAATCATATATTATATGTAATTATACTTATAAAATATGCTTACACAATAGCTAGAAAAATGAAAAAGGAAACACGTAAGAAATCTTTTAGTTAACCATTTTGGTACTAACTATCAATTGTTACGATTAAATTAAAGTTGCTTTTACTATTTTTCATAAACTCGATGCTCAGTAAGCATTAAGAATGACACTAAAGAATCTAGCTTATTATTTAAATCTAAGGTAATAATAAATCTTAGCACTTATTTAAAGGTAATAAAAATGTTTTTAAAACTAGTAGAAAAGGAAATGGAATCTTAGTTGAAAAAAATACTTCTTTTATGGAAATTATTTTTTTGACAAGTGCTCTTTCATATTTCAATTTTATATTTTTCCTTTTTTATTATGATACAGAAATCTTATTAAATAACGATTGATATAGTTTTTAATAGAAATTTAAAAAAATATCGTTAATTACGTACTAAAATATACAACTGATAATATTTGCCCACTCACACGTTCATATACCTATAAGCTACCATAACGAAACCATTTACAAAGTTGTATTTCTTTTGATCAAACAAGTGTTTCAAATTAATAACTTGGCAGCGACTGCGACTTAAAGTGGACAGAGTGAAATATCGTTACAATAGTCACAAAATATATACCGGATATTAAAAACAGACATGTAAAGGAATCAGCAGTATGTAAATACAAATAAGATGTTGCTTGGGTCATTTATACCTTTGATATCCAAAGTATTTAATTAAAAATTTATTTATTATTCACCTTGCATTGACTATTGTAATTGTCCTTCTAAAAATGTTTTCATAAAATCTTTTAAAGTGGCTTTAATTTTTATTACAACTAAATATTTTTTGGGAAGCAATTTTCTAAAAGATCAAGATATTATTGAACGAACGAGATTTAAACGATTGAAGAAGTTTTATATAAACTTGCAATAGTTCAACGCATTTTATGTAGTATGTATTTAATGTTTTGGCCAACCAGCATTTCTTATACATATTTTTCTTAAAGCAGATAAAACATATCTTTGATGTCACGCTATATGGGAAACTCATGCGGATTTACGAAAAACTAAGGAAGTTAAATAGGGATAAAAGGTTTAGTGGGATAGTTGCTGAAATACTGCCGATAGGAAATCCCATGGGGCACACATTAAAACAAAATTTACTGCGGTCGAGGTCAAGAGAAACAGAACCATAAGAGTAGTTTGAAAAGGAAAAATTCATGCTATAGTATCTAATTTTTAATGGTTATAGTATACCCAAAATATATTTTAACCGGTTATATTAGTAAATATAAGTATTAATTATCTTCATCACCTTTCAACGTATGTAGTTAAAATACTTGCTTTCATTACTCACAAACTTTGTAACATGTTCATTATGTATGTATGTATTTATAATTTTATTTCAAAATGTAAATATTTGTACTCGGAACTATTCTAAGAGATTTAACAGTAGAATTTATTACATCAATGGGTTCCCTTTTTGCCAATACTTAATAATAGAAACAAATAAAAAAGTGTAATCATTTTGTTACGCCAATTAAGTTTTGTTTAATAATAATCATTCTATGACTAACAGAAAATTACATAAAAAATAAAACGTTTTACTTATTCTTTTTCAGTGAAACAGTAACTGAAATCGTACACAATAGACCTAAATTAGATAAAATCGTATAATAAAACCATAGCAGTATAACTTAATGTAGTTCTAGTGATTAAAGGTCACATAAAAGGTCACATGCTTAATGAGCATGACTACACCATTATACACTGAGATATTAAAGCATGAAACTCGTCGAGATGTCGGTAACGACGTGTGAAAATACCAAGCGAGTGATTACCAAACTTTTGACGTGAGAGTAACAAGGTACATTGTTCCAGTACAAGTTATACTAATTTATATATTCTCTTGGGACGGCGCTTGAAAAAAAATGAAAACTGCACAATAGCATTACGGTTATAACAAAATCACCTTATTATAGATAAATTACATCAGCTTTGTTGTTTGTATAACACAAGAGCCATTTTATGTAAGAAAGAGTCCGGCATATATTGACAGAAGTACTTATTTAATAATTACTGTGTAAAAATATCATTATGTAAATTAAAGCTTTGAGTTAAAAAATCTCTTAGACAGACTTTTTTATAATTGCTACATGAAGATGGTCTGACAACATAAAAATATATGCACAAAATACTTCCTTTTAATAATAATTACTTACTTTAAGAAAATCCTTATTGTTTAGCAAAAAATATTAGACAGCATTATTTTACATATTCTTTTCTGAATGGTATACACAACTTTTAAAAGTAATAAAAAGTACTGATCGTAATTAATTATATTTAGTTATTTTTCCAAGCTCCCTTCACATAAAAAGAACACTTAATATCGAATTTAAGTCCTTTATCCCTTGACATTCGTAATTAGGGTCTACCTTGTAAAGTTAATAACAAATAATATTATTATTTAAATGATTCAATTTTTAAGAACAAATAAAATACTTCTTGATTACCATATAAAATGTCATATATACGTTTAGCGCAGTCTAAAGCAAAAAGAAATGAATGTATATAAAAAATGTAACTACTTCGTTTTAATGGTCACTCATCAAACATGTCTCGTCACGTCGGAAGAGGTAACGGATGCAGGCTTCGTCAAGATACTACGATATACATGTCTATACACTGTACTGTGAAGTTAGTACCTACTTTGAATGCTTAGTTAATAAAAACTGAATTGTTTGCTATTATTCAGATGAAACGAATCTCTTTATAAAAAAAATATATATTTTCAGTTGAGGATGATTCTTATTAAAAGATTTCTCTCTCGTTAGAAAGATAGTTAAAAAGTGTAAAACACACGCACATATAGCATATTTTAATTATATATATGTAAATTAAAATCAGAATTTTCTCATGAGTTAGTGATTTCTGAATACTCTTAGAAAGTACATATGACTCGGAAAAATCACATTGGTACTTGCCAGGGCCAGGATCGAACCCAACCCCTCGTGTAAGAGAGGCGGGCCTTTTAACCACTAGGCCACCACTGACTTATCGTTCTCTTAATGTTCTCTATCGATATTAAATATATAATTAAAATCAGTCTTTTAAACATTTCTCCATTGAAACACTATAGAAACAAACGATTTTATATTTTATAGTAAACTTGACGTGATATTTTTTTCAGTTCAATTTTACAATTTAAATTGTTGATTAAATCATTATAAGCGGGGAGCGTAGGTGATTGTACCGATTTTCTGTCTATAATGGCATATTAAAGGGTCATATAGAGGATTAAGTTTATATGTTCATCTAACTTAGTCTAACACTTGTTCCCTTTTGGTCTTTAAAAATTGGTAAAAGACTATATCTCGATTGTTAATAACGATTTGACTATATAAAAGTAAAATGTTTTGATTCTTTTCACAAAATTAGGTTATAAACACATCATTACAGGTAACTCTGACAACTGACCCGATCGTTATATAAAAATAGCTTCCAGGCGGTTTTTTTTTTAAATATTTTATGTGGTACATTATTTTAAACTAATTGTATACTTGCAAGTTTGGTGAGTAGAAATGTAAAGTAAAGAATTTTCGCAAAATATTTGTTGTGTTAAATAATATAATCATTTACTAGCTTACCGTTTGACAATAGGGTACTTGGAATCCTGACAGATTAGACGTTTGTATTAAATTCAATAGATAATTTATCTTCGCTAAAGATTAATGATCTTGATTAATAGATTTTAATATTTTATAATTATTATTAAAATGTTATAACAATAACATCAAGTCATCAAAATGTGTTTCTACAGAAGTAATTCCTTTTATTTTTTAATAAATCTTTAATTATTTTTAAATCTTAAAACAGTTTGATATGAAAAACTTATTGAAATTTCGTTTTACAATCATGTAATTTTAAAATTGTTATCCATTTATAGTGTCTATTATTTTAGTTTTTAAAGGCCAAACTTTGCATATTTTTTTTTACGGAAGCTATG
The DNA here is from genome assembly GCA_916720795.1 of Danaus chrysippus. Classification (NCBI taxonomy): domain Eukaryota; kingdom Metazoa; phylum Arthropoda; class Insecta; order Lepidoptera; family Nymphalidae; genus Danaus; species Danaus chrysippus. The sequence continues at coordinate 2,091,332 of CAKASE010000046.1, read as the reverse complement.
TTATCGTCTTCATTAAATATTGACTAAGAAATAAGTCTACGCAAGTTTTTAATTAATAAATATGTATAACTAATAATTACGGTTGTTGTTGTGAGACCCTTATTATAAACTCTGATTGTGCTAGACTAAGCACAATGGGTACAATGTAAAGATACTTTTATCAGTAGACAAGGATCTTGCGGTCGAAACTTCAAAATCTGTTTATTTATTTATTTATTTGGTAATCCAACAGTTTTTATACATACATTTTTATATTAAATACTAGCTTTCCGCCCGCAGCTTCGCCGCGTGGAGTTCGGTTATATCGCGTTTCCAAGAGAACCTTTCAAAAGTCTGGGATAAAAACTATCCTATATTCTTTCTCAAGGTCAACTCTATCTCTGTACCGAATTTCATTAAAATCAGTTCAGTGGTTTAGGCGTGAAAGCGTAGCAGACAGACAGACAGACAGACAGAGTTACTTTCGCATTTATAATATTAGTAGGGATTACATAACATAAAATTAAAACCAAGATAGGATTACACAGGTATCTTAAACATATTAATAACTAGAAGACAAGTAAAATTAGCATAAAAGTAAAATTTATAGTATTAAACTAATATAAAGGTACGGGTGGGAATCCAATAGGTGCGTGTTTGCATGATTGTGTGTGTGTGTGTTTGTGTGTGTGTGTGTGTGTCTGTATGTGTGTGTGTGGGGGTGTGTGTATGTTTGTCATTATGAATTTTTATCTTTTTTAATTATGGCTTTTTTAAAAGCTAGTTTTGACATGCTGAACAGATCAATTTCTGAGTAGTGTGAATTATATGAGTGGAACATGCGATTAAGGACAGAGTTGTGTGCATAGTTAGTTTTTAGCTCAGGCGTGTGGAATAGTGCTGTTGCGATAAATATTCTGGTTTGGGTCCTGTTTTGTCTCTATATTTGAATACTATTTTATTCATGGTAACAAAATTATGTTTTAAATTATCTTTAATGTAAAAGGTGAGTTTATATATACTTTGTTTTACCATATTTATAAATATTTCTGAACATAATACATAATCTTTGTTCTGGCTACGGCGTCAAGATTATGTTTAATTAATGAATTTCCAGAAATACTTTTTCTTTTTCCAACATGAAATATTCGGTAAAATTGACAAGATTAAACATGTAGAAAAACGTCTACGTTATCTAATTTGTTAAATTCAGAGACGAAATTTTTTGTCATGTAACATAATTTCATATTTGCAAAATTTTTGGATAAGATATGTATCTTACATGTATCTTAAATTCTGTCTTTGATGTGATCAATGGTTAGTGTGATTGAGTGATTAGGGATCATTTCATGTCACGAAAAGCATTTGTATTAGATAGATTGCTACGATGTTCTGTGATATGGTGGTATTGCTGCGATCGATCCAATTCATACTAAAGTTACATTTAGCTTTCTTGAGCCACATTTAATACTTAGTTTATAAATGTGTATAAAGTATATAAATTGTTATATATATAGATCAAAATTATAGAACCTAGCTTTAGTTATTATTAATCATATATTTTAAAATGGGTAATATTATTTATATTAGTACAAAAAATGGTCACAATTTTATACTGAAATAGTAACATTCCACGACACATGCCTACGAGTGCAATTAAAAAAGTTGTATGTTATTGTAAAAAAGTTGTATATTAAGTATAGCATAAATCTACACTTGTATAATATGCTCATTAGTATGTGTGTATCAGCATTTATATATAAATTTGAGTATAATAATATCCATGAAACATAGCTCCTGGCTCCTCGTTGTACATTCATGTCAGTCTCTTCCTCAATTAGTCTGCCTGGTTTAAATGTCTAACGAAAATGTTACCGAGAGTGTTTTAACAAGATTAGGGTTATACTAAATTTAACCTACTACTGCTTGAGTACACTAATTATCACATTTTTCGGGTATATTAGAGTAATCTTTCCAGGAAAAATGAGAATTGATAGTTGCAATCATATTCGATATGTTGAAATAATATATAAAACATATTAAGTAAAATAGTTACGATTGTGTATGAGTTTAAAATAAGCAAAAGAACGATAAGAAGCATTAATTTGTTAAAGATACATGACATTCATTTCAACTAAAACTATCACATAACATAAATTCGTTTGTAGAATTCAAATTATATTTTATGAGTCGCAATATAAAATAATAACAACTTTATTATTAAAGTTAAAGCTGTTTTAGTTATTGGGTCCGTTGTTTATGACCTAAATAACATTTTGATACACGTGTTTAGTTGGAATGTAAATTTTAATTCATATCGTGTGAAAAGTTATGGGAAAGACGATTTCTCGGGGAGTTCTTTAAGTGTTACAAGAATTTTTGTAATTTTACTATCTTTTCTTATTTACTCGATTAATTGGTATCGAATTTTGAATAATCTATCTACTATTTAATGTATAGAAGACCTTTTAAACTAAACACACACCAACAAACTTGCATTAAGTGGTATTTTATAATTAAAATGACTAAATTAGTTAACAAATCTTGAACAGCTCGAGAATAGAGTTTCTATGGAGATATTCAAGAGAAGATAATAACATTTTTAATACTAAGCAAAGATTTTTATTTTAGTTTTTACATTCATATAAATACAAGTTACGAAAACACTATTGATATTACAAATAGGAAGGATTTAAATATAGTCCTCAACAAAACCTACAGACTAGTTATTATATAATCCCTACGGATAATATTATCCCTACGGATTAAAAAGTAGGTAATTTAACCAAAGGAATATTTGAATATTGCAATATAATTTAGTAAAAAGTTTTTGAATATAGGAGGTAGGGGAGGTATGGGCAGTTGAGAGACATGGGCACCCCCTTTTTATTCTGATTTGATTAGACATTTAATTTTTTCCTTGATTTGGTAGTTTACTTTACCGACTGAAAGCACTGTTCATCCATAGACTATCTGTCATTTCTGTGAGTTGTCAAACACAAACACGTTTGAAGGTTATGGGCTCGTAAAAGTAAATATTTTGTTGGGGATTCGGATCGTAATAAAGAGAAAACTAATGAAAGGTATGTGTATTTTCTATTATTTATCTATTGTATATTTACTAATCTATAAATTAAACTGACATTCAAGACTAAATACCTAGACTCAAAAAAATACCGGTAACCTAAGTCGAAAATGTATACAGAGGGAGCAATGGGCATTTGGCGCACGGGAGGTTTGGGCATGCCCAATGCTTCCTCCTACTATTATGCTCAGTTTAGAAGGATTTTTAACATAGCTAGTGGCCCTTTAGACGACATCAAAACTAAATTGCCAGTACCAAAGACATGCAATAAAACCAAACGTGGTAGCTCTAAGCACATATTTGATACTCCTGTATGGGTTATACACAATCTCAGATAAGTTAAGATACTATTTAAGATGTTTTTACATTTTGTAAACTTTATTTTTGGTTTCTGTTATTTTTATAGTTTAATAATAGTTTATTTGTTAACTAATTTTATAATTCCAATTTCTTTTTAATTTTCAAATTTCTGTGGCCCAAGCCTCTCACAGGGTATGCCCAAGTCTCCCTACCATAGGGAGCACTGGGCACTTTTGACTTAGTTTATAAAATATCTCGTAATGTAGAAACTGATTGTATTTTTTAAGAAAGCTCTTTAATTATATCTAGTCAAATGTGTAACGCAATAAGAAATGGCAATAAAAGTTGATTATTTATAAAATCAGATTTTTATGCAATAAATAGTGCCCATCCCTCCTCTACCTCCCCTATAGTTTAATTTATGAATGATTATGGCTTTCTTATTTAAACAAAAGTCAATGTAATATAGTAAGAGACTTAACTAGTCAAACAAAATAATAAACTGCCGCTTCATCTACGTTAAATTACTTCTAGATTTAGATCGGACATTCCTACGTGCTTATTCACGCTTCAAGCTACACGTCCTGGTATTTTGTAATACAGAAATACTGTAACTAAAGCAATAATTGAATTTGATATTGAGATTTACAGATAGTGATGAAATAAAATAATCTTTATAACAATCCATTCATACTAAATATTTTGTACCTATAGAAATATAATCATATAAATTTCATAATGAGTTTTTAATATTCGTTTTCATTTACAACATTCAAATAAATAAAATAATATTATAGTACTTTACATAGAACTTCTCTCTAAAAACAGTTTTTTAAAAGGTTTTTTAAGAGTTTAGTAAAACAGTTATATAGTTGAAAAATTGGCTACTAAAATAAATAGTAATAACAAATAAAAAACTATAAAAGATTGTATAGTATATCCTTGACTACTTATTTTTCTAGAATGAATAACCTGCTGCCTATTCTTGTTTAAGTACCATTGAAATTAACCGGAGGGAGTGGAATCTAGTTTTAGAAACTGAAATATATTGATGTAGATCTTGGATATCGTAACTGAATCACAGAGTCATCATTTATTACAAACTTAACTCAGTAGATCTTTAACAAGATGAAAAAGATAACATTGACCAAAGTTACCAGAAACTGATAAATACAAGGATCTCAAGTTCTGTTGAAAAGTTTGGTCAATGAATACAAAAAGATATTATTTGTGTATATACATAGCATTGCCATAAATTGTAAAAAAATAAACTAAAATACTAAATAAAATATTGAAGACAATATAGCTGTGTCAGTAAATGTAATTGAACCACATTTTTTTTTCTGTTCTAGGATTACAAACATCTGTCAATGTCAGTGAGATAATAACATCTTAAAACACATGATATTTATAAGATCCGTATAAAAGTGTAGGGGTAGTGAGAGGTAAGTATTGTATGTATGTATGATTAAATCAAATATAGGTATAAAGAAAAGTTATAAATGAGATAATAAACTTTAATATTTTTGTTTTAATATTTACAGGTTTTGAGTTACCAAAACCATCATCTAAGTAATTTTGACTTTGATAGTCACTTCATTGTTCAAATTGAAAGTCACAAATTAAATTCCTTCGAATATTTTCAGTACAAATGTATTCTACATCTGCTGATACAAGTTTTAAATAAAACTAATATATTTCGGATTATTTTATTATTTTAAAAACTATTTACACCCGACGTTTCGGTTACATTGCAGCAACCGTGATCACAGACAGACAATATACATAAAAGGTTGTTTTAATGTAAACAAGTATTAAACATTTTATAACATTCTACAATACACAAATACCGTGTATACTTTGATTAATTAGTGATATAAAATATAAAACGAACAGAAAAACTATGTGATGGAATAAGACTGGTGCGTACTATAAATATCTGTTATAGAGTAATAAAATTTGAGAAAGGGTAATTTTTAGCTTTTTATTACGGCTTACAAATGTTCGAATAATACTTCCTTTGGATCTGCTGAGGTGAAGAAACATTTGATTGGATAAGCTTAAACTAAAATGCCTCACATTTTGTATTTCTGCTAGGCCTAGTCTGCATCTTTAGGTTATATATATATATGAAAGCTTTTGTGTTATCTTTTAGTTAACAAAAATTTGGTAGTTTGATAAAAAGCTGGAATGTTTCGAGATATTCATATATTCCACGTAACTCTTTCATTAAAATTATTGCAAAGTGGTCAAAACGTCGGGTAAAATAAAAATGTAAATAAACGAAATTGTAACCTTAGAACATTACTGTCTTGACTTTGAAGAAGGTCTATAAAATATCCAGATATTAAGTGACATTTGAAAGACACTCGCTTTCCTTATTGAATAAATAATAAGTTTGAAGCCGAAAAATACATAATCGAAGATGTAATATTTCATAGAACGGATATTAAATTTTTCTAAATCTCCTTTTTATAAATGTTATTGTTAAAATAGGCCTTGACAAATAAGTAACAAAATGCATTGGATTATGATATTGAATTTCCCAATTTTATATTAGATTTTTTAGGATTCCCTGTAACATTAGAAAAATTGTGAGGTAATAACGATGGAGTAAAGATAATAATTTAATTTAAATGAAGCCATTGGTTAATATAAATTATTAAATAACTTAAATAATTTAATAATCTTTAAGTATTCAACTTAATATTTTGAGGATTGCTGTTCTCGGGCATTGAAATAAGTCGCAAGTCTTTTGCTCAGCGCAAAAACCTTCTTTTACAAAATAATAATTTTTGTTTCGGTCCTTTCTTTAACCTGTGCATTATGAATATTATTATAATTCGATGTCAATAAAATATATAATATGAATTTAAAGAACATACGTTTATATTCAGTGCACTTTTTTTCCTGCCGCCCCAAGACACCTTGTGAATATTAAAAGGTGATAGAGCCTACCTGTGGTCAAGTTACCGAAGCTCGAACGTGGGCTGGCTTGATCGGGCTACTTCCATAAGGTAGAAAGTCTGATCGTTTGCCTTATTACCATAAAATAATTATCACTTTTAGAAATTTTTTTGCTTACTCAAACATATATTTTTGGAGAAACATAATAAAAAAATATGAGTTATTTATTAAGTGTGAATCTTACAACACAATAAGTGACTTAATACCACGAAGTCATAAATGTACTGTTCTCCGTACAAAAAGATCATTAAACTATCTTATTCAGATTAAAAAACGTGATAAAATTATTTTTCACAGTAATACAATAATAATTACATGTACATATTATGTCATTTCAAGTAACCAGCAGTTCGTAAGAATGACGTAAACGTAGACATGACGTAAACGTAGAATGTCATTATATTAAGTAACGTTAAAAGCCTTAATTACCCATAATGTTCCTTACATTCTTTGATGGATAAAATAATAATTAAAATTATAAAGAGTGGGAATAAATTTGGTTACTTTTTTATAAAACTAATCGACTGATATCGATTCAGTTTTCCATTGATTTTCTTTTTTTATTGTAATTATTTTTATTACATTGCTTTTATAATTATTTTTTATGTTACTTAAGTATAAGATAATAATAATATACACTTTTAATATTTTCAAGTGAAATTTTCACCACTTCGCCTTTACTGTGAGCCTGTTCATGTTGAGTGTCACATTACAAAATTATACAATTAATTACAAAATATATACAAAAGATTTTTATGATCTTAACACAATATACAACTGAAGACATATATTTTACTTAATACCAGTGTCTTTAGAATGTCTGAATTTTTAAAAGTTCACAGAATGATTTTCATTTTATTTAATTTAATTTAGTGAATTGATCTCGCTTATTGTTATTTAGTTGCAAATGCTTTCATTCACATAGATTGCATGCATTGACTTCTTTTATACGTTGCTATTTTCTCATTCTAAGCATTAGCGGTACCTTTAGGTTTAAATGAAATGAAACTTTTATTTCAAACCTTATTCATAATTGAAATGGGTTTTAGGGATACAACAATTCGGAATTTATAAATGAATAAAAGAGGCCATAAAGATTAATTACTAATTTAATATTTAGGGAGTAGTATAACTTTAAAGATAGATTACACAGGATTTAATAGACGAGATATCAAATACCCATAAGTAAGTGGTGTTTTATATATAAGACGAAGAGGGTACAATGTCATAAAGAAAAAGGAAAAGCAGTATGTCAATAGGTACACAATACACAAATCTGTAGCGACATTTGATTTCACAAACAATATTTGACCCTGCAAAGGAGGTTTAATAGAATGAGGGGGACAATTAAATAAGCATGTAAACACTAAATATTTAAAATAAGTGACCTCTCTATAAGAATAATAAATTTTATGTTATATTGTTTAATAAAAAACATATTGTTCCTAAAAATTACTTAATTAAAAAGGGCCCTTTTTAGACACATATATGTATATTGTATATATTAAAGTTTGGCATCATTTGTATTCATGAGGAATTTTGAAAGTTTTTGCAAACTGAGAGCGTTTTAATAACGACAGAGTTGTCTATTCCCTATTATCAGTAGCCCGTATTTGAGTTCAAGAGTAGCCAGTACTTGATTTTATCAAAGTTCCCTCTGTGATACAACAATGGAGGTGATGAGTCGTGTACGTACTGACCAACTAGCTTTCAGTGTACGTGTTTCTTTACAGCTATGTATTAAGCTTACGACACATAACATAGATTTTTTAAAATTTCATATTTACAATATTAATTGAGGCAGAAAACTTACTACTAGTGCCGTAATTTTCATTGGCGAACAATGAGAAACCTTGTATTTATGCAATATGTTACAATTTTAATACTAACAACTTTAGATGTTTTGTTACAAGTATTAAATGCCAGTGCTGGCCTAGTGGTTAAAAGGCCCGCCTCTCATGTACGAGGGCGCGGGTTCGGTCCTTGCCCTGGCAAGTGTGGTTTTTCCGAGTCATATGTACTTTCTAAGAGTAAGTAGACATCACTGATTAATGCATTCCCAAAAGAGGATTGATGTCAGACAGGCGGCCAGTCGTTAAAACAATTAGAAAAAACTATTCACAACATGTAAGGCAGACCCTGGTTAAAGCAGGAAATATTGCCCGGTAGAAGAAGAAGTAACAAGTATTAAATAATAAATTCCAGCCTTTCCACGATATCAGTATCCATTAGTATTACTCACTTCAACATTTACCCCTTTCTTTTAATATAATTTTTAAACGAATAATCCTTTTTATCTTCTTTTTAAGTTAGTGATACAATTAATAATTAAAGAAACTTAGTACTTAATGTTATTAAGAGTTTTGACTTTAATTAAATTTCGAAAGAAAAAGACTTCATCACCATCCTGTGACAACTGTCTAACTATACGATACTGTTTTTTTATATTTTCTTTCAATAAATACTAAATTAGGTTTAATGATATATATTTTTGCTCCTTTTAATTAGAATTATATAATACACATATAGATATTATAAAGTTATTAGATAAACACAAACTGAATTAGACCAAAAAAGCAAATTATTGACTTGATTTTGTAAAATCAAATAATATTAAGTCGTTAGTGAAAACTTTAAGTTAAATTAACAGAAGCTGTCACTTTATTAAACTATTGAACCCAAAAGTTATTAAAATTATCCCGATCACTATATTTGATGTCGATTTTAGAAAGTTATGTTAGGTGTGGGTCACGATTAGGTAGCGGTACTTACTTTAATGTTTGTTACAATATAATGTTGCAAAAAAATTGAACTTTTATTTTTTTTCTAATAAGCTAAAAGCACAAAATTATTATTTTTTATTTTGTTCCTTTAAATAACATTAAACCAGTATATGTTTTTTGTAGTTGTATTATGTCAAATAAACAAACATTAATATAGAAATACACTTTCATTAATCATAAGCAAATGTGGCCGTTGAATTCTGTCAAAAGAATTTTGAGAAGAATTAAAACATCCTTTTTTGTAAACAAACGATTTTCAATCGAAAATGATTATACTAAACCTGTTCCCTCATGTGTGAAAATTACTGATACGAAAAAAGGGCCACATTTATTAATGAGGTTTCATTTGTATGGGCACAGGTATGAAATATCAAATTTATATTCGTGTGCTACCACCTGCTTTAAAATTTCTTCCTTTCTTGTCTCCATCTATTAAAAAATCTATGTGGGAAAAGAATACGTAACTTGTTCAATTTATTTTTTATACTGGCTTAAAAAGTAATTCTGGGTTTCTCCAAAACAGCTAAGCAGATTTTTTGTTCAATTTTACAGTCCAGTAAATTTGTTCTTAACGACTCAGATACTTTTTTACTTTATCTGCTTTCATGACAGTGTAAAAATACGTTCCCATATTTTATATATTCGTAAATTATTTATTATTGTACTACGAATCTAGCAGTAGTATAGTTATCAAAATTTTTATGTCTATAAAAATTATATTATTTGATATAAAATGACAGTTTTTTTTTCGTAAACATTTTTTACTTTTACTGTGTATATTAATAATTTTCATATAAATGAAACTATGTATTTCGGATGTTCTACGATATTTTCTCATGGTGATATTTCACATTTAAGTCAAAATTTCGGTTATTTTACAGGAATCGTGATCTCGGTTCGACGAGATGAAAATGTTTGTGTATTAGTTTTGTTATTGTTATAAACCTCCAAAAAATTCTTAATTTTCTTTCAAACTGCTCTGGATGTACGCAGAATTCGTTAATTGTTTCCTGTAGTTTGATAGTACAGTCAAATACTTGTGATTTTATATTATTAACTATTAACTATCCAGAATGCTTTTGTAACGTAACTGACCAGTGCCCAAGTGTGGAGATCCCAGAAGTTAAATTAATTGCCAAAAGTTTAATTAATCAGAAGGTAATTGCAAGAAAAGTTTTCTATTAAAATTTAGTAATTTTTATTTTAATAGTATCGCGGATGTATTTCGGCATACACCTATCTACGCTAACAAGGATCTGTGATTTATCAAATTGGACGCTACGCCTTGGCTCTTCCACTGTGTGTGAACACACATACTGCTGACAGCTATTATTGATAGCTGAGATGTGTTTCTTAATCCCTGTAACAATGTTCCCTTGCTATAGTCCGATGTTTGTCATAATTCCATATGTTTGTATCCACCCACCAGATGTAAAAAAATGATATTTTTATGTAGTTACTAGTAAACCTGGCGAACTCCGTTTCGCCACCAGAAGGCTTTTATATAACATTTCGTTTGGTGGTTAAAAGATGAAGATTTTTTTTTGTTTTAATATTTGAAAAGGAAAATTTTTATTTCATTTCACAACTGTAATGAATTCATTTCGATTACAAAAAGGAAGTGTTATTTAGTTTAACTTCTCTAAGTAAATGAAAGTGAATCCAAAGTATATACCGAATCGAAGCGTTATAGGTGTCCGCAAATTATCCGTTTCATTGAAGTGGTCCTTTGTTAACCCCATTTTTTGTTTTTTGGTCTAACTTTAACACAAATAAGTCGGATGGTTTCCAAACTCTTGAACACGCAAAATATAACGCCCATGTGAAAAACATTGTTATGTATGATGGCGCTGTATGTGAAAAAAGATTTTCCCGCTTTTCTGTTGAAATTTTTTGTTATATACCTCACAGAACCCAAGACCTTTCCAATGAATGCAAAACCGTCTGAATTAGTTCGTTCCGGACCGGACTTATTTTTATATATGTATGTAGTACATCTCACAAATATCTAATTGTCATCATTACGTCATTACATATCTGTCATTATACGTCAATTGCATAGCTGTCAATTGTGTTTCGTTATTCCACGTTTTATAGTGACTGACGTTTGATGTCAAGTCCCACGGGAATAGTGTCGAACGGGATAAAAAGTATCCTATTGCAATTTCCTGGTTCTAAACTACCTCCCTGCCAATTTTCAGCTGAATCGGTTCAGCCGTTCTTGGGTTATAAGTGAAGTCACTAACACGACTTTCTTTTATATATATAGATAAGATTTTGTTCACTGTTTTTTTTTTGTTGTTCTTTATATATTTATTTGATATAAACCGTCTTTAAGAGGTTCTCTATTCTGTCATTTACTTTTTCCACATCTGATAAAAATATGCAAGGATATCCCTCTTCTGTGGCTGGGTTTAAATAGTTCTCACTCACTTTGAAATTCGGTCTCTAGATGTACAGCAACGCAAAGGTGGAAGAAAGATTTATCAGTGGTAGTTAACTATCTAAGATGGTGGTGTGTTGTCTCAGTGTAATACCTTACTGAATGTATGAGGTTTTAGTGTTTAGAATTAAGACCATTAAGAAAAGCAAATGTTTCTATGTTGCAAAAGTGTTATAAAAAGGTGGTGTATTAATGGCTTGGTTGGCAAATAAAAGGCCTTATAACTCATAGTCTTTCATAAAGAAAGCAGCGATTAAGCTGGAGATCGGTGAACGAAATGCAACTCCATCTACTTGTATTCAGATGCTTCTTTCCACATATGGAAGCCAAATGTTAGACAATGCGTAAGTAGCTCTACTTATTACACAGATATATTTTTTACTGTCTTAAGACTTGAAGATGCAGCCAAACTAATAAAATAACTGTACACCGAAACTAACTGTCACTGTTTGTTATTTTTAAATATTTAATATCATTCATAAATTATTAAAAATCATTAACAAATAATTTTGTTTATTTCCAAAGTCATGATTTCGTTCTAAAATATGTTTTTTAGTGTATATGTAGGTAAATTAAACTGGCTTCAGAATTCTTATAAAATTTGAGGGGTTTCGTATAAATGACCTTTACACTTGGTAAAGGTCATTTTTTATTTAATATAATTAGATTGCTATTGTTACTCGTTGAATTCTCACAACTATGTACATTAATTTTTAGCACTGAAAGAAATATTTTCATACAAATAATTATAAATATACTTCAATTTTATTATTAAGAGTAAGTATAACAATTTTGGAGACAATTTCTAAAATAAGTAATCATAATTATGGATTCATTAAGAGGGTAAATTGAAATGGATACTTATTAAGTTAAATTTCTAGCTTCTACCAAAAATAGAATGATGACTTTCAGGATACCGTTACGGGTTATTTTTATTTTTTAATGAAAACAGGTTGTAAAAAGATGGTCAGGTACATATCTCATACACTTTAATAAGGAAGTAGTACATAATCAGAGAATGATAACGACAAGCATCTGAAGGGACAAAAAAATGAAAGATCGTTCAACTGTTTTGGCGAAACAAAAAAGTGGAGTCACAAATAATGACCATTTATTAAATGCTGATGGCTTTATTTATTATATAATGAAATCATGAACGCGAAGTGATAATGCAATGTTGAATGAGTTTAGATCTAATTAGATTGTAGATCCTAATTGTGGTCGAGTTACTACATAGGTAGTACTTGCTCAAACATGGGCTGGCTCGACCGGGGAACAACCACCCCCTCACAGAAGATCGGCGTGAAGTTGTCTTTAATAGCTGTTTTCTGATAGATTTTAAATGTCTTCATAAACATTTTATTACTTTAAAGTGTTTTACTTATTAAAAGTTATCAAGAATTCATAATGAATTTACCAAATGAATTGACAAAAGCGATATAAAATAGGGAGTGTTGAATTTTTAGTAAAAGAATATTATAAAAACTATTATATAATGCAATTTTTTGAGTAATTTTTATAAATGAAAATAATTCGAATATTTTTTTTACGATTATACATAAGTGTACATGGATCTATTTCCAAATAAATCATTTTTAAATGTATGATTTTTTCTATACTATTGAAATATATTTCTGGTACCATCTTGCAGGATAAGATAAAACACGTCTAATGAGTTATTCGAAAAATAATATGTAGGTTCGAAATAGTTGAAAGCTTGGCAAAGTAAAATTATAATGTTGGACTGTGTCGGTAAGTTGTTATATTAATCATAATACTTAAACATTATTATCACAGATGCCTGTGAGTAAAGATAGTACTTTTAAATTAAGTCTTTATACAATATATCTAGCCACCAAAACGTTCATTTATATAGTAGCTTCATGACAAAAATAAACATGTATTTTTTTTTATAACTTCTTACTTGATTGTGCAATATTAGTATGATTATTTCTTAGATTATTTCAATACTAAAATATGTCGATTGGTTTGTAAGCAAAAAAAAAACATTTTCATCTTTGGTATACTTTAATAACATACTGACAAGGAAATGCACACATTTCTCCATTGACGTATTATTACAAGGCTTTAAACATATAATTAACAATTATCACTACATATAATTACAAAAATAATTCTAATAACACGAAATAATCTTAAAGAAAAGCACTAATCAATGGGCTCAGAGTTCCAAAGAACAATTGATATGAATGCTTTTCTTATAGTATATAATATTTAATTTATATGACAATATTTACAACTTTATTTATATACAATTTATATTTTTATATTACATTAAAATTAATAATTGTTTTTGTTTCTAATCTAAGAATAACTTTTTTTATATTTACTAAAATTACATTTTTGGAGATTTATACGATCTTGTTTGTAGGTGTGCTCCTTAATTTTAAACGAGTAGAACTATTTACATCTGGAACAAAACAAATTTGTATGATTAGTATTAAGTAAAATAAAATATAATTTGATTATATAATAGCATTTATTAATGTAATAGTATTATCAAACAATTTAACATGTTTTTATATCTAAATAAATAAGGCTTTAACCGTTTAATATTGTGTAATTGTTTTCCATTAAATTTATTGAGAAAAAAATAAAATTATATTGTGAAAAAATATTATAATACTAAAAGATAAGATCTTTATGTACCTATATTAAATTTAGAATTATTATATGTCAGAACATCATAAATGTTATTTTTAAACCACATCACACAAAACAAATTTCCTTGGGATGGGTCCTTTGTTTGTTTAATATTGGTTCATATGATGTAGGTCACTTTAGGCTTATGATTTATGAAAAAATAACATATTTACTAACCTTCCTTACCAAGTTATCTTTAAAAACAAAAAGAAAACATTTTATAAGAATTTTATATAATAATATGTGATAGAGTTAAAATTACAGTTATTATTTAATTTATTGAATGAAAAGAATCTTAATAAGGTAATGTATTTTATAAAAATACATTATTTATAAAACGAAAATTTTATAAGATGAAATTCATAGAAAATAATAATGTCATAAAATTTAAGCTTTGGCCTAAAGAAGGTCATGGCGTAACATGTACCATGTGTTTTATAAATAAATTTATTTTTTATGCCCACTCTTAAATATTGGAGTGCTCATATTTTACAGCGCAATATTTCGATCGATATTTTTACAGCTTATAAAATCTTATGACTCACTGTTGAGTGCCTAGCTGTGTGAAATCTAATAATAAAGGTTATGATTTTATAGATTAAAACGTGATTTTAAGCAACTTTGTGGGAGTTTAAGTTGCTAGTCTTAAAAAATTATATTACATCGGATTTTATTAAATTGTAATACATTAGCATCAATGTTTCAATAAAATAAGAAAACGTCTACTAACCAAATAAAATAAAGTTAATTAGTCATTTTCATCAACTTAAAGAATAAAATCTGACATAAGTTATATGTGAATCATTTAAACACCAAACCTTTGTTTGTACTTGTTGTAATAAAAAATACCTAAGTACCTCGTTTATTATGACTAATACTACACAAAACCAGGTCTAAAAAAATGCAAAGAAATTTTCTCTAAAGACCATCCCACCAACAATATTTTTATTCCCTAAACTCCAAAAGAAATTATTTATAATGCAAATTCATATAAATTCTTTAACGAATCAAGATGTATAGTGCGATAAAAGTAACGTAAAATAATGACGCTCATAAATTATATATTTAGCGAAGACAAAGATATTTTATTCTCAATTTACAAAAACGAAAAATGTGGAGCTGTATATTTCGAAGTTTGAAAGTAATATAATATAAAGAAAAGTAAAATAATCTATTTTTATACATTATTCCCAGATATACAATGTGATATTTGTGAAAACGTAGAGTTATCTCAAAATACCTTAAAATAGTTACTTCTAAAATTTCTAGGGCTCACTTCGAAACTATAAACAAGTTCAATCACAGAAAAATAGCATGAGCCAGATCAATTTAGTCTATTGTTATTTTTTCCGAATAAAACAATAATAGTAGGAGACACCGACAGATTCATCTGCAAGGGCCTCGAAAATTCCATGTATAGGAAAAACAGTAGAAGTTGCTTTCCAATAAGTTGGATGGAATGGATGGATTATCAAAAAATATAGAATATATTTATTTATAATACTTATATTTATTTATAATCTTGAAGCTGAATTAATACTAGTTGTACCGGAAAAAGTTCTATGGAACTTATTCTTAAAATTATATACAAGTGATGTTAATATACGGCATAAGTTGTGTAACAAAGTTTGTGTATGCTATAAGAACTACGTATGTATATCACTGTGTTGGCCATAATATGTAAGAATAACTTCCAATCAAAGGGCTAATATAACAAGGGTTCATTTTTATTATTGTATACCAATTTAATTATTTTTGTATATTTTTGTAAAAAAATTTTAATATTAATATTTAATATAAAAGGTTAAAAATTTCAAAATAATACTACTCTACTTCTACGTCTACTTGTATTTTATGGTTTTAATTCTCTAACTGACTTTAAAACCTTTTTTACTCTTGGGGATATTTTACCAAGTTATTTTTTAAAATGTCTTCAATAATTCTCATTTATTGTCAACATTAAAAAAGGGATACTATAACAATTTATTGTTATCAAAACATGATAAATGTAATTTGACTTACCGAAATCACAGAGCAGAAACTATTGGCTCCTTATCAGAAGTTACAATGGATTTATCAACGAACATATACATTTTGACGTAGTCTTCAGTCGGACTTGGTTTTTCTTCGGGTTTCTCATCAGGACTTATATTTTCGCCATCATCTTCGTAAGGTTTTAATTTCTCGTTAAATTCTATTTTATACCTAACTGAAGGTTTGGTGACAGTAGAAGTTAGAAGTGATTCTTGAATAGTTTCATTTCCATTGCAAGTCTTTTCTGAACGAAACATGCCCGTTCTTTCTGATTGATTATAATTTCTTTTTGATTTTTTGCCTACAATTGCTCCTAAACAAGGTAAAATTTGTTTAAATTCCTTTCTGAAATTTTCATTTAGCCAAGCGTAAAGAAATGGGTTATAACAAGTTGATGACATTGCTATAAAATGTGCTATAAAAAACAAAACCATGTAGTATCTCCAGTCCTCAGCTAAGGAATAAAAATCACTACTTATGTTTATTAAATTAAGCGGCAGCCATGATAAACCAAAGATTGCTACCATCGCAATAAGCATTCTATTCGTCCTTCTCTTTCTTTCTCTTTCTGCATCTTCTTTTTTACTATTCTTACTACCCGGCCTTGTTTTTAATCGGTCATTTAATTTTATACTGACACAAGTATAACAAAATGCCATAACAATAAATGGCAAAACAAAAATTGCATAATAGTAGTAACAGCTCCAAATGCTTTCCTTATTTGATCTGAGGGCCACTTTTCAGCACAGAATACATCTTGAAGGGCCATATAATAGCCATATGGAAAAGTCACCGTTAATGCAAAAACCCAAATGAAAATGATGAGTCCGATACAAGTTTTTATCTTCATTCTCGGTTTAAAAGGATAAATTATGACAAAAAATCTGTCGATTGCTATAGATGTAAGTGTTAAAGTAGAAATATAGACACTACAACCTTGCGCATAAGGCATGATATGGCACAACAATCCTCCAAATACCCAACGTCCCAAGAAAGTGTAAAGCGGTGTAAATGGTACTGCAAACACACATAGTAATATATCAGATAATGCAAGGTTCGTGATGAAGAGATTAGTAACAGTTTGCATCGCTCGGTTCCTTATTACCGCATAGCAAACAAGAGCGTTACCGAAGATTCCAACTACAAAAATAATTGTATATGCTGTGCAAAAAGCAGCTTGAATCGCTTTATCCTCGATGGGGTCTGGGGGTAAAGTAACATTATCATTTTGGAAATTATCATTTAAAGCGCTTGTGTTATCATGATACAGGGAATCGTTGGTAGTCCACACGTTCTGCATTATTTTTGTTTTCGTTCAATTCGATATCATAAACCATTTGGTTTGATTATATATATGAACATATTTATATGCTTGGTTCCTTTCAATGTCAGTGTTTCGTTCAAGACACTTTTTATTTTTCATACTTTTATAGGATCAGCACTGGATCATTTGTTTTGGTATTCATAACTTAATTTTCCTCTTATTACTCATAATTGTGTCAATGGGTAGGAAGCAAACCTGCAACAAAAAGGTAACCGTTAAATTATTTTAAAACATTCATATTTAAAAAATATTTCGTGTATTTAATTTATGGCGAGAAAAACCTGACTAAGACTAGATAATTTTATCAATAAATTTAAATAACATTTAGATAATCTAAATATGACACGCCAAGTCTACGTACATAAGTTTCATTGTAATAGCAAGGACAAGTTTTGTTTGATATAATTTTTATCATATATTATCGAGATTAAGATTGGAATATAAATATGAATATTATTATTTTACTAAACGTTATTTATTACGTACGTAATACTTTCATAACTCGCTTAACTTTTTTTTCGAATTCTTTTCTATTAAAAACAAATATCATATTTCATATAAACAAAACTAAAATATGAATATAATGACACTACATACTTTCAAACTAGTAATTCGTGTCAACTATCATCATTGTAGAATCATTTATGAGTTATCATCACGATTTGTTAGTAGTTTTTATATAAAAAAAACTTTGAACATTTTTTCCTATAACAATGAAAATATAAAATATAATTTCAATTCGAACAAACCATCGCAAATGAACCAGGGTATGTGTTAATATTTTTATAATATTTCAACCACGTAACCTGAAATTTTGTTTTTATTTTGTTATGGTGTATGTGTTGTCAGAACAATAAACCCGATTCGTAAAACATCTTTTCGGTGATAAAACTTTTATTACCCCTATAGTTTGTATCATTTGGTTTTTGTTCAGAATAATTATTTAATTTTATGATTCTTTAACATTCAATATCGTTTTGCAAATTCATACGAAAGATTATAATTGATGTTGTATTTAAATGGACAGATTGTGATCTCTAAAAAAAAATTTAAAAGTTTTCATGATGACATTATTTGGATTATCACTATATGTTTAAAGATAAGATGTGTATAAGCAATACAAGTTCATTCTGGTTATACTAATACCAGATGCTATTTCACGAAATAAGCTTCGGTATCTAAAATGTTTATCGAAATTCAAATAAGATATGGACCGCAGATTGCAACTAGTTTTGAGGTTGAACGAAATTCCCATTTTATAATAAATATGGCACAATAGGTTTCACGACAAACAAGTACTCATTTTCAATGGACGTCATAAAAATATCAACACGTAGAATTTTATGGGCGTATTAAGGAACATTAGATATTAATGGAGATACATTTTCTGTTCAATATACTTACATACTTTATTATCATACAAGTCTCAAGAAATACAAAGCCAAAAGTGACCTTTGATGTATTTTTTTTAATCATGTGAACTTTAAACCTAGTACGTCTTTATTTGTTATGTCTACTAACCAAGTATCAACAATATTAGAGATGAGCCTACCACCACTCACTCTAATGTGGGTTTCTGGGCTTCATGAAATTCTCATTCCTAGATTTGACCTGGATAGATATAGATTTCTACATCGTGTGACTAATTAAACCCGTGAGCTGATGTATAGATAAATGATAATAGTTCGTACCAATTATAATTCCACACTTCATTATGTATTATTATGATAAATAAAGGAATTCGCGATACCAATTCCAGTAAATTGTGTTTCTAGTCAATATAAACTGCAGAGATATGATTAAACAATTATGTATGAAATAATTCCACCCTTATTAATAATTAAACGCGTGTAAGGAAGCAGAAGAAGTAATTATCACGCCATCATATACTACCTTTCAATCCACAGTCTATTAACTGTAGCCGTACGATACTAATAAATTTGCATCAACCTATTTCATTAACAGAGAATGGAAACTATGGTTTTCCAAGTACTTAATAGTCCATTACAATAGTTGACACGCCTTAGTAACTGTTTAAGTTATTTGTTCATGTAGCCACATTTAGCGTTCAATTAAAAAGATTGTTAATTGCCCTAAATCATTCAATCAATCGGTCTGCCTAAACTATATTTAAAATAAGAGTTTTATACACATTTTATTAACACAGTAATTGCATTGCAATGACACTGTTCTCTTTTATATCAGACATGTAAATTAAGAACACAATTTTTTTGTTTACAAAGAAAACTCGTTTATTTCGATTGATGTTTGTTAGTAGTCTGACAGCAATCAGTACTAAGGTCGAATCCAATGTATTAGAGTGTAAATGAAACGACCAGAATAGAACAATTTGATTTATGCTAAATGCTATTTCTTTTTACTTGTATTTACGGTTCTTTCTCAAACTTGAACTTTTCTACCTTGAAATTCTATTCTTTTTTCTGATTTGCTTAATGAGTGAAATATAGCACAACTAAAAAAAGCAAAAACGTGTGTATGTGGAGACTATGAATTTATTTTTATACTCATCAAAATTAAAAGATCATAGTTCAAGGTAATAAAACTCACAATCAACTTTCCGGTTTTCGTATAGTTAGAAAGATGGGTGGTGTTAGTTAGATAAAGCTATTTTGAAACCTTCGTGAGATTTGGAATATAAATTTAATATTTAATATTGATGGACAAGACACTGCCTGTTTTAGATATAACTAGAATAGTGGATACGTCTAATTCGATAACAGAAATAGGCTTATTGTTTTCATAAATAAGTATTGCCATTTACATCACAACTTTATGATTCAAATGCAAAGTAGAAAGAGTAAGCGTACATTTTTAAAGAAGGTCCCTCGAACAACGTTGACCTGTTACAACGCTCTTACTAATTTTTTAATACTTTCAATACTGTTTTATAACTTATATATTTAGGATTTAGAACATAAAATATATTTTGTATTGCAATAAATGGAAAAGTACTTAGATTGCATTAAGTGAGTACACAAAAACGTAAGCTTAGATAAGATAAGACAAAACAGGATTCTATATAAAAATATTCGAATAGTAAGGACCGAAAAAGAAGAGAACTAACTTTCAAAATATGGAAGGCTCTGTATTTCTTACTTCAAATAAAACTGTGCAAATGAAACAGAAGTGTGTATATGTCTTCCTATTTTTTTTGGCCTTTTTTAACCTTAGAAAGCAAATATTGGGATGTTAACGATTTTAATTAAAATTTGCTCTTAATTTGGACTCTTACAATCCAAGTGAAGCTTATTTTTGAGCCGCAGATTTTATCAGCTAAATGAAAACGTTGCAGTGAGTGAACAGTTTCTTAACGCGAGTAAAGAAATAATGTTATCGATATTTAGAGATCCCCTCAAGATTTTCACCATTGTTTATAACTTTGCCAAAAGTTTGAAAAGCAAAATCTTGTAAGGAACTTCAGATATTAAAAGTTTCTATAAAATCGTTTTGACGTCCAATATGTTACCACAATCAACAGAAAGAGATAACTATTTAATTGCTTTTCTTGCAGATGGTTTCTATTTTAGTAAAAGTTAATACATTTAAAAGATTTAAGTAAGTAAGAAATAAGTAGGATTTATTTCTTTCAATTGTATGTACCTATGTTTCATAACTCAGTTGGTCATAAGATGTACTTATAGTTATCGTTTATTAAATTGTTTTTTACATTCCATACAAAAAAATGATAAAATTATATTCAATTTTTTTTTATTTGGAATCTTTTAGTTTATTTTTTTTATAAACAATAAAAAAGTCTCTCTTTGGGATTTTGAAGAACTGTAATATAATTTTACCAAAAAAAATATTCTTTAATATTTTGTGTTACGAGAAACTTTATAAGCAACGTAATATATACATACATATAAAATTATTCCCTACTGGGCTTTCCTACAATATTATGAAAAGGAATGTAAAATTACCCGGAAAATAATGTATGTACATGGAAAATGTCAAGAGAAAACCAGATGAAAAATACTACATTGGAGGGTTAAGCTGCAGAGAAATTTAGTGCCTTTTGTAATTAAAGTTCGGAGTGTTTTAATTACTTAAATACTAGCTCAGTGTTTTAAGAGCATAGCTAAGTTTAGCTTAAGCATCGAATTAAGTCGCTATTTCAATTCCTTTAAGGCTTATAAACGCATTAATTGAATTAAAATATTATATTATTAAGAAATATCAACTGCGTATAAAATGAAAATTTAATTTGTGAATCACAAAATTTCAATGAAGTTCGTTTGAGAACTTCAAATTTATATTGATTTTTATAATTATTTCATACTCCTTAACTCTCTTATATAAAAGATATAAAATATTTTTAAATCTCTTTTTATTAATAAGGCTTTCTCTAAAAATATTTTTACTTTCCAATCAAAAGTAGTTAAGCCATGCAATGTGCATTTATGTTTGAAAGATTGAGGTTTATTAAGAGGAAAAATCATTTTATATTACAAAATATATGTAACTTATTGTATAGCATTTATATATAAGAAATACTCAAGTAAAATATTTTCTTCATTTATTTAATTAGTTTTACAGCTGCGTCTTAAATCCCAGAAGTGTTTTTAGTAGAAACTTATTTATTTACCCATTTATTTGAGATTGTGAGTAAATTTGGTGAGTTTTAAAATGGATATTATTTCTCTAACGATAGGTTCTTTATTTTTCTAGTCAATCAAAATAATGGTCATTTTTCATCATACTTACAGTTATTTTAAGAGGAAATGTATTTTGTACCCAATAAGTTCCAAAGTATACCAATTAAATCCCTATATATATACATATATGCCTATTATAGTTCCAAAATGAGATTTTGGTCAGAGGTTCAAGAAACGTTGAGCGCGTTACATATGCATCTGAATGAAGAACAATGTACATATAAGATAGGCATTGTAATTCGTTCTCTTTATATGATGAAGAGAAATATGTATTTCGAAAGAGTAATGGTGATAAAGGCCTCTTTATGTTTCTAATTGAATAATTTCATGCTTAGTCATTATATTGGTTGAAAACTTTGAAAATATAAATAGTATCTGACTTCCGCGATTACATCTTACTTCTAAACTATCATATTTCAGTGCGTAAAACTTTAGTTAATGGTTTAAAAGACCTTTTTTTGTTATGAGCAAGGAAATAAAACAAGGTGGATAATTGTTTCACATTCCTCTGTATGTTGTCAATGTCCATAAATAACAGTAACACATTCTTTACTTACTATATTTCCTATTATTTTATATTTTTTCTTATATTATACAAATTACCTACTAGCAAAAAAACGTGTTTCAAAGATTCACAAAATATAATAATGTTTCATATTCATTTACTATATTTGGAACAAATAAATGTTAATATTATTTTGTATCCTTTCTTTCATGTACAAAGGTTCAGAAAAGGCAAAAATGAACCTTTCAAAGGTTTGAAAGGATTTAACAAAAGTCGTACGTACTATTGTATGTTTTATCCGACCTGTGTGAGTTCATATAAAACATTATTTATTTGTCTCGCTTTCTTCACATGTTTTATATATTGGGGATAATGACTGTGTCTGTGCGTGTCACAATTTATATAAAATGCCGTATGAGTAAAACTCGATTGAATTTAAATGGACCTTTTATCTATAATAACAGGTCTTTTAAAAGAAATTATCAGGTATTCAACCCTTTTAAAAAATGTATGCCCATTTCTTTGTACTGCCATTAACTTTTTTAAAAACCTGTGTTAGTAACGGCACTCAAACCGTATTTTATAAGCAATTTTATTCCGTAATTTTGTAACGAAATATAAGCCTGATGGTCGTTTGGAATAAAAAAATCATTTATTCTGATAATAGGAAAGGTAAAAAAAAATAAAATAAATTATGTACTGATTCTAGTAATTTGATAGTTTTTTCTTACCCTTCCTATTATCAGGATAAATGATTTTTTAACCATTTTGATAAACTGAAATTTCAAAATTGAAATAACATATACATAACAGCTTCTTTATATTTTGTATGTATTTGCGCAGTTTTGAACTTGAACTTTTTAAAGTAATCAATATTTTATCGGAAGACTAACTAAGACTCATTATAAAGATAATTATTTATTTATTAGGTCTGAGAATATTTAATACATGACCTTTGATCTATGTATTAAACATTTTCATACCAAATCACGGAGGATTTACTACAAATGTATTAAAAACTAATTTTTCTGTACCGTTTATTGAAATTCAACAAGAATAAATGCTATCATGAAAGTCAGAAGTAAGTAAATTGTATTTCAAGTTAAGTTATAGGCAGCGTAAGAGTTGAGTTTTCTCAAACAAGCACAGCCGAAAGTTTTGAAAGCAATATTGTCCAGAAATATAAGTGATCTAACTAATATTTAAGTGCTCAAATATGGATACATATCTTTTTTGTGGTTGAAACGAATAAGTTCTTTAGAATAAAGTAATCAAAAGTTTTCACATGATGTGAGTTTGAATATATTTCTTACGAAATGAAACACATGTTTGCCTAAAGTAAACCAATAACACCAATCTTTACCTGGGTTGAAATATAATGAGTAGAAAATAAACAAAGAGATGTTTTATTAACAATCATATGTCATTTGGTCGATCAATAGAGGTTTAGACGTGTATTTGATAACAAAATACAAGAAATTTAAAATTACTAGTATCTATCAAGTACTGCATTCTCAAGTGACTGACGAGGCGTACGATGTCGGTGTAGACATAAAATTGTATTTCTGTATCTAGAATCTATTCTATAGTTTTGCAACCACTTACTATTAAACACTGAAAGATACATTGAAACAATTTGTTACATTATATTGAATTGATATCACAAACTATTTTAAAAGCCAGGCCGTCCCGTTCATGTTCGTCATAACCATAACATAAATTGTTAATTTTCTCAGCAAACAATATGAGTGAGTGATGATTAAAATTACTTTTCCTACCTGTATATAAAGTAAGTATGTAATATTTTATTTTAATTATTTGAATTTTAATGCATTAAAATTCAGTTGCAAGATTTTTGCCATTAAACATGCATGTAAAAAGAATAGAAACAGCAATTTCATTTTGAGCAGACAAAAGTCTCATTTTAAAATTGAGGGTTAGTTGTTCCTTGTTAAACATGTTCTTGTAGAACAGGCTGCCCGTCTCCCTTAGGGTTAGATTACATAAATAATTGCGAAGGTAGGATTTTGGTAGGCTTATTGTTACTCATACGCTGCAACTAGTACAAATTATGATTTTTTATGTATATCAAGATGGCAAACGAGCAGATCGCCTCCTTGATGGAAAGTTGTCACCATCGCAAATGGTCATCAGCAACATAAGGGATGTTGCTGAAGTTTTGCTAACCTTGATAGGGGGAGAGCAAGAGGAAAGGATGGGAAAAGAAAAAGGGCACGAAAGGGTAAAGAAAATGAAAGTGCACCGGCTCTCTCACTCATCGGACGAAACGCAGCCATTAATGGCTACATCATGCAAATCTTCTGTTAGGGGGTTGTACTTCCCCCGTTGGGTCAGATATGTCTGAGCTGTAGTCGTATAACCGCAGTTAGGCTCTACCACCTATAATATGTAATGATATTTTATATAGCGACAATAAAATACTTATATTTACTGGACAAATTTTCACTGAATATAATGTTTACAGAATAAAAAGTACTTATTTTAAGCGTATTAGCAAAAGGGCAGCAAACTCAGCTTAAATCTGCTTTCCAGTTGGTTTAGTCTGAACAAATGCTTCAACTTTAAAGCATGAGTTTACAATATTTAATTTGAAATAATAAATAATAACAATATTTGGATGATACGGAAGGTTGTTTAACGATTACACTATGTTTAAAAGTTGTTATTTTGTTGCTTTTTAAAATTTTCCTGTCGTGATCACTTATTAAATATACTTCATATTGTTAAATGTGTAAAAATTCAGAAAATTCCTGCATAAACCTCTTTAGAGTGTAATAAAGTGGGAGTTTAAATTTCAATTTCAACATTATATTATAGTACATATAAATATATTAAAAACATTCTTCTAATAAAGATAATCAAGGCAGTAAAAGTTAATTTAACAGTGCTGTTGATGTTATCTGTAATTATAATAATAAACAATTAATTTTATTACACACCCGTGTTATTATGTTTAACAATTAAACATTTTCATTTAATTTAAGGGCGGCACGTTTAATAAGACAATGTTATTTGTTTTTTATGTATAATTCTGTGGGTTCTTTTAGAAACATTCGAAGCTGTTTAATGAATGCGAAACCCGAAAACAATAGAGCCCTGTGACTTAGACCTTATATTTGTTATTCTTATAAAATTAATTTAAATATTTCTTTTTTATTTATCCAAGTAGTATTTTTATTTACAAATAGAAAAAAAAATATCAAGGAGACATATTCTGTTTGCAAAATGATTAATTGTTACGAATTCATTTAATTGTTA
Organism: Danaus chrysippus; assembly: GCA_916720795.1. Taxonomy (NCBI): domain Eukaryota; kingdom Metazoa; phylum Arthropoda; class Insecta; order Lepidoptera; family Nymphalidae; genus Danaus; species Danaus chrysippus. Next base: position 2,065,293 of record CAKASE010000046.1, on the reverse strand, counting down.
CACGTATTTTGTGTTGTTGTTAAAAATGTTTTGTTTTACTCACACTGACTTATTAACAAAGATAAATATTACACGTACGTCAAACATAACATAGTATTTAAATTTGTTTATTTTCATTAGTCCCACATTTATACATATGTGTACGAGTATGACTTTGTGTTGTATACTTCGTTCTATCAATTATAATAGTATTATTAAAATCCAAAAAAAAATATAATTATTTCAGAGTAATATTACAAAAATCGTTGTAATTTAAATAGACGAAAAATTTATTCCAGTTCTTTTTTTATATACCTAATATGGCCAGATTATATTTTTGGATTGATGATAGTATAAACCAATACGCGGTGTCGAGTAAAGGTTTTTTATCTTTCAATTCACCGAATCTAAAGCAGGTTAATCTCCACGATAATGTCAACGGGAATAAGCATTATATGTTATTGATATTTCAAACATATATATATATATATAATAACGGTTGTTGATGATACTGTAACAGAAAAGGTGATTATGTATTTTTTGAATATACGTAAAAAACTTACATAATATTGAATATTAATTTTGAAATACCTTGTTAATTTTAATCTTAATATTTTTTAAATCTTTTTTTGGAGGATCTCAATGTTCGAGTCAGATAATATAACAAGGGATAAATTATTATTTATCGTGTGCCAGGAGCCGTATTGTTTTTTTATTTTAATTTCTTGACCCACGATACAAAGAGGTTTATTTGAAATTATGTACTAATTTTTGTTAAAAGTTCTTTTCATTTAAGGATAACTCAGAATTTTCGAAACTTAATATGAATACGTATAAAACTTTAGGATCCTACAATAAGAGTGGTGTTATATTTATTTATTTATTTATATAATAATAGTCATTAAATTTTAGAAAAGCAATTAATATTTTCTCCACTTACTTACTTGTGGATGATCGTTATTGGGATAAAAAATATAATAAATACTTAAAATTCAGTTATTGCTCAATAGTTTTTGTAGAAAAAATGATGTGACTCCAACTTATATAGCGTAATGTATAAATCATTTATTGATTTCAATTCACAATGTAACTGTTAACTGATTTTTTTTTGCAGGTCTCCATAAAGTTCTACAAAAATACAATCACGATATAGAGTATTTCATATTATTATTAATTTTTTTTTTGTTAGCAGGTCGATAAAGCATCCCCGTATAACTACTTCCGTCAGAAAGATTTTATAAACGATTGAAATATTACTGAAAACGTTGAATTCATATTGATGAATTTGACACAAAGAGATTGACAAATAATAAAGGCAATTTTAATCGGAATATTCGTCTTTTTTTAGCACTTTTGAAGCTATTGAAATTAGTATCATTCAGAAAAATATGAATGTTACTTTTATATAAAAAACGAATTATTTCTCATATTATGGTTACAAGGAATAAAGTTGTGTAGAATTTAATTTCCGTAATAATCAACAAACATGCTTCTAACAAAGAAATAAGCTGAGAAATCTTATCTCTGTCATTGACTTCTCATGTTTAATATCGTTCGCATCAAAGGTTATATAAACAATATTCTAAATGCTTGTTGATTGTAATGTGAAAATCATTGTTTTTAATTAATAATTTTTAATTATAAAGCCATTAAATAATCGTTATAATGATTTCTACATTAATTCTATGTATATAATGCGAATGAACCCGTGTAAAGTCCTAGGAAAAAAATTTCAAAGTTTCAAGAAAAATTAGTATCAAAAATTAATATAGCTGATTAATTTCTGCGAATGAAATATCAGAAATATACATAGTTAGTATGATATATAATACCTATGTAATAATTTATAATACACAATAAGTATACGTTAGAATGATATTAACTGAAATGAAAATAATATCTTATGTACCTACGTCAGAAGACATATTATTGTGTGTTAATTGATTAAATCATAACAGGGTCCCCAGTCGAAGTCATTAATGGATAATAAAGTGGTAATATTGTTTTATTACAATTAAAAGTATTTAATGACATTAAGTGGACAATAGAGATTCTTCTAGTATTCTTATACCTATCAATGACTTTTTCAGTAAAACTTATTAATTATTAGTTTTATTCTAGATCATATATTATTTTTCTTTATTTCTCAAAAAGAAAGTCACAAAATATTTCCTTGGACAATATTATTAAGTTTTATAATAAAAGTTAAAATGCAGTTTAAATACAATATAGTATTTAAACTCTTAGCTGAAAGTTTTATAAGTTCTGAGTGAGTTTTTAAAAGCGGAAAATTCTAATTTATTCATAGAATATCGCTCCAAAACTTAAAAGCAAATATGTTTATTTTAGTTTAAAGTGCTTCAATCTAGCGCTAAAATGTAAAATATACGTATTTTTGATGTTAGAAATTATTATGTTTTAATTAAAAGTTTTGTGATATGCTAAATATAATACAGGAAACACATTTATAAATATCATCGTAATACATATAACACAATGGCCTGCATTGTTTTGGCGTAAAATAAAAATATATTTTGTAAATTCAGTGTAAATAAAACATTTAAAACTTAAGTCTGCCTCTAAATGGATTCTGATTTTAAATTAATGAACTGACTTCAATTTAACCACTAATTATACAAATATACTACTCGTTTCCTAAAATTATTACATATATATTTTATATTTACGTGTTCAAATATTCTTTAATTATTAAAGTTTCAGTTAATTTTATGGTTGAATGTTTATGAAACTATTTTATTTATGATAGCAGTTACCAAAAAGTGTAATAGTTTTCGTTTCAAGGTATATAAATATGTGCTATTAGATGGTAGCTGATAGTTGATATACATATAATGATTGTCATAGAATCGAAAGAAGCAATACACATTTATTGAAAGTGTTAAAATTGCTACTTATATATTATGTAATTTTAACAACAATTGTATTCTACCGACTTATTTCAAATAGGTTGTACATTGATCATTAAGTGTTGAGTTTAATTTTGATTAATAAATGTAGTTTTCTGCAGATTTTAATCTGTAGCTAACGTAACTTATGAAAAGCACGTCATACACTAATAATAATGTATTTTGTACCTATAGAACATTATTGATGCCATGATATGACACGTTCGTAAAATTATTTCTATATCCTCCGAATTTACTTGTCCAAATATAATAATATTTTTTTATATTTCTTAATTCTTATAAACATTAAAGTCTAAACACATCTAGTAAGGAAAAAATAATAAATTTCCGTTCTAAATCGGCTTTCCGTTAAGTCAATGCCAATATAAATACTTTTGCGGAATGGAGAACACTGAAAATAGAATAATACAAAAATCCCCTCATGCTTTCTTATTCTTTGTTGGCATTGTTATAAGTGTTATTAATAATATTCCACTGATTAATTGTAAAATAATATATATGAATTATAAAACTTGTCATATTTTGAAAACAATGATTACTTCATATTCATACGACATTCAATGATATTTGTTGTTATACTTAAAATAATTTAGAACCTATAATATTTACAAGAAAAACTATTGTGAGTTTTCGCTTAATTTCACGGACATAAAGAATCTTTAATTCAAAAATGATAACTTCTGTTAAGCATTTAGGTTCTTTTATCTTAATTTTATAATTTTGTACCACAGTTAGGAAATTATGTGTAGATGAATATGATCCTGAACATAAATAACATTATAAAATATATTCAGGCAAAGATTGAATAAATCATTGGAACTCACTGCGAGAAAATTTGTAAGATAAATAATAAATCTCGACGCGATGGTACCGTGAAAATGGACTTGTGTAAACAAATAGCAGATAATATAAGGAATCAGGAAGTTTGTTAGAGAAACTTTGTTTTTGTTTCATTATATAAATGGTATTCTTTTCTCTATAATATATTATATTTTCAATCACTCGTGATATATCGTTATATATTTTTCTCTTCAATTGTGATCTTTACTGGTCCTGTTTTCTTTCAATGTATCAAGGAATTGTTATTCAGTTTTTAAATTCATTTAAAATGTATGACACTAATCGTTACTGTGGGGAATTTTCTATAAAATTATTGTAAATGACTTAAATTTATAAAGATGAACCAAAATTATATCACTTGCTGGTTTGAGGGCTCTCTCAAGCATACAAAGGAAAATCATAGCCCATAGCTAATGTAGTTTTCTACAACCTCATGAAATTTAATTTGCCCTCATTATATTTTGGCCAACTGAAAATTCAGAATATCATAAAACTATTCCCTGTTGTTATAAGTAGCGCATTACTCGGCGAGCCCAATCGATATACATTTAATGACTTGATTTTTTAAGTGGGATTTTTCTTTAATCGGATATAAAAATCTTTGTTTGGTAAATTAATAATCATTTTATAAACAATTATTATCTCATGTCATTAATTTTGACATCTCTTTATGGAAAAAAACAGCATAATATTAGAGAAAGCAGTTCCCCGAATTGAGATAATATGGAATAATTGAATATATTTTTAATTATTATAATGTATGAAGTGAAAAAGAATAATAACAAATAGTCAAATCTTTGATTAACTTTGGTTTTACACAAATAACAGCATTTTTTTTATCTGTTTCCCTTACGTAGACTTTCTTCTTCCATCTAGCTACTCTTCCATTTTTAAGTTCCTTAGTTCCTCTTGATCTTTCTTCTTATTCTTAAAACCTCCTTAATCCACATATTGGTATTGGTTTGTATGACAATACCAATACTTCACTGTTCAATATTTATTCCATGCTATCCCCATAGCCCGATCCACGCCTATTTCGAAAAACCCAAATTAAACAATTGATTATTTTTTTAGTTTCATGTTTCTCAACATACTCTCTTTCGTATCCCCTTTATAAATGACATGTCATTATATTTAACTCTTTTATGTATTTAATCACAATTTACTTTTAAGTATTTATGTGTATATAATACATAATACAGTGTTTTCTTCCTTATTTTATAATAGTACAATAAATCTATTATTAATTTTATTAAAAACGCCTAACCATTTCCATTTTAATTTAATTTAAATGTCACTAAGTGTAAATAGAGCAATTAAAAATTTATTTAAGAACACTATTGTCAGTATTCAGAATATTGATTAAAATATTTGTATCTTTGTCAAATTCAAAACTTTTGAAGACTTATTTGGTTTGGTGTTTTTTATTATTCTCTAAGTTTTTTTATGTTTGAGTAAAAATATCAGATGTAGATCTGTTTCGGCCTTGAAATTACGTAATTATGAAGATAAATATCTAGGCTTCATTCAAGACTGATGGTTATCGCAATTGTTGAATAAACTTTGCCAAGCGCACTTACTGTTAAGCTATTGAAACAATCCATTTACTTCGAGCTCTACAATAGAAACAGTTTTGAGTTGCCCCAACGAAGTATCTGATTTCGTAAAGTTATAATTTAAGACTTAACTTCTAAGTCACGGTTATAATGATAGGATTTATATTTAGTTTATATTGTTAATACAAATGAAATGTATTATTATCAAATAAATCTATTCAAAGAAAAAATGAGTGACTCAATAGTTACCGGAATGACAAGAATATTTTGAACAAATATTAATGATGGAATTGCTTCCGAAGTTATTGCTTGCTGACGAAGTTATCACTCTGACCCAAATTAAATATATGAAAAGCATTTTTATTTCAGTGGTTTTGATATATATATATATTTGCTGGTTATACATAAATAATTAATTAGTATATTGTGCACTATTTGTTTGACCCAACCAGAGCTGTCCGCGCTTAAAATAACAATACAATAAATTCTATACTTTGCTTGAACATTCGCTAATTGTTAATTACTTCTGATATATGTACAGCTAGATAGTCTTTGAAGGAAATAGGTCAGACGGATGTGTGCATACGGTCGCCTGTTAGTATTGAATTTGTATCTAAATTGCTGACAGCTATTAAATGTGAAATTCGTTCAATTATATAGTAACAAATAGAATTCATAGGCATGCCCTGGCTATAGCTGGGAAATTGCCAGGAAGAAGAAGAATTCATATCTTTTTTTAAATTTTAAGATCATAGAAAATATGTAAGAAAAGTCATTTGAATGTTTGACATTTAGGAGTTATAATAAATTCAGTTCTAATTTTCTTATTAAAATAAAATGACCTTTATTATAATATGAAGGCAACATATAAAATATTAGTAAAGTAATGAAAGAAGTACGTCGTGTTCTTTTAATAATATTAAGGGCTTTTGTTTGAAATAATGTAATTAAATTAATAAAACATTCCTTAGAGTGAATATTAAATATATTTTCGATGTGAATATGGATAGAATTAGGTCTTACACATATGTCATTACTAAATTAAGTTTTTGAATAAAAAAGTGTTTTAATGAAATATTTATCATAATAAAATACTATTTCTGAACACACAAGTATGAAAATAAATAAGTTTATTTTTTACAATTTGTCATATTAGTAATACACATTTAAATTTAATTTTAAACTAAATATCTGTAGAATTTTGTTAATATTACTACAATTGAGAATGCAACTGAACAACTGACTTTTTGATTTTTAACTGCTTAAAATATTTTAAATTGATATTATATTGAATTCTCTTAAATTTCATTTAATTTTTTCCGAAAGAAGCGACTTTTAGTACAGGATAAAAGTATCATACATATTATTTGCCTATTGATCACATTTTAACTCTCTCATCCTGGTTCATACAAATACCTTCTGTAGTTTGAGAATGCTAGACACAACTTCAATATTGGTCGCGGTTCGTATATGTATTGTTAGTAGAAAAGAGACGCCCATCGAGTAAGATTTGCGGGAAGTTGCCATTATAGAATTCCTAAGATCTTTCTTCTCCAGTAAAGATTTTTATCTTTTTAAAAAGGATTCACTATTTTCCATGTTTGGTTAAAAAATCTAAGCTTTAAAATTTATCTTATATTCCTTATCACTAGAATGTATTTCTTTATTATTTGATAACTTAGTATATGTATACCTAAAACTAATAGTTTTGAATTACGCGTTTTCTTTTATTTTAAACGTTTCCCGACGTTTCGGTTAATTTGCAGCAACCGTGATCACGAGCAGACGAGATGCAAATGTCTTTCGGTATGTGTTATTATCAAATAATGTCAAAACGTTAGAGTACGTAGTTTAAAATAATAAAAAACACATAGTACCTAATCCGAAAATATAAATCTTTTGTATGTATACATTTTTAAGGATAACAACTGTATTATAAACTCCCAGATTGTTGTTTTGAATTCGTTAAGAACAATTTGAATTTTAATTAAAATAATAAGGATTGTCAAATTGAAATAAGATATTTTGTTACGATGTTATCACTGCAAATTTGTTTCTTTAATCGTTTCTTAGATTCCTCTGTCTATGATTTCTATTTTAAAAATGTGTTGACAATTTTTTCTACTACAATTTTTTAAAAAAGCTAATTTAACAAACTAGTTCTTCTGTATTTTGCGCAAAGCTGAAGGGATATTTAAAAAATTGGAAAAATATAAATAATACGCCCCTAGCATACATTCGATATTTTTTAGAAATTTTCCTGTCCATAATGACATCATGGACCTTTGTGAAATGACTTCAAGGAAGTTTGTTTATCGTATAATCCAACATTCAACAATTGAGATAGCATCGTTGACAACAAAACTGTTTGTTTGCGCAAATTTTCGTGGTATAAAGTTGACGGGCGTCCCTGTTTTATTATAATGGGTGTGGTTTGTTCATTATACCAGCACACATCCAGTCTGGCAAGCTTATTGTACTGAAATAGCAAACTGAGCAAAATACATCCTATTCAAACTATATATTAGAATAAAATATCTCACACAGTTCTTGCTGAACCGTAACATAAAAACGTTAGATGCTTCGAATCAATTGTGATGGAATATATTGAAAATACAAGTTTGAAATGCTAGGTAACAGCACTAGGCTCAAGAAATACTTGAATGAGTAAATACATAAATATGTCTCGCGTTGAATAAATACTTAAAAGAAATCTTCTAAATATTTAGTTGTATGATTGTAAAAGAATATTGGGATCGTGTTAGTGTTTGATAGCACTAAGCGTTCCTACAGAGATAGATTTAAATCAAATTTGAAAACCATAGCAAAATATGAGTCACTGCTATTAGTAAATTTTTTAGAGTTGTGTTATAGCCGATTTGATTATCAATAACAAGGTAAACTAACTTTTATCATTACTAGATGATATAATTAAAAAATATATATATTTAACTATATACTATGCAAGAGGTGTATTGCCATAAGCCTTCTCTCTCGGCTTGATCGAAACACTAAAAACTATTTTTATGATACATCCAAAACGGTCCATACGTGAAATAGTTGCGGAGAATAGTTATAATTAGACTATTGAATATAACTTCTCTAAAAATACACTACAGTCACTTGTATTTCTTTTAAGAATTATTTATGAATTTAAAACACTAGGTATGTACATGCTATATTATTATATAAGCAATATCAATTATTTAGAACAAAGATACTTCTTGACCTTTCTACATCACTTTCGGTTAATTGATTAATTTTCCTCATACATAAAACACTATAAAAACATTTAATTAACTTAATATCAAAGTTACTTATGACATTTATTCAAGAGAAATGTAGGATACATTGGATAGAAAAAAATCCTCTTGTATAGGAACATAGATTAAATACATACTTCTTTATGCCATTCATGTTTGTTACAGATAAAGCATTGAATGATGTCAGTTTTGCAACATTGGCGAGATTACCGACATGAACATGAGTAATACATATACTGCGTTAGGCATTTTGTAGAAATAATATTGTAAGATCAATTTTATTAAGTGGTACATTTTACTTTACTATCAGGCAAACTTAAATTTAAGTAACAGAAACGTCGGGTATATGTGGTTTTAAAAAATAATAAAGTAATCCGAAAATGTTTGATTCATTTAAATGAATACTCGCGAAAATCTTAGATATCATTATGTGAACAGGTATACTTGTTAGTAAAATTTAAATTAATATAAGAAATAGAGATCAATAGTTTCTATAAATGACTATTCCAGTAGAAATGTAACTATTATTATATCCATCCCGTTTAATATGAAAACACAATCTTCTGAAACAAACTAAATTACAATATTCTTTCATATGAATTTGACACTTTTATAAGATATAATGTTATCGTTATCTGAAAATAAAATAACCTTTTTAAAATTCCCAACCTTAATATTTTATGGTCTTGTATATAAATAGGTTGTTTTGGATACTACATATACATGTAACAAAAATGTGATACTAATTATAATTTGTTTTCACATATATAGTAGTTATCAATATTTACAATAATATTTCTACATTAATGGGATATATAAATATAGTATATCAGTACTAGGCTTAAATAACAAAAAAATAATAATGCTAAAATGCGTATGCAATTTAATTCATATGCTTTCGCAATCTGTTACATTTTTATATCACGTAAGTTGCAATTTGTAATCTAAAATTTTTGCAGACCTATTTTAGGAAATTGTTAATTTAATATATTTTTTGTGAAGAAATAAGTGATTTAGTGATTTGATCTATTTTCAGTTCTAAATTATTATTATATTTAAAAAATAAACATATATTGATTTTTTAAACCTATTAACGAGTTTTGAAATGAGGAAACTGTACAGATGTGGCTAGTCTTATTCTACGAGCAAGAAATATATTACGGTAATTACGTGGATAATTAGAAAGAACTTAGTTTTACATTAGTACAACAACATATGCTCGATGTACGCTATTTCTGAATCAATGTCGAAGTAGCTATATTAGTAATCTCTTTTTATAAGATAAATATAAAAATAATATAGATTTTACTTATACAATTATCAATTATTATTTGCAAGAAGTACTTGAGCAAGTAAATAGTATTTCTTTTAAATTATACTTGAATATTACTAATGAAGTGAAGTGTACGGGAAATTACAATATGGGTCTTACGCGTTACTGTACACAGTTCTGTTGTTATAAACTTTCAGACTTAATAACTTGTTCCTAAGAGATGTACTTGCTATTCTCCGAAGAATTCCCGAGAGTTGAACATCAATACAAACTATATAACAAATTGTTGCTAAGTATAAATTTATATATAAGTAATTTCATATCATTATTCGAGTATCATTGATAATATATCAGCAAAATATAAGGATACCATAAAGAAAATTAAGGATATACTGAATACAGCTTCTTCGGCACCTTACAATAAATAATATATTAAAAAATATATATTTACTTTTGATGAGTAGGTACTTTAATTATATATTTGTATTTTTAAGTTGTTTATACATGTTGTTCTTAAACTGTATTAGATTTAAATAATTTTAATTTAGAAGTATAATACGATAATATGTTACCATAAGTTGCTAACCGAGTCTTAATTCAATACGTAATAGGTACTCTATTTCCTTAGTTACAGGGAAACCTAGTTTTTCTATGTGAAAATCTTATATCTATTCTTAATACCGTTCTCTATAAAATTTGTAAAAAATAAACAATAAATACTCACCAAAATTCAGCAAAATTAAAAAAACAATTTCCAAACACAAACTAAACTTTACCAAAGAATTATATAAATGTCATAATATGTTTCAAAATAAAATAAATATTTCGTACACAAAATTACTTTCAGAGCATTTAAAATTTAAACGTTTTCGCGCTAAATATTTAACAGAGTATTGAGCGGCTTTCGCGTGTGATCGGACGAAAGACCAGATTGAGACTGCCATGTACTTCACAGTGATACTATAGATAACAGTATATATAAATATATGTAGAATAAAAACTCAAATAATCTTAATATTTTAATTTGCTGTTTACATTATACATATGTTTTAATAGAATTATGTTGTTTTATAATGGGCTCTCTCGTAGTCTCTTGAGATTAGAAGTAATTTTAGTAACATATCTTGATATTATTTTAATGATGATAAATTTAAATATTATATATGTTACTTTTATACATTATCGAAATTATTTTAATTTATTTACATTTTTTCGTTCTTATTCTTTATGACATATAAATTTTAATCTGTTAGTATTCTACTTAATATTTAGCTATTAAACTACTACTATACTGTAATTACTTTAAAAATAATTAACTTTGATATTTTTAAGTAAACCTATAGTAAAAATTGGAGTATAGACATAAAAAATGATGGGTAAGCTCTAGTGGAGCAATATTGTTTATTGATTAGCAAGCTTGAAATTTTGCCAAGTTTAAATGAGTATTATTACTTTTATTTTGTAATTTATTCTTGGCAACGACATATATGTACCTGCTGGACTCAAACAAATGCCTTTCGTAATGAAACTTTAAAAATTAATAATATTTTGTATCAAATAACTTTTATTCTTTGTTGTAATTTTTATTTATCTTTATAAAATTGTACGATAAGGTTTTAACATTTACGTTTATCTGAAGTGCATTGTCTGTCAAGACTTATTAAACTATAAAACACTTTGAAATCTTAGATATACATTTTATTTATATAGAAATTTACCTTATATACTTATCAAATTTATATTTCCTGATTGTTACGAATAATGTTATTAATTGCCGATGTTCAGATGAAGTGGGTATTGAGGTGAGTGGACACCTGAGAACATTGATCAAGATATGTTCTTTATGTAGAAACTATTGGAATTTAGGCAAATATACGTATTAAAAATAGTGAAATTCATCACACTCTCTTTATGAAACGTATTTTTACCATCTTTACGGAACTGATCTGTTATAAAAGGGTAAATCTAGTATGTCACATAATTTATTTGTCTAGAACACAAATAAGTTTTTTTCTACGTAAGTTTGTATTAGTTCTGCAATTCTGTTTATCTTGTAGATTTTTATACTAAGAAATAGCTTTCCTTTCTTTAGTAAACAAAATCAATTAACACTTGCTGTCACGTTACTGGTTTTCCACCTTTACTAGCGAGCAAGCGTGTAAAACTATATACCTACGTAAAAGTTATGTATTATCTCTTTACATTAAATATTATAAGAAAGTATTGCAATTCAAATATTCATATTTTGGTAAGGTTTATTTACTGTAAATAAGTGTGCGATAACTAGGTATTAATTATTTAGGCTATGCAGAGCAAGAACTCTGTGTTATTGTCATACTCGAACATTGTTTGCAAAATTTGATTGAAGTTAAGAGCAAACAAGAGTTATCATTGGAGTTAAAAGAGTTGAAGTTTAATTTACTCTGTCTAGGAACAGAAATGGACTGCTGCTTTACGCTCTAAATTTAAGGAATAACAATATGTAATATATTCCCTATTTGGTATAATGTTGTTAGAAAGCTGTTTCTAACGCAGCAGAATTTAATTTTTTTAATAATTGATATTAAAGATCTTGATTATTACTTAAAATCCTGGTCCGTAAGAATTCTTTTTGTTGTAAATATAATGATAGTCAAATTTTTTGTCTTAATTTTTGATTTTTGTTTCTTTGTTTTTTGAAAATACGAGTCACTGATACATTATTTCAGAGACCCTAATGTAAGGTTTTTTGGCGAACATTTATGCATCAAAGAGATATATCGATTTGTTATATTACAAAAAAAAATACATTTTTTTATAAATTTTGGAAATTATAATCACGGTAATATATGTAGAGCATTTACGGTAAAAAAAACTTTTATTTTACGTCCAAGCAGTATTTGGTTAAACTTGAATTAATATACACAGGTATATCAAAACCGTTTCCTTCCGGGAAACCGCGTCCCAGTTGCTTTGTCAATTTAGCTTTCAAACCCCAACTCTAAAAAAAACATAACATTAATTATATCTAAACGTTTTTTCTTATAAAAAAGCAAATTTAGAAACTGATGACTAATTGTAACATATTGATGGATTACATTTGTTAGGCTGGTTAACTAACTACCCACGGCCGTTGGTTTTAATTTTTCTAAAATAAAACAATTTTTTTTATGATGGAAAGTTTGTTTTGAGCCTTTAATATAACCAGATTTAAACTTTGCTACAAAATGTCACAAAGAAAAAATATCTTAATAGTGATCTTTCAAGGGTTCTCTCAAAAAACATTTTATTTTTTAAAGTAAAAAACCGCATTTAAAAATTTAAATATACTAATAAAATTTCATGTTCTGATATAACACGTGAAAGGACTGATGTACTGTGAGTCGCTTTCATCCCAAAATAGCACTTTTGGAAGTTGGATAAAGATACATGTGACAAAAAACATCATGCAGTAAGTTGTTTATAGCAAATTTGCATTTGAGACTTCATTGGAATAGGAATTAAACAAGATTTGAAAATAAAAAAGTGATTTGAATATAAACACAATTTGAAAACTGAAAATTCTATAGCCTGAAAAATAAATTTCACAAAAGTAATATTACGTCGAATTGAAATTGGAAAACTCTCAACAATACGTTAGTTTATAGCTTGTAATTTTTTCCAATTCGCTTCAAACATTTCTGCGCTAATGATTGAGTTCAAATAATAAATAAAATCAATTATGAATGTTCATTCTTATATTCTAGTTATTGCTCGTCGCTCAAAAATATTAATGCACATTTTAGTTATAATAATTTGCCGATTTAATAAAAAAAAAATGGAGATAAAAGTAATATCAGAAATCATTTCATTCAATTCATGTTAAATTTTTAAGCACGTAATTAATTTGAGAAAAAAGATAAATGAACAAAATATATAGATATTTATGTGGTTCAGTAATAAAAACTAAATAGAAGTTCTAATACTAAGAAATAATAATAATATTGAAGAATTGTTATGGTCTCAATACTGTACCTGTAAAATGATTACTTTAAGTTTCAGTTGAACTTAACTATAGGTCGTCAAAACTTTTGATCGGGAAATTTTGTTTTACAAAATATCGGATCAATTCTGAGTTATTTTAAATCGGTTAGCCTAAATTGATTTTACTTTAAATGTTATTCTAATAATAATAATTTTATAGTTTAAAGTTTACGACAAAAATAATAAGACTTGTTTATAATAATTAGTTCTTGACATAAATTATAATATATTGTAAGTATATTTGTATTAATTACTTGTAATAATTATAAGAATAAAAGGGATAAATTAATACAAATAATGACATATTCTGCTGAATGCTTAATTACAAATGAATACATGTTACTGAATGCGTAACAAAAATACAAAACCACTTTACATCTGTGTTGACAGTTCCGAGATGTGGGAACTGCATCAGAATCATTTGTTTATTCACATTATAAATAACATTGTGAGCGACCGTTATATTGTGAATCATTTTCAATAAATTTACCTTTAAATGATTATTCAGTTATCAAAACTATATGACTAGAGTAAAAGAGTTCTCAAACAATATTGACACAAATGACAATATCATCGAAATCTAAGAGACTTAAGAGAAAAATAAAAATTCTATACAGACAATATAAAAGAACAACTTTAAAATGTTTCTTTATACAATATTTTATTTTTAGTTTATATACTGAGGTAAAAGCAGAAATTTATGATAAATATACCTTTATATATATATGTTTTAGATTACTTTGGTTATGGAGATGGTTACAATTTCTCTTGGAATATAAGCCACTTGAATTTGCGTTGATTTGTTTATAAAATGTGCAATCAAACTGATTACTCTTGAGTATATACATAGAATATTATGGTTTAAAAAATAAAAGTAATTCTTACAATAGATTTATTATAGAGAAAAAAATTGGGAAGTCATTGACTGCAAGCACCTAATAAATATTTCAAATAAAGTTATTTCACTTATAGGAAGACTTTAAATTTGACGAATGTTTTATGAAGGTTCTAAATCAAGATGTAAAGTTACTTAAAAATACTCTTACCATATTAAGACTTCATTTTTATTAGGTATAATATAAAGTATTCAAACAAAAAATCAATAAATAGAACGATTGTCAAATATATTTTAAAAGTACAAAAGTTGTAAAACAATGCTATTAAAACTTGATATTGTTCGAAACGGACAGGTGATTGCCAAAAAATACGTGACTATGCTTTTAATTTAGCATTGCAGGTCGAATGCAACTTTTTAATTTGTTTTATTCACAAAAATGAGAAATTTTCAATTCTGCATTTCTCTAACACATTCTATATTCGGCTTTAATCTTATATAAATTGTTTAAAAATGATATGAAGTATTAATGAGCAACTGAGAAAATCTGTTAATTTTAACAAATATTTTGATTCTATTTATAGTGAAAGTCTTTGTAATAAGAACATTTTTCCTTCTCGTCTTAATTTTTATCACAGTTTCTTTAAGACCAATTTACCAAAAGAAAAAATATACGAAATTTATTTAAAGGGAAGATATCGTACTTGAATATTACATATTATTTAATATGTAAAAAATAAACTACACTGCGATAAGCTAAGTGATAAGTTCATACAGATATATATTAAATAGTTGAGTACTCTCATCAATAAGTATTGAAGACTCTGAATCAACAGAATGAGTAAAAGATCACACAATCTATATGTGGTGCTTAATATGTTTCATATACTTTCATGTGTTTTTATAGTTTCAATTTATTTTAATCATAAATCGTGGGCGATATGAATTATCCAATGATTTATTACTGAAATCTTGAAACTGCCTCTAATTTATAGATAGTCCATAATAGTCATACTCGGGGTACAGTTAATGAACCAATGACTAAAGAGTTTATTTTTAAATATATATATTGAACATATATTTTTGATAAGTTAAAATTTTGAAGTTCCGATCGTCACGGCTGTGTTCATTAATGTGTATGTCTATTGTCTAGGTTTAGAAATTAAAATCTTTTCATTATTTTATTATTGAAATAATGAAGTGTTCTAAAACAGATTACAACGGAAAAATTATGACTAATTGAAACAAATGTCTTTTTTATACAGAAAAATAATAACATATTAGATAAGTTCAGACTATAGATAATTTTCCAAAAAATAAATAACTTTCAGCACTTTTTTGCTTATCAAAATTTAAAGAGTATAGAAAAATGTAAATTCTTTTTTATAAGCAATAAATTCTGTGTTTATTATCAAAATAGTTTATGAGTTTATGATGTGAAAACCCCCGAAAGTATACATCTAGGTCTTAATTTTACCATGCTTGTATTTCTGTCAAATTTCTCGTGCTTCACAGTTAACAGATAAGACTATGACATAAAAGTTTAAACTCAATTAACAACCTTATCATAATGCCACTAAAACTAATTTGAGTTTTGTACCTATAATTATATAAAATCAAACGAACTCTCGGAATATCGTATACTACTTCTTTCATCACATACAGGTTATATTGTAGTAAGTTCGTAGGTTGTAAATTCGTATCCTGATCGTGACGATGAATTTTTCATTATGTATTTTCTCACTTCAAATATTGTTTAAATATAAGGTCAATATTGTTATACGAGTATAGTTACGGTGATGGTCCGAAAGTGTTCCTTTTATACCGCAAAGTTAGAATAACATTGATTAAGATTTATAAGAAAAACTATGAGATAATACTTCAATATCTATATAACGGTCAATCATATAGATTTCTTAATTTTAAACGTCTCTTGGAGCTAAGTAATCTGTCTCCTGGTCTACATATTCTGGACTCCGTCTACACATTTTAACTTATAGTTTACTCAATATGAGAACGAGTTATTGGGCGACATTGAGCATATTTACTCTGTTGTTTATTTTTAATGAATAAAACTTAGAACCTATACAATTATAAAAATAATTAGCAACTTAAGTTATACATATAGGAAAGAATGTATAAATATAAATAAGACTTGTAACTTCTATAATCTTCTTATATATATTTGTACAATTGGGTTTTTGAAAAAAAAAAAAGTATTGATTTTTTTTATGTATTTTAAAACTTTATTATTAATTATATTGGATTTTTAATGCAAAAAACTTGAAATATTTTTTTTAAATTAATTATAAACAATTAAAAATTGATAAAATTCAAAAATATATCACGTGATTGTAAACGCGCCATGATTGGTCAGCATACTTGTGACGTCATAATGTTAAAGCAATTTCATAATAGTACAGTGTTTATGGCTATTATCTTTAACTTGATAAAAATATCTCAAATTTATTAGTGAAAAACGATTTGAAAAGTTTATTTCGACTATGTGTGATAAAGGATTTATAAAAGCAAAATCGGATAATATTCCTGATGTTGATATATTTATGATAACTAATTTTTTAAAAAATGACGTTCGGTTTAATTCTGCTGAAGTTCGAGGTGATAAGGCATCAAGGTAAGTCTGTTAAAAAATAATATTCTAAATGAAAATAAGTATTTATTCTCTATTAAATATAATTAATAATTATTTCATTAAATCATTATTAATAAAATGTTATTATAACATTATAAAAAAAACCAAAATAACATATATGTACTTTAAAAATTTAAATGTAGTCTGATACAGAACCTAGAATGTTATAAAATTATGAAAATATCTATTAATTGAAGTCCAATTATTAGACAAACATACATATAGATTTACTATTTAATCGCTTTGAATTATCAATTAAAATTTTTTAATGCTACGATTCTAAAGGTTATGATTTGGAGCCCAGGTAAAAAAAATAATTATTGAACTATACTTATTCGATTTATACACTTAGATAAATAATAATTAATAACAATACTATTATGAATACTTACAACGAAATGATCTTCACAACAAAAAAAAATGATTTTGTTTTTGAATAATCTCGATGCACTGCTTGAAACCATTTCTTTCGACGTTTTTCGTCTTGTGGAACATTTAAAAACATTTTTTCAGGAGTTGTTTTTGTAGTCTTTGTACATAATGGTACAAAACTTTTGATTATTTAACAATGCCAACAGAATTTACTAGATAAAAACTCAAAACACTGTACTAATTATTATATCTCTGTATGCTACAATGAGCAAAAACTAACATTGTGACGTCACACGCGCTCGGGTTTATTCACGAGCTGTCGGCTTGTCTTCGGTACTGAATTTAAAATTTAATTTTTATTTTGAAATAACTTTTTAAATATTGCAAAAAAAAAATAAAATAAAAATAGTTTTGTTATTAAACTTATATATGATCTTTCCATTTATCACAAAAAAAAAATAATTCAAAAACCCAATTGTTGTTTTTATAGAATAAGCGAGTTTCTTTTAAAAGTCTTGATTATGATAGTAAATAATTATTATGGGAAGAAGGTAAAGAATTTTCCTGTAATTTAAAACTAATATATTTTATAACATGATCAGTTTCAGTTAGTTTTCATACTGCAAACAAGTAATAATTCTTTGATCATACATTTTTTTTCGTATATTTTCATAATAATATTACTCAATGAACAATTTCCTAATTCTCGGTTGAAAGGAAGTCCCTTATAGGATTTCATTAACTTGCCAAAATATGCAAAAGAAGTGAATCATAAACGATTTTAGATTGACTTACAAGTTTAATTTCTTTACTTCCCTAAGGGGCATAAGAGTATTTGATAACAATTTTATCTTTATACATCTATGAATTTCTGAGATAAAAAGGTTCAGACACATGATCA
The DNA here is from genome assembly GCA_916720795.1 of Danaus chrysippus. Classification (NCBI taxonomy): domain Eukaryota; kingdom Metazoa; phylum Arthropoda; class Insecta; order Lepidoptera; family Nymphalidae; genus Danaus; species Danaus chrysippus. Next base: position 2,046,692 of record CAKASE010000046.1, on the reverse strand, counting down.
GACAGGAAAAGATTCTGTTCTTGATTTACGGAACTTTTGAAATTAAATTAAAACGCGTTCTGTCAAATATTTCAAGGCTAGAAAGAGAAAAAGAAAAATATAACTCCTATACAAATATTTTATTTATTTATTTATCTGACATGATAATAACAATATGCCTGTCTGTTACACAAACAATCAAAGCGGAGAATATCTTTTATATAATAAAACGATAATTAATTAAATAAATAAGTTTTAGAAATATTTATTATTCAGTGAGATTCGATTTCGGATCTCCGCCTCATTATTCTCCCGTCTCGATTTACACAAAAGTTATGATGGATATAAAATAAAACAAATTTATAACTAGGTTCGACTTTACTTTGTTTGATATTTATGGAAAAGAAATTATTTATAACATTTTATTTTATTTATAATATTTATTATAATAATAAAAAATGCAATATATTTATCTATAGATATTAATCAATGTAATTCATGAATTAAATTAATATGACCTTATTCATCTGATATTAATATCTGTGAGTAAGTAAGCAAGATTGGTTTATTTTTCCCATTCTATTTATTTACACTATTGAGGATTATTTTCGTTTCGCTATAAAATGTATCAACGACGATTATTTATCGGTCCGAATGTTATTTACAATAAGGTCTATATTTGCGTGTGGGATTTTGTCTTTTAATTACAACTGTTAATCGAAATTGTATTTAAAATTTAATAGAAGTTAAACGAAATGATTCAGATGTATTGAAAGCAGTTACATTTCTAAAGGTATAAGTAATTGAATTTCGGATAGCATGTTCTAACAATAAGTAATTATTAATGTACAAAATATAAGCATGGTTCTCTAATATTACAATTTCGTAATTGAATTTTCAAACTTACATGTATGAACTTTAGGCTCATTATAAATTCAATTCAACAAGTTCACCTTTAAAGTTAAATTTCTGAAATAGATATCAAATGTAGGGAATCTCTAGACATGTTCTGTAATTAGCTTCGAGCAGGCTACTCGTATCAGTGAACCTAAAACGTTTCATGTTTGGTATTGCTGATTCAAAGGCTATTATTATGTTCTGACTACCAAGCTTATTAAGATGTTGTCTATTAGATTGTACAAATTATCCAAGATTATTACGAACTCGTTTCTTGAAATATCTACTTTTTTCTACAAGGCTTGAATAAAAACATTAATATACAATTTCATTTTATCAGGAAGATTGTCTTTAAAATAAAAAAAAAGAGATCATCTCCCTGAAGAAATGGAAGGAAGATAATTTATTTTATAAAAATATTTTTTCAACATTTCATAGTTAATAAATTATTTGTTTTTATTTTTATTTCTTATGATCTGCTGTTTACAGTAATATTCCTATTTCAAAGAAACCTTATGAGTATTTAAAACTATATTACATGTTTTATTTAATTCGAATTCAGTTTGACTATGAAATAATTTTTTAAATTAGTTGCTGCTTTCAATTGAGTTACAAAGCGTAAAATAATACTTTTATTACAATTGAAATGAATTATCATCATTTTCTACCGTTAATTACAAACATCTAACCCACTTCAATGTACGACAGCTTAAATAAATTGAGAATACCATCCATCATTCAAATATAAATAAAATAAAGCAGAGTATCGTTATTGTTTATTTATATTCATGGATCTTATAACGACATTGACCGATTTATTCGTTCAATTCCCCGAGATCGGTACGAGTCGTCTACTCGACGGAATTACTTCTTGTTTGTGTGAAAATTACCCTTTTATTTGATATGCTTTTGAATATAATTTGTTTTCTATATTTCAGAACGTAATTGCTTTATAGCGATGGTTATCTTTTGATCCGCGAATGTGTTTTAATATATCATCTAGATTAACAACAACTATATGGAATATACATATGCAATTACTCTAACAGATTTAATGTATTATATTATTGATGATTAAATGAACTATATATTTAACAATATCGTCTATAATAATCATTGTATTTAAAAGAAATTTAAGAAAGAGCGAATATTACACAAAAGAAATATCGAATTCAGTGCTTGTTAGTTATTAAAAGGGACCGTTCTTTTAATAACGCACAATGTTACTCAATAATCTGACGAAAACTCTAAAAAATGCTCGGATACTGATATTTTCGAGAATAGCTTGCCTAATTAAATATACCAAATGAACCGGTATTTTGCGCATTACTTTGACCTTTACCGTTAAAAGAACTAGAACAAAATCGTATAAATATAACCGTCCATCAAACAGTGAGTTTAGAACATCAATGGTTTTAGTTTATCAATATCAAAAATACGAATAAACTTTATCGATTTTTAATACCAGATAACAGTTATAAAAAATGGCTATAGAGATCAAATATATTTGTATACACTATACAGTTATTGTAAAAGTTGAAAATATAACTGGTTCAGATATTAAAATAATATGTTGATATTAATTTATTTGAAATTGAATCTAGAAATATCTGAACAAGGTTTAAAAATATTTCATGAAAAAATATAGCGACCTCATAAAAACGGCGGAGATGATCGTAATACTTTTCAGAGGAAACGTGTCTGTGACAAATACAAAGTTCAAACGTAATTTGATAGAGGGCGTTTTCAATTATTATGCAACAAAAATTGTTTTATCTTAAGCTTTCACTAATAATATGATTATAGTTAGTTCGGCATAGAAAAGAATAATCCAAGCGATGTAAAAAGTTATTTTAAAGCAGTGAAGCATTTAGAAAAATAAATGTTAAAGCAAAAGGATGGAAGAATAATTCTTAACGAGAACGAAAAGTTTTGCTCATCAATCAACTAGGGGTTTTAAATGTATGGGTTCGTTCACTTTTGGGTTTCAATACCTAAAACGAGATGTTAATAAAATCTCTCAAGATTTCTTTACTGCCGTCCATTTTTCCAAAACTTTAACCACACAGATCTTAAGTGTACACCCAGAACCAACAGTACTTTATATTCAATCATTTTTCAAAGGAAAACCCTTTAGAAAGACACTAATTTCTTTAAAAGTATCAGTAATTTGTCAACTATAAATTTGCTTGTTTATTTTTTTACTGGTTAGTTAGGAAACATTAAATGTGTATTAACAAAGACAAAATTTCATCATCGTGCCATACTTTTCAGCTATGCTTAAACATTTTCTATATATGTATTTGTTTTCCGTTTGTTTTGGCAGTGTCACGTCTGCAAACATCAGTAATAGTATTTGTGTTCGGAAAGCAAAACACGACGCGACCTCGATATGGTGACAAGATTCAAGTTACTCGATTCTTATATTACACTTTTTATGATTGATTTTTGTTTTTTCATCATTAAAATCTTTTGTGGTAGTTATTTATTACTTGTGTTTATGTTAAATGTATTGTTTAAGCTTGTAAGTTCTTTGATAAAAATTGTATAAAACATTTGAATATGCACCAACTTTAAGAACACTGTAATCCTTTCAAACTTGATGTATGATTTAAATTAAATTTAATTTAGATTTCATATCAACGTTGAAATTATTTGTGTAATTAAAATCTTTTGAAAGTCATTATATTACTTTGATCACATTTTTATCTTCAATTTTTATTTCATGCAAATCAAGGGTTAATACTCGTATATTGGGATATTTGAACACAAAGTACGGCTTTGATTTATTTGCTTAGGCTCCTGATAATCCACCCTCGTCAAATATAAAATGAACGATTTATATGTTGTTCGAAGTAAACAAGTTAGTACATAACTGTCTATTATATTTGTATTTACATATTAATGCAATGCGATACTAAATAATATTCCGAAAATCCATGGGTGACTTCTGAAATTAAAAAGTCTGTATAATATTGAAAAATGCCGGTTGTACAATATAATTACATAACAGCCTAGACCCACGGATGTCATAAAGAATACATGATTTTAGAATATCATCAAGAGGTAACAATAATCTTTTTAAGAGCCATATGGACTTAGGGTAGCTTCGAGAGAGAATTAGGGCATGAGTGAAACAAAGTGGTTATACTCGCAAATTAATATTTACAGTGTTGTGTATGCATATATTGTTGATTCAATAATAAATGATAAAGTGTTTGATGTTATGATCACTACAAAAAAACATGAAGCTGCATGACAGCCTCCCGTGGGGATTTTATTTATCTGTAATCTATTAGCCTGTGGTTCGCGTGGCAAAACACGTGAGTGTACGTTTCTCGTCAAGTACAGAAGTGAGCTTTATTATTGTTTTACATTATTACGTATTTTATTTCATAATTTTATACATTCCCTGCTTGTTGATCCGGTGACTTTCGGATCGGATTGGAACCTTATATACCTAATATTGTTTCGAAATTAAATGTTTCGTCTAAACTTCTGGGTCAAGGGCTTAGGTAAATTATTTTCCCTTTTTATATCGCTCGAAATATAAAAATATTATGTCTATATTTAAATAGGTCATGTGTTATAAAATTTCGTGGGGTATTCAGAGAGTTTGATATGAAAGAGATAGAACCATAATATAATATGGATATATAATTTCTCACAACAAACTAATCATATTAAGAAAATCTACCAAAGCAATGTTTTCCTACAATAGCAGCGAATTTATTATTTGCCATTCAGTTACAAAAGAAATGTTTATGACAATATGAATTGCGGGTCATCAGTCACAGTTACAGAAGGGTATGTGTGAAAACTTTTGTATAACAATATTCAACTTCCCCTTCCCTGTATTGACGTCAAAAAGAAAGGCTAAGTTCTGAGCAAAATCTGAATAAAATAACAAAGGAATAAATTGTGCCTATTGATATTTTTGTCACTTCCCTACCATAAGTGGAATTAAAATATTGCACTATTTTTGATTTGAAAACCATTATTAATTAAACATCTTAGTGTCTGTTAAACGAGACAAGTTTGTTTACTTCTACGGTACCTAATTAGACTTGAGGAGCAAGTCATCGAGATTCTTACTTAAATTTCATTCAACCCTTTAAAGACATTCTCTGAGAGTAATAATGGCAATTTAAATTCTGTGAGCCTTATACGACTATAATACCAACTACTACAATTACGTAACATTTAAGTGTTGTAATAAATATGTAGTGCTCTTTGATAAAAGTGATTTAAAATAAATGCAATGGAATATTTTCATGAGAAACTTTTATTCAAAATACTTCATAACAATAGAAGCAAGAGATTGTGAGTGTTGAAAGTAGTTGCGACTGTTCCCTTTATATTTATGTGATCAAAGAATAAAATAAAATTCAGTGTAGTATTTTTGTACAATAAAGAAAGTCATATATAGACGAAAAACAACATTATTTTTATCTCTTTATATATTTGTTATCTATTGTCACATAGGCTTAATAATTCGTATCATTTAACAAACACAACGCGTGGTTGGCATTTTGTTAATAGGAATTATATAAATGACAAATTTTCTGTACTTAGCGATGTTTATAATCAATTAAAAGGTAAAGTTTTCAAAGCATATATTGCTTTTATGCAGAACCGAAATCAGAGGCAAATGATATACTTTGAATGAACTGTCTTACGATATGACTGACTTGTTAATATTACATTAAAATATCATAATTGTGATGAAGATTGAAAAATTCCTAATTTCCGTCAGTTAGTTAGATTTTTGTTTTATTAGAATTTAACAATATATTTGCAAAAAGAAATATGCTTTATTCGACCATACATATATGGACAATTCTTAAAAATTATATATTTTTTTATCAACGAAAAAATTTTTAAAAAGTAAAAAAATGCACTTTTTTCTAACACAAATACGGTCACTTTTTGATTAACACAAATTACTCATTTGATATTAATTATAATAAAGACATTTATCGCTATAAATTGTTAATTGCCGTTAACATTAATTTGCTTATTTGTGTCACGTGCTCTACCTTTGGCATATATGTAGCTCTTTCATCTACTAGTCTTATAATTTATAGAACACGTCTAATGGAAGTCGTCACAATTTCACGAGCTTCTGAAACTCAAAGTGCAAGTTGCAAGTCAATAAACGGAGTTATTGCTACTGCGACACGTTCAACACGATATCATCAACTTTGAAATTAATATAGAGTATTACTTCACATCTCATAATAATTTTATTACAAAAAAAGATACATAATATTACAAACTCCATATCCAATCTATATTTAGTTCAATCAATTCGTTCTTCGATGATTGATATATTCATAAACATACATTTATTTTCTTTAAAATTTCATAAGAAACGTTGAGTTTCTAGATTGGCTAAAATTAGATGGATTTTTTTATTTATATACTTCTACTGCTGCTCCCGGCTTTATGCGATAGGAATGAGGTTTTTGCGCAATCATCATGATGAAATACACCTATTGATTCATCTCGATTTGTTTTTCTCGCTCGCCTATTTTTAGTTATTGTTATCTTTATACACACTATGGAGCTACGGCATAATGGAAAACTTTGAATTTTCAGATTTATAATTTTAAATTTACACGTGCTCATTATTAATCGACTGCCATTAATGAATGTTGTTGAAGCTTAGTATAGATAATTTTACACAAATTATGTTAGTTACATATTTTGATTTCACGAAAGTTTTGTTATTAAGATATATGTATGTTAATTACTTGTGAGATGTTTGTTTGTCTGATCAGCTATGGGGTATTGAAACTCGGTAATTGATAATTAACAGTTTTGCAGTTCTTTTTCTGTATGAGGTATTTATAAATAAGTAAATGAAAGTGTTTGAAATTATTCCACCCCCATGTAGGTATATTTTTTGGTAAATCTATTTCAAATATATTTTATCAAAACATTCTTACAACAGACTTTTTTATAATCCAGTCACGTTATATAGCTAGCACGTATTAGGGAGGGCAGAAAATGGGCACGTGATGAGGACTTGCATTAGATGGCAAGTGACGCTGAAAGGCCTGACATTACATGGCACATTTTGAACGGACTCTGGCACTTGTGCCTTAATGAGTTTTGGATTAGAGGCATTTTTAAAATTCTACAACTATTTAAATAAACCTATATACATACATAGTAGATTAATTTGAAAAAAAAAAGTCATGCGAATTGGGTTCAATATATCAATGCATATTGTGTTTAAATATTAATTCATTTAACAGTACTTTCCATATTATGCAAGGTATAAATAAAACGTAAACTCTGTAATGAAAATTCTTGATGCATACGTAGACAATGTTGCGATACCACCTAGTCTTGTGGAAATAATGTAAGGTTTATTCCATAAACTATATAATAACGAGCACTCTAAGCTATAAGCTACGCCTAATAGATATCCCACCGTTTTCATATGAACCAAGATTGCGTATAAACTTTATCAGCAAATTTTCGTCTTGATCCACATTTATGACCTCTTAACTTTTTTATTTGCTTTCATTTATTAATAATACAATTAGGTTCAATTAAACCATTGACTACATATTAAATTCAAGATACATAATTATAATGTAAACGATTATATATTTACTATCACTGTTTTAATTACATTATATATATATATATATATATATATATATATATGTTATGTGACTCAGTAATCCCACATTCTGCAGTATTTTACTTTGCAACAAAACTGTATCGAGTAAGTGTTATAAATGACGTCGAAGGCCGTATTAATTTTCAGACTCGTAGGGCCTTCGGATTTACGTCACTACATCGCATTAGAATACAAATATCTTATTATCAAAGTGTTTAGACATTCAGTATTACATGCGTAATTTACCCCGCTTGTTGTTTGCCATATCTTTTTGTGAATAACAAATGAGGAAAGAAAAGAAAAAATGCTTCCTTAATAATAAACAAATGTTTTTTTTATCTTAAAAGTTGATTTTGAATTTATAATACAAATCGTCTAGCTATATCTAACCATCTTATACAATTTTATACGTTTTCATTGCTTGAAACAAATCTGACGTTAACATTGATAGTAATTCACTGGAATATATTTGCTTATCGTTGTAATATATTAAAGTGGCGTACACACTGCAAGCTTTATTATAAACAATACTAAAAATTGTTCTATAGTAAGGTCATTTGTTCTGAAAATATTTTTAAATAGAATGTTCGTGCGTCGATTCTTGCTAAGGTTACTGCAGCGTAATAAATGTGTTTTAGTATTCATTCCGCTTCGCTATAAAAAACACGAAACTGTAAACTAAACTTTTAAATATTTTGTCGATTAAATTTTCTATTTTTTATTTATGAATATATTTTAATTTTTAAATTGGGAACCATATAATTTAAAAAGATACAGGAATTATTGAAATAAACTTACAATTACTAATACGTTAATGAACATTAAACAATTTGAGCTCATTTAAAACAATGTCCCGATGGTGGTTGCAAAAGATTTTCTGTTAAACGCTTAATGTCGATACATAAAAGTTTTTATATATCTTTGGATGTAAACATTTTCACCTAAATCCCTTCAATAGTTAACACTCGAACATACTGTGATGAAATTCTCCAGGAATTTATATAAAAATTTCACAATCTGATAGGAACTCACCCACGCACATTGATTATAACATGATTTCAAACATATAAAGTATAAACGAATATGTATGTAACTCTTCAACAAGAAACAATACTTATTTAGGTTCAAGAAATAGAAATAACGCAATTTTCTTTGGTTTTAAACCACCTATTAAAAATAAAACAATTACATTGATAAGTAATTGTATTCATCAAAATTTATTAAAACATATATGTATTTTTTCTATCAGTTTAAAGGGCTGGTACCGCTGAAATTATGCTTATAACATTAATTAGGGTGGGACTATTTTTACAATCATGAAATTAGAAAATATAATCGGCTTTTAAATTATTACTCACACCTTAGTGTTAAAAATTGAACTAAAATATATTCGAAATAACAAAAGTCACGTAGCTTTAAGTAAATTAATATATATTAATATACGACAGGACCTAATTTTATAAATCAAGGTTGGCAACGCATCCCCAAAAGAGGTATTGCGGATGTCTATAGGCGACGGCAGCTACTGCCTATTAAGTAGGCCATCTGGTTGTTTGCTACCTTTCACATAAATAAAAAAAAACAATGTAATATATAAGGATTTGTGATTAAAAATTAGAAACCTACTCTATTGTGTTATCGGAAACTTGAAGAACGGCTTCTGATAGAAAAGTAAAGAATTTGCCTTTCATAAATCTCCAAACAGTGACTACCTCCTATTTGGGTATTTATCAGACAAAACTTTATAATATGTAAATTGTATAACCTATTATCATCTTATTCCATAGTTAAGTAAGATAAAAGAAAATTTAAGTGACACATTATTATCGTTTTAAATGACATAACAAAAATTTATCATTAAAATTAATTTTCTTCTAGAGTTTCCTCCGCTTTTTTCAAATATGATGTCTAAAATACAGGTATCTCTTGGGAAATCTTTTGAAACATGTCTATAAATATACACTGTTCATTATTTTATTATTTCATTTAGTTATCGCCTCTAGCTATATAGCCGTGTTATATCGTCAAGAGAACTGATCTCTTGTTTTTATAATGAATAGAATAAAATAGTCTTCATTTTAAAAGTATTATCCCGTTTTTTTGTTTAGAAATAAAGGTTTTAAATAAAACTTTCAATAATACTAACGACAAACAGGGCTTTCAGATCGCAATTTATATATTAAAAAAAACATGTTTTATCTACTAATGATTATATTTGTATTTCGCTAAAACAACTAAAAACATAACATATATTTTAATTTAATAATTAAAATATTTTTTTATATTACGGGTGGCAAACGAGCAAACGATCTACTTGGTGGGCAGTAACTACAGTCGCATCCGCAACATCTTTGTTACCAACCTTGATTTTTTTAAGGAATAGAGAGTGGTGGGAATAAGGGAATGTCAGGAAAAGGTGGGAATAGGGAAAGGGCAACCGGCGCTCTCACTCATCGGACAAAACCCTGTCATTAAGCCGATCTTTTGTGAGATGGTGGTACCTCCCCGTTCAAGCCAGCCCATGTTCGATCTGTGTGTAGTTCCATGACTATAACTAGGCCCTACAACCTACGAAAAGAAAAGAAAGAGCAAATAATAAATATACTTTAGTATTTACTAACAACATATTATGTGAAATGCACACCAAAAATATATTTAATGTACATACAAAGTTTCTATTTTAATTTTATTCCTAAAATCTTTCTAGTACCTGATAAAAAACACGAGGTCGAAACAAAAACGCTGATATTTTCGTATTATCCTTCAATTACTAGTTTATTATTAGACAAAGAATAACATAATTAAGTACGTTATCAGAAAATCATTTACATATATTTTTGGTTTATATTTTTAAATTAAATTTTAACTTAAAATATGTTACATAAAATAAAACAGTTTTGAACATAAAATGTACTTAGCAACACAGCGTGCCTGGAGCGCACTATCTACAAAAGAGTTTTTACAATAAACCTGTGACTATCTCTTAATTTTATTTAGTAGTTATTTTATAATGTGTAATGGACTCTTATTAACATAAAAATGTAAAAATAAGTAAGTTACAATGCATCCTCATTGAAAAATTAATACTGACCTGAGATCTCATAGTTTGATTTCTTTATGATCTTCATATATCAGATTTATTTTCCATTTATTCCTGACGAAAAGTTCATTTTACAATAGAAATTGCATGCCGAATATGAAAGGTAAACAAGTAAGGTTAGCGTAATTTTCTCTTACGTTCAACATATCGTTGCCGTCGGGAACAGGTGCTAATAGGGGCATAAACATATTTCACTTATATTTTAAATATTTGCAGAATGTTGAGAATGAGACTAATAAATTTTTGTGAACTTTTATATTGAATCTAAAATTATATTGGGAATTACAGCAGTAATATTTCAGTTCAATAGTTTTGTTAGATGCATGACTATTTATGTCATAATTTTTTATTTTTTTACGATAAATCTATACTTCTTATGAATTAAATCCAATAATAAGATTCATTAAAGAAACCGTCGTTTACTTAAATAGCAAAAGTATTTCATATTAGGGTGCTCTTGTTCAAAGGGACAAAAAAGACAAAAAGTATACTTTTCTTTACCCCTTCATCTTTCATTCCTTTATAAGTTTGTGGTATTGTTCAGTTTGTATTTGATGTCATTGAAATTTGGAAGCAAAACAAATATATTTTGGCCACCTTTGATATTCAGCGCACGTTTTTACATAAACCAAGAGATAGAGCTATCTAAATTTGTTTTTTTTTCTTAAGTATGTTCATGTACAAGTGCTAGAAGAAATAATCATTAATTTACATAAGAACAACCCAATTATATTAGCACAAAGGGTAAAAAAAACGTAATATATATTTCTGTAACGTCATTTTCATCTCCTTTTCTGCTTCAAATAAATTTCAGCTTATTCCTCGTTTGACAACGTTATGTTTATATATCAATTTGTCTTTTATTCATTATACTAAATAATTTAGTCACTTTTCTTTTCAAACCTTCTTTACCCTAAACATTAAAAGTGACAGTAAGACACTGTAAGATATTTCAACAGTTTTTATACATTAAGTATAGTCCTTTGTTGTTTCAAAAGCAATAAGGTTAAGATGATGTCTTTACATATTAATTATTCAGTGATCTGTAAGTTAAGGTAACTGGCACTCTCGCGACAAAGGTATTCCCTATATATGAAATTGTTACTGCAGTAAATCTTGATAAAATACTTTGGCTGGCTAGAACAAACTGAAAGCAGAATAATTCAAATCGTATTCAATCACTATTAAATTGTTTAAAAGGAAAAGCTTTTACAATCTAAAGTAATTATGTTTTTCAGGGGAATCTCACCAAAAATCACAATAATTTATATATGTATATACCCTTGAAAGTTATAAACAAAGGTTTAAAACTACTTTATTTGTATATAATACATAACTTGGTCTCTTAACTGATTTTTTTAAATTTAGCTTTTAAACAGTACCGACAATTTCAAACAGGTTAATTGAGAAGATCAATATATGGATACAAATTTGGTCATTTACTATAATTTTATATTTGAATAAAAATTTGATCACTTTAAATGGATTTCAATTACTTGTTACCTTGACCTTATATCCGAAAGTTCTTACTAAAATTCACTATTTGCCCTATTATTACAACCGTTGATAGTAAACAAAGATTCTTATATTTGTAGTCTATAAGGCACGAAACTCTGAGACAATATCCATTTTATAAATATTAATATAAATCATTGTTTCATACATATTGGTTTAAAAACTGATATATAAAAATATTTGTAACATTTTCTTTCTATTTTTTTATTAGTTCGTTGATTTAATTATAAGTTGTTTATTATTCTCAACATAAACGGTATTCAAATTAATTAATTTCTGTATACTGGTTGTAGTAAAGACAAGGTTGCTCTAGCCGTTACCAGCATACCAAGAATACTGACCATACTAAATCTATTTGCGACTAAAGTCCCATGAATATTAATGTTACCTCACTTTTTCAGTGTCAATGATATATTTTGTAATTTTTTTTAATAATGAATATTTTATCATCGAGTAAATTTTGATAGAACTTCGAGAATAAATAAGTTTAAAACTTGAAAAAGATATTATATTTTATTTGTTTATGTGCATGATTATATATTCATTCTAAAATTTGTTCTAAATGTGCTGCTTATTAGCTATTTAATTTTTTAGTTCAATGAATTCGATATGTAACATATTATTTAAATATAATATATTGTTCAACACCCAATTTCTATTAGGACGCTTCGATTTAATTACAGAACGAGGAGAACGTAATTTAGATGTGTGCAACATATAAAATATTTCCAATATATAAATGAAATGTTAATTCGAATGTAAAATAAGCTAAATAATGCTGCAAGTGGAATCTTTTATGATTTAATGAATTCCACTTGAGCAACTTTAATTTTGAAAACGTTGTCATGGCGGCCAAAGCTCTATTCTATCAGTCTGTAGGAAGAAACCAAACGATACACACGCTCGTCCCGACCGGGAAAATTACGAAACTTCAAATCTCACTACCGCAATGTATCTCGTGATAAATTAGATTAAAAATAGATTCCTAACTGATAAGTGATTAGATTTTCACAGATCTCAAGTGAGTTTGAATTTTAAATATATACTCAGTGCTTGTTACACGAGAACTTTATTTTCTTTTTAGTAAAAAAAATTATTAAGAGACTTTGCTGCTTTATCGATTTAGTGACGGTAAGTTAAAAGTAATAATTATTTAAGTAGTTTGCAATTTCAATAAAAAAAAAAATTTTTTAATTAGACAAAAAAGTACATCGACAACTTTACCTGCAATGTAAAATTTCTAATTAAAAAAAGTTTAATAAATTACTAACCGCTGGAAAAGAACGTTTTTAATTAATTATAGATTATCATAAATAATTTTAATTATCACTCTATCTATTACAGACATTTACTAAACTTATGATAACTTCTTAGATTGTAATGATAACAATATATTTTATTATAAAATATTTAGGTACTATACATATGTATGTAAATATTCATTTAATTAATTTCCAATATATTCCTTATTTCCGTCTACGTTCAATTTCATGAAGCGGCGGTAATTGCTCTTTATTTGTGTATCGCTTTTATATTTTTTCGATGACTTCGGATATTATTTTGTTAGCATATTACGACACGCTTCAGCAACAACTTAATAAGGAAAATGGATGGATATTGCTTCCGATTGATTGAAATTAATAATTATTTATGTTTTGCGTAACTAAAAGGATTCTTGAGAGCTTCTTATGATTCAATTAAGCTAAATATTATATGTTTATTACACAATTTATCTAATATTAGAAATTATTACTAATATTAGTAATAATAATAAGTAAAAATTGAAGCTGAAGTTATACTTTTCATCTTACTAAGAACCATTTGAGAAGGTGTATTAAAGTTAGGTTTATACTCGTACCTAGGAAGCGCTACTATTTTAGAACTATGAAGACAAATTGAATTTTTATTTTTGTCACTTCTGTGATATACTTACTGGGAAGGTACTCACTTTAAAAACATTAAGAAAAAGAGTTATAAAAGGAATCCCTCAGCACTTATAATTTGTGAATATTACACATTCGAAAATTATTTTAATTAATTATGATGTAAGACAAACATACTATTTTAATATAAATATAATTTTAATTAATTACTTTTTTAAACTATTGCGTCATCTTTTAGAAAAAAAAATTTCTTCATTAACAAAATGTATACATATTTCACAACTATTTGCAAAGTATGAACGAGATATTAAGAAGTGGCCTTTTGAATTGTAGGTAATAAGGTTTTTTGGTAATAATTAAAAAATTAAGACCCCTCCTAGACATCATTAATTAAAACCCGTATTTTCAGATATACTTATATTCATTTCCTTACCTTCCTTATTATTTGAAAAAAATGGCAGAGAAGCAATTTCTAAACACAATGAACTACGGAATCTGTTTGATTTATTAAACTTATAAAATTTACGTTGCAATAAAAATTACCTGGTTACTTTAAGCTTCTTTATAAAACGGCAGTAAGTAAATAATTGTGACGTTAAAAAGCTATTGGAGTTTTTTAATAAAGAGTTTTAAATAAAGGGAATTATCCAAACCACAGATTAAAAGCGGCTACTGATAAGGCCTTTAAACGGATTTCGTTAAATAATGAATACAATATTTTATAATTGATCCTATTACTTTAAAAATATTCTATTTTTACGACAGTAAAAGCAATATTTTTGTTATTGTTACATTGATTGTACTAAAATCAGTAGGAGATTATATCCAATTTATTAAGCACATAAATGTTATGAAACTATTGCTTTACTTGTTTTAACTTCTTAGCTATGTTTCATTTTAGTCTGTACAACATTTTTGTTATTTATGTATTAATGATGTTATAATAATTTTAACTAATCGACTTCTTGCGATACAATGATATTATTTGATAGAATTTCTAAATACAGCTCTCAATAGCGTCTGATACCATTTGATTAAATCACGACATCAAGTTGAGTAGGACTCATTAGCTGTTAGGGATAGCGTTGACCAATTGAAGTCCCTGAATGCAATTAATTATGAAAGTATAATAATATTTATAATATAATATTATTTATAGGGCATTTATTAATCATGGAGTGTTTTGTATTTAAAAAGCCAATAATTGAAATTTACATAAATCTAACAAATCTAATTGTTTATATAAGTATATTATTATAAGATAATACACTCAGTTATCATTGATTTGGAATTTATTGTGTGTAAACTGCTTGAAAACAAATAATATACTTACTATTGTTCATAGAATTTGGATTTATAGACCAACTACTAATGTCTCCTTTGTTTTCTTGAGAGGAGTAATAATAGTAATGATTAATTATTTATCTAATACATGAACTGCTTTTGAAAATTTTGTGTAAGTAATAGGTTATACTTAAGTTCATATTTATATATTAGCAGAAAATATAAATAGTTCGGGTAATTGGCAAGGAACAAATATGAAAATTATATTTCACAATACTTATTTATACACATATATTAATAGTTGACGTAGATCGGAGGATAACTGAAATGTAAGTAAAATTTTAAAATGAAAGCGGAGGCTAGAAATACTTTTTTTAATGTCTCTTTAAGATGGAATATTGAGACTAGTTTGCTTAATGTGTAATAAAGTTAATTAAGTTTATTTTATTAATACTTTGTAATCTAGTATTAGACTATAAAATAATTATGAATAATAATACCCGCAGGATTGTGAAGTCAAAACCCATGAGAAAACCTTTGTATTTTGATAGGAATTAAACAGGTAAAGTTTTGGAGCAGTATGGTGATTTGAGACTAAAATACTTTCCTTACTTTAATAACATGTACTCAGCAGTCGATCTCAATATAGAAATTTATTATTTAAAAGTATTTCGACGTTATTCTCTAGAAATATCCGGTATTTCCAAGTCACTCCTCCGCATAGTAATGTTGAACATCGCTCGATATCTATAATGATTTATTTTTATATGAAATTTATTAATTTTTATTATCGTTAAATAATTAAACCCTTTATAGCGGAGAAATATTGTAATAGTGTTGTGGGTTCCTCTTATTATAATTGCAGTATTAAAAGTGAAAGTACGTTTTCATATCTCAGTCTGTATTATCGAAAAAACAATTATTATTCATCATCATCATCATCATCATCAGCCTATTGAAGGCTAATGCTGAGCATATGCCTTTTATCATATGGAGAAGGTTAGACCATTAATCACCATGCTTGCTCAAGATTGGTTGGCGATTTCAAACTTACCATTTGAAATTATAAATCCAGGTTTCCTCGCAATGTTTTCCTTCACATCCTGTCAGTGCTATTTAAATGCTCTTAGTACGTACTCTACATATGACTCGGAATCACATATATACATGATCGGTTTCGAATCTATTAATTAAAATTAAAAAGATATCTTATTTCAAAAGAAATTATTATTTAACGAAGAAGAAGAATTTAATTACACGTCGTTTTTTACAATGATGACGACAATTTCCTTTGCAGGAAAATCTTAATTAAGCATAAAGTTTAAAATAAATAAATGAAGACGAAATATTTACAATTAGATAATATAAGTATTATTTAAGAAATTAATTCCAAATTAAACAGTAATTTCTTTGGTATCCAAGATGCTGCGCAAAGACAGTTCTGTGAGGGCATTAGCTTGACAACTGATAGCTTATCAAGATTACAGGAATTAGTGGATTATATCTTATCAAAAAAATTTAGCTCTAGGAGGACGCTCGTGATGATTTACTGTTTATTTGCACTTTTTGTATTATTTAATTTCAGTTGACATCACTATCGTTTCACAATGTCAAATATAATGAAATTAAATTACATATTTTTTTAAACATTTGGATAACAATGTAAAGATGTTCAGTTTGTATACGTAAGAAGATGATTTAAAGTAGGTTTCGTATACTGCTGATACATTAAGTTAAATAATGACATGTTATCAAAAAAATGAAGTTACTTAGCTAATTTTTTAACTCACGGTTTTCTTAAATAAATATATATATAGTTTTTATAGAACTAAAATAACTTCAGCAATTGTTGATTTTACTTTTTTTTCTTAAAAAAAGTAAAAACAATTATTCCTGAAGTTACTTTTAATTCACGCTTTTATTCTTCATACTTTTGTTTTTTCTAATATAAATTTTAAATATTCTCATTAGATTATTTTTACTTTCCATTTCATTGCATCTACTCCATGCCTGTAACTCAATTTAAGTTGATCAACTTTGTCCATTTAGGTTAATGCTTCTACGTTCAAGACATGATATGGATAGCTGTTAATCACTTAACCCCCGTTAAAGGGTTAAAATGTTGGCGAAGTTTCAACCCATCCTAATAAATAAAAATTTTAAACGTTTAACACGATCCAATATATCGTAAAAGATAAAAAAGAACATTTTTAACAATGTTTACAGTTTATTTTACACGATTAAAAACCAGGAAAAAATTATATAAAATTTCTCTAGTAAACAACATTTTATATCGCATAGTTAATATTATTATGTTCCATAAGGTGTTGGTGTCGGAAGAAAATCGCATAAATTTTGTTTACTCCATAAAGTTCAATGAAGGGTGGCTTGGTAAAATATATTTTTTATGTACAATTATGTTTCGCACCTGGAAGAAAATTTTTAATAGGAAGCAATATAATTTTACACAAAATTACTCTCTGATAGATTGATATAGTTGTCAATAATATTAAATTATCTTTTTATAGTATTTTTTGAGACATTCTTTTTTTTTAAGTTTTCAAAATTGTTAATGTTGAGAAAAACGAGTGACTTTTCAAATTTAATATAAAACTTTACTTGAATATAAAACGTATCTATTAAGACATTCTTTACCATGACACATGATTGTAATAGATGTTTAACATATGTATATGGCAAAAAAAGCAGATTTAATACTTTTCTATCTCCGTATTAACTTTAACTGAATTTTGAAAATGTAATTATTTTATAACTGTCATTTGCTTCAATACTCAGTAATCGATCGTATAATTTCAAGGCCTATTGTACAGACTGACAGGCGTACTGAATTTGAAAGCTGTTCAAACAACTGCTTCGACGAATAAAAAACAACAAAACTAAATAAATACAATCCTTATTTTATCATATTTAAATGAATGTTGTTTGCATTCCGTTATAAAAATAATGTTTTTGGTATTATAAAGTTCACCTTGATGTTATTTAAATTAATTTACAATTTTGTTTCAAATTATCAAAATAGTAATTTGTTTTTTCTAAGCGTTTTACTAGTTGTGTTTTTTGTTTCGACGTTTGATAAAACTAACCAATCAGATGTCTTATAATTTCGTCATACAAAATACATTTAGAATAACATTTGTTTACACATAACATTAAGGACTGACATACGAATTTAAAAGTATGTTTTGAGGACTTGTTTCTTAATTCTTAAATGAACCTACAGTGTACAATTATATAGAGTTATAGAAATGTTGCCGGTACCTTAGTGGAATTCTTTACTCGTAGATAGTTTTTGTCACCTGTTCTTTTCTTAAGACATAACCATTCACCTAAAATGTATTTATGTATTCATTAGAAAGTCTTTTATAACTCCGCAGGAATCAATCAGTAGAAACGTATATAAAATTCATAGGAAATGCATATCGAAAATATATTCAATCGTATTTCTTCTTTTAAATATTTTCAAGCCAATATATAACTTTGAAGAATACATATCTTTCTCGAGAATATGATATATATACTTTCTATAGATCAACAACGTACAGAAGTGAATTATTTTGATCAAAGTTAAGAAATGTTAGACCATTCGAATCTATAATTTATTAAAAAGAAATAAAATCCTCTAAAACCGGTTTTCAGACTTTCCAACACTAGAAAAGTGTTCTAAAACTTCATAAACTGAAAGTTTGAAAACTAGCTAAGCGCCTTAAGTAGTTTCGAAATAAAGATACTTATACATATACATATATACACATGTAGCCTTATAAATTGGTTATTCTATTTCTTCATACAAAAGGTAAAAAGGCTAACCGTGATTAATTTTTTTCGTATATAATATCATTTCATATCTTCAATTTCAAGATAGTTCTATTTTTTTACTCAAGTAGAAAAAGACGAAGATCAGTTTTATTCCTAAAATAACTTTTTCATAGTTCCTTATTTTTCCAAACTAATTTAATAAATTATTTAATCAAAAGAAATCTTTTAAACGAGTTGGAAATATTAATTATAAAAGAAAAGTTTAAATATTTAATAATAATTCGATCTATTTTGATTAGTGGGAAAGGGGATTTCTTTGCTTACTTTTTTAAAACTTATTACAGTTATTAGTTTAGACAATGTGAAAGGTTAATATCTATTTAATTAATATTTATACTCGATCCAATATAAAATATTTCTAAATTTGTTTATTCTTAATACGAAACAAATTCAACATCATCATAGTCTACTACTAGACATTTCAATTTCTAGGGCATAACACGAAATCCCATCTGTTATACATTGTTAGATTTGCCATAAACCCCAAGACAACTGGTTTACGTCACTATTAATCCAATAAAGCAGATATCTAGTGGCTGCAAATACCAGAACCACAATACAACGTGTAACGAAAGGAGTGACGTCATAAAAATATATTTAACTTGTAACAAACGATTCATTAAAAAAAACAGCTGTAAGTTGTAAACTAC
The DNA here is from genome assembly GCA_916720795.1 of Danaus chrysippus. NCBI lineage: Eukaryota > Metazoa > Arthropoda > Insecta > Lepidoptera > Nymphalidae > Danaus > Danaus chrysippus. The sequence goes on along the minus strand of CAKASE010000046.1, from coordinate 2,026,910 downwards.
GATCTCATTTGTTTTAATACATTCAATACCTAGCTTTTATAATGAGTTAAATAAACCTAATATTTATTCTGATTAATAGAAGCACTGATATATTAGACAAGCAAAAAATGTTTTTTACTCCTCAAATAACATTAAAATGCCGACACGTGTAAACTGTAATCATCTGGAAAATACTCTCATCCAAAAGTTTTGATTTATTTTGTTAGGAATTTTAATGATGGGAAATTTAGAAGTTCATAAAAAGAAGGCTCTTTGTTTGAACTACGAGGAGAGATATAAGATTGATTTAATGAACCATGTATTTTGAACTCAGTGACTCGTACTTAATTTATAGGAAAATTGGTCTATAATTTGCGATCAATTACATATTATAATGGTTTAAGTTTTCAAACCAGGATTCAGTGGTATCTGAAGTCATTGATGGCCTAGTGGTTAAAAGGCCCACCTCTCACGCACGAGGGCGCGGGTTCAATCCTGGCCCTCGCAAGTACCAATGTGATTTTTTCGAGTCATATGTACTTTCTAAGAGTATTTAGACATCACTGATTAATGCATTCCCAAAAGAGGATTGATGTCAGGCAGGCGGCCGGTCGTAAAAACAATTAGCTAAAACTATTCAAAACATGTACGGCTAAAGCTGGGAAATTGCCAGGTAGAAGACGAAGTATTCAAACCAGGAATATATGAGAAGGTCGTTAAAATAATATTCATGTAACAATGAGGGAGATAGTTCAAAGTGTAATGTACATATAATAAATACTTCTTACATGCCATTTTTTATTAAAACTATTTTTAAACATTTACAACAAACAATCCAAACTTTTTCGTTTCATTCATATAGCACAACATTGCCGAAAATTTTGAAATATACGAATATATTTCAAACCGGGAATTTTTTGTATTAAAATGTTTGTAAAGTTTCCTGTGTTTGTTGATAACTTTTTATAAAAACTCCATCCCGATGGAAGGGTTCAAAATAAATAAAATAGCCACATCGAGACTCGAGTAACGCCATTATAGAAAATTCTTAAACTTTTAAACTTCAGGAGGGATTTAATAGCCTTTCCCAGGTTAAAATTATCAGCCGCCTACTTACTTTGAAAGTTAATAAAAGAAATCTATCTGAAATTAGTTTTTAACAAAAAGAATTCTAATAATATGATGTCATTATCAGTTTACTGAAGGTATTTTATCACCAGCTCACTTATCTCTATTAATCTTTTTAAAGGGGGATTAATCTTTTTAACATAAATCTGTTTTTACATATCTCCTTTTCGGGATCACGGTTAACGATCTGTAAAGTTAAAATTATTACTGAAAGAAGAATATGACAGTTATGTAGAAACAACTTCTTTTATGACTGGTGCAGTAAATATAAATAATAAATCACTTTTTTTTTGCTTAAGATTGCGTATTATAAATTTTACATTCTTATAAATTATTACATTCTTATAGTGTTTATTTTAAATACAAAATAATTTAGCAAAAGTGTTTCATTTTATTTTAGTAATTGCCTTGTTTTGTGTATTAGATTTTCACTTTCATAGGTTTTTAATGTTTTGAAATCTTGTAATTGAACAATTATAATAGAATATAATATAATAACGAGTGCCTCCTTTAGTTCTTTTGAACTATCTTTAATTCAGTTTCAAATTTTTGCCTTATTTTTGTCTTTCCTTTTAAAATAATATAAATTGGACATGACCGGCCAATGCATAATTATTTTTAACAGCTATTAAGGAGTCAGCTATGTTGGTTATTAAGGTGACGTCAACTATTTTAATATATCATCATTGCAATAAATAATAACAAAATAAAATCGGATTACGATTGGATTTAGAATTCATTTGAGTATGCAGTCTGTAAAATAATAAAAAAAAGGTTAACTTATTGAAAATTGAAGTGCTTGTTTTTGCAATCGCACATTCTATTTATATTATTGTTAAAACAAATATAAGGGCTGGTCTAGATGCCAATATAGCTTTCTTTACTAGCCAACCGTATAACTTATTTGGTGTACCCAACCTTTATTATACAATGTATAAAAATTGCTAGCGTGGCATATTTCGTATGCATATTTTATTATTACTATTGCTATTTGAATGCCATGTGAGATATTGTGCTAAAAATGTATGAATACCTATGGATACATACATTTTCTGAATCTGTGAATCCTGCATGTTTATAAACTAATTGTGGAATAGTCAATTATCTGAGATGTAAAATATCTGAGATTCCTGAACATATTTTTAAAATGAAAGTAATACTTGTCGCTTTTATTGTATTATTTTACATTTTATCGGATGAAATAGTTTAGATATCCTCCACCCGTGATCACTCTCTATAAATAAAAAATAATTCTGAAAGCTTATCCGAAAATATTAATATCATTATTTATAATACTCTCCTCACCACTTTATGAAAAACAAAATTAAATTAATATTAATTAATACAAGGTTTTCTATTTCAATTTCTACAAAGTTAATAGAATACTGATTACCCCATGGACGTCTCTTAATTCAGAGCCCTTTCATTTTATAACAATTTCACGTAATTGGAAACGATATCATATTTTGAAATAGCTCCGCGCTTAATAGGTATCATCGAACGGTGCGTATACAATTATGATAACTGTCTCAGAGGTCCAGAGCATTGCATATAAATAAAAACAAAACAGTACAGTAATACTAACTTAATTAAATTCGTATTAACAAGATTCTAGTAGATTTTTTTGTGTGCAATTATTCACGTTTTATATATTCTTATTTTTAAATAAAGATGCTTTTTCTTTTACTACTACTATATTTTTCACTGTATGTATTTAATTATCTCACATATAACTAAAAAGCCTTACACTTCTATTTCAAATGCATCTTTTCGATTTGTATTTAGTGTAATTTGAGAAATATTTGTAATTGTTGAAGTCCTCAAATAGAGGAATATTAAACAAAATTTTTCCTTGAAAGACCAAAACTGGGCAGTCCAAAATATTTAAGTTGTTTTATAATAAAATCGTAAGGTTAATTTAAACGATATAGGTAGTTATCAATTTTTACTTTGACTTATTTTTCTTCCGAGTTCTGTGTATATATTTTTTCTTAGAAATGAGATCTTCCAAAAGATTTCAAAAATGGGGAGGTTATCAATTAGTCTGTATTTTTTGTTAAATGTTTTTTAACTTATAACTTTCGAGTCGGTGATATTATTTTACTGATTTTTTATTCATTTGAAAGCTGATGCTTTGCGTTTGATGGTATTTTAATTTAGCTCAGTTCTGACAATTGTACCTTTGAAAAAAAAAACATATAAGCCTAAAATTAGCAGAACGTATGTGTGTGACAAATGAACTAGTGATTTCAAAGCCAACTGATTTCGGTTAATTTATTTATAAGGGTAGACTTCATCAATTGTCAAATGATGATAAAAATATCACAATAAGTCCTGATTATGGAATCCTGAGGAAAAAGAGGAAACTCTTTGAAATGTGTAAGGATACATAAAACACATTAAGTAATGGCATTATTTAATGAGTATTTTGGTTGACCTTCATTGTTGGAAGACAGATTTTGTAATCTTGTTATAAACCGACTTCTCATTAAGTCGAAATCTTTTTTTATTTAAGTGCCCGATTACGCCTAAAATCCTGGACTGAATTAAGAAATTCCTTTTTATGTGTAAGATGTCGGATTACAAGTGGCCTATTGTCACCAAGCTAGGTTTTTATAATGGGATCCTCTTAAAATTTAAGGAAATCAAAAAATTAAGGCAAATCAAGAGAATTGTGAGAAATTTGATAAGTAAGAGTATTTAAAATTATTTTTCGGTATTTAGTTCCTGTGTTTCTTCATTGTTTTTTTAATATCAGTTTTATTAATCTATACATATAATAAAATCTATACATATAATAAAAATGTAGAAAAGTGCTGTCTGTAAATTGAAAATAAAAATAAAAAAAATAGCAGGGGTTATTGTTATGTCGATGTCTAACCCAAAAAATGTAATCAACTTTTTTTTTGTCTGTTTGTCTGTTCACGCTAATCTCAGAAACGGCTGATCCGAGTTGGTTGCGGTTTTCACGAATATATTGTGGTATGCTTCAGTTATGCTTTAGTGTTTGTTTCATGTCAATCGGTTCATAAATAAAAAAGTTATGTCAAATTAAAGAATCACGTCGAATACAATAGTATTGTATGGTGCCTATGTATGTATAAGCATAGAATAATGCTTATACATGCATAGGCACCATTAATCGCATAGTGTTAATAAGTAATCGCATAGTGTTAATAAGTCGCGGGCACAGCTAGTTTACAAATAAGTCTCTAGGTTTTGTACCAAACTGCTAATTGTATTTTATATGTTAAAACTATGTTAGGAAGATTTTAGATTTTAAATTTTAGAGACTTTAATTAGATGAGGCTGATCTGTAATTAATTCGAAATGATAACATTTCCTCTACCTGTTTTCCACCATACGATTGATGATTAAAAGCTAGAAAGTAATCATAACCATAAAAGTACAAAAATAAGGCCACACAAGACTCGTCCAATAAGTCAAGACGATGATAGCTTTGTTGGTTTATGAGGTTACATAATTTAGCAGTACATTAAAGTATATATAGTAGCATACATTAGTACCAAAAGGCTTACATAAAAATTATCCCAAGTGTTTTATTATATTATATTTATAATTGATAAATACTGTATCTAGTCCATGAAGTTCCAATAGGCTTATTTAGATGTTATATGGAGATGCAAAGCTGATCAAGCATCATGAAATTATTAATATATAAAAGGCTAATTAGATGTGTAAGAAATCAATAGCATACACATTGTTTGGGGGTTAATTTTATATTTTGCCTAACCTGTAATGTAGTGTTAAACTTTGATTGTAATAAATTAATTAAACTTCACAGTTTCAGTATAAAGACTATTTCACTCAAATTGTTGAAATAATGATCTAAATGAATTGTTAGCATTTACCGATGACATAGAGAGAGAAATCGTAAAACACTTTAAAAAGTAACCATTTTAACATAATAACACAATTCGAATTTAAATTACTTTCATTTGGAAGCAGTTAAATCAATTTGAACTGATTTGTTATTTGGAATGTATGTACATTTTTCAATATATTGGGAAAATAATTTATATAAATCTGAGATAAATTGACCAATATGTTCATAGATTGCCCTTATTGATGTCACTTCAGGGGATCGGAAATTGCTAAAGTGATTGCCAGTGTCCGATTTCCGGAGCTTTCTTACATTTCAGATACACGAACTATTGGACAAGAAACTAAACTAACTCAGTCAGATATAAGAAAAAATCATCCTTCATCTCAATACATCACAAATAAACGTTGAAATTTTTTTTTATTTCACTATTGATTGAATTTACATGTGACAAAATAAAACAAGCTGGTTACATAATAGACGATTATGAATATACAGTTGTTTGTAATAAAGGAAAACCAGTTGAGATAGACCGTTTAAAGTATGACTTTCTTATTCTGAAGACATTTTATTTTGAACACTAAACGAGATTATTATGTCTCGTATAAACATTATATTAATGTGTACTAACCAACTATGAGCCTATGTTGCTTGAAAATAAAACATTTTTATTTTATTATTTTATTAATTTTAGACACCAACACTTACATAGTCCTAGTCTCGGAACAAGTTTCTTTTGATAAAGTTATTATCCCTTGAAATACAAACAAAAGGATACACAAATCTTCAAACTTAATCCTATAATAAACTAACTTGAGGGCACTTCCGTGCCAATCAAACTTGTGTTCAGAAACCCATTATTTGGATTGTAAATCCATTAATTGCAAAACTTATGTTCTACGAACCTTAAGATCTGTTAATTTTCCTCAGATTTGATTGAGTTAAAGTAGTAGGTATAGAATAATTATTTCTTCAAAGCTTTAATTGTTGAACAGACCTTGATGTTTAATCACTCAATGAAACAATTGAGACTATTAAAATTACTGAATACCTAAAAGTATGTCGATATCCATTTTAATTAAAGTAACGTTAAATAATTCTGTTACTTAATAAAATATATGAGTAATTAATAATGTACTATTGTATGTTATAGTTTATCTGCTTTGCTTTTGTCATTTTTAAAAGGTTTTGTAACTCATAGGAATATATTATGTGAATATTAGAAAATATGTGAAAGTCTAATACATGATACTTAAAACACTATTTTTCACATATGTTTCGTAGTAATAATTTTAAACGATAGTTTATTTAATATGAATCGAATTCACAAGGGACAAATTTTTTAAAAATCCTTTCATCTTCTCTTTTTTATTATATTTTATGAGTATTATATAAAACGAACTGTTTTCTAATAGACAAGATAATGTTTTTAAAATTTTTACATTTTATTATCAAAACAAAATTGCTTAAAAGAGCTGCTTATTTAAGGGTGATAAAAAATCACAAATAAATATTACTGAGTTGAAACAAATTTTATTTACGTATAAAACTTATCATACTTAAAGCAGTACTTTACTTCCAAGTGACTAATTTTACAGTACTCTACACATAACCTCATTCGAAACTAGTGACCAAACCATCGCAATTAGGGGCGTTCCCTACCTACGTATGTACATAACCATGACATTAGTTGAATGAAAAGCCAAATTGGCCAGTAAGACAGTAATTTACAGATAGATGTGTATGTAAGGCTGTAACCAAATTAACTTACCCTTTGAGAGACAAGGATTTGGTAATTGATATGAGATATAAAATAAATAAACAACGTCTCCCTTAAATTTCAAAAAGTAATGTTAATTATGTATATTAAAATAATTACTTTTATAAATTACCAGAACTAAATGAAAACGTTTTCTATTTTTATAAGAATTAAATTAAAATTTTGTGTAAAGATAAAAGACCAACCATTTATTTGACGTTTGACGTTTTCTAACTAAATTCGATGAAAACTCTCTGGGCCCTTTTAAGAATTGCTTGAAAAAATTTCCTCCAATTTGGTGATTTTAAAGACAGCAATTTAAAAAAGGCATAGTCAGTTAAATACCTTCAAAGTACAGAAAAATCCTTTAGAATTTTGACCTTAATTGAACGTGAATCAAATTACGGACTTTCTTAAATAGAAATAATTATTACAAAATTCATTGTTATGTAAATAAAACGAATGTGTAAAAAATTTCGCGGAAGCTAGGAAGTTAATTACCTACTTGACTAATGACATTGATTGATGATAAGTCCGAACTGCTATTGATATCAGATTCAAATGTTTGTTTTGAAAATAAATTATTTTTACTCTGGTTTATTTTGGATTAAATAGCTTTGGAATCGCTTACTTGAAAATATGCTTCCTGTTTAAATATGAAATGGAAACTTTATTTAGTTCCAATTATTTCAATTTATATGATATAACAGTGTTTTTCGGGAAATATGTAATTGTGGGACCCTTTTTATAATATTTTAAATATGAATGTATATAAAAATAAACATGTGTATATAAAACGCTATCAGTCTCTTTGCTTCCTCGAAAGTCATCCTAACAGTAAAAAAGTGTATCTCTGAATATATTTTGTCTTATCTCATAGGTTTAGGATTTTAAAAAGATTCTATTTAAAGTAATAGTCAGTAATTCAATCTTTTAAAATGTTATAATTTCACTTTTGACACCACTTACAGACGGTGAAGGAATGCATCGTGAGGAAACCTGGTCTTATAATTTCACAATTTTAAGTTTGAAATCACAAACCCGTCTTGAGCAGGCGTGGTGATTAATGCTCAAACCTTCTCCATGTGAGAAAGAGGCCTTTGCTCAGCAGTGGGCTCTTACTTTTATTATGATAAAAGGTTATATTAAGATATTCCACTACAAGAAACTATAGCTTCTCAGATCCGTGTGTAAACATTTCATAAATTTTTGTATTAATACTCTATTTTTTATGTCGTTGAAAATAATTTGAGTAAAGGTTATTTTATTCAAAGTAATTAATAATTTATTTTTACTTAAATCTAAAGTATTTTTAATTAAAGAAGTTTTATAAAAATAAATAATTAAGTGTTTTTTTATTAGATTTGGTAAAAAGTGTTTCTTGTAATAATTTTCCTAATTTGATAATTTGATGAGGTGCTTAAGACAGTTAAGTTTATTCATGAAAAACATTACCCATTTTTTTTTGTGTTTTAAATACTTGAAAATTGGCATTTTAAAATACTTCTCATTTTTGCTTCAATATATTACTTCAGGTAATAATATCTAAGACTTTCGCGAGTATTCATTTAAATAAAACTAATATTTCTGGATTAGCTACGCGTCTTTTTTTTTATTTGTCTCCTTTTAGACTGTCAGACATTTTCATCTCGTTTGCCCGTGATCACTGTTTCTGCAAAGTAACCGAAACGTCGGGAGTATGTAGTTTAAAATAATAAAAAAACGCATAGTAAATCCGAAAATATTAGTTCTATTTAATATAACTTCAGTTTAAAATGTCATATAAATAATACAAAACGAAAATTAAGAGTTTTATTATTTAAGACTGAAATTATTTGTAGGATTACGCTAATGACGTTTGTCAAAAAATATTTTTAAAATACCTTTCCACATTTGGGGCAGAGTAAACCAATAAACACAAATTTTCATTTTTATCAGAAGCAATAGTTCTATACAACTACAATCACTATGAACAAGGATATATTAAATATTTTTCAAACATTCATTTTTGAATTTAAACATAATATAAAAAACTTACATGTGGACTGTAATAAAATTGAAATATGTGATACTAAAACACTTCTCAAATTGTATGTTTTTCGATATCACTCTATGATTGTGTGTTATATGACAGAAACAGCACTCTTCAGTTAATCCAGAATTTAACAAATACTTTTATCTGTTAGATAACTCGTTCGTGTTATTTAGGATTAGATAAATTTAGATACATGAAGATTTTTAGTATACTGTTATCTAGTTTTTGAATACTATTTTCCCTTAAAACAATATTAATTTAAAATATTTTTCCTTACAAATTTGACTATAATTTAAAACTACAATTTGTTTATATACTCGTCTTAATAAGATATAGTACTAATAATTTATTAAAGCATGTTTCATTTCTTTTTACTTTATACATATATTGAAGGATTTTCTCTTACGTTAATTCACACATTGTAATATACATGAATTAATTGTAATTTAATCTATCTTTTATCTATGATAAGTAAACTTTTATCACCCTCACGTTTACACTCTGCAAATATTATAAAATTTTGTACAGATATATGTATCTGAATTTTTATACTGTTGTTTATCATTCTTGTGATACATACCAAAACTACAAAATAGTTATTTATTCTGCAAAGTAAAGTAAGTTACTTATACATAGTTATATAAGAGGGGATTATACTGATTGATTGAACTTTAATATCTAGAATAGGCGAAAGTGCAATTAACATATCGCGCACTAGTATACAAAGGCACGAGACATTTGCATTTTAACGCATGCCTTTCTTGCTATATACTTCTGCCTTATCTTACCTCATAGTAAGTCGGAAACATGATTATGTATCAAGCACTTAATATGCATAACTATGTGCCTATTCTCTGTAAATTCCCACAAGTAACCGCCAACGTATGTAACTATGTGCATTATAATTAGTTTTCTAGTCAATTAGTTTCATAATAAAAGTACTTGTTTCTTCTTTCAAGTAAGTTCTGCAAAATATTAACTAAGTACTTCTTCTTCTATCATAAAAATATATTACACCATTCCGTTAAAATTTCCACATCCTTATCATAACATATCACAACTTAATATAGTCGTATATTGGTGTAAGCCGATAACTCTTGATAATATTCGTGGCAGTGCGTCAATATATAGCCAAATATTTTTGATGAATTTTACAATTACTCCCGTTAAAAGAAGGTATTAAAACTATCTCGATATAGTTCTTTCTATTATATTTTTTATTGCTCGAACAATAAACACTTTTTATATAATTTACCCAATCAGTAAATATTTGAAAACTTACAACATTCTATCAAAACGATATCAAACATTACTCACCTCCAATAAAACATATCAGTACGTTTTATTTTTTCATTTTATTACCGTCACCTGAAGCAACAGATTTTTAACGTTCAACCCACGTAACTTAATCTTCCCAGATAAACTGATTGTATTTCCTTATTTCCGCACATGAAGAAATGAATTTGCTCAGCACAAACGTGTAAATAAAATTTGTCTTATTGCCCAAGGACACATGGCTGCGTGCGTGTTGCCATGGAAACGAAAGCCCATTAAATGGAGACATTAACATAGATGGCTTCAATCTTGCTAATACATGATGTAAATTGTACAAACTCGAGCTAAGGATATGAGAATCATCTGTGACGTGACTTAATGCTTTATAATGTTATTAGAGAAAATTAAGATTTATGTTATGTTTTAACAAATAATCCTTAACGTAGTCACTTGTTACAATACGTTGTAAACATGACCTACATATAGATATTAGAAAGGTAAATATTTTCGATTTAATAAATACCTATGTGTTTTTTTTTTTTATTTTTCTCCTCAATGTCGAGACAACCCATCAACGTAACAAGCTGTTTAATAATTCGGACAGTTTCTCGTGATCGTAAAACGACACATTTTGCGAATTTACCGTTATTGTTCTTCGTATCCAGGAGTAGCGATGAAACGTAAAATACTAAGTTCCATGTATCTCCATTATTTATAACTCGGTAACTTTAATTAAATTTATGCGACTATTCAAATTATTTTGTTCTAGACAGTAAACTAAATAGTAACTACAAAATTTCAGTTTATTATTCTGAAACTCATTATATTAAAAGCTAATTTATGGCCTGGGATCGTTACGTTTTTGTTAATTATTGAAATAATATTCGCCCGTTAAACCCATCCACTTGATAATAACCCAAAACTCTCACCGCTTATAACTTAAACACATAATTGTAGACTTAATAGCCCCCAAAACATTGGAGTCGTAAAAAGTAAATTAATGTTGTCGCAAATTAATGGAGAGGCTATTCCGCGTTCCAATTTATGTGATTACCTGCGATTACCGTCATTATGACATCTTCTTGGATCATACTAATGTTATGAAGTACTTATAATATAAAAATATTTACATTACTTAAAATATTAGTTCTCAGCAACCTTACCAATAGACACGTCTGAGCGATGAATGTATCCGTTATTTCAAACATAAGACTTTCTTAAAAATCAGTTTAGTAAAGTTAAAATCGTTACAAAAGCCATCGATTCACAAAAGTTTCGTATTTATATAAATCAACTCAAGAGTATAAATGAAACGTTCGACTGCAAATTTTTCAGTTTTTAAATGTTGAAGTCTCTTGAACTACGGTTGGAATTTTATGGAACACTCGAGAATTCACACTTAATTGATTGAATAAAGTAGCTTCCAATTCTATCCAACTAAAAGTTTAGTGTCGGATCTTTTACTTTTATTTAACGTTTTCTGTGTATAGTAGTCATATTACTTACGAAAACGTGTCTGATTTTAAATAAAATAATTACTTTTCTAATGATATATTGTTCAGAAATAATTATAACTGTAAACGTGATCAGCCATAAGCAAACCCTAGTTCTGTTCCAAGCGGTCAGCCAAGTTTATACTATCAGACGTATCCGGAAATTGTGTAGCCACATCCTAGTTATTAAGTAAACCTTAAACTATGTAACTTTAGACAAGGTTTAATATTAGTGTGCACTATATTAATAAATTGCATACAATTCAAACATTTCATAATTTATATTTGAATAATAATAATCAAAAGTAAATAATCTTAATGTATTAAACCAAAATTCAATGAATGTAGGACCTATAACAACAACGCAAACACAATAGATATATATTTTTAAATAAAGCTTTTCAATTCTATGATATGTTTCTACATACTAATTTGATATATGTACATTGTACAAGTTTTCATATACATGTTATTTTGTTACAGATGGACTGGCGAGTGGTTTTGGAAGTTGAAAATACTGCTGCTGTACATTAGTACAATGCTTTCCGCTTACAATGTGAGCTATGAGGATACTTTGAGCACTAGTAAAAATGTTTTCGCGGCTATGAATCTTAACAGCACCTCGTTTTTGGGGGGTGTTTTGATTTTAAAAACCCTCACGGGAGAATCAGTTGAAGTTATCGATGAGCCTAAATCAAATCGTACCACGGATATAATTGACGTTAAAATAGTACAGGTCGGATTTTGTATTCTCTATACAATAATTTTTGTTCTTGGAGTGTTTGGGAATGTATTGGTCTGCTATGTTGTTTTCCGAAATCGAGCAATGCAAACAGTAACTAATCTTTTCATTACGAATTTGGCATTATCGGATATACTTCTCTGTGTTTTTGCTGTGCCACTAACGCCTATGTATACGTTCTTAGGAAGATGGGTGTTTGGAAGAATTCTCTGCCACCTAATGCCATATGCTCAAGGAACAAGTGTTTACATATCAACCCTCACGCTAACTTCAATAGCTATAGACAGGTTTTTCGTCATAATTTATCCTTTTCATCCTAGAATGAAACTAACCACGTGCATATTCATAATTATATTTATCTGGGTATTCTCGTTAGTTGTCACTTGTCCTTATGGCTTATTTATGGGAATCCAAATCACAAATAACAAGACTTATTGCGAAGAAAGTTGGCCATCAGATAAATCAAGGAAGATTTTCGGAGTCTTCACGACCGTATTACAATTCTTAATACCATTTCTAGTGATAGCGATTTGTTATACATGTGTAAGCATAAGATTAAACGATCGTGCCCGATCAAAACCAGGTGCTAAAAATACAAGGAGAGAGGAAGCAGATAGGGATAGAAAGAAAAGAACAAATAGAATGCTAATATCTATGGTCGCAATTTTTGGCACGTCTTGGTTACCATTAAATTTAATAAACATATTTAACGATTTTTACGCTCAAATGACAGAGTGGAATTATTATTACGTTTCATTTTTCCTTGCACATTCTATGGCCATGGCATCTACATGCTACAACCCATTCCTATATGCGTGGCTAAACGAGAATTTTAGGAAAGAATTTAAACAGGTTCTGCCCTTTTTTGAATCAACGGGCGGAGTGCGAAATAGTTATCATTCAGGGAGAATGCCCACAAATAAAGCTGATAAGATATGTAACGGGAACGAAACCATCCAAGAAACATTACTTGCGTCCTCTTTCAATAGAGGACCATCCATAAAACAACGGATGCTAGAAGGAAATAGTAATGGAAAAAAGGACGGTGTTGAAGTTGAGAACATTTTGTTAGAAGATAAAACTATCTCGTCGACATTTCATACGAAGACTGAAAATATGAGTTTGCAGTTGATAAGCGAAGAATCGCAGTTCGTAGAACCGAAAGAGGCAAAGACTCAAATATAATAGTGAGTATAACCTTTGTACTACATATTATTTAGAATTTCGAATACTTAATTTCGTTAATTAGTAATTTTATTACGTTTAAAATTGCTATTCCAGAACACAAACAATAATAGACGAAAATGTTTTGGAATAACAATAACAAAGTATTGTTTAGCTTAGATTGATACAAAATAAATTCATTTGCTTTCTTTAATCATCATTTATTATAAACAAAATTAAATGTAAGTCGAGATATTAAAAATCATTTTGTGGATAAACTTATCAACTCTCCAGACGTGAAATGAAAACGATACAATTCTGTTCGGAACGTAGATAAAAGTTCAATCCTTGGTTTATGTTCTTAGGTAGTTAGGGGAATATCTAACGACTATTAATATTTCAGCTTTAAAAATTCTTACAATATTTTAAGTTTGACTTTTTAAAGCACTTTTATATTAAAAGAGAGATTCATTATTAACTGTTTTCAATAGTAAATTTTATGTATAAAAATCTAGCAGAGCTGTATTAGTTACTAAACTGCTTCGATACGGTTGGAAAGATTTTTATGAAGTTTTGTGTGCATAGGTATGAGCTACAGCCAAAATTAATTTTTCATAGCCCTAAGTAGTAAAACTATTTCATCATCTGCTTGCCACATTTTATAGTCATTTTACATTAAAATTAAGGCTGAAAATCTCAAGTAGTTTATAAAATATATTACTTAAGATTTTCATCGTTTTACGTTCGACGCCAGGTTTAAATCGCAATCTTTACATATTTAATCCACAGACCTATATAAGTTTTATTAAATGGCAATAAAATATTAAATATTGTAGTGCTATATTTTTTATGAAATTAATATCTCTAACGCTCTATAGTATCTCAAAAATCCAATAGAATTAGTTTTAGAAAGTAGGTTTCATTCGATCTTTATTTTTCACAATACCCCGTTAAAGTGCACGCAAACTTTGAAAGAGCATTCACTTTAGCTATAAAAGATTTCGTTCAAGTTCCTCTCTTCAGGTATACACCAACCACTTATTCGATTGAATAGAAAAATAGCTACTATTCTATGTTTTAAAACTAAAAAATATCCTGAAACAGTATTGAAACTATAAAAATTAATCACACATGAATAAATAAGTATATTTTATTTAAGTAGTTCATAATTGTTTTATTTTTAAGAAATCTTTATCATTGTCATATATAAACTCGATAAAATGAAATCTTAAATCAATGTTAAATTGAATAATATTTAAATTACAATTTAATAATATTTAAATTACAATTTTCCTTGACATGTTACCGTTTTTCCTAGGTATATCTATAGACACAGAATTCAATAAGACCGAGTTTAATTGAGCATCGTACTATTAAAATATGACTTTATCGAAAGTCATTAAAGGTTTATTAGAAAGTATACTATTAAAATTTCAAGTCTAAAGGACTCAAGGAATCAGATTTTTTAAAAACGACCGCAAATATATTCAACCAAATGATTATATGATAAAATATTCATTCTTATTAAGATATTTTTTGTTTGTTTCAGAATTTCCAAGCCACAGTAAGACGCAATTCAGAATTCATCTCTTCATCTACACAATTCATTACTTACGTTCCATCTGAGTCTCATCGCAAGCTTAAATTTAAGTATAATTTTATGGTATGTTAGATATAAATGAAGATTTTTGCATGTTTTAAATGTACTATACTGCTTTAAAATGTTATAACGGTAAAGAGAATTTAGATGATGTTTTTGTTTGCTAATTGTGATGTAGCATTAATAGATTTAATTATCTTTTTATTGTAAATAAATTAACTTAATATATAAGAAATGATTGTCTTTATAGATAAGCAAGTAGGTATCCGAGAGGCCTATTAATAAGAGTTTATTATAGATGGATGTGTAATAATTCTCGAATAGAAAAAAAGTAACAAATTGTGTTTCTTGATAAACTGTTGAGCCCAATTTCAAACTTGATTGCAAGCTTTATGTTGTAGGCAAAGAAAATTTTACATACTTTAAGGTTAAATGTAAAATATTTCTTAATACAAATTAGGTATCACATTATAGGATGGTATAATTATTGCAGCAATCATGTTTGAAATTAAGTGTTTATCGGGAAACACAAAAATTACTAATTTTTAACTAATAAATATATCCATGTAGTATGTATAGTAATTATTCGTTTAATATAATAATTACTTTATTGTACAAAGTTACGAGATCTATTGTTATTTATAAATTAAGTATAAAATACGAAACTGTTTAACGAAATTGCTTAAATGCTATGTAGATTCATGATTAAATCAACAAATTAACTATGTAAAATACATTTTATTTGGTAGAATAATAAATACTGCTGTTTTATTAGTAATATACCCTTCTTTAGTTATTTACACATTAAATTCCTCGATACTAAAAGCGAACATTTAGAATAATAGTCTTTTTTTGAAAATCAAATTAAAAGCATCTTTAAATATATTCAATAAATATCCTTCTTTCACTTCTTTAGGGATTGGGAAGGACTTATCTTAACAAAGGTATGGCTTACGATGACGTATTGGAATTGGTAAAGTATTTCAAAGGTTGCATTCTCATTAAAATTGCTTTGGTTGAATTGAAAAAGAAACAGTTATCGAATAGCATATAAATGAAATAAGGAAGACATAATCTATTGGAAACGGATTTTATTCCATTAAAAATAACGAAATGTTTGTGGAACAAAACGTTTTCGTTTATAAATGTTTTTTACCATTATATATGTAGTTATATTACAAGTTTCAAAGTTCACCCTAACTTTAAATTGATTTATTGGTATTGTTTGTATTTTTTTTATATAGAAATTCTTTCCAAATAAATATAACCTCAGTGTTTGTATTTCCTCATCCCAAAACGTAAATAATATTAATGTTTAGGGTAAGAGATTATTGGGTTGTTTGTAAAATACACGCAGCCTTTTAAATCAGCTTTTATCCCAAGCCACAATAAATTTTTACCATAAATAACGTTACTCAGTATTAAAAGTTACTCACGCGTGTAAATGGAAAAAAACTTCCGATATTGCATTTAAAATCGACTTTGTTGCTGAACTGATCAAACATATTTGGCATTGAATATCACATATCCAATACAATTTTGTAAGGATTTATTTAAATTGAAATTTTGATTATATTAATCTTGTGAATTCTGGATAAGAAGACCATTTATTGTATTAACAATTTATTTTTTATAATACTTTACTAATTTGTTTGTCCTAATTAAATATTACTTTGAATAATGAACGAACTTAAAAAATAAACAACTGAGATTTAAAGCTGGGATTGTATATTAATAAAAAATTAAAGCATGAATATTCCTGAATTTCAATTTGGACTAAAAACAAAATAAAAAATATATATACCATAATACATTTTATATGCACTTTCTGAAAAACGATTAAAGGATCTTGAAGTCCCGATAACTAGGAAGTTACTATAAGACGATTTCTTCTACCGCTTTTCAATTTTATAAATTTAATTAAAATTACATCTCTTCAAATAACGACCAGCTAATATCGGAAAGCAAGATTCGGTTCTTAAAACTTTTTTTTAGAGGACTTCTTTCAAAAAAGTTTTTATACTTTTATTCGCTAAGGTATAAATTTTATCACAATTTAATATTACTTTTGATTTTGCATATTTTATATTTTTTTTTTTAATCTCTATTGGTGTTTTGAAACTGAATATTCAATTCTATTTTGAAACTGAAATGATTAATGGGAATTTTGTTAGTAAATAACCTTATTGGACGACCTTGAATATATGTGGTGATAGAGTATCCACTGAAATTGTAGTGCCCTTAACTTAATGTACCGGAAAGGTCACCATCCTTTCGCATACCATACATAATATAGTAATAACATATCCAATATAGGAATTTCATTAGAATTATAGCTTGCGGTCATCTAATTTCTGATTACCTATCGTCAGTTACTTGTTAAAGTAATTTTGATTTTCATATTATACGTATATATAACAAGGCAAGTATATAAATCTATAAAAATATATTCGTGCTTAAATTTATTTGTACATAGGTATGTGCTTTGAATTTTATAAAACATTTATGTAACTTTTTCGACCCCTCATTAAAACACCAGTACTTTTACCGTTATGAAATAATTAATTAAACATGCAATGAGCTGCCCTAATTCACTATTTGGAAATAATCGATTAATGATCCCTGTCTGCCTCTATAATTGCGTCATTTATTCTGGATTACAATGTGATAGATCTGAATTGGAGTTTGTCAATTTGGATATATGCTCGTGTAGTTTTGGCAGTGTACGTTATGTATAGCAATATAACATAGG
Source organism: Danaus chrysippus (assembly GCA_916720795.1). Classification (NCBI taxonomy): domain Eukaryota; kingdom Metazoa; phylum Arthropoda; class Insecta; order Lepidoptera; family Nymphalidae; genus Danaus; species Danaus chrysippus. The sequence goes on along the minus strand of CAKASE010000046.1, from coordinate 2,009,139 downwards.
TCATAAATAATGTGTCCTATATACCGTAATAAATAAAAGTCAATTTGTTTGTTTGCGTATCATGAAGTTACTTATAATCATAGTTGGTTCGACAAACACAACAGTCCCTGAGGAGAATCTATTAAAAAAAATAATTATATTTTGCTTACAATTAACCAAACACTGCTTAGGACCTTTAAATTCCAAGCGCTGATTCTCTCTATATAGCATTTTAAAGTCAAAACAGCCAAAGAACAAAGCAAATGTGAATATACATATAAAATTTTCATAAAAATATAACATTGCTTATGGCTCACATTATGAAAACATAATTTTCCCTTCCGTACCATAGGATTGTAACTTTCAAACTCATTTGAAAACAATGTAGACACATACATGAAAAGTAATATTTAACAGACAAAAGCAATTTTATAACATGCTTATATACTTTGTGAAGAAAGAAAATTACTTATTTTAATAATTTTGTCCACGATTGAAATAAGCCTTAAATTATTATTTATTTCATGTTAATGAATCCTTTTTGAAATTATGTATTAATGTCGAGTTACTGATAAATCTATTTGTAATTCAAATGTGAATATTTAAAAAGGAATAATTTAAAATGCAAAATATAAAGCTTATTAATGTTTTTCATTAATTTAATTATTGTACTATTATCATACAGATTTATTCAGGAGACAAGTATTGAGTGAGATGAATCTATATTTGCTTAAGTCATTACGTAAAGCTAATGACATTTAAATAGTCAAGAAAGTCAATGTAAATTTGTAATACTGATAATTTATCGTACAAATAAGAAAATATTTTGTATTAAATGAACTATAATTTTCGGATTTACTACGCGATTTACTACTTATTTTTGTCTATAATCTACATATTCCCGACGTTTTGGTTACTTTATACAGTTTACAGTCAAAAATAAAAAAAAGTCTTGTAGTAAATCTGAAAATATTAGTTTATTTAAATGAGTACCCGCGAAAACATTAGATCTCAAATATTTTATATATTTACAACCCAAACCCGATACTACTATTTAAATAAAGATAAAATGTCCTTCCATACACTATGTATAACTAATATATTCTCAGGACAAATTATATCGAATACATACGAAATATAGAGTAATTAACCTATCCAAATAAAAGACTGATATATTAAACAAAATCCTCGAACATGTTCTCCTTCACGTATAAATAAAGTCATCGTTTCAAGAGCCCATTTGTTGAAACCAGGTCACAATCAAACCTACTATGAGAGCATGTAACTTTATCCCCGCGCTCGTTGCATTGACTAATTTGTTTCCTTTAATTAAATTCTATTTAATTATTATATCAAACATGTCCCTATTTTAAATCTTATGTCCCTATTTTAAATAACTGTGTTTCTATATTAGTGGATTTAAAACTTACTTTTACGTAAATAAAATATTACTGAAACAAAAAACTATATTAAATCTTTTTCGTAATGTTTTAAGTAGTTTTAAGTAGTCATTCCCAAAGTTTAGAACATAATTATACGCTCTGAATTCATAGTACAAAAAAGCACAAAGAGTAAGTGAGTTGGTAGCATTAAAGAATGACTTATTTTTTAAATTTTGTTTATTAAGGTGACTTATATGAATTTATTAATATCGAAATAAAAATCTATTACTTCTAAGATGTTATGATTTACTTTGAGTAAGTCTTTTTCCTTTACTTTTTTGCGTAGACTTTTAATAAAAGATCCTATAAACTAACTCTGCGAAAGTTCCAAAAAAATCGTTGATAAAATTACACAAAATGCATAATAACAAAGTCTATTACGAAAAAAGTTTACATTAATCAAACAAGCACATAAAGAATTGTGTTTTTTTATGTACATATATATTTCTTGTTATTTCAAAAATTATGAATGAATAGAAATGTCACATAATTACAACTCATCTCTTTTATAAATGGTTATATTAAAATATTTTTTATGTAGACCTGGATATCAATTTCAGTTGAATAATTCATTATGTAAATCGATTTGGGCTTTTATTGTTATTGAGAGTGGGAGAGGAAATTATTCACGAAATGACAAGGCGGCGCCGTCCGGACTACACGTCTGTTTGAAACCAAACTACAAGCTAGCAACTACAAAATTAATGTTAACTTGTGTGAAATTATAATCAAGAGATCCTTCTCTTGATAGAAATAGCAATGATTACCAGAACTGGAATATATTTGGTATATGCTATATAAGAAGAAATTTGATTCACAAAGATATTGAATTCACATAATTACGAATTTTGATTTTACATAAGAAAAATATCGTTGAGTATTTTTCAGAATCTGAAATAAAAATGAAATGCAATAAAAGTTAATAAAACCTGATAAATATTATAAGTAATAAGTTCAACAGAAATAAATAATATAAATCGTCGATTGCAAGAAGAGAAATATTAAATACCTGTTTAATTTAATTATGTATTAAGCTTCTTAGAATATCTTTGGAGTTATAAAACGCAATATTATATTACTTTATGTCTAACTTGATAAAAGCGTTTTGTTCGGGATGCTTAAATAAAGGGAAAATAAATTATAGTAATTTTTTATTCTATAAAAGGGATAAGCTAATGGCATCGTCAGGGGAATGGATGATAGTTTAATGAAAATAAAAAGACTTTCATTTTACTTATTATTTATAACAAACAGAGAATGTAAATGTATAAAATAATAATTCCTCTAACTCTAATAAGTACCTATAAGGAAAATTTTTCGTAAATAGCTGTATGTTAATTACGACAAGTTTATAAGAGAAATACCCTTAACTATAAGTAATGCTAGTTTTTCCCGCGACTTTGTTCCCTGTAATATGTAGTAACTTTATAATATAAATACACGCCCATTCGATTTGACTGGTGACACGAGGTTAAGCCACGTAAAACTAAATATTTTTTACAGCATGCGACCTTTTGAATTTTCATTTTTTATTTGTATGTTCTTACAGCAGGTGTCAATCTAACTTCAAAACAAAATTAATATTTACCAAAGACTACAATATTCGAATATTTAAACGCCAGCGCCGCGACTCTGAGCTTGCTTTGTACTCAACCTACAAACCACCAGCCTAAGCTGAGCCTTATTTCTTGTGATTTATTTCGAGATCGCAGGTCGACATGCATTGGTTAATAAAATTTTTCAAAAAAATATCATTTCTAACTTTTGCTTTTATTATAAATATATACGTAGTAAAGTTCCAATCAAAGCTACTGCACAAAACATAGATATACGGAATTTCAATATATAAATTAATAAAATGTTCGACGTGATATTTTAAATTGGAATAACATTTTTATTTTTCAGCGGATTGACATGAAATAAACACCAAATACAGAGTGACAGCAATGTATTAGTGAAAACTACATCGTAATCAAATATACGGTTTCGTAGATTAGAATGCACAAACGCACAAAGAAATAGACAAACATTTTAATAATTATTGTTTTAGGTTCCATATGCTTTGATAAGTCCCAAAAATACTTGTTCTCATAAATCTTTACATAAGATAAGTATATTTTTTATATAAAAATATAAATAAATGTTTTCAAATTGATTTATAATCATGATATTTTGTATAAAAAGTTCCCTTTATACCATTCATTTACCACAGGAAAACAGTTACTAGAAATTTAAATATAAATTTATTTCAACGTTTCTCAGAGAAACCTCAGATTATTTTATTCGTAACGAAGGCAAAGATTTCTTTGACATTCATGTTTAATTTATGTTATAATTAAATTAACCTTAGTTCTATGAATTTTACTTCCATATGAAACATTTCTTTAATTTGAAATCTTTATGTGTATATCTAAACTTTGCTTAAAAAATATTTAATACTTAATTATTTGTATCAGCCTATTAGAGCCCACTGCTGAGCAAAGACCTTTTTCTCACATGGAGAAGATTTGAGCATTAATCACCATGCTGGCTCAATACAGGTTGATTTTAATTATACGATCAAAATTATAATATAGGTTTAAATATTTCAGGATGATAAAAAATATCATATCAATATCCCTTTTCTTTATACCTATATAAAAAATCAGACGTCTTGAACACGATACTGATTGATTACCTCTCAAAATGGTTACGTACGAACCATTTTATAACTGACACACAAATCTTACTAAACCTTAAATTTGATGTCAAAGAGTAAAAGGTTTTTTATTACACATAACATTACTGTTATGTACTTTGAAGTAATGTAAGATTCAAATCATAGCAATTTATATGAAAGACTAGTAAACCGACAGAGATTGAATTTTGTAAAGATTGATTGAAAATTTAATTACAGTAAAGTTAAATAGACTTGGATTTTGTAAATTAATAAAATGAAGCTCAATAAGTTTACGCCTCTTCAGGCTTTAGGTACTCCTTTTTCAGACTCATAAATTTTTGGCACTTCATTGTCTTTCATGAATTTAATATAATAGGTACTGTTTGTTTTTAATATAACTTTGTTCGCTTAAATTCGATGAAATTTTAAAGCACTATATTTAATATAAAATTTATTGAAACCCTAGCCATCAGTTGAAATGTAAAGAAGTATGTATATATAATTCTACTAATTTAAACATTGAATTTTAACACAAAACCAGAATAAAATTAATAAGTATTGATTAATACCCATTGATGTATTTTTATTTTAAGCTATAAATATCAAAAGAAATATTTGGTAGACTAGTTTGTTTGGAAAGAAAAGAGATCTTTTACTTTCTTACTATCACCTACAGTTGCTTACTTACCATGAGTATTATTTGTGAAAATAGATAAATATACCTTTATAATAAAAAAAATATTATTCAATAGGTAAATACATAACTACACGTGTAATTTTGTAAATATCATTATAGTTCATATCATTCAACAATTGGTATTTATGTTAGCAGTTAAAGACAGATCTTATCTAGTCAAATAAACGTTTTTAGCTTACCATACAGAATAAAGTAAAGTAATTCGATATTGCTCGGGTCAAGTTACAAGTTAGCCCTTCTTTGAATAACAAATTTCGTGAAGTTGGCGCCTAGCGGTCGAATAACCAAGCAACAAAATTTTATTACATCAATTACCTCTTCTCTTAACTTTTGTTTTCTTGAGTTGTTACTCTATTATTGTTTGAATGGTTTCATATCATTTCATGAAAACTTCAGGGAGTGTTAATAACAATTCTTACCCAACCATCAAGATTACATTACTCGGTATCTTTTGAAATGCATAAAATTTTGTACAAACATTTCTGTTTTTTTAGATTATTAACAATTAAAGTTAAAATTAAACAAACAGGTTTCTTGATAATATTAAGTGATTAGTAAATCTTTAATAGGAAAATATCTGATGTTTGTAAGATATACAAATTTAAACCTTATTTTCATTTCTTAAAATACTAAAGCAAACCACATATTTCAAACTAAGTTATAATAAACGGAATTCATAATCATTTTCATTATCTACGATTCTATAGAACAATAATATTATAAATTCCAATAATTTCCAGTTTTCGTATAAAATGTACTTTTACTTGTAAAAAGATAAATCAAATTTAATTTAATTTTGACAACATAATTTTGTTTTGACTAAAAATTAGAGAAACAAAGTCTGAATTAAGTCATAATTTTTGATAATAATAATAATTGATAAATAATGAATAAAGTCATAATTTTTATATGCATTAAAAGAATGTATAATGTAAATTTGTATGTATTGAAACAATATTATGAGGTAAATATAAATATTGTTCCATAAATTTTTAATTCCCGAAGTTTCAAAAAGCGTTTCATAGACTAACGACTAGACTAACGAGCTCAAATGGGTTCACTTACTACAGTTAAGATATTTAAGATCACTCTGTGAGCTACGAATTTTTCTGGCAGAACAAGAGCCACTAAGAGTTATACTCCATTAAATAGTCAAATCTCAAAACGTTCAAACAATTCATAAAGTCCAAAGGTGTTAGAGTGAAGACTGCATTCAGATATTCATAATGTGGAACGAAAAGTAATACGATCCATCGACTAGTGGTCACAGCGAAGAATGGTAGTACATAACTGCTGCGTGCGGACTGCGCAGGATTGGAAAATATGAAGAGATGCCTGAATGCCAACTTTAAATTTAAAATGTGAACACTGATACTTTTGTATAATAATTATGTTTTAATTAAATTAAGGAGGTGACATTCAAACAGTAAGAGTAGACTTAAACATTATTGCTTGGAAGTTTAGTAATAAATCGTTTCCCTAGTTTTCGACTTTGGCTTGGTTCAAATCCCCTCACAAATATGACAGTCTTATCACTGAAGTTCTACTCAATAACATCCAAAATGGTTTAAATTATATCTAATTGATTTTAATGCAGTTTACCTACTTCGTTACTATATCTAGATTACTTTGAGCCTTTGGATGGATATTAAAAATATTTAAAAACACTTTAAAACCTTAGCAGTTACTTTAGTTATCATGAGTTTGAAATATTTTGATATCTCAAAAAAATTGTAACAACAATTTTATGTTATATGTGAAATTAATCTTAAGTTTTTTAGTTAATCTCAAAACTATTTTGCTAAGAAAAAATCTTATCTCCTCATAAACAACTATAGCGAAAATGTAAAGATGTGGGACAGTATTTTTTTAAGAATACTTTTAGTAGAATTTGCCTTTACCTAATGGTATTGAAACTATCTTAGTATATTTTGTCACAGATTATTTTGAGTATGGAATCATAATGAGAAAGTAGAATAGTAGACACAGATTAATGGAAGTAAGAGCTAAGAAATAATGTTCTTTTGATAAATTTGTAAGCAATTAAACGAAAAGGTCGTATAACGTCGTTTGTTATTCAATTCACAATAGATTCATTAGATTTGGAGTAAAACAATAAAATTTTGGCGGCTTTAATTTATTAGAATAATATCAGTCTAGCGTAATAACGGATAAAATTAAATTAAATACCGAATAAAGTAATGAAAATTATAAAACTAAGTTTTGTCCACAGCGAAAATTTTCTTAAATTCATTACTTAAGCAAAATTAGAAATACAATTACTTACGTTTAAGTATACATTTTTTTATGTATTGTAAAACTTGCCTCTTTGATTAGTTTTAATTAAGAATTAGTTTAATTTTTTAAAATAATAGATACGCCTCTCTAAACCCTATTGACTCCAGCAATTGAGTTTCCTCACAAGAAATAGTTTGATAAAAATAAATTACTTAAAATATGTTTGTTAAACAAGAAAATAATGTTGAAGTAGAAATATAATTTTTCCTTTCTTTGTTTTTCTCTTGTTATTTCTGTCTATATTGGTGTACATTAAAGAGTAAATAAACAAATAAATAAATAAATAATTAAGGGTGTATGTACATAGTGGGATAGTTAATTCATTTAATTATTTCTTGTCATTTGTAAGTCCTTTTCCCGCTGTAGCTGCAGAGCCCAGAAGCTTTGAGGGAAACTTAGTCACTTACTCAGTTTGACCGAGATTTTATCGTTACTATTAGTGATTTGTATTTAATTATTCAAGTGTAGTCCTATAACTAAAAAAATGAGAATAAATGAAACATTTCATATAAAACCTCCTTTATTAATTATTAGTATTAATTATTATTAATAGAATTTATTATTAATAATTTAATCGTATTACTACAACAAAAATTCCTTAAGTCGTTACGTGGTTACGTTTAGTCGACATTCGTTCAAACATCATCTTTTCAAGTTTAACATATATGAAATTTTCTTTTTTATGGAAAATGGATATGAAATGAAAATTTTTATAACCTGATCATAATAATGGTCGAAACGAAACCTCTTCCATACAATAGATTAACCGTGCGGGTCCGTGTCCACCGCGTTGCAAAAGAGAGGAGCTTCAACAGTGCCTGGAACTTGCTACCCACGTGTAAGTTTAAGGGGCCCTTATCTAACGCGCATTAAACGCTCACCTCCACCGTCCAAGCTCCTCTCCCTACCTAAGTCTTTTAGTAGGTTGTAGAGAGATTTAGTAGTTACACCTCTCGGTTCCACTTCTACCGCTTACTTTTTTCACTTTTATCCACGATGAACCTATTTCGAGTGAGTTAGTGAGCTCGGAATATTTATTGACCTTGACGGTATGGTCTTTGGGGATGTTGGTTTCTCAGGGAACCGTAAGCTCTATTATCAAAGCGAGCTTTAAAATTCGCGAATACATAAATATAGTCTAGTCTGAAGGTCGACCTACAAATATCCTCTGGGATTTTGTATTTTTTTTGTCCAATTCGATGTTGCTTTAAGAATGGAGTAAGGCTTGACGTTTGATTTCATGAACCTAGTGCCTTCTCTCATAAAACTTATAAACTCTTATAAGCTCTTTTGTGATTTTTTTCCTTTTAGTCCAAGATCCCAGGACTGTCACGTATTTTCTGACGAATGAAATGTGAAAGATTAAGTAGAGTTAGTATGTAGGTACTACGATCGTATGACTACCTGCTAGTTCGGTCAAACGGCCAGTTTCCAGGTATCAGGTCTTTATTTGCCAAAACATATCGTATTATTTGTCGTAAACAATACTAATGGATACATTATTCCTTTTAATGTTTTACCGTATAATGGACCCCATTGGGATAAAGTGAACAAAATGTTCCATAATACGTCGGATATAAAGTATTATTATACAAACGGATGATAAAAAAAAATAACAACTTTGTAATATTATTATTCGTTAGCACATTATGACTATTCAGCTTCAGAACTATTTTATTGATAAAAGCAGTGAATTCATTTACTAAGACGATTTAAATCTCTTCATAATAACAAGCTTTAACCCAATTACAATAATTATTATTGAAGATGTAGATTTAATTTAGTTCGCAAGGCTAAACAATGAGATCTAAGATTTTCGAGAATATTCATTTAAATGAAACTAATATTGTTTTGATTATACTACGCGTTTTTTATTATTTTAAAAACTATGTACCTTCTCCCGACGTTTCGGTTACTTTACAGCAACCGTGACCACTGGCAGACAAGATGTTAATGTCTGTCAATTTGTCCTGTTATTTATAACGTAATATCAAAATAACCGTAGTATTATCTAAAAAATATTAGTTTCATTTAAAGGATAGAGAAAATCAAATTGGTTGTAGAATTTTATAAATAATTTAAAAACACCACTAAAGTTAGCTTTAATGAAAATTAAATACATACACAAAATGCAACTTTTTATTTGAGTATAATGGAAATCGAACTACGAGTTTAAGCGATTATTTGTAAAATCAATTTGAATTTAAGTCTGATTGATTTGGATCCAACATTAAGATCAAGGACAGATTTAAGTGACATCAAAGACCTTGTCAATCAACAAGGGATTATAAATACCACTGTTTTGCGTCAAAGATTTCCTTTGAGTATGGATACAGATAAAACAGATTTTTTTGACTGTAATATTTTTAAAGACTTTTTGTATTATTATTTTTATTGGTATTTTGAACATTTAGTAAAATTCCTTATCTGTGTTATTTTGTAAGAAAATAGTTTTAATAGAGAAAAGTTTTTCATTTTTCCTTTAGTCTATCTTCTATATATATAAAAATGGATTGCTGTTCCTTAGTCTCGCTAAAACTCGAGAACAGCTGAACGGATTTATCTTATCTTAGTCTTGAAATGTTCGTGGAGGTTCAGGGAAGGTATAAAAGGTGAGAAAAATTGGAATAATTGCCGGGCAAACCCTAAAAACAGCCCTTTTCTATTTCCCATACAAAAGTTTTTTTTGACATTAGATTTGACAACTAACTACATAATATGTCAATCACTCTGTTTGATTGAAACAGGAAAAACCTGATTATTTATGGCCTCTAAGACGGAATAGAGTTCGCCTGGTCAGCTACACCTACATATATTACTCTTGACCAAACTAACGCGGACGAAGTCGCGGGAAAAAACTAGTCTGGAATAATATATTTTACAAACTATACAAAAACTTATTTAAATGCATTCCTGACCACTAACGAAAAACGTAAATTTGACTTTAGAATTACATCAACATTTAAATATACAAAATAATTGTAAATGTCTATTTTTTAATAAGTGAATTATACAATATTTTTGTATAATTATATAATTTGAAATATTTAAATTTTGTCTAAAAACAAAGTGTGTAAACTTCGTTTAAAGTTAGTTACTCCAAAACATATATCAGTTGAATGTTCAAAACGAAATTACTAAACTTGAAATTATGTATTTCAATATTTTTTTATTTGCTAAACTAAATTTCATAACCCAATATTTTATATAATAAATTCAAAAAAATACACAAAAGCAAATTGTCAAACTGAACTATGAATTTTTAGTAACATAAAAATTTTTATTATAAACATTACACTTTTCCAAACCTTTCCTCCCCTTCTTCCCATACCAAGGGCAGCAAAGCATCCATAAAATTATGTTGCGGATGTGAAAGGAATTAAGAGTAATGTTAATTGATGTTAATCATTGATATTGAATTCTAAATCCGTATCTAAAAGGGTTCTTTGAAGAGTAAGCATCCAAATAAAGGCACGGTTTCAAATGATTAATATTTTATAAAGGGTTAAATTTTTATATTAGTTATTATTCAATATAACCTTTGTACTTCTCGAAATCACTTTTTGTTTAGTAATTGAATAGGTTGACCCATCAAACAAGAACAAGACTTTTCGAATAGATATTGAAATCATTAAGCGTTGACTTAATATATAATCGTGCTAAAACAGTCTTTACCTACTTAATTATTATTAATGCGATTTTCTTATTATGTATTTCAATACTTTTTTCATGCGGACGGAGTCGTAGGAAAAGACTTGTTGGAGATAAATTAATATCATCTTGCGCAGTTGACTGCTCTAATGCCAAAGACGTCACAACCTCGTCCAGGTACACAATAATTTATACGGTTACTTTACGACCCCGTATCGCACTAAAAGGTAATTTTCACTATCTGGTCGTAACGGGGATTTTAATACCCCTATATTTCTTAAATATTACCCGCTCCTATAGAAATGCACCTCCTATGTAAGAAGAAAGAACAACGCACAAAGACAAAGCCCCTTCAGCTGTCGTTAATGTTAGCCTCGGTAACTAATAATATTTGGAGTACTATACATAATATAGTAATACATATTTTCGGATCCGAAAAGATTACTTTTATTTAAATGAATAGACGCAAAAATCCTAGATATCGTTTTAATTACATTGTTAAGTAGAAATTGACATTACGTAACTATTTTTAATTATTATTATAAAAATATTATTGTATATCCTTCGTGTAAACTAGCTTCTAATTCTAAAATTGCTAACCTTCGGTCGATCACTTAATTGGTTCAATTTATGTACAGTCATTACGTAAATTATCACCGGGTCACCAATATTCAATTTTGGTCTGGCCAATATTTTTGTTAATATTTTATTTGCGTTACCTCAATTTCTATTTGAATGGAATTATCAAGTTCCTTGCAGTTAATTATTTTTAATTTAGTTTTTAAATCGTCTATTATTCCTGAGTTCCTTTGTTGGCCTGTGTCATAATTATCAATACATTGATTACATATTTTGGCTCTTGTTGTATAGTTTGTTATTTTCAAACTGTTTTCAATCTTTTGTTTAGTACTAATATATAGTTATCTTCTGTATAATAATAATTGGCAAGTCCGTCATGTTGTTCATGCACTCTTAGGGTCATAATCTGATCGATACTATTAATGTTTAAGAAATATTCTGTATGTGATTGTGACCTGTTGTGTTTGCCTTAATAAATAAATAAATAAATCTCTCACTGAAGATGGGCAAAAGATTATTGATGCAGAAGCCGTTCATTCCATCAGTGAATATTTAATCTACATGTATTGTCTAATATATTTAGAAACAATATTTGAAATAACTTCTACTGTTTTTTAAAGTGTCATAATTTTTGTTGGATAATATTTAATTGGTATTATAAATTACAAATCTTTTGGATAATAAAATTATATTTATTACTTTATTCTTTATAGCCTCAAGACCAGAATATTTTTCTTCAAGCTTAAAATAATATCATGTATTTTTTCTGTAATAAAAGGAGCAAATTTTACCGAGTCCCTTCTGATGAAGGTTTAACCTACGGAAGGAATGGATTTGAATATATTATCTTGTCAATATGTCGGATTTGAGTTTGGTGTGTACAATATGTCGGAAAGGAAGGAGTAAGCTATAAAATAAAGCCTGATAGATTTGAGACTTAAACCGTAAATTTGTGTATTATTATTATTATATGTTTTATAATCACTTATAATCTTAAACTTAAGTTTACATAGAAATAAAATTAATATTTGAAACTTTGAAAAGTATAAAAAATGTTAATAAATTTCCCTAAAATAATACTTTAGAAATACATCTAACCAAAAAAATAATGCACTATCGTGAAATAAAACCTACAATGACTTACCACAACTTATTAATATAAAAATTATGTTTATAATTCTTTGTCCTTGGACCTTTCTATAAAACTTTCAAAATTTAAATTAAGGATTAAATCATGCTTGTGATCACCAGTTTGCATTAATAAGAGATCTTAAGGTCCTTATCGAGAATGTGAAATTTGGTACAATTTGAGTTTGTATGGACTACTAACTTTCTGAGCTATAAACCTCGCAAGTCTGTCTATCCATAAATTAATCTCAAACAAAATCTTTAAGACAAATTCCTGTGATGTTGCTTTACAATATAATATTTATATCAGGGAGTCTTCTTACAAAGGAACTAATAAAATAAATATATAAATGTGGTTTCACGTTTTTAGTATTAGGGTGTTGAATATGCTGAAGCGAATAATTTGATTTCTGCTAAAAAAGAATAAGAAAAGTAAAGAATACATCAGAGCTATCTTCTATGAGTTATTACAGTCGATTTGGTTGTACACTTTCGCCCTTTAGAGTTATTTTATCTTAATATTGATAATACCAGTCGAATCTAATTTATTACTTGGACAGATTGCCGGTATTATTGAGTTACTTTGACGCGGCCTCCGCAAAATTGTATTACTTATTGACGCTTAAAACAACGCCGTACAATCTGGAGGTAATGAAATTTTGTAAGAGATAATATCTTTATGTTGAAATAAGTAAACAAAAAAATATTTTTAATTATTTTTATTATCATTAAGTAATATTGTTTTAAGGCAATTTGGTACAGTTTCTCCGCTTTATACGTGAAAATATGTACACCTAAGAGTTTCCAAGAGACATATCCTGGGAAAATCCCATGATGACGTCGTTACATCACTCCCAAAAGACAATGATGCCCCAGAGCTAGAGTCACGACTTCAATTCCATAAACAATTTATGATCGGAGCGCAAAATAACAGAGTAGGGTTAGGATCAAGTAGGAAAGTCCAAGATACGGATATATTGAAGTCTTTTATTCGGCAAGACGAGAACGATAAATACAAGATCCATGCAATGAGTTTAGAAATGCAGAACGATTGGTTAGACATGGGAGATTTTTGCATTCCACTAGCACTAAAATGGCGCACCCTAATTCATGACTGGTCGCCAGCCTTGCTAAAATTTTATCTCAATGCGTTCCAGATGACTCTCCCAGATCAGAGTAATTTAGTAAGATGGGGTAAAGGTACCGAAAAAACTTGCTATATCTGCGGAAAGGCAGTTGGAACTGCCAAGCATTTGCTGGTGGGATGTAGGGTTCTCCTGGACAGCGGTCAATACTCGCGTCGTCACGATAGGGTTTTAGAGATCATACGTGAAGCGGTTAGTCTTTCGGTAGCCAGAGCGCAAAGGGAAATAACCACAAACGAGCGATCAATAGGTTTTGTGAGAGAGGGCACCAGGGCTATAAAATCAAACGTCAAGCCTTACTCTATCCTTAAAGCGGCTTCGGATTGGACTATCATGATGGATACGTATGAGAAACAATACAAAATCCCCGAGGATATTTGTGCGTCGGCCTCCAGACCAGACATATTTCTATATTCGCGTATTTTAAAGCGCGTTGTGATGATAGAGCTTACGGTGCCTTGGGAAACCAACATCCCCAAAGACCATGCCATCAAGGTCAATAAGTATTACGAGCTCACTAACGAACTAACTCGAAATAGGTTCGTCGTTGATTTGTACGCGGTAGAGGTGGGAGCGAGAGGTATAACAGCTAAATCTCTCTATAACCTACTAAAAGACTTGGGCCTGTCCAGAACTAACATTAATTCATTCTTAGAACGTACGTCGAAGGCAGCCCTAGTAGGTTCTTTTCAAATTTGGTTAGGTAGGGAGAGGAACTTGGACAGTGGAGGTGAGCGTATAACGCGCGTTAGTTAAGGGGCCCCTTAAACCTACACCTGGGTCGCAAGTCCCAGGCACTGTTGAAGCTCCTCTCCCTGCAACGCGATGGACCCGGCACCCGCACGGTGAATCCATCGAATGCTAAGAGGTTTCGTCTCTAAAATATGTGAAAATATAACAACCTTAGATTAACAATTTTATTGAACATTTTCACTGGGAAAAAAGGAGTTGATTATTCATCAAAATAATCTATTACAAAGTAAGCCAACTTTTTTTTTTTGGTAATATCCAATTTTTTAAATACTAAAGAATGATTCGTGCTTTACATACATAGATTTCGATACAAATTTTTGTATTATTTTAAGTTGTGCAACCAAGATTTACACTAAATTGTGATATCTATCTCTTACGGTCATTTCTTCTGTATTATATTATAATAGGATATTATCCACCGGGGACTTTGTACGTGTAAAATACACATGATTCAATGAATATTACATTATTTGCAGATTATATTAGTTGCCAGTTTAAAATTATTACATTTTTTAAATATTCGTGAAAAATAGCACATAACAAATGTTTAGGTCATAAATAATTAATGTTTGATTTCACCAACGAACAATTAGATTTGATCTGGTTTCATTACGATTTCTAATAACGTGTTATAAACGATAAATTATTAGATTATGTTTTACATATATAATAGACATGTACTGCTAATGAATCAAAAAAAAGACAAACAAAGTGTTTAGTTACACGCGAGACATCAATTAAGTAGTAATTATAGTTTGCACTAGATAGACCACGTTAATTATGCGAAAACACATCTCTCCTTCAAAATAATACAAAATAATCTGGCTATTGTTATCAATTATTAAATAATTTTTGGTTTCAAAATGTATAATATATTTGTACATTTAATGAAAATTTTATAATAAATAAAAAGAATTTATACTGATTTAACCAAAAGTTTAAACACTTTTTGTGATGTTAAGACACAGTTTTTGTTATTAACGAGGAAACATACTCTTGTTACATTTAAAACGACAAATATTTTTCTTGGCGTCATTGAAAAAACTGGATAAAAATATTATGTTAGCAACATTGCAATGTGACATTGACGGAACAGGCAACTTAAACATACATACATAACAAATAACACACTTCTAAAAGGTAATCAGAATTATCTCTTTCAATAAACATCAATGTTTATCAAGTTTTTAGTACACCTTTAGTTAAGTTGTCATCTATCGTGGTATAATGCTTGTGCTGAACATGCTTTGTAGAGGCTAATATAATTTTGTGTTTGCTTTTTTTTAATTTTAATTCGCAATCTAATTTAATCATTCTTAATAGTAAATTTAATAAGGCAAGCATTTTTATAAGAGTACTAACATCTAAGGAATTATCTCACACAGCCTAATTTTTTTTGATATCCTGTGGCGATTGAATCAATGATTTCATTTTATAATTTACGTTACCTGATTTTTACCGATATATAAATAGTAGGCAGTATTAAAACTAAAATACAAAGTCACAAGAAAAAAGTTGCATTCCATAAATTTGAAATGGATGCAATCAGTACTTTAATTGCAAAATTTTCATTTGAATTGCAATCACAGCCCGAAGATCGATTTATTTCTCGTTATAATTAAATCGTGCTTCAAACATTCGCATAGAGAAAACAGTGAAAATAATATATACTTGGGTACAATTTTAAGTTTTGTAAGTCAACATATAATTTGAGTGACTCCATATTCCAATCTCATACTTCCAATACATAGTAAGAATTACGATGTACACACGTATGCACGTATGTAATAATTTATAATAAGATTTTTTTTATGTCAACGGCGACAAACGAGCAGACGGCCTGCTAGATGGGCAGGAGTGACCATCGCCCATGGACATCCGCGACATAGATGTTGCAGATGCGTTGCAAACCTTAATTGTTGAGGAAAATGGAGGGGTGGGAATAGGAAAATAGCAGGAAAGGGAGGGAATGGGCAAAAGGCAACCGGCTCTCTCAAGCATCGGACGAAACACAGCCACTAAAAGCTACTTCACGCCGATCTCCTGTGAGAGGGTAGTACTTCCCCGGTCGAGCCAGCCCATATTCGAGCTGTAGTAACTTGGCTACAGCTAGGCTCTACCACATACAGATAGATAGAATTTTATAAAAAATGCATAATGACAACGATAGATACATATATTCAAAAAAGGGAATGAATAGGTTTGATTGGTTTGTAGCTTAGTATGATGTCATTATACACAACAGTGTAAAAAATTATAAAGATTTTTCTACCATCCAAAGGAGAATCTTTAAAGAAGTTAAAATCTAATTGCTTTTGCCTTCAAAATTTCATGAAGTTTAAAAGTGCGATTGAATGAACCACATTGCCCTTTTCTAACCATTTACGTGCTTTTGTATTATTTCTCAGAAAAAAAATTTTTTGCAGTTGGATAACAACTACGATATGTTTTCTATTTTTAAAGATATTTACAGCCACTGCCCATATAAAAAAAATTGAAGGCTTTTGATAAACTTAAAACCCTTGTATTCTAGACACAAAAGGTAAGAACAATAGAGTCAAACTATGGCCGTTGAATGTAAGTTAGAGAGTGCTTGGAATAGGTCAAGAGATAAACCAAAAACTCCAAAAGGCTGCAAATAACAATTTTAAAACAAGACAATATATAATAAACGTAATATAAAAGATTTCACTACGAAAAATAATACATAAGTGAATACATAAATACTAGTTCATATTTGGTGGATAATAAAGTTAAAATCAATTTTATTAATATACATATTTTTATATCCTAATAATACTTTAATGTGTTATTATTTGACCCAATGTAAAATAGATTAGATATTTAATGTTGTTATTGTAAAATCTAATTTTCCTATTTCTAATTCAATTTGCCTAATCGATATTGTCTTTAGTTTTGCAACTCAATTTTCTTGCAAGAAACCGGTGCTTTGAGGTAAACTCTGTTAGTTTAACAGATGAAGTATATGTTTATATACTTAATCATATATATATATATATATATATATATATATATAAATATATATGTATTAAGAATAATAATAATAATAATGCACTTCATGGCAGACACCCTAATGATCTCGAACAACCACATATTGACAAACTAGCTTCAAATAAATATCTGATTGTAGGCTCCCTATTCTCAGAAACAGAAGGTTTTATAATAGCTATACATTAACAAATTATCAGCACAAGCAATTATAGAAAACATATAATTAAAGATCCAACAATGGCAGACGATAGATGCAGGAAGTGCCACACCTTACCAGAAACGATACAATATGTAACAGGAGCCTGTCCGAATCTTACACAAACAGACTATACTCACAGACATAATCAAATAGCTAACATTATACACCAACAATTAGCCCTAAAACACAAGCTCATTCCAAACACGTACACTCCGTATTATAAATACACACCTAGCACAGTGTTAGAAAACGAAACACATAAACTATATTACGATCGCGCAATTTTGACTGATAGGACCATCTATTACAATCGGCCTGATATAGTGCTCAGAGATAAACACAATAAAATTACATTCTTAATTGACATTGCTGTACCTAACACTCACAATTTGCAAAAAACAATAGGGGAGAAAATTCATAAACACACCGACCGTAAAGACTAAGCATCTGGAAGCAAAATAAAGTCTATGTACCCATAGTCCTATCAACGACCGGCGTTATCTATCTATTACTTATTGGACTGAAACCCACTTCTTATATACAATACCAAAAAGCCGCTATACTGAACACATGTAGTTAATAATAGGATAGTTAGGAAATTTTTAGGATTAGATGAAACCTTTCCACAAACTTAAATCAATCTAACAGTTACCTCTACTTGACGCCGGTCCGTAAAGGTAACTTATATTCTACCGGTGTAAGCCGAGAAGACAAATATATATAAAAAATAATAATAATAATCATTTATTTCAGACCATATTGTAGATCCATATTGTGTCGGTACAAATTAAACTTAATAAATGAATTGGTTAGTAAATTTACAAAAGAAAAGCAATTTTATTTATGATACTTAACTAATTTTAAACAACACGTATATTTTACTTGACTACGTGGAGTAGTATCCAGTGTGCTAAAATTGGTGAATCCCAGCTATCCAACAATGCATGCAGGATTGTGTTGGGACTGTCCCGTACTCGTCGTAGTAAGGACGCGCAGCGTTTGCGCATGATGGAAGCAAAACCATCTGTGTGAGCCTCTGCGAACATAGCAGAGGCGCTGCAGTATCGCGGCAGCCCCATCAACATCCTGAACGCATTGTTGTATTGCACACTGTATGCCCTCCGTATGTATATAGTTAATGTATGGTTACATTAGGAACTATATTAAATAGTTCCTAATGTAAACTTTATGAAGAATTGCTTATATAATCATTTGTTATGCTTAACGTTAGTACGTTTCATAAGCTTATGAAGTGATTTACCCTAAAACTTATGATTTACTAAAGTTTATTTGAAAGAAAAAATAGCAGATAAGACAGAATAGTTTCGATTTCTATTTACTACAAGAAATTGATAGATAAAAACCGTGCTCATAAGAACCACACGTAGGGCAAGGCTAACTTTTCGTCACCAAAAGAAATCAGTTCATCTTGAATCCGTAGTTTTATTAAGTATACTTGAGTATATGGACTGTCTTCAATTGTTAGGTCCTTTAACCTTAAATTATTACAAAAGAAAGCTGAAATAGTAATCTCTTTTTCAGAGACCTGGTACTTTGAATATCTAGCGTTGCGATGCCCCAACTTCAAAACTGAAATGCACACATTTTATGTTGTGTCCTTTAGGCAGTTTTTATATAATCTAGGTTAACTATCTCTGATTATTATCTTTCCCAGTTCAATCGTCGCGTCAGAAACATATAACAACTCACAAAATTCAAAGTCAAATAACGTGGTAGTCATCAGTATAGGTGGAAAATTATTTCATTATGGTTTTATTAGTCCAAATAACATCACAGTACTAACGATATTTAACGGTATAAAGAGTTTGTAAAAAATATTTGGCCCCCCTAATAATCATAATATACATTTTAATTTGGACATAAATACATTTATGTAGCTGCGATATAACGATGTCGACTTTAATGGTTCAACATAGTTTAGTAGTAAATGGTAATACAGTTTAAAGAGTGAACTGGTGTGTAAAATGCATCTTTCCATAGAACTGAATACAATGCATTATGAATAGAGTAACTGAATAAAATATATTTTCTTTTATATCCTTTGTATGATTTCCAGCAACTATTCTTAAGCAATGTTTCATATTTCTTGAAAGTCTTAAATTTTAACGTTTTATACAACGTCAATTATAGCAACATATAAAGCTTCCAGAAACCCATTGAAAGTGCAACTTTGTGATTCAAATGTATTGCACTTATCTTATGCATACGATGGCCATAACTACATATAATTATGGAACTTAACTGGTTCTATATTACTTAACTGAAAATTTTAATACTCAAAATATAATATCTCTCTGCTTTTACGATATCTATATTTCTTTATCATTATCTTTATTACATGAAACATTTGGTAAAAATTAAAAATTAATATTATGAGTAAATGTATTTATGTTAAGAAATAACTAGTTTTGATAAATTATTAAATGAATTTATTTTAAAAATGCCCTCGCAATGAACCATATGCGCTTGAGCGAAGGAAAGGAAAGGAAAAAAAATATTTACAATTACAAAAATATTAATTTGTTATAGGCATACGCACTCATCTAATATATTTATCAAATGTTTTTATAACCTCAGTGACGTTAAGCCTTTTTCAATGTAATATTTTCTGAATCTGACAAAAGACTAATATGTTTTTAAATTCACGTTTTGTTAATCTCATAACAGAAGTGGTCTCAGGTTATTAATAGCCGTAATGGAAAAGCGCCATATAAGTCAATATCTGTTTGCATAAATTGCTTTATAAAAAAATAAATATGAAATAAAAATATTTATTTCATAAACTGTGCAATGTGTGTGCTTTTTTAGTTTTATTTCATGTATTTTCTTTTAATTTCTTTTTTCAACTATTCAAATTTGAAAATACGTCTCATAGAATTAAACAGTCTAACGCAAATGGCATTTGTGAATGTAGAATAAATGTAGAACATAACGATACAAAACAGTTGTAAGCATTAAGCAAAGGATGTCAACTTAACAATCAAGAGCGTTCCTTTGATCATTCTCTTTGTGTATCACAAAGCTCTAGGCAATGTAATAAATATGCTGAAGACATATCAAAACTTTGAAATAAAAGCTGTTTTAATTTACAAATATTTTTAGAAAGAGAAGAGAATAGTCGTAAAATGAATGAATGCAGTACATAAATTAAGAGTTGTAAAACACTCTCAAAGTTGGAACATGAAATTTGATATACCAGTCTTTTTGAAAATAAAAAATCTTTTTTTGTTTAATTTGTGTGAAAGTCAGAAGATCGAAAAAAGTGCAATAAAGAACCTTTGAAATCAATATCTGTAACCTCTTTGTAGGATGATTTGCAAATAATTTAGAATTCGTAAAACATGGATCGCTATTTTAAATTTTTAAGGAGGACTGTTGCACTAAAATTAAATGTTGCTATGAATGTGATATGTTTGTATATCTGGATAGTAATTACAACATGCTGCACCGGGTTTAATTTTATGAATTCATTCTTATTGTATATAGCACATTCAAGGAGAGCAGCTTTGGCCAGGTAAGCGCCAGTTTCTGTTTATAGTTGACAGCTCTGAACATAACCTGTGTAGTGTGTACTCGTAAGTGTACCTAGAGCGCTATGACAACGATGTGTAGACGATGAGGCTCCGAAACTGCTTAACTGAAATGTCGCTTATGTACATTCCACAATATATCTTTAATATTAATTTAAACAATATCGTAAATCTTAGTAAGATACTTAAACCTCCGTCCATTTTATGTTTCTTTTATCGATAAAGGTTTTTGGTTTCATACATATATCTTAATTTGGCGACTTTGATTTTTAATCAAAAATAAATTAATTTATGTTACTGTAATGCATGTAATGTATCGTTCTTATAATTGATGGTTTTGTATCGTTCTTATCATAGACCCAAATTTATGCAAAAAATTAAATGATCTCTTAATGAAGATTTTTGTCATATAACATTGAGCTAACAATAAAAGAGTTAAATCATATTATTGTATTTCTTTAGATGTGTACATACATCTATATATATAAAAATCAATGCCACTTTTCGTTGTAATTCCATAACTCAAGAACGGGCTCACCTATCCAAACCAAATGCTTAGGATTTGGTCGGCATATTTAGTAGATGGTTTATGTGAAGTTTGCACAAAATCGGTCGAGCGGTTCCTCATTTGTCACATTTTTTGTAATAAATGAATTCAATAGAAACTTTTTTCACAGAAACTTTTTTTAAGTTTTGTTGACAGGACAAGCACGTTGTTATGTCATTCATGCCGTCAATTCATTTTGGACGTGGTTTGATTAAATCATATTATCAGCGATAAATTTCTTTTCACATAATTGCATTTGCAGTGCATTCATACAAACGGTGAGTCCTGAATTTATGTATACTTTTCTAAGTTGCCGTATATGATTTCACATGGCATCATATGCGACAGCTTCTTGGGAATTTGTTTTTTTTTTTGTCTAATTTTTTTTTTCGATTTTTAAGCGAAAACATATGTGCATACGGGAAAAATACCACCAGCCAGACGAGCAAATATAGGTCGGCGAACGCGTAATGCAAATGATGTGGCATTACTAAGACGATCACAGACTGCAGATGAACGCGCACAAGCTAATGCATCGCAGCGTGAACGTAATGCACGCAATAGATTTGTTAACCCAGTACCTGTACTGAATCTTGCACGGCCATCACGAATACGTCGTGCTGTTTTGGCTGAAATGATGCGTGCTGCTTTTAATTACAACAGTCAGATTGATTATAGTATGTATGGATACATTGGAATGATGGACGCAATATGTCCACATTGTGATGCGGCTAACTTTCGAGGTGAAACACCCGGCATGTGTTGTGCTAATGGCAAAGTGAGATTGCCAGCATTAGAAACTCCACCCGAACCATTGTATTCATTTATTTTTGGGACATCGCAAGCGTCGAAGCACTTTCTGAGTCATATTCAACAATACAATTCGGCATTTCAAATGACTTCTTTTGGTGCAACTAAAATTATTAGAGATAATTTTATGCCGACGTTTAAGGTAAATACTTCAACAGGATTATTCCATGTTTGTATCAATCTGAAGCATAAAGTATATTTAAAAAAAAAAACTGATATAAGATTTACCTAAAATTGTATACATGTTACAGATTCAGGGCCAGATTTATCATCAAGCTGGTTCGTTATTGCCATACCCCGACGCTGATCATCAATTTTTGCAAATTTATTTTATTGGTGATGAAAATCGTGAATTAGATCAACGTTGTGCAATTGTTTCGAATACAAGACGAGAAATTATTCGTGAGCTACAAAGGTTTTTCCATCAGCATAACGCATTAGTTCAATTGTTTAAAATTGCTCTCGATCGTATGCCAACTGATAATCACAAAATCGTAATAAGAGCTGATAGAACACCTTTTGGAGAGCATGCAAGGCGATTTAATGCACCAACAATTGATGAGGTTGCAATTGTAATTCTTGGTGATCAGTTTCAATCCCGTGATATTGTACTTCATCGTAGAAATGAGCAATTGCAACGTGTTTCGGAACTTCATCGTAGTTACGATGCATTACAGTACCCAATATTGCATTGGAAAGGTGACGATGGTTACCATATCAATATACCAATGATTGATCCACGAACAGGTAAATAATTGACCTATTTTTAGTGTGTTGACATTTCATTTCTACAACTTTCTAAAGTCACATTTTGTAATTATTATCAGGTCTACATATACAGAAAAAAGTTAGTGCCATGAATTTTTATTCGTATCGATTGATGATTCGTCCACAAGAACAAAATTATATCTTAAAATGTGGTAAACTATATCATCAGTACATCGTTGATATGTATGCCAAAATAGAGACTGAACGTCTTAATTTTATTCGTTTCAACCAAGCAAAATTAAGATCCGAAGAATATATTCATTTGCAAGATGCGATAGCGAATGATGCTAATGTTAATGACATCGGACGTTTAACTATATTGCCATCTTCGTATATTGGTAGCCCACGGCATATGAACGAATATGCACAAGACGCAATGTCTTATGTACGAAAATACGGTCGACCGGATCTGTTCATTACATTTACATGTAATCCGCAGTGGGATGACATCAAGAACAATTTATTTGAAGGCCAGTCGACAACTGATCGTCATGACATTACAGCACGTGTTTTTCGGCGAAAATTGACAGCACTTATGGATTTAATTGTGAAATTAAGTGTATTTGGAGAGGTGCGTTGCCATATGTACTCAATCGAATGGCAAAAAAGGGGATTGCCGCACGCACATATATTAATTTGGCTGGTAAATAAAATAACTCCGGATCAAATCGATAACGTTATATCAGGTGAAATTCCTGATCAAACTGTTGATCCTGAGTTATTTGATGTTGTCGTTAAAAACATGATACATGGTCCGTGCGGTGAACTAAATATGAATTCGCCATGTATGATTGATGGAAAGTGTTCGAAACGATACCCAAGACAATTGACTTCAGACACAATAACGGGCAATGACGGATATCCGTTGTATAGACGTAGATCACCTAATGATAATGGCAAAACGGCAAACATTAGAATGCGTAACCAGGACGTTGAAGTTGATAATCGTTGGGTGGTTCCGTATTGTCCATTATTATCGAAAATATTCAAGGCTCATATAAATGTGGAGTATTGTAATTCAGTCAAATCCATTAAATATATTTGCAAGTATGTAAATAAAGGGAGCGATATGGCTGTTTTCGGTGTAGCTGGTGATAATAGAAATGATGAAATTACTCAGTATCAACTGGGGCGCTATATTAGTAGTAATGAAGCTGTCTGGAGGATTCTGTCGTTTCCAATGCACGAAAGACATCCTGTGGTTGTTCACTTAGCTGTGCATCTTGAGAATGGCCAACGTATTTATTTTAATGAAGCAAATGCATTGGAAAGAGCAGCACACCCACCAGCGACTACGTTGACAGCTTTTTTCAAATTATGCGAGACTGATACATTTGCTAGAAATTTGTTATATTCCGAAGTGCCTCAGTACTATACATGGAATGTGTCTTCAAAAAAATTTCAAAGACGTAAACAAGGAACAGCAGTCGATGGGCATTCAGGCATTTTCAAAACAGATGCAATTGGGAGAATGTATACAGTACATCCAAACAATGCTGAGTGTTTTTATTTGCGATTGCTATTAGTTAACGTCAATGGCCCAAAATCATTTCAAGAATTAAGAACAGTCGACGGTCATTTGTGTCAAACATATCGTGAAGCATGTCAACTCTTGCATTTGTTGGAGGATGATGCACATTGGGATTCAACACTTAATGACGCATCTACGTCAGCTCATCCACAACAAATACGAATGCTATTTGCCATTATATTATCGACATGTATGCCATCAAATCCACTTGAATTATGGAACAAATATAAAAATTATATGGCAGAAGATATTTTAATTCGTATGCGTCATCATGCAAGAAATCCTGATTTGTTGATTACCTTGGAAATGTGCAACGAAGCTTTGATAATAATTGAAGATATATGTCTAACGATTGCAAATAAAGCATTAGTACAATTGGGTATGACCGCACCAAATCGTCCCATGCATGATTTGTTTGATCGTGAATTGCAACGTGAGCAGGAATTCAACTGTAATGATTTGCGTTTATTTGTACAATCGAATATAACCAAATTAAATATTCAGCAAAAACATGTATATGATACAATCATGCAAGCCGTTTCCAATAATGCAGGTGGATTATATTTTTTGGATGCACCTGGTGGCACAGGTAAAACGTTCGTTATATCATTGATTTTAGCGACTATTCGATCAGATCAGAAAATTGCACTAGCACTTGCATCTTCGGGAATTGCTGCTACATTATTAGAAGGTGGTCGGACCGCACACTCTGCATTAAAATTGCCATTGAATGTACAGGTGATTGAAACTCCAACTTGCAATATATCGAGAAATTCTGCTATGGCAAAAGTTCTGCGATTAACGTCAATTATTTTATGGGATGAGTGTACAATGGCGAATAAAAAATCACTAGAAGCATTCAATCGAACAATGCAAGATTTACGTGGTAATCAACAGCTTTTTGGTGGTGCTTTGATATTACTTTCAGGGGATTTTCGTCAAACATTGCCTGTCATTCCTCGATCAACTCCTGCTGATGAAATAAATGCCTGCTTGAAGTCATCAGTTCTTTGGAGATATCTACAAAAATTGACACTAAACATTAATATGCGTGTTCACCTACAAAATGATCCAGCTGCCCATGAGTTCTCAAAACAATTGTTAGAAATTGGTGACGGCAAAATACAAATCGACAGAACCAACGGATTGATCGCTGTACCGAACAATTTTTGTACAATTGCGCAATCGATAGATGAATTGATTGAATGTGTTTTTCCGAATATTGTTCAGAATTACAGAAATCATGATTGGTTGACAGAACGCGCCATTTTAGCACCGAAAAACATTCATGTCAATGCAATTAATTTTCAAATTCAAGCGAAACTGCCAGGCGTAGTCACGAAATATAAATCAATTGACAGTGTTATGAATCAAGATGAGGCAATGAATTATCCAATTGAATTTTTAAATTCATTGGAGCCGGCTGGTATGCCACCGCATTGCTTGAATCTGAAAGTTGGTTCTTCGATTATATTATTGCGAAATATTAATCCACCAAAACTGTGTAACGGAACCAGATTGGCAGTGAAAAAGTTATTGCCAAATTTGATTGAAGCTACGATCTTAACTGGTAAATCAAAAGGAGAAGTTGTTTTGATACCGCGTATACCTATGATTCCAACTGATATGCCTTTTGAGTTCAAACGTTTACAATATCCTGTGCGTTTATCATTTGCGATGTCCATCAACAAGGCCCAAGGTCAAACACTTCACGTTTGTGGTGTGAATTTGGAGGAACATTGTTTTTCACATGGCCAGTTATATGTTGCCTGTTCCAGAGTCGGTACCCCCAGCCGTTTGTTTATTTATGCTCAAAATGGAAAAACAAAAAATATTGTTTATCCAAATGTTTTGGATTAAGTGTGTTGTAAATAGCTAGCAATTGATTTCGATTTTAAATAAAATATTTTTTTGATTAAATAAATGAATTTGATGTTCCGATTTGTTTATTTTATTTCACTTTATACGTAGCGAAGCACGTACCGGGCCGCTAGTTTTCTTATATTCTACAACTTCAAAATAAATCAAGAAAGTATTAATATTAGTACAGAAAGTTGTGAAAGTAGCAAGTTTTTTTACTAAAATCAAAAACAATACTTATGAGTGGGTTCAATTGAATTTTAGATAAATAAATAATGAAATTCAATCAAAGAAGGAATAGAGAAACGAAATGGAGAGTAGGGAATTATCAACTGTAGAATCAATAATACAATGATAGGCGCTCATGAATTGGTATTATAAAATATACCTGAACGATCATTTTAAATTAAACTACTACATATTTTGTAAATTTAAAGATTTCAGGTACATAATTAAATAATACAAGAAAATCTTCCTTAACCACTCGTTAGAATTTTATTATATTTTTAGAAGAATAAGACTGAGTTAAGTTTCTTTGAATCATGTTTATATACTCTTCTTTGTAAGTTTTACTAATACGATCACAGACTAACATTTTTTTGAAATGTTAAAAAGAAGTTTTTATTAATATCAAATAATAAATATTTATTAATGTTAAAAAAATATGACATTTTATATTAATAAATATATAATTAAATATTTTCTTTCAACAAATTAACATCTTTTACACAATATCTGTTTAAAGGCTGAATTTAAGGTAAACTATCTCTTTATATGAATCGATAGATTTTAATCATCCTGACAACTTAAAAAACAACCATATTTTATAACTTACTGACTAGAACTGTGTATACGGACCTTGAATGTACAACTCTTACAATAATTTACAAATTAAAACTAGTAGAAATTGAGGTCTTGTTAAAAAATATATACTTTTTTAACTATTATTTTCATATTTATGTAGTAGATTCTTTCTACTTTTTAGATTTATATATATTTATTCACCAGAATAGTATGAATATAATAGTACTATATTAAATAAAACTGCGAATATACTAATAAATATTCTAATTGTATATATTAAAACTCTTTCCACAACAGAACTTCATTACTTCCTTTGAAAATGATTAATTTATACTTTTTCAGAATATCCCTAGAATTGAGATTAAAAACGCTTGTTTCAAGCGTCACTGAGTAATTTAATTTAGTGGAGGTCGCGAGGCTATAATTTGATAATACGCGCAATCTATCTCAGTAACGAGAAAGATCAAGCAAAGATCAATATTCTACATGGCAAAAATATGACATAATATAAAATATATTTTGATAAAATTGTTATGATGCAAAGTTTGTAACGAAAATATGCTTTATACTTCCGCTTTTTTTTATAACTTTACTTTTATGTGAATGTTCAGTTACAATTCAATTTAAAAATCTTTAAGTGAACATCTCAAGACATATTGTTTATGATCTACGAGGAAGGTTGTGACAAGTATAGTGAAGAAAAAGAATCAATTTTTAATAACAGTTTTTGAATTGTCTTGTAAATATAAAAAGTGTTCGTGTTCTCGTAAGAATAAGAAATGGTCTTGTAAGTATGATAAAATAATTTATTATATCTACTTGCATTCTAATTTCCTTAGTTACAAAAACTTTATTATGTCGGACAATTACACATTAAATCTTAAATTTCAAGTCAGGAAAGTAAATTCATTATTGAAGATACAGTACTGATAAATCTCATTTATTGTACAAAAGATTTCGTCACATATAACAAGAGGACAGAGAAAAGTAATTATTACTTCATAGGCTCTAATGACTTTCAAAATCAGTTTAAAAATTTCTAAAAGCATCGGATTTCATAAAGAATACTAAATCAATATATTATTAAATAATATTTCATGATAATTGTGGCCATGAAGCCCATAAACTAAATATTGTTTTTAATCTAATTAATACATTACTTATTAATATAAGATAATTGAGTAGCATATATCTGAGCAATTTATAAGCATATAAAATAACTATTATACAAAAACTAAAGTAAAAATAACTAAAAATGAAAAACTCTTTTATATCAGCCCTATAGGGCTTGACATAATACGCAAATCTATCGAAAGATTATACTAAGCCTTAAGAATGAGATATCATAAAATTTATTCCAGAATATTATCTAAGATTTTTTTTATATGAGGCGATAGGTATTTTTCACGTTTTAATTTATTTATGAACATTATTATTTTATTATGGAGGGAAAATTTTTCATACATATATTTGCATCAAGATAAAGGAAAATGTTCCATTCTTCAAAATAATAACATATTTTGTCAAAAGATTTAATACGGGATTTGTAAACTTATTATCACAATCATGATTCATATTTGGGTACTGTTATTATTGAGAGAACATAGTGAAATGTCAACCAAAGCTAAGTTATCTTGTAAATGGGCTTACTTGCGTGACACAGTTCGCAATCATAGTATTCCTTTGATCACGTTCACAGAATGTAAATAGCTATTAGCTGTCAAGACAACGTTTCTCACTGTATTTTGTGTAAAGATTTAATTATTTATTACTTATTTCACTACAAATGTTTTATAAACTTGTATCTCATAAAGTAAGTATGAGGTTATCTTATAAGGTATGATCTAATTTATAAAGACAACTGTTTAAAATTTTTAGGTCATTCAAAGTATGATCAATTAAGTTAGTTGAAGCACTGCATTGTGCAATCATTATTTTATTATTTCATTACCGTCTGCCGTTTTGAACTTATTTTCATTCAAGCGAATCTCTAAGTAGTTGATGTCAAAAGCCATTTTGTCGTCTATAGCCTGTTTTATGAATCAAATTTGTATCTAAAAAAAAGACTTGGTCCACGATTTGGATAAAAAACATAATATAAAAATCAACAATGGGGGTTTTATTAAATCTCCTTTGAGGTTTAGAAATCTAATATCAAACGGATTTGCGTTTTCTTTTACGTCAAAAAATGCTGAATTAAGAGAGTCTTAGTCCTTTAATTTATTATAATCTCTTTACTGTATATTCGTTGAACTTATTTACGCTATTTGCATCCATATATTTTTAATTCCTTGAATTCATGGTTTACATTTAATAAAC
This sequence comes from Danaus chrysippus, assembly GCA_916720795.1. Classification (NCBI taxonomy): domain Eukaryota; kingdom Metazoa; phylum Arthropoda; class Insecta; order Lepidoptera; family Nymphalidae; genus Danaus; species Danaus chrysippus. Next base: position 1,979,407 of record CAKASE010000046.1, on the reverse strand, counting down.
TAAATTATGTTTTTTTTAGATTAACTATTACTCTGAAACTCGTGCAGTATTAAATAGAATTACAGGTCTCATTGATAATTTTAATTCCATTATAAATGCTATTGTAATAACTTGGTGTTTATATAAAGGTCAAAAGTTCAGATACTGGTGTCGAAATGAGAATGCGACCTTAATAACAACTTTGTACTCATCTAAACATTTCCAGCTTTTTTATATTTCTCTTCGTCAAGCTGAATCCGTATTCATGTGTAAGTTAATAATGAATTGAAACAAAACAATCAAAATTATAGAAAATGTAGATTAACCAATTATCACTAATTATTATTTGAAGAACGTTCATAACTACCTAAAGTTGCAATGAATTATTAAATTATTTTGTCTTTTATGACTAATGACCCATTTTGATTACCATATGGGTTTTCCAAGGTTTGTTACTCAATTTGACGGCATTTCTTTAAATTACAGCTTGATATATAGCTTGAAGGCTCATGAACACATTGAGTCATATGTGGTATTCTAATTCACTTTAGGCTACACATGGAGTCTAATTTAGTAAAAGAAAATATGGCACAATAAGTAAGAGTTCTACTTAAATACGCTCATAGCCAGAGCTAATGTAATACAATATAATACAATATTATATTTTCGCTTTAAAAAATATCCATATGATACTTTCCAATGAGGAAATACGACAAAGAATTCTTATCCTTAGATAATATTTGTACATCCAATAACTTTAATTTCACCGAGGTACTTACTTAAAGTATATATTTAATATTACAACTGATATCCACTCAAATTACACGTTAATGTTTAATAATAAAATCAAACAAATATAATGAAAACGGATAGTATCAAATACTATTACTTATATTTCTTTTATTTGAGCTGTAATGATATGAGTATATACTCAGCAATATATTTAGTATAATATACATAGTTTGAAGATAGATTAGTTTTCTTTTTATTGCCATGAATATAAAGTTCCTACACATAATAATTGGAACCATATCAACTATAAAAACCTTCAAGGTCTTATTTTTACGACTGTCTATACGTTATGACATCTGAAATGTGTATTAAGGGTTATATGAATTCCTTTTCCTTTTGCCATATAGTAAAAACTGTTATTTCATAAAGTGGTGTTTACTTTATACTGGTTAAAAAAATAACTCTTCTGAAATTGCCCTTGTAGGAACAATTACAGCTATCTTCACTCAATTAGCTGGATGAAGGAGTGTTACCATAACCTATTTGGAGCTACAGCTATTTGATCTGAACTATGTTTTGACAGACACAACTATTTTTATACGATTGTGGGATTTGGAGATAAAAAAATATCAAACTATATGGTTACTTACAATGTAAATAGAAAAATTCATTTTAAATTTCATATGTGGCTTATTCGCCATTAAACTCTTCATCTAATTCTACTAATATTTATAAAACACACAAAAGAGACCCACGATTTGATTTTTTTATATTTTTCAGCACTTTTTGAAGAAATGACAATTTACCTTCATTGTCATTTCTTCTGCAATTCCAAAAAATATGTAAATCAATCTATGTATTATTATAAGTATAAATAAATAAACAGAATATATAAATCATAAGAAGGATCTCAAAAAGTCAGGTTTATGAGAAGTGTCATATAATTATAAAAATTATACATTTTATAATCTTCATAATTATATGCGTATGTAAAGATTTCAAACTGTATATAAAAGTCATATGTAATACAATAAAATATAAAGACAGTATAGTATGACCAAGGCAATTAAAGTTAATACATTGAAGGAGACAATCATCTTAAGGAAAATTGTCATAAAAACAATAATTAACTAAAGTGGATGATAAAATAAATTGTAAGTTTGCAGATAAATGTCGAGCACTCTATAGCTTATATGAGCTACAAAGCAAAGCAATATATAGCCTTTTTTATTTATATATACGTAATTATTTTAGAAAAACACTTTTTGTATATATATTTTTTAATAATTGATTCTAGACCTTTGCCCTAATTTTATAATTACCCTATCCTTTCTTCTCTTTGGATGTGTTAGTTGAAAACCTTTTCGAGTGGTTTGTCATGTTTTTGTAACATGGGTTCTGTAAAAACCAATGAGCAGTACCCGGTTGACCACCCATTGCTAATGCGATAGGAATGTTACTTAACAAAGAAAAACATTTACGATTAGAAATAGTTTTGCTGTGAAATTCTAGGAAATTAGGAAAATTTGTATAGCCTTTAAAGTAACTAAATAGGATTAAGTTTACGTTTTTTCTGTGTAGATTTGTCAGTTAATCTGTTATCCGCCTTGTTACAGATTTGAGCATATCCTGTTAAACTTGCCTTAAGTTATTTCTCAAATGCCTGTTGTTTTTTGTCTATTCCCAAAAAGCAAAAATGTGATGTGGTTAAATAGAATGCTAATGTTAACTTCCTTTGTTTTCTTAGTAACGCGTCAAAAGTGTGGTTAATAAAACAATAGCAGGTAACTTTAGTTTCAATTTATTAAAGCTTTTTTATTTTTTATTTTATTAAAAGAACATTAACCAGCACAGCAAAGTAGTGTTAAAAAAGTCAGAAGGACAAGAAATGAATGGAAAATCCAGCAAAAGTATAGAAGTAGCAAGCATGCACCAAAATTTTCGACTAGCAATCCGTTGGCATCTTGTTAGTATACGTATTGGGATGGATCTAATTTAGGATAACCTCGAGCGAGAAATTCGAAGACAAAAGGTAATTATTGGCATCCTGTCACACAGTTTATCGAAATAAATCCCACTATACATCCACTATTAATCCAGAGGGTGTCCTGCTAAGTATTTTTCCGATATTTGGTATTGGGCATACGGGTACGCGACCCCGGATCCTCGAGCCACCACTTTCATACCCCTATCTCCAGCCCATGAAGGTGGTGTCCTGTACCTTCGCCCCATTCCCATTCCTTACCTCTTTCTCCTCCCCCTCTCTATCTTTATCCTTTCCTGGTTTTACCCGTTTGACGGGGTTTTGGAGGTCAGACGGCAGTCGCTCCCGTAAAACCACTCCTCGCCACTCAAATGGACAAGGAAAAGGAAAAAGAACTGGGTATGGTTAGGGCGTCGCCGATAAACGACGCGCAGGCACATCGCCCTAAACCTGCGATAAGTGGGCAAGGGCTACCGTGTCAAGTACGGGCACGGCTAAAGACGTCAGTACCCAATCGGAAACTCCGCTTTGCAACATGGAATATTGGCTCTCTAACCGGACGATGCAGAGAACTCGCAGATGTACTCATGAGACGTCGGGTCCAGTGTGCATTCCTTCAGGAAACTCGCTGGAAGGGCAATAAGTCTCGCAACATCGGGCAGGGTTACCGGCTGATATACACTGGGTCACCTTCAGGTAAAGCTGGTGTAGCGGTAGTGCTATCTGAAGAGCTTCAGAATGGTCTTCTTGAAGTCGACCGTCGCTGCGACCGCCTGATGCGGGTGCGGGTATTGATCGAGGGAGTCATAACTAACTTAATCAGTGCCTATACTCCTCAGGCGGGATGTAGCGAGTCAGAAAAAGAGTCATTCTGGGAGCAATTTGAAGAGGTTCTACGCGCTATTCCAGCTGCTGAAGTAATCATAGTTGGGGGGGACTTAAATGGCCACGTAGGTAGGGCTGCGGATACGTACGAGCGTGTACACGGTGGTTTTGGTTATGGTCGCCGCAATGCAGAGGGAGAAACCATTCTCAGAACCTGTATTGCGTCTGACTTGGCCGTCGTGAACACGTTCTTCCAAAAGACTCCGCAACACCTTATCACGTATAAAAGCGGGTCCCATTCTACCCAAATAGATTATATGCTGACCAGACGGTGTCATATCGGCAAGGTGACTAACTGTAAAGTCATTCCTGGTGAAAGCCTGACGGCCCAACATCGTCTTCTTGTCATGGACTTTGTCGTTACCCCGAAAAAGAAAGTAGCCGAGAAACGTGAGCCTCGGATCAGGTGGTGGTTGCTGAAAGGAACGATGCAGACCAACTTTCGGGCAGCGGTTGAGAGTCAAAATCTGTTGACCCATACCGAATCTGCTCAGGAAGCTTGGGATCGAGCGCAGTCAGCAATTATCACAGCAGGCAAACGAGTTTTAGGTCTTTCTAGGGGGGGACGGGTCATTGATAGGGAGACGTGGTGGTGGAATGACGAAGTGCAGGAGGTGATTCGCAACAAAAAGACTGCCTTTAAGAAGTGGCAGCAATCACGCTCTCCTGAAGACAGACTAGAGTACATAGCAGCGAAACGTGCCAGTAAAAGGGCTGTTGCCAGAGCCCGCAGTGACAGGTTATCACCGTTATATGATACACTTGAAACTGCGGAGGGGCAGAAGCTCATTTACAAATTGGCTCGAGCTCGGGATAAAGCGACGCAAGATATCTCAAAATGTCTTTGCGTCAAAGATTCCCAGGGCACACTGCTGTGTAATCATGCCTCTGTGAAGGAGAGATGGAGATGCTACTTCAAGGAGTTGCTAAATACCCAGCACCCGTGCAGTCTTCCTACCGAACCACCTCCTAATCTTGGACTTATTGCCCCGATAACACCTGATGAAACTCGGAATTGTCTTCGACGCATGAAGAATCGGAAAGCGGTGGGACCTGACAATATCCCGATCGAAGCGTGGAAATCATTGGGCTCTCTTGGTGTGCTCATACTGACGGACCTTTTCAACCGCATCTTGAACACTGGGACTATGCCACATCAGTGGCGTTATAGCTTCATTACCCCCATTTACAAAGGCAGGGGCAGTGTTCAGGATTGCGGTAGTTATAGAGGCGTCAAGATCATGAGTCACACCATGAAGCTCTTTGAGCGCATGATCGACCTCAGGCTCCGCCGAGAGTGTACTGTCTCGGAGTGTCAATATGGATTTCAGCCTGGATCGGGCACCTTGGACGCCATTTTTGCCATCAGAACCCTGATGGAGGCATACAGGGAAAAAAGGAGAGCTCTGCATATCGCATTCCTTGATCTGCAGAAGGCCTTTGACTGTGTGCCTCGTCAATGTATCTGGTGGGCTTTGCGAACCAAAGGGATCCCTGAGGCCTATATTGACATCATCAGAGACATGTACCGCGATTCCGTTTCCATGGTTAGGACTGCTGTTGGCGATACAAAACCCTTCCCGATCTCAGTAGGGGTGCACCAAGGCTCGGCTCTTAGCCCGTTCTTGTTCAATGTAGTGCTGGACACCGTCTCGGCTAACATCCAGGACCAGCCTCCATGGCTGATGATGTATGCCGATGACATAGCGCTCATTGACGAGGACCGGCTGACGCTGGAGCGGAGAGTGAACCTTTGGAAGGGTGCGCTTGAGAACGGTGGTCTCAAACTAAATGTGTCGAAGACCGAGTACATGGCTTGCGGGAGCCCGGACTCTTGCACCATCCATATAGGTCCTGAACCAGCCGTTAAGTCGGAAAAGTTCAGGTACCTTGGATCTATTCTGCATGAGTCCGGAGGCATCGATCACGATGTCCAAGCCCGGATCAGCGCTGCTTGGGCGAAATGGCGTGAGGTCACAGGTGTGGTCTGCGACCGCAGAATACCGCCCAAGCTCAAGGGACTAATATATAAGAGCATAATCCGACCGGTTCTCTTATATGGCAGCGAATGTTGGCCAGTACTGTCCAGGCACACTCAGGAGCTTCACGTCACGGAGATGAAGATGCTGAGGTGGATGTGTGGCGTTACGCGGGCTGACCGCATACGTAACACATTCATCCGAGGTAGTCTTGGAGTCCGTGACGTAGCGGATAAGCTTGAGGAGAGTCGCCTGAGATGGTATGGCCACGTTGCACGCCGGCCTGAGAACTACGTCGGGAGGATTTGCCTTGATATGTGTGTCCCTGGAGCGAGACCCCCAGGACGCCCAAAGAAGCGATGGCTGGACATCGTGAAGCAGGATATGAGAGCCAATAGATTAACCACCGAGGATGCACAAGACCGTGCAAAGTGGAGGCGTCTATGTTGGAAGGCAGACCCTGGCTAGGGCTGGGAAGATGCCAGGAAGAAGAAGAAGACAGACGGCAGTATACATACCGAGAAAGAAAATCACTTCTGCAACTTGATGGTTCAATAACATCTACAACAGCAGTAAGTGACCAACAGGTGCGCTGTATGGGTAACTTACCACACATATGGGTAACTTGTTTTCACTGAACAATTAGACCGCGATTCAAGTATTGTATGCATCTTCTTTGACAATTTTGTGTTCTCTACAAGCCGTTTTCGTTTGATAACAGTAACTCGTCAGTTTGAAATTAAATTTGAGACAAAGCTACATATGTATGTATATGAGTACGATAAATTAATTTTACACAATCTATCTAAGTCTGCTGACTTTTATTGTTACACGCAACGTAAGCTTCGAAGCTTTTATCTAGATCTTCTGTCGTTTGTACGATCCACACTCACGCACAAGCCCGACAGACCCGAATCTTCAAACGCGAGGAAATTGCGATAGTCATCCAAGTCTTGTATACATGGATACGCTACATTAAACTGGAGGCATAGAACGTCAGTGAGGACTGGAGCAATTGTTTTTTATTTTAGTCACTGTTCAAAAGAAAACATCTTCCTTGAGAACCTTATCCATATTATCTTGTGGATGGATCATGATGAGTCTATTTTATAAACACTGACTTACTTCAAAGTACAATTATAAACTGCCAATAAACTATGTGAAACAAATAAACAAAAACAGGTGCTATGAAACAGTGGGGTAAATAAACTTATATCTAAAAGTGAACCCTCCTGAAAGTAGATATAAGAATCATACCGAATTAATCAACTTTAAAAATACGATGTTTTAAATTCATCAAGGAAAATACCTCATTAACAATAACTCTACTAATCTATGATTTTTCTTTTGGGATGGAAAAAATATATAAAAGATTTGGATTTGAGAAATTAGTGGGTCAATAATTCACATCAGTGTCAACATAATTTAATTATATTTCAAAATCTACATTAGTCGTACTCAATTTGGAACTCACATAAAAAGAATTAAAGTGATTGAAACCCTTTTATCTTCATCACTAATCGATCTAAATTTAATAATCACATAAGAAAATTTTGTAAATTGTATTAATTCATTAAATATGGTCAGAATATTTGTAGGAAAGTTTAACTGACGGTGAAAATAAACAAAACAAAAGACTGTTATCTCGTTACAGATCTGTTAGAGACAAAATGTAATTTCCCGCTCTTTGTGATAATTACTTAACATTGTCAACCTAATAGTATTCTAAACGTGGTTGTTGTGTTTATTTATAAAACGGTTAATTAGATTTGTTTTAAATGTCATGACATCACAACGTTTTAATTACTTCTACATATTATTAGATTATTGAACACTTAGAGTGAGATAAGCAAACAATATTATTATATGTTATACATCGAGAATACGTTACATATACACAGGAGTATGTGTTACTTATTTATATAACGCAATATAGTTATTGTGTCAAATTTCTGATTTCAGGAAAAGTTTGTATAACCAATTAAATTAAAATATATATTATAATCCATTTTTATTTCAACGTCTAAGAGAAGTCTTAGAAGAGAAGAACAAGAAGTTGTTTAGGCTTTATGACATATTTATATATCCTTAATGGTCGTAACTCTGACGGCAACTACAGATAGAGGGGGAGACTATAAAAATATTTTTTCAAAGTTTTTTAGCGTGATATTCATATATTTAACTATATCGTGCATCCAAAAAGATACAAGGATATTATTTGATATAGTTTGTTAAAATAAATTTAAAAGTAGTTTTAAAATATAAATACCTTGCGATATTAAAATATCTGAATATATTTTACCATTCAAGAAAATAAGGAACGAAGTGTACTCAAAGCACATCATTTTTTTTTGGAAGGCAACTCGTTATAAACTCACATATACAGTACCATCTATGAAACAATATATGAAGGAAAAATAAAATATATAATTTAGAGACCAATATAAATGTCTCTATAATAACTGACACAAATCATGTTGTATTTCAGACCCCAATTGACCACGTTTATTCAAATATTTTAAAATTGAACCAATGGCGTTTATTTTTTGGTTTACCTTTGCTCCTTTAATTCTCTTTAGTTTTCTGGCAACTGCGAAATGTTAGTTTATTGCCAAAACAAATGTAATTATTCTTTACTTTAATCTTTTAAGAAGTATATTTGTTTTTTTGGTAAGAAAAATTTAGTTATATTTCGGAGAAAGAATTTTGTTACTTTTATATACAAAGTCGATGAAATAAAACGGATATCAAATTTTTGTTGTTCCTTATTTAAAGACATTTAAATATCACTATGTTCTTTTCTTTTTCTACCTACGTATTTTTGGAATACATTTTGATTTTTAGCCCGACATTTTGATATCTTTGCAGTAACCTTCTTCATGAGAACAGGAAATAACAAACTCTTTCAAAGTGTTAACCAAATGAACGAGAACTGAATCCGAAAATATAGTACATACTATCTGATTCCTTGTATAAAGAATTTCATTTTTGATATAAATTTTTTGCTTGAGAAGGAAAAACGTGCAATAATATTTATTTATCTCTCAAAATATGATTAAAATTTAGTTGAAAAATGAGCATGGACATACACAATTCTTATATAAGTTGAGGGAAATTTTAAGCAGGTGAAGCTTTAATATGGATATTTTAGAAAATTGGATTTTTCATATGCATATTATTTGTTAATACGTGGTAGCTACGGTTATTTGATGGATGTTTAAAAAATTGTGATTTTTTAGATGATTGTTAACACATAGATGATGGATTTCTCATAAGTAAGTCTCATTTGTGATTGGTGCAACATCGCTTGTTTTGTAGTTATAGCGTTTGTCGTGAACTAATGCCTCGGTTTACTTATAAAGCTTTTGAAACATCGATATGATGTTTGTTTATGGGAATTGTCACGGTGCACTCCATACTGAGAATGGTATGGGTACTCTCATTACAGTCCAACAAAGAACTGTGTTATCATATATAAAATATTATATGAAAATCAACTTCTAAAGCTAGTCTCAAACGATATATATGCAAATAAGCTTGAGTAGGGCAGCTTGCAATTAACAAATATCTTATAGAATTATTTGTGATGTCTTAAAATATAATAAAAAGGGAGTTTTTTATTGTTTAACACAATTGCGAAATAATTGTATCATACGTGTCCAATGTCCATACTCCCGAATCAATCACGCTGTTGCCGCGTAATCACAGGTCAGCTATTTGATAATATGTATTTACAAGGGCATTAAGATTGATTGATGGACGTCTCGAAATACTCCTAAGTACTGACATGGTAATTGTTATATACTATATACAGATAGAGATGAATCTATTAATTGCATTCATCATATTGTATTGTATTGTATTGTATTGTATTCAATTCTATATTTATTCTACTACTAAATCGATAATTAATTAACAAATATCAACATTTGTTTAAAGTAGGTTTGTTTGTTGCCAAAGATTCCAAAATACCCAAAATTCAATTGCTTCTACCGGTCTCATATGTTTCAAACCTCGTGTGATTTGAAAAATGTAGTTAATTCATTCAATTAAAATTTTATTCATAAATCATTTTGCTTACTTCTTAAACACTTTTGCTATTTAATGTTTTATTTCACGTTTATTTGACAAGGTAACTGAAAACAAAATATTTTCTGAACTATTCAATATAAAACATAATTTCTTTAACAAAATTATGACGTTTAGAGTAAAAATTTTTTTTTCAATTTTTATATTAGAAAATGTTCTCCCTGTTTTACCCATAAATATTAACTAAATATGTGGTGCTGCAATTGAAAACAAGACGCTTCATTATATTTTATCGTGTAAAATCAAACCAGTGAATTCTATAGGACGCAAATTTTAAAGATATGACTTTACATAAAGGTACGCAACACGTGTAAGAAGAGCATACTAATGGGCTTCTAAATGTTTCCAAAGTATTATCCTTGCTATACTAATTAGCCTTTGATAATGTCTTGACACGTGGAACTTGGAACTTAATATTTACTCTTACGAATGTTTTATTATGACATAAATTCCGAGTTAAAGATCATAATTTTTGTTTGTTATATTCATACTTTTTAATTTTTTTATTACTGTTAAATTTGTGCTGATTTTTGTGACTGAATAGTGACTGTCTGTATAGTTCCGTATAGATACGTTTAGACTATATTTTAGACAGATAATTAATTGAAAGTAGACATAAAGTCTTTATATATGAGTGCGCTTGTCTGTTATTGCAAAAGTTATTGTGAAACTACATACATATTTACGATGCTTTTACATCAAATTTGTAAATACTGCCCAAGCATATAGTGTTGTGTAAAAGGTTTGAAAGGGTTTCATATTTTAAAACAATGCACCGTATTTGAGTTCACATAATGAGTTCTACGCAGAGCAACGAGATCAGAAAAACACTTAGTAGAAATTCTACTACAGTTGTGAAATATTTAATTTTTATCCAGTTGTTGCAAATACTAAATAAAAAAGTCACAAAACAAGAGTCACGACCTTTATCCGAGTTGACCGAGCGTCACTAACTAGTTTTCATACCTATAGACGACAAAAGGTTAAAACAATTGTTTAGATATACCACTGGGATCGAGAAGGAAAGAATGAACTTGCCGTTTATTACTTAATAAAAAACCAATATAAAAAAGTGACACGTATAACACTTACTTAGAATTTTGAAGCTGTTTATTTTGAAGATGTCATTTGATATTATTGAGTAAAGCGAGTAAAGAGAGCAAAACGCTAAACTGGCGACTGAGGTCATTCATCCACCGAGACGATCTCAGCAACCGAATGTCCGATAAAGTCGAGGTTTTTTTATTGTTATTTAGTGTTGTTCTCATAGAAACAAATTGATTTTTATCACTGGAAAACGGAACTTATTACTAAAAAAAGCGGTTTGGTACCTAAACGCTGAGTTGCTTCATTCAACTTGCATCTCCTAGTATTAATAAATTATATTTGTTGAATTTTTTAAATAATAATAAAATTCCACATATTTTTGCTCTCATAGATTCTATAGCTATATTTATTCATTTTGCAAAACTCATTACAGAGTATTTAGAGCAGCGAGATTTGAAACCACTTATGACAAAAGAAAATGAAACTTAACTAAATCTCTTAAATAATTAAAATTTTTGGATCTTCTCTCAGCATTATAAAAAACGTTAAATTTTAAATGAAAATACATTACATAGAAATATACATTATAGAGAATTTAATAAGTTTTAGTATGTATATATATATACATATATTATATTATTTTATTTTGTATTCCGTTTTATTGTATATGAGGGCGAATTAATTTAAAAAATCACTAGTGAACTTGAAAATACATAAGAATGTAAAATCAAAAATTATTTCTTATTTTTTCAAATAGAAGAATATTTTCGGACATAGTTTAGGTTTTCTAATTACGAAGTCTTGTTAGTAGCTAAGCGACACCAAAAAATATTCCATATAAAGAAACAGACTAACAAAGTAAACAAATACAAACAAAGTAGCATACAAACAATATTTTCTTTATGATCACCTTTAGTACGTACAAAACAAACTATTATGGTCAATTCAATTTATTTTTTTCATATAAAAAATAAACCAATTTTGGACAATTGTGGGTTCCCTTAATCCGTACGAAACAAATTGTATTGAAAAGTGTTATTGATACAAATGTGTTTTCATTTAACAGAAAAAAATAATGATATCATTCAGGTTTCTGCGTTAATTACTTTATTCTTTTATTAGTACGCTTGATCTTTAACGTGAAGGTTAGTTACAAAAATTCATAGAAGAAAGATGAATGTATTTGAGATTTTTCTTTTTTAAAGTCAATTCAATTTTAATCTTTAGTTTTATTTTATATAAAATTGTTATTGTATAAAGAAAGTTTTTAAAAAATTAATACTCATTACTCATATTACTCCATAATGGGAGATAATAAAACCAATTCACATAGAAATTTATTACTAACAAAATAGAAAAATGTCAAAGTTGACAAAAATTAAATAATTTTTTTTTTCAGCTAGGGACTCTGTGTAACATGTGAAGAACATTCTTATCGAAATCTTTTCCATACTATATTAATAGGTATGTATATTTCTCTGTACGAGGTACAATATACTAGAGGTAATGAATGACCTTAAATCTCAACAACTGTTGTTAAAAGTTAATTTATTAAATTGAACATTATAAGAAATGGAACGATAACATTTATAATTATAGAGACAAAAACACATCGTTTTTCACTTTCTACAACCTTTTAGTGGGACATTATTCTTTATATTCACAGTTTTTAACCTCTTTTAATTTGTTTTTCATAGCTACATATAAATTTCTCCAAATTTCAAAGTAGATTTTCATTCTCAATTTTTATTTATTTATGGTAACTCAATCATTATAAAATTCGGAATCTAAATATTTGCAACACAAGCACGTATTGAAGCTTTCATAAAAAAGACAGAGTAGCTTACGAAAAATCCATGTTTTTTCGTGTTTAGATGAATACAAATTTATTCTAATAGGTTTATTATTTCACCATTATTACTTTCCTTGTTTTACGAAAGCATTGAATGTTTATGTCTATCCTACATAAAGTTTCTTGTTGTTATTTTTTATCTATCAAATATGGATTATTTTTATAACTACAATGAAATCAAATAGACATCGTTTAATAAGATTTGCTATTATCCAATATAATATCCATCGTATGACTGTTACCTCTTATCTAATACTGAAAAATAAATTATAAATCACACATCAATTAATGATTATTTTTAAACTGTTAAAAAAATTATAATAATATAAGTCAGTGGTGGCCTAGCGGTTAAAAGGCCCGCCTCTCATGCACGAGGGCGCGGGTTCGATCCTGGCCCAGGTAAGTACCAATGTGATTTTTCTGAGTCATATGTACTTTCTAATAGTATTTAGACATCACTGACATACGGCGAAGGAAAACTATAAGTTTGTTAAGGAAAACTATAAACTATTAGAAAAATTATAAGTTTGAAATCACCAACCCGTCTTGAGCAAGCGTGGTGATTAATACTCAAACCTTCTCCATGTGAGAAAGAGGCCTTGCTCATCAATGGGCTTCTGATAGGCTGATGACGACTGATTAATGAATTTCCGCAGAGGTTTAATGTCAGGCAGGCTGCTGGTCGTAAAAACAATTAGCCAAAACTATTTACAACATATTCTGTGGAAGAGTAGAACATGTTGTGCTGACCCTACATAAAGTGGGATCACGGCAGGAAAAAAAAATTAAATGATACTTTATATTGAAGCTTTGATTTTATCCTATTAAAGGTGATAAATATCTAACATCTGTTTGTAGGCTTTGTCAATGGCTCTAACACGAACTCAAACACAAAGTATATTCGATGAGAAGTAACTCAATTACAATCAACTTTGTAATTCGTTATTTACGTGACTTAGGCACCTACAAGTTCTTAGAATTCAATTAAACTTTGAAAGGTCTCTAAACCATTGTGACAACTTATATATAAATATTAATTATAACTTGTGTTTAATTAATTTTCTTAAAAAATATAATTGCAAATATTGTAATATGTTTTACGTATATATATTTTTTTACTTGTATTGTCATTTCATTAAGTAGGATAAGTAATTTGATACTCTTTAGAAGCATCACGAAAGCTAACTAAACCACGTCCCAGATGTATACATTACAGTAGTATTGAGAAAACCTTTAGAAACAGTTTAATCCCCTTCATGGACAGAAGATAAACAAACAAAACATTCATACTCGTTGGAGCACGTGCATGTACTGATGTTGGCAACGTGCAACTTACTTAAACGTTTTAGAATACTAGCTGACATTTAAATTTGACATTTTATTTTAATGACACGGTAATAAATATTTTGAAAGAATATTAGTAAAAAAAAGAGTTTTTCTCCACACAGTACTCAAGTGTATAATATAGTATAATGCGTCCAACAAATCAAAACGTTGAAATTTCATTCCAGTGCGAATAAAGACGTATAAGCTAAATATATATATATATGAATAGGTATAAATTTAACAGTTAAAATAACATTTATTTCGAAGGTATACGAGTTTCAAAGAAAGCATTTATTGATAAAATCAATACATCATTAAAATTTTGGATCGGAATATTCTTTAAAAAAATTCTACGAATGTACAAATATTTTCTCCACAATTTTGAAACTTACTCGATAAATCATCTCTAACCAATATGCTGTAGATTGGTTTCATCTAAATAGATAACAAAAAACAAAAGACAGAAAGGTCAGCTATAAACAAGCAATCTTGAATGATTGAACAATATTCTTAGAAGGATTTTTTTTGTTTTGCAATAAATTTCAAAGATATTGAACTATTCACTGGAAGGGCACATCAGCCAGATTCTTGACTGATTACTTCTTTGTTTTAATAATTAAATATTGACTAACAGTAATAAAGCAAATATTCTTATTATTAATAAGAATTACAGTTTAGAACACTTTCCATTATACAGGCGATAGAAAATTTACAGAGAATAAGATTTTGAAACCTGAATGATCAATACAACCTGTAAGAGCTTGATCATTGATGATTAATTCTCACACGTTTTTAAACGAAGTCAAAATGTTTACCGATAAAAAATACTTCGTATACTGCAATAGAAGATCAGCATGTTGAAAATTTATTTAGAGATTATTATATGTACGAAATAGTATTCATCTCCCAGGATCAAAGACGTTTAAATTATTCCGTCATACAAAAGAAATTATTAAAAATTTACTATCACACTATAACTAAAATTAAAAGCATACAGTATTTTATAATATATGTAAGTGATCGACTTCTTAAGATGGTATTTTACTTAACCACTTCTCCATTTATTATGTAATGTCAAAATATGAATGCTATAAAAACATGTAACATGGTTTTTACGATTTAGTATACAAAATAAAATTTCAAAAATCGGTATTAGGGTAGGTACCAGTGGAAAAAAAGTGTGGTCAATAAAATTTTTTCTACGTGCGTATTATAAATTAACCTTTTTAATTACATTACTACACTCTTTACATTTAACAATTCCAAATTTTAATTCATACATTATTTTATAGTTCGAAACTACATACTTTCATCAGTAGACATTTAAATTCAATATGTCCATGTTATAAATGGAACACCAATATAAAACTTGTACATAAATAAATTAAAGCCTAGAAATAAATTGCAAATAATTTCTCTCATAAGTTGCTACGCCGACTGAATGTTTCGCATTTTAAATGAAGTCACGTTTTGTTAACATATCTTCAATGTCGGGAAATTGTTGTGCAATGGAATTATTGAGAGGTATTGATTATATAATAAAATTTAAAAGTTCGCCCTCGTAATAAGAGAAAATAATCGCTTTAAAATATATTGTATCTTAAAACAAGATAGCAATAGCTAACGTTAGGGAAAATAACAAAATTTAATAAAACGCTTTAAATTAATAGTAAAGAAGCCATTTCTGGTAAGAAACGACGTCCACAATTCCACAGCATTACCTTAACGTAATGAAAGGCCGTTTTTCTTCTGTTATGGTGACACAAAGCAGATTTGCCTAAACTAATAGCCTTTATTAAATGGTAAAAGCATACATTTATTTTCTTTTAAGTCTTCGTTTTAACCACATGAGGGAATATATTAATGATCCAAACATAATTAAGTTTGTTGCTTATTTTTCATATACTTTTTATTTTACACTTTTAAGTACATAATTCATGAATATAAAAATTTTATGTAACAACTTTGTAAGAAATATAAACGTCTGAAGTAAATTTATTGAGTTAGAACATTAACGACATTCCGTTAAAAAATTCAATAACTTATTTTATTGCTCTATTTAATGAATTTTTGTCTAAAAATATAATACAATTAAAACCTTGTCCATTATAATGGTTAATGTTGGATAAGACAGAAATTCATCATTTTATTGGTTCTTAATTTCTGATTCTTTCCATATTCGTTTAAATAATATCTATAATAATGTGGTATTATTTTAATTATGAAATAAAACCTACTTTCGTCGTTGAAGCAGCAAAATATATTGTTTAAAGTACCATTACCTATATATTACAAAGATTGTTAACTCTTTAAACATATTTTCAATCGAGTTACGATTGAATTACAAGTTTTACAAAGACATTCAAATTGTACTTTGTTGTTGTAATAAGACTTTGAAGTGCACACTATTGATGAAAATTTGATGAAATAAAATAAAGTTGTTTATCTTTAAAGAAATATTCATAAATTTATGTGTTGTTTGTAATATAATATAAAGTTCAGTTCAGTTCAGTTCAATTCAGTTCATGAAATATACTATTAATGAATAATTTTACGCAACGTTACCTGCTATTGGAATATATTTTACAACTTTGTTAAAGGAAATTAATAATTCTAGACGGACAAAGTAACTGCTGTTAGTTTCGCTCAAAGCAGAGTCAACAACTGTTTGTCCTTGGCAAGTTACACGAGCTCTGGCACGGGTAGCATTCACGTAGTAAATTATTATTATATAAAAAAAGTATTAAAAATAAACGATATTATTTGATCTCAAAGAAGCATATAAATGTAATCAAATTAAGCGTAAAATAATAAAACAAAGGACTTATTTGAGTGTAGTTTTTGCAACATAGATAGAGAGTTAAATCTTAAAATTTTGGTTAAGACAATACAATCAAAAAATATATATACATACATACATATCTTTCGGGTTGCGAATCCTTGAAGAGTTTATATATTAAAAACTGTTTTCATTATTTGTAATTTGTTAAAAAAAAAGAGATAAAAAAGATATTATTATGTAATTTAAATATTAAAAACCAATTAGGTTATAAAATATTTTAAAGATACAAACAATATTTAAACAATCAGTCGGAGTCAATTACTTTGAATAGTAAAGATGATACTTAATTAAATTTTATCCTGATGTATTTGTGTGCCTTCGATTGCTTTTTGATCATTCCCATTCTTTTTCGATTCTCTACCACAAAACTATTTTAATAGAAAAAAAAACGTATCTATTATCTTTATTTGTTAATATTTTATAAGTTTTGGGACTTTCATGGTAATATGCATTTTCAACTTTTTCTCTTCCGTTTTTATAGTACCGACGTATTACCGTCCATTATACCTTCTTAGGTCTTTTTATCCTGAATTACAAAATAAAAAAGGCTGACAAGTGTCAATGGTCCTCTCGTATTTTTTATGAAACTTCACTGTCAGCAAATTAGTATTCTTTCCTTGATCACTTTCATAGATGAAAAGTCCATCATAAGGAGAAACTAATTTATTGTTACGGGAATTATGCTAAATAAACTGAAACAGATATCAGAAGTTTTGAACGCTTTTAAACTTTCTCAGGTATTTTCGGTTATTACTATTCCAAGCTCATAGTGATAAGGTTGATCCTTATAATAAGAATCTGCTGGCTTTGAAATAAAACCCGAAGGTATCCAAAGAGATAAAGTTAAAAAATAAATTATAAAATTTATAGATTATGTAAATTAAACAATTCAAATTTTCTTTTAAGAGCAATAAGGAATAATTGTGGAGAATCAAACTCCTGAGACGCTATGTATTGACCCGCAAATAGACTTAGAAAGCAGAATCTGAAAACTTTCATGCATATAAATGCGACAACTACCAATAGCGGACAAGAAACACGTGTACTCGTGTGAAGTGTGTTTTGATTTTTCAGAGGTTTTAGATAACCTAGGGTCGTTTAAAAACAAATTAAAGACACATTTATCCACTATTGCTTGACATACCTCAAATTAAATTAAGTTAGAATAAATTAATCTGTATACAATTGACTATGATATGCACCTATTTAAATTTGAATTATTATGAAATTAACATTGAATTAGGTATATTATTATCTTGACAAATATGTTTTGGTAACTTTTAGATATAGGTATATTTTTAATTATTGTTATGACTGTATACCAAATTTGTATCTAAATTAATAATTTTGATGTTTCTTGTAACTTAATCATGTTTACTTTTTTTTTGTATCTAAATTATTTATGCATGCTGTGATGACCTGTAATTGGGAGTGCAATTACAGGTGGAAGTGCAAAACTCTTAGTCTAAGAACATTTTTGTAACTTCCGTTGGTTGTCCCTAAATAAATAAATAAATAGATGTCAGATTTAAGATGTAAGATTAAGAAGAGATTTCAATTATGAATTTGTTTTTTTGACATTATTTAAAAGTATCATATGTATTTGTTTTATGTGTTACTGTACAAAGTTAAGAATTAAATGCAATGAATTAAATTAATCGATACTCAAACATCTAATAATCAAATGAGAATGAGTTACTGTTATTTTTAACAAAAACTTGTTTAAAATAAGAGTAATCGACAATTTTGACCGGAATAAATTTTATTTTTAATTCATCGTAATCAGGAAGTCCCTCTAATAATTGTTTTACATGTGTGAATAATATTTTCATTGATATTACGTACGCGCTATATGTATATTAAAATTAAATTAACATGGCCGGGGCATCATTGTTGTATGGATAAAATATCATATAACTAGAAGACCTGACGAACTTCGTATCGCCCTATAATCAAGAAATATCTATTACGTTTTTTTATTTATATTTTTGGAGTTTACCTGTAAGCCATAAATCTCCGTGTTTTGAAGTGCGACAGAATGATAGACATATTAGTTAGTTGTCAAATCTAATGTCAAAAAAAAACGTTTGTATGGCAAATAGAAAAGGGCTGTTATGGTTTTCCCAGTAATGAATAAATTTTTTTCAGCTTTACCTGAACCTCCACGAATATTTCAAGACTAAGATAAGATAAATCCGTTCAGCCGTTCTCGAGTTTTAGCGAGACTAAGGAACAGCAATCCATTTTTTTATATATAGAAGACTAGTGACGCTGCTAACTCCGTGGAACGAACAACAAGCTATGTGAATCAGAAGATTTCTGATACCACACAAGCCATGGAATGGGATAACTGTCCTAAAATTGAGGCAACCATGTAGTCTCAGGTATAAATTATAAGTTTTAATATATAATTCTTATTATAATATACATATAAGTAAGTTTCGTAGTTTTCCTGGAACTTCTGTTTGCCACCCTATATAATTTTAAGACTTACACACAATGTTTTTGTCAAAACATTATCAAAATTTATACTCTTAGAAAGAAATAAGTATATGTTTTGTCATGTTATAATTTAAATATTTTTATGAGAATATTTATATTTAAAGATAAAAATACAAAATAAATTAACAAATAATAAACCTCCCTATGTGTGTAATAAATCGATATCATAATTATTATATTTGTTTTGTAAAACAAACTGTACAATGTAACATAATTTATAATACAAAAAAATAAAAAAATTGACAGTTTCAAAAACTAAATGTATGATATTTTTTAAAAAAAATTATAAAATCATAAAAAATTAAATTGACCAAACGCCACAGAGTGTTTATACATACATATGTATGTGCAAGCAACAACGTTATGTGAAAACTCTGATAACAGAAATGAAGTAAAGTGAGAAAATTCAATACAGTTATCTAATTTAAACTTATTATTCCTCAACACACCGACGTATTTCGAAATACGTTAGACGTTTCGCACATTTAGATCCATGAAAGAGCATCTAAACTTTAAATTCTTTAGGAACATTATTTTTATTTTTTGTAATAACTACTTACTAATGGGTGTGCATTTTAAATTTTGTATAAAAGTGACTCATCTATATTGTGGTACAGAAAATCGGACGGATTAAAATTTACAAACAAGTTATTAACATTTAAAAATTTCTTTTAATCTTAATAATAAAATCTATCAAATTTTCGGCTTCTACGGCTACCTGTTTTTAGTAAAGTAAAATTTTATTGAGAATCAACAACAGTTGCCCAAATAGCTTTCCTCCAAAACCCGTTTAGTAAAGTATACTATTACTAAAAGATTAATTAAGTTCTTTCATCATCATTTTACCGTAAAGTTGTGATAATTTTAAAACATTTATTTTCTGCTACTCATAAAAATCGTAATAAACAGTAATCTTTTTATTCTTTTATACGTCTTCAAAATACGGTTTAATTTTAGTTTAATTTCTTGGACATTTAATATTAATGACTATCAATTAGATAGAGTAAAAATTACATAACAATATAAAACAAAGAAACAGTACCAATTTCATTTCCGCTGGAGGTGACTAGTGATACAGTATGAACTTTTTTTAGATGAAATATATGACAATTAAATGGAATACTTTTATAGATTTTCCATTTAAGATAATATATATTTCTTCTTTAATGTCGATATTAAATATCTATTATTATTTGGTAGCGATACTATTAAATTTCACAGTTTTAAATTAAGGTAATACATAACTAACATGTTGCAGTATACTGAAAGCAGAATTAAATAACTGTTCGTTTTATTTCTCAAAATTAAACTCTCCTGTTCACATTATTCAAACAGAGATTGTGTGCAGTGACTAATAATTCGCAATCAGAAAAGGTAAAGATCAAGAAATCTACGTTCTACAATATGGACGGAATTCAATTGTTTCAGTTCAATGAAAATTTTAATTTGTATAAAAAGTGAATTAATACTATCATAGACTTTGCTCATGTTATAAAACTTTTTATATTGAGCATTACAAATATTTAATTCATATAAAATTAAAAACTGACATAAGGGTGGGAAAACTCTCTTTTTATAAATTCATTTGAAAAAGTGAATAAATACTTCATTATGATATTTAATGATTGTTAAAATTAATGTTTTTTTAACATTTTACAAATTTCATCTCATTAAGCTTAATCGTCTTTTATCCAATGACATAAAAACTTTTTATATATTTTTTTAAAAACTTTTGTAACAAGTCAGAAATAAAACATTTTAAGATATTTTTTATGCTATGATTTGAAATAAGTAATTTCGTAACTGTCCCTAGAAAGTAGAAACTAAATCTAGAATCAATAAACACTACAATTATTTTACAATATTTTTTTGTGTCATGTAAAAAAGTTCTGTTTTTTATTTCAGTTTATAGGCTAATGAATGTTGGGATTTTTAATAAAATATTCCATGTGGTACAACGATTTCAATATTTTTTATTAATTAAGCCTCATCGTAAGACCTCTTCTATAGATATTCTTACCTCCTTAGCGGTGAGAGGATTCCGTGTGTTTAAATTTACAGTTTCTTTTGTTTTACTTGCAGTATCACTACATATGTTACATATGTAATCATCAAAGTAGCATCTTAAGTTTTTTTAATTCATGCCTT
Source organism: Danaus chrysippus (assembly GCA_916720795.1). NCBI lineage: Eukaryota > Metazoa > Arthropoda > Insecta > Lepidoptera > Nymphalidae > Danaus > Danaus chrysippus. Next base: position 1,958,042 of record CAKASE010000046.1, on the reverse strand, counting down.
TAATTTACCTAACCCTTAACAACTTAGATACACTGAACCTGATATTTTAATTTGCACTTTATGTCGGAATTGACGCAAGTAGCGCCACTTTTTGAGGACTTAACACTTACTAGTTTCTATTCAAAATGTAATGTACTTTAATTTTAATGAATACAAATATATAATTGTAAATGTAATTTATAGTAAAATGACTTTATGTGAATTCTCTAAATATAAGAGTTGATTGGTTAATAGTGTTATTAAGATACCTGAGTTGACGAATTAGCATAAGCATAGTGACAACATTATAGCGCAATAAACATTTGGTAAATTAATTAAGTTACAGTAAAGAAATGAGATTTTGTGTCTTATAAAGTACAAACTATTTTACATCTAGAACTATTTTATATTAAACTCTTTGTGAGCAATACAAATACTATTTTTTTATTATTTTCAGTATTTTTGAGATTTGATCGATTGCAGAATATTTACTCAACGAAATAACGTGCTACTAATTTAACATACTTTTTCCATGCTATATCAGTATGTATATACTAATTTTTATTAAATACTCGTTTTTGTCTATGAATTTTGAGAAAATATTGTTTCTTTCGGCATTGTTGCAAAATGTCAGAAGATAAAAAATATCAGTTTTTAAATGCATTAATCTGAGTTTGCTTAAATTTTCATGATTCAGTTAGGAAAAATGTAAATTAATTTATTTTTTGTACTAGGGTTAAGGTTTCCTCGAATTGAAAAATGTTTTAAAGAGATGTCTTTTTAAATTTTATCAGTAAAGTCGGAGCTATATAAAAGCTTCTTTCATGTTGTTTAAAAGCCTGTTTGATATATAAATCTGATCTCTGTCAAAGAGCATTGCACATTATGTTGGAACGTAAATGTCAGTAAAGAAAATATTTGGCGAGATTCATTCACATGTATTTATGTATTGACATTCCTATCGCTGATGTACAAGATGATATTTTAAATTAATATCAAACTACTAATACGCAAATATAATACGCAATATTTTCTTAAGTTATGTACATTTATTGAATATGATTTTCTTAAAATTTGTCTTGCTTTTGCATATTTAATTAAAAAGAGTGAAAATATAAGTGAAATAAAATTAACAAATTGTTTTGAATTTATATATTAATATTTAAAAATAAAGGGATAAAATTATTTTTAATAATTCTTGGCTAAGTTTCAATATAATTTTTCATTTGTTGGATATATCAAAAAAGTATTGTTACTGTGAAGTTATACAAATATTATTGCCAAATCATCTCCTTGAATTACTAATAAAGACATATAATCGTAAACAGTAGCAAAATAAAGAGTGTACATTTTTTGTTTATGTGCCAAAAAATAACAATAGCTAATTTCATTTTAAATGCTATGCAGAAAGGATAACTTTACTTTTAATAGATGTTTCTTTAAGAAACAATTCTTATTGAAGAAAAAGTTGGGAGAATATAATAAAAAAGATGTATACCTAAATAAGAATACAAATAAATTTATTAAAAATTTAGACATGTTCATTATCTTGGAAACGGGATCAGAATTAACTTTTTAATACATAATATGCGATACAATTTCACCATTAATTTATTAATTTACACAAAACTAAAAACAATTTATATTAATAACTCTCAACTATCTCGATTTAAACTTACTTTAAATATGCTCCGAAAATCAACGATAGATTTATCTATCACACCAACGCACTTTACGAAAGGAAAAAAAGTGTCATGATATCCTCTGACAACTAAATATTTTGAGTTCCCCCTCTCCTATATAAGAGTAATCATCATCAGCCTATCAGAGCTCATTGCTGAGCAAAGGCCTCTTTCACACATGGAGAAGGTTTAAGCATTAATCACCAAGCTTGCTCAAAAGAAGTTCAAACTTATTATTGTGAAATCATAAGTCCAGGTTTCCTCATAATGTTTTCTCCACCGTCTGTCTGTGACGTATAAATACTCTAAGAAAGTACTTATGACTCGGAAAAATCACATTGGCACTTGTCCGGATCGAACTCATGCCCTCATACATGAGCGGCGGGGCCTTTAACCACTAAGCCACCACTGACTTTCAATAAAAGTAACATAAATATATTTCGGTATATATTCATGTATGTAAATTTAATGATTTTAATGAATTACGTGGTCAATGTGGTATACAGTCACATTTTTAATATACTCTTACAGTACGTACACTTTGAATGATATTTACGAAGATACAAAAAAAGTTATAGAAACCATCTACTAATTTTATTTTCTGCAAGATAAACACAGCCTTAAGCCAAGTAAACGTTAGAATTGACTTAACATAAATGAATTGCCTCTAAAGTCAAGTCGACATCACTTCAAGTAGCGTAAATAAACCTGTTTAAGATAATTATGTTTAACGAAACATTCTTTGTTTGAAGCCTCGTTTCACATGAAGGATGAAAGATTTAATAAGATATTTTAGACTTTGAATCGACACATTTGGTATCAATGAACTTTATTTAATACAACAGTAATATGTTACAATAAATATGTTTGTATGTATGTATGTATATGAAGACAAAGTTTTAATATAATTGTTTTTAAATTAGCACATATTAAATCTTTATATTAATCTATTGTACACACGTGTGAAAAATATTAAGTTACTTTTAATATTCTTTATTTTCTTTCTGTAAAATTCACCTAGAATAGATATAAGCCAATAAAAATTATACATACCCTCCGAGGTGACATAAGACGAACTCGTTAAATTCATATTATCAAGTTTTATGGAAACTAGGAAACTACCTCGAGACTCATTACTGAAACAAAAGCACATCTACGAAGTGTGAGTTCCTATCTTTTAGTAACGAGTACAAATAAGTTTAGGAAAGTTAACGTCGATCTTTGAATTCGAATTGGTTATTTTCAAAGCAAATTTTGTGTCTGTTTTATAAGCAAACTTAGTTGTTGGATTATATCAAAAACTAGTTTTTGCCCGCGACTTCGTCCGCGTTAATTTCATCATCTTCTTCTTCTATATACATATATAAAAATGGATTGCTGTTCCTTAGTCACGCTAAAACTCGAGAACAGCTGAACGGATTTATCTTAGTTTTGAAATGTTCGTGGAGGTTCAGGGAAGGTATTAAATCTGAAGAAAATTGATTCACTACTGGGAAAACCATAAAAACAGCCCTTTTCTATTTCCCATACAAACTTTTTTTTTTGACATTAGATTTGACGACTAATATGTCAATCATTCTGTCGCACTTCAAAACACGCAGATTTATGGCTTACAGGTAAACTCCAAAAATATAAATAAAAAACGTAATAGATATTTCTTGATTATAGGGCGATACGAATTTCCCCAGGTCTTCTAGTTAGTAATATATGTATAGCTGACCGGGCGAACTATATTCCGTCCTAGAGGCCATAAATAATCAAGTTTTTCCTGTTTCAATCGATCAGAATGATTGACATATTAGTTAGTTGTCAAATCTAATGTCAAAGAAAACATTTGTATGGGAAATAGAAAAGGGCTGTTTTTAGGGTTTTCCCGAAAATGAATCTATTTTTCTCACCTTTGATACCTTCCCTAAACCTCCACGAACATTTCAAGACTAAGATAAAATAAATCCGTTCAGCTGTTCTCGAGTTTTAGCGAGACTAAGGAACAGCAATCCATTTTTATATATATAGAAGATAATTCAAAATATTGAGAATCGTTTAATATACCTATACGACATGGTAAAATAATGGTCATATCAATGAATTTATCCAATTATCATGAACAAGTAATTACTAGAATTACTACTAACTGCACGAAAATGTCTGAAGATTATTTTTTTTAAATTCATTGTATACAATTTATTTTAATATCTGATAAAATAATGACATTAAATGTAATACAATACATGTTTGTTTGTTAAATGAAACGTCAATATATGTTTATTTAAGGCATTGTGTGCGATTGGTGTTTTATTTTTAATAAATATTCTCAAAAGATCATATTTATAACAGCCGACACAAATTACAAATAAAAAGTTTGTTTTTCGTATTATATTTCAGAAATAAATTAATAAAAATTTGTTGATTCTTGATTCCAGAACAAATTGAAAAGCATGAATTTTAAATGTTATTATAATGATTGTATGCTACGAAAATTTTATTGAACGCCCCAGTGTATAATGCAGTTAAATCCAAATGAAAATTGAAACACCGATACTTTCAAGATAATAACCAATGTCAGGCCATAATTGTAAATGCTAACATAAGCTTAGTACCTAAAACGTGCACTTTGAGCAGGAAAATGGAAATGTCCACAAGAACACGACAACACCGAAATAATTACAGCGTACATGTCTTTTACTGGTCATATTTCAGTAATTTTCGTATCAACCAATATCTTAGGAAACATTAATATGAAAATTTTGATATTGACCGATTTTACAAAAGTTAAATCAACACTTCCAAGGCATACCTTTAATTAGGAGGTCACAATGTTCGTTTACATTTTTTTTTCCATGAAATAATATTTCACCTGTATAGCAGTCATATTAAGTGAATCTTTTTTAAATGCTTCTCTTGCTAAGAATTTCTCTGTTCCATAGAGAATATACATAGATAAAATGATTTAATTTAGCACTTATATAATTTATTCGTCACGTCATCAGCCTATCAGAGCCCACTGCTGAGCAAAGGCCTCTTTCTCACTTGGAGAAGGTTTGAGCATTAATCACCATGCTTGCACAAGACGGGTTGGTGATTTCAAACTTATAATTGTGAAACTATAAGTCCAGGTTTCCTCATGATGTTTTCCTTCAACGTATGTCAGTGGTATCTAAATACTTTCAGAAACTACATATGACTCCGAAAAATCACATTGGTACTTGCCAGGTTTGAACCCGCGCCCTCGGCAACGATAGGCGGGCCCTTTAACCACTAGGCCACCACTGACTTTTTAATAACTGACTATAATTTATTATAATCAGTTATTAAAATTGTAAGCAATATTAATATTACAAAGGTCATACATACATTAAATTCATTTCATTTAACATACGAAAAAGTATAGATGGAACAAAGTCACCGAAAAATGTAAAGACAATTAGGATAATTCAATAAATCAAAACTTTTCATAATTATTTAATCAAGTAGTCAGTCAAAAAACTTAATTTTTACCACTAAAATACCTTTATTTATATGGAATGATTGCTCTACATCTATATATCGGAGTATCACTTTGTTTGGTATCATTTATGTTTATTCGAAACAGTTTTGGTATATGACGGGTCTCATACTTAATTGGAGATTGCACTGTAATCAAAGTCTTGGTTCTAAGTGTAATTATTTCAATTAAATAGTCGGAGTGTCAGTTCAGTAATGTCATCTCATTGAAGTTTGAATTTCAACTAAAGTCTCTGTGGTTGCTCGAAGAGTTCACTTGACGATGCAATGACTATTGATTATTGCAATTATTGCAACTTCTATCTCATGATATCTGAGTGGCTACAACATGTAGTTTAACTTACCCAATAGAGTTTGAACCAACGAGTGAGAGCAAGAAGTATTTAGTATTATTCATTAAAAAGAAAAAAGATAAGTTAATATTTACCGAAATTAATTTTAAGAATGTTCGTAAGAAACACTTTTAATTTGAGGTAAGAATCAAAACATTATAGGTTTAAGCTATAAAACTTTAATTTTACAAATAGCACTTGTGTCAAAGTTAACAAAATATGCATTTTACGAAAATATTTTATTTATTTTTAATATTTCACTGTAACCTGAATCTTTTAATTTATTTTTTACAAGACGATTACAATCTATTATCGCTCGTTTTCTTGTTCCTTATATGTACATATGTTGCAACTCCAAGAGTTTAAACGTTCTTTACGGTTATATTGTCCGACTGCAATTCTAAACTTTCGTTTATATTAAGCTACTAAATAGAAATTATAGCGTCGTTTTATTTTATTATGCAAGTGCTTTAGATTCTATCCGGGAGTAATGAAATTCGTGGAAAGAATTGAATTCAACACATTTATAACTCACAAATATGTTTATGTCAATACGTTTTCAAGTGGCTAAAAATAATGGTTAGGCAATTAATAGAAAAATCTATGGAGACAAAAAACAACAAGCAGTTAGTTATATAATATATCTGAAAAATATTAACATTATAAAAGAAAAGATAATAGCTACAATACGAGAACTCATAGCGTTCTCGTATTCTTTTGTCTTTTCTTGCGTAAACTGAACACGGTCAGTGGCAGCCCTGTTATTTAACTGTCCATAAATAAAACATACCATAAGACGACCATGTAAATTTATTAGGCTACCTAATTTTTATTTTTATATAATCGAATGTATAACTGATTAGTTCCATACCATTTCTTTTCTTACATAGCAGTGTTGTTGTTGTTATTAGTAGCAAAACCAATATCATTTTTCTTACATCAAAATGATAATAGAAATAAATAATTATTAAATATAAAATTTGGTATTAATTATTATTTTTTCCTTTTTAAAATTGATCTTTTCTCATGATCTTTCATTTTCGGGTTTAACAATTTTTTATAATTTTATGTTCTGCTTTTGCAAGAATGCTGTATGCTGTTATTAAATTAATTGAATGTTTTTTTTTTTCACATTTTTTTTTTCAAATAAAATGCACGTTCTTAATATGCCATGCATTACTCTTATCGTATCTTATTGTTCATATTATAATTAGCTGTACGTTTTAACTATATCTTGGATATCCATTATAAACTGCATTAGTTTAATTCAAGCGAAAATGTTTAAGTGGCATTAGCTTTTATCACAATTATGTTCGAGATCCTAGACAAAAATCATAATTAATGCGATAGTTGGGTTTCTGTATAATTACCTCGGTACTCTTTCATAATTAACGTTCATTTTTCTCACCGTTTTTGAATATTTAAACACGTAATTTTAATTAAATTTAGTCAGACGTAGCATGAAATTATACCAAAATTTTTAATTAAAACTTTTAGGAGTTTCAAATGTTTTAACTTTTTCAAAATATTTAACGAAATACTTTTTGCTTATTTTTGAGTACAATACGGTACAAAACTTTGCAATAACTGTAAAACACAAATTGTTTTATTATAATAATAAATAAAGTATTAGTTTAGAAGATAGCAGAATAAAATGAATTCATAATAAATTTTATTGTAATATTAAGAAAAATATTGAATATGTTTTATAATTATAGTAAAATTTTAATGTGACATATGACCGCTAATATGTTAAGGTTAGTCAAAATAGAGTTTCATCATGACAACGAAAATATCTTCATTATTACAACATATCTTTAAAATATCAAATAACATTTTCTCAAAGCAGTGTTATAGCTACAACAATTAAGAAAATGCAATAAAGACTGAAACTAGATGTGTTCTATTCAAATGTCAGTAATTTTATCATATTCAATAATTTAAATTTAAAAATTAAAAGTCTAAAGATGTTAACAGACACTTTCTTCAGTTAAATCTGATAATTGTTTCGAGTAATGAAATAAACGATGACTTAGCCTTCAATATTTTGAATAATTTTTACTCTATACATAATGTAAAACTATAAAAATATAATAAAATTGTTTGGAACCCACCCATAAGTGCCAACATTCACAAAGTTAAGTTGCAAAACAAGTTTCAAGAAGAGGCTTTAAATGTACTACATCTCTATTTTCCATATGGTCGGATCAAATATGTGTATAAATATTACTTTTTTTACATGACACTTATGTACAGTTTTTTTGTATTTTGGAATAGTGATATATTTTTTTCCCATAATATAATGTGGATATAATTATTCTTTTCCCATAAGGAACAAAAATATTATATTAAAGGACAGAACACACATAAATCTTATGAAAATCCTCACTTATACCTTCCTTCGTATGTTCAGTATCAAATGTTTTTTTTAACTTTCAATAGCTTTAAGTATTGTTGAATACATGTTTGTATGCGAAATAAAAAAAATACTTAAGTATTTTGATATCCTTTTATTTATTATAAATGTGAATGATTGATGTTAAACAAAAACTCTTTCATTCACAATTACTTTTATTAGTAGCCATTTAAATTCAATATGTTTATGTTATAAATGCAATACCAATATAAAACTTATACATAAATAAATTAAAACCTAGAAATAAATTGCAAATAATTTCTCTCATAAGTTGCTACGCCGACTGAATGTTTCGCATTTTAAATGAGAGCACGTTTTGTTAACATATTTTCAATGTCGGGAAATTGTTGTGCAATGGAATTATTGAGAAGTATTGATTATATAATAAAATTTAAAAGTTCGCCCTCGTAATAAGAGAAAATAATTGCTTTAAAAACATATTGTATATCTTAAAAGAAGATAGCAATAGCTAACGTTAAGGGTAAGAACAAATTTTAATACAACGCTTTAAATTAATAGTTAAATAAAAGCCAATTCCGGTAAGGAACGATGTTCACAATTCCACAGCATTACCTTTACGTAATGAAAGGCCGTTTTTCTTCTGTTATGGTGACACAAAGCAGATTTGCCTAAACTAATGGCCTTTATTAAATGGCAAAAGCATACATGTATTTTCTTTTAAGTCTTCGTTTTAACCAGGTGAGGGAATATCTAAGATGATTCAAACATACATAACTGAGTTTGTAGCTTATTTTTCATATACTTTTTATTTTACATAATTAAATCATTCATGAATATAAAAATTTTATTTAATATTTCTGTTTTGTAACATTATATTACGTATTACATAATATAAACGTCTGTAGAAAATTTATGCACTTAAAACATTAACAACAATCCGTTAAAAAAATACAAAACTTATTTTATTATATAATAAATTTAACAACAACAATAACAAAGCAATCGAAGGCACACAAATACATCAGGATAAAATTTAATTATCATCTTTACTATTCAAAGTAATTGACTCCGACTGATTGTTTAAATATTGTTTGTATCTTTAAAATATTTTATAACCCAATTGGTTTTTAATATTTAAATAACTTAATAATATCTTTTTTACTTCTTTTTTAAAAAATTAACAAATAATGAAAACAGTTTTTAATATATAAAATCTTCAAGGATTCGCAATCCGAAAGATATGTATATTTTTTGATTGTATTGTCTTAACCAAAATTTTAAGATTTTACTCTCTATCTGTGTTGCAAAAACTACACTCAAATAAGTCCTTTGTTTTATTATTTTACGCTTTATTTGATTACATTTATATGCTTCTTTGAAATCAAATAATATAGTTTATTTTTAATACTTTTTTTTATATAATAATAATTTACTACGTGAATGCTACCCGTGCCAGAGCTCGTGTAACTTGTCAAGGACAAACAGTTGTTGACTCTGCTTTGAGCGAAACTAACAGCAGTTACTTTGTCCGTCTAGAATTATTAATTTCCTTTAACAAAGTTGTAAAATATATTCCAATAGCAGGCAACGTTGCGTAAAATTATTCATTAATAGTATATTTCATGAACTGAACTGAACTGAACTGATATTACAAACAACACATGAATTTATTAATATTTCTTTAAAGATAAACAATATAATTTCATTTCATCAAATTTTCATTAATAGTGTGCACTTCAAAGTCTTATTACAACAACCAAGGTACAATTTAAATGTCTTTGTAAAACTTGTAATTCAATCGTAACTCGATTTAATAAATGTTTAAAGAGTTAACAATCTTTGTAATATATAGGTAATTCTACTTTAAACAATATATTTTGCTGCTTCAACGACGAAAGTAGGTTTTATTTTATAATTAAAATAATGTCACATTATTATAGATATTATTTAAAGAAATATGAAAGGAATCAAATGAAATTAGGACCAAATAAAATGATGAATTTCTGTCTTATTGTATCAAATATTCACTTTTACCAATATAATGGACAAACTTTTAATTGTATTACATTTTAAGACAAAAAATCATTAAATAACCGTCCAATATACCTTCTTAGGTCTTTTTATCCTGAATTACAAAATAAAATAGGCCGACAAGTGTCAATGGTCCTCTCGTATTTTTTATGAAACTTCACTGTCGGCAAATTAGTATTCTTTCCTTGATCACTATCATAGATGAAAAGTCCATCATAAGGAGAAACTAATTCTTTGTTCCGGGAATTATGCTAAATAAACTGAAACACATATCAGAAGTTTTGAACGCTTTTAAACTTTCTCAGGTATTTTCGGTAATTACTATTCCAGGCTCATAGTGATGAGGTTGATCCTTATAATAACAATCTGCTGGCTTTGAAATAAAACCCGAAGGTATCCAAAGAGATAAAGTTAAAAATAATTTAGTAAATTTATAGATTATGTAAATTAAACAATTCAAATTTTCTTTTAAGAGCAATAAGGAATAATTGTGGAGAAAATCAAACTCTTGAGACTCTATGTATTGACCCGCAAATAGACTTATAAAACAGAATCTGAAAACTTTCATGTATATAAATGCGACAACTACCAAGAGCGGTCAAGAAACACGTGTATTCATGTGAAGCGTGTTTTGATTTTTCAAAGGTTTTAGATGTCAGGTTTAAGATGTAAGATGAAGAGATTTCAATGATGAATTTACATTAGTTGATATTATTTTGATGTCTTACTGTATAAAGTTAAAAATTAAATGCATTGAATTAAATACTTAAATATTAAATAAGTATATTGATACTCAAACATCGAATTATTACCATATGGAAAATATGGGAAACAAGGAGTAACTGGTATTTTTTTACCAAAAACTTATTTACAACAAGAGTAATCGTCAAATTTTGGGCAGAAAGATATTTATTTTTAATTCATCGTAATTATGAAGTCATGCTAATAATAATTGTTTAACATGTGTGCATAATATTTTCAATGATGCTGGCACACTGATGAGTTTCAACGCATTATTGATATTTTTACTCCATAGAATGAATGATTCTATTTTTTTTTTTAAGTGTTATAATTTAAATATTTTTTGAGAATATTTATATTGAAACATAAAAATACAAAACAAATTAACAAATAACAAATTTCCGTATGTGTATAACAAATCGATAACGATAAATATTATATATTTGTTTTGTAAAACAAATTGTACAATGTAACATAATTTATTCATTTATGATACAAAAAATCTAGACATTGAGAGTTTCAAAAACTAAATGTATGATATTTTTTAAAAAAATTTATAAAAACATAAAAATTAAAATTACCAAACGCCACAGAGTGTTTTTATACATATATGTGCAAGCAACAACTTTTAAATTAACGTTATGTGAAAATTCTGATAACAGAAATGAAGTAAAGTGAGAAAATTCAATACAGTTATCTAATTTAAACTTTTTATTCCTCAACATACCGACGTATTTCTAAATACGTTAGACGTTTCGCACATTTAGATCCATGAGAGAACATCTAAACTTTAAATGCTTTAGGAACATTTTTTTTATTTTTTGTGTTGCTACTAATGGGTGTGCATTTTAAATTCTGTATAAAAATGACTCATCTATATAGTGGTACAGAAAAACGTACGGATAAAAATTTACAAACAAGTTATTAACATTTTAAAATTTCTTTTAATCTTAATAATAAAATCAATCAAATTGTAGGCTTCTAATGTTATTTGTTTTTAATAAAGATTAAATTTAAATGAGAATAAAAAGCAATTACCTAAATGACTTTCCTCCAAAACCTATTTAGAAAAATATACAATTAATACATATAAGAGTAATAATGTTCCTTGACATTTTACAGTTGCAATAATTTTAAAACATTTCGTTCCTCCTACTCATAAAAATCGTCATAAATAGTAATGTTTTATAAGATAGATAAGATCGGAAAAAATTATCGTTAAAATAAATGTTAAATGTTTGTTAAAATGGATTTTAACATTTTACAAATTCCATCTCATTAAGCTTAATCGTCTTTTATCAAGGTTCATAATATTTCTTTTAGAAACGTTGCAGACAAGTCATAAATAAGATATTTTTTATGCTATGATTGGGAATAATTAATTTCACAACTGTCCCTAGAATATACAAACTAAATGGAGAATTAATACCCACTAGAAATTTTTTTTTTAATATTTTTTGTGTCATCGAAAATGGTTCTGTTATTTAAAGTTTATGGGCTAATAAATGATAGGATTTTAAATAAAATATTGAATGTGGTACAACGATTTCAATAATTTTAATTAATTAAACCTCATCGTAAAACTTCTTCTATAGGTATACCGCCTTAGCGGTGAGAGTATTTCATGAGTTTCATTTCACAGTTTCTTTTGTTTTACTTGTAATATCACTACATATGTGTATGTAATCATCAAAGTTGCATCTAAAGTTTTTTCAATTCATGCCTTTAATTTACCTTACCCTTAACAACTTAGATACACTGAAAATGATATTTTTATTTGCACTTTATGTCGGAATTGACGCAAGTAGCGGCACCTTTTGAGTACTAAACACTTACTAGTTTCTATTTAAAATTTAATGTATTGTGATTTTAATGAATCCAAATATATAAATGTAAATGTAATTGATAGTAAAATGACTTTATGTGAATTCTCTAATTATATAAGAATTGATTGGTTCATAGTGTTACTAAGATATCTGAGTTTACGACTTTGTTGCTCGTGCTTAAGCATAGTGACACTGCACAACATTATAACGCTATAAACATTTAGTAAAATAATTCAGTTACAGTAAAGAAATGAGATTAGAAGTCATATAAAGCACAAACTATTTTACATCTAGAACTATTTTATAAAAAAAAACTTTGTGTACCATATAAATAATAATTATTTAATTATTTTCAGTATTTTTGAGATTTGATTTGAGAATATTTACTTAACGAAAAAAAATTCTGCTAACATAACATTACATACATTTTCCATGCTATAGCAGTATGTACATATGTGTATATTAACTTTTATTAAAAACTCGCCTTTGTCTACGAATTTTGAGTAAAATAGTTTTTTTCGGAATTTTTTCGAAATGTCACAAGATAAAAAAATATCAGTTTTTAAATGCAATAATCTGGGGTTGCTTAAATTTTTCATGGTTCAGTTAGGAAAAATATAAATTGATATATTTTTTGTACTATGGTTAAGGTTTCCTCGAATTCAAAAATGTTTTAAAGAGATGTCTTTTAAAATTTTATTTAGTAGAGTCGGAGCTATATAAAAGATCCTTTCATGTTGTTCAAAAGCCTGTTTGATATATAAATCTGATCTCTGTCAAAGAGCATTGCACATTTTGTTGGAACGTAAATGTCAGTAAAGAAAATATTAGGCGAGATTTATTCACAGGTATTTATGTATTGACATTCCTATCGCTGATGTACAAGACGATATTTTAAATTAAATATCGATCTACTAATACGCAATTTTTTTTTTAAGTTATGTACATTTATTGAATGTGATTTTCTTAAAATTTGTTCTGCTTTGCGTAGTAAAAATATAATTGAAATAACATTTACAAAGCCTTTATATGTATATCAATATTTAAATAATTATGGTATAATATTATTGTTAATTATTCTTGGCTAAATTTCAATATAATTTTTCATTTGTTGGATAGATCAAAAAAGTATTGTTACCGTAGATTTATACAAATATTGTTGCCAAATCACCTCCTTGAATTGTTAATAAGGACATATAATCGTTATACAGAAAATAAAGATTGTACATTTTTGTTTTTGTACCAAAATATAACAATAACTATTTTCTTTTTAAATGTTATGCAGAAAGGATAACTTCACTTTTAATAGAGATATGTAACTGTACGAAATTCTTATAATTTCGAAAAAAGTTTTGATATTGCAGTGTAGGTTCGTATTAACAAAAAAAAAAATTATATATAAGAATGAAGATATAACTGAAATAGCCATACAAATAAATATATAAAAATAGACAATTTAGACATTTGTGCATACATACATATAAATACGAGTATATACATATATAATTGAAAAAATATTTTAATGAATGTCGTACATAGTTAATGTGTTATACAATTATATTTTCAATTTACTCTCGCAGTACGTAAATTTCCATTATCACTGAAATAGACAAAGAAAAAAATTATATAAAATGTAGAAACCATCTACTTATTTTATTTTCTACAAATTAAACGCAGGCTTAAACCAAGTAAACGTTAGAATTGACTTAACATAAATGAGTTGCCTCTAAAGACAAGTCGACATCACTTCAAGTAGCGTAAATAAACCTGTTTAATATAATTATGTTTAACGAAACATTCTTTGTTTGAAGCCTCGTGTCACATGAAGGAAGAAACGTGGAATAAGATATTTTAGACTTTGATTCAGCACACCTGATTTCAATTAACTTTTTTTATAAAACAGTAATATGTTACAATAGATGTATATAAAAAAAAAACTTTTAAGTTTAATGTTTTATCTTAATTTTATCTTAGCATATATTTTTATTAATCTATTATACATAAGTTAAATAAATTATTACGTTACTTTTAATATTCATTATTTTCCTTCTGTAAAGTTCACCTTGAATAGATATAAGCTAATAAAAATTATACATACTCTCCGAGGTGACATAAGACGAACTCGTTAAATTCATATTATCAAGTTTTATGGAAACTAGGAAACTACCTCGAGACTCATTACTGAAACAAAAGCACATCTACGAAGTGTGAGTTCCTATCTTGTAGTAACGAGTACACATAAGTTTAGGAAAGTTAACGTCCATCTTTGAATTCGATTTGGTTATTTTCAAAGCAAATTTTGTGTCTGTTTTATAAGCAAATTTTAGTTGTTGAATTATACCAAAAATAATTCAAAATATTGAGAATTGTGTAATATACCAATAAGGCATAGTAAAATAGAAGTAATATCAATGAATTTATCTAACTAGTATGAACGAATAATTATTTGTTAACCTGCATGAAAATATCTAAAGTTTATTTTCAAATAAATTGTATACAATCCTTTTAATATCTGATAAAATAATTACTGTTAAGGAAATACAATACATGTTTGTTGGAGATTGTAAAATGAAACGTCAATATATGTTTATTTAAGGCATTGTGTGCGATTCGTGTTTTATTTTTAATATATATTCTTAAAAAATAAATATACATATTTATAACAGCCGGCACAAATTACAAATTAAAAGGTTTTTTTCTGAAATAAACGGATAATAATTAGTTCATTCTTAATTTCAGAACAAATTAAAAAGCATGAATTCTAAATGTTTTGATAATGATTGTATGCGACGCAAATTTTATTGAGCGCCCAAGTGTATAATGCAGTTAAATCCAAATGAAAATTGAAACACCGATACTTTCAAGATAATAACCAATGTCAGGACATAATTGTAAATGCTAACAAAAGCTTTAGTACCTAAAACGTGCACTTTGAGCAGGAAAATGGAAATGTCCACATGAACACGACTACACCGAAATAATTAAAGGGCACATGTCTATTACTGGCCATATTTCAGTAAGTTCTCGCATCAACAAATTCTTTAGGAAACATTAATATGAAATTTTTGATATTGACTGATTTTACAGAAGTTCAACCTAGACTTTCAAGGTAGGTATACCTCTAATTAGAAGGCCACAATGACCGTTTACATTTTTTTTCCATGAAATAATACTTCACCTGTACAGCCGACATTTGAATGAATGCCTTTCTTGATAAGACTCTCTGTTCTATTGAGAAAATAGATATAATAACTTAATTTAACAGCAATTCAATATAATCAGTCAATATTGAAAATAAACCTGTAAAGAAAATAATATTAAAAGATTCAGATTAAACATTACGTTCAATTCATTTACAATTCGAAAAAGTAAAGATGGTACAAAGTCACCGAAAAATTTAATGACAATTACGATAAATAAATAAATCAAACTTTTTCATAGTTATTCAATCAAGTAGTCAGTCAAAAAACTTTATAATTTTTACCACAAAAATACCTTTATTTGTATGGAACGTTTGCTCAATGTCTATATATCGGAGTATCACTTTGTTTGGTATCATTTATATTCGAAACGGTTTTGGTATATGACGAGTCTCTTACTTAATTAGAGAATGCACTGTAATCAATGTCTTGGTTCTAAGTGTAATTATTTCAATTAAACTAGTCGGAGTGTCAGTTCAGTAATGTCATCTCATTGAAATTTGAATTTCAACTAAAGTGTCTCTGTGGTTGCACGAAGAGTTCACTTGACGATGCAATGACTATTGATTAATTATTGCAACTATTGATTATTATTGCAACTTCTATCTCATGATATCTGAGCGGCTACAATATGTATTTTAACTAACCTAATTGAGTTTGTAGCAACGAGTGAGAGCAAGAAGTATTTAGTATACAATAGAAAGATGAAAGATAATTTAATGTTTACCGAAACAAATTTTAATCTGAGCTAAGAACCAAAATATTAAAGATTTAAGAAGAAAAACAAGCTATTAAACTTTAATTTCACAAATGGTACTTGTTTCAAAGTTAACAACACATATTTTGACGTAAATAATTAATTTATTTTTAATATTTTAATTTTATAACTGTAACCTGAATCTTTTTATTTCTTTTTTACAAGACGATTACAATTATAATCTCTCGTTTTCTTGTTCCTTATACATATGTTGCAACTCCAAGAGTTTAAACGTTCTTTACGGTTATATTGTCCGACTGCAGTTCTAAACTTTCGTTTATATTCGGCTACTAAATAGAAATTATAGCGCCGTTTTATTTTATTATGCAAGTGCTTAAGATTCTATCCGGGAGTAATGAAATTCGCGGAAAGAATTGAATTCAACACATTTATAACTCACAAATAAACATTTTTATTATCTCAATTCGTTTTCAAGTAGCTAAAAATAATGGTAAGCAAATAAATAGAAAAATCTATATAGACCCAAAACTTCAAGCAGTTAGTTATATAATATATCTGAAAAATATTAACGTTAAAGGAAGAGATAATAGCCCCAATGTATTGCGTTCGTGTATTCATTTGTCTTTTCTTGCGTAAACTGAACACGGTCTGTGGCAGCCCTGTTATTTAACTGTCCATAAATAAAACATACAATACGCCGACCATGTAAATAATGGCCAGTCTCGTTCGTATTTATTTTTTAGTATTTTATTAGGCTGCTTATTTTAATTGTTATATACTCGAATGTATATTGGATAGTTCCATACCATTTTTTTTTCGTATATAGCAGTGTTTTTGCTATTAGTAGTAGCATAACTAAGAGCATTTCTCTTACATCAATGGATGTTAATTGAAATAAATACTTAATTATCAACTATAAAGTTTGATATTAATTACCAATTCCTTTTAAAAGTGTTGTTTTATCATTATCTTTTATTTTCGGGCATATAATTTTTTTTATGATTGTATGTTCTGCTTTTGCAAGTAAGCTATATGCTGTAACAAAATTTAATTGAATGATTTTTTCCAACAGTATTTTTTTTATTTTGCAAATAAAATTCACGTTCTGAATATATCACGTACGCTGTAGGTGTACGTTTTAACTATATCTTGAATATCCATTATAAACTGCATTAGTTTAATTCAAGCGAAAATGTTTAAGTGGCATTAGCTTTTATCACAATTATGTTCGAGATCCTAGACAAAAATCATAATTAATGGGATAGTTGGGTTTCTGTACAATTACCTCGGTACTTTTTCATAATTAACGTTCACTTTTCTCATCGTTGCTAAATGTTTAAACATGTAATTTTAATTAAATATAGTCAGAAGTATCATTAAATTATACCAAAATTTTTAATTAAAACTTTTAGGAGTTTCAAATGTTTCAACTTTTTGAAAATATTTAATGAAATACTTTTTGCTTATATTTCAGTGCGATACGGTACAAAACTTTGTAATAACTGTATATTACATTTTTTTTAAGTATAATAATAAATAAAGTATTAGTTTAGAAGATATCAGAATAAAATGAATTCATAATTTATTTTATTGTAATATTAAGAAAAATATCAATATATTTTATTATTGTAGTACAATTTTAAAACGAGTATGTCACTAAAATCTTAATAATTCAAGAAAAAACAATGACCACTTATATGTCAAGGTTACACAAAATAGTGTTTTATAATAACAACGTTAATATCTTCATTATTACAACATATCTTTAAAATTTCATATATAATTTTCTCAAAACAGTGTTATAACTAGAACAATTAAGAAAATGCAATGAAGACTAACTCTTGGTATGTTAAATTCAAACGTCGGTAATTTTATCATATTCAATAATGTAAATTTTATATTAGAAGCCTAAAACTGTTTTAGTTGATAATTATTTCAAGTTATGAAATAAACGATGCCTTGGCTTTTAATATATAATACTTAAAATACAATTTAAACTTAAAATAAAATTTACTGAAATTTATATTATGTAAGCCATACAAAAATATAATAATATTTTTTGGAACGCACCCATTAGAGCCAACTTTCACAAAGTTAAGTTGCAAAACTAGTTTCAAGAGGCTTTAAATGTACTACATCTCTATTTTCCATTAAATATGTGTATGAATTTTGCATGAATATTACTTATACGTTTTTAAACCTAGGGATAGTAATTTTTTTTCAAATTATATGTATAATGTGGGAATAATTATCATTTTCCCATAAGGAACAAAAATGTTATATTAAAGGACAGAACAAACATAAATCTTATAAAAATCCTCACTCATACCCTCCTTTGTATATTCAGTATCAAATGTTTTTTAACTTTGAATAGCTTTGAGTATTGTTGAAAATATGTTGGTATCCTATATAAAAAAAATACTTAAGTATTTTGACATCCTTTTATTTATTATAAACGTGAATGAATGATGATAAACAATAACTCTTTCATTCAAAAAGAGTGCACAACTTGATATTCTAAAGTTTTCAATCAGATAATTCCGATACATTTATTTAAATTCTTTGGTCACCTTTACATTCCTTTGTTTTTATATTTTATGTATCAGATAATCAATATATACGTGCTTTTTATATCGTATGTATACTAGTAATTTCGCTATTTGCCGTGTAATGACTACAAACGTTTAACATCTCTAAGCTGAAATAAATATTTATAAAGGAACATTACAGGAGATCCTGTAATTTAAATATTTATAAAATTTAAATGAAGTCACTATGGTGCATCAACTTCTAAGCAAAATATCTTTTCATACTATTCCTTTGAATAACAAAGTACATAGTGGATTTCTTCATGGAATAATGTTTTTGAAATTCTTACTCTTAAGAATAAGATAAGATATAGGAAGAATAACATTTTTTTTAAATTACTACAAGTAAAAATTTTCTAGATATTCTTTCTAATCAAGACTTATAAATGAGAATTCAGAATTTTCTATTTTACTTACTGTTAGAATTTTTTAACAGAACCTAATGAATCGGTATCGTCCGAGGATTACTATGAATGGAATAGATTCAAAAGGTTTAACACCTCGAACTATGAAGGCCAGCTGATTTAGTCCAGGACATTTTACATCCAGTCCCTAACCGGAACTTATAGTCCAACGTACTGAAAGGCGTCCTCCCTTAACTTTAGATAAACGGTTAATACCGTCTCTAATCCATCATTTGGTTCGCTACAGATGTGGCCATGATGATTTAGATATAGACGAGACAATGCCTTTTAAAGTGCAGATGCAAAAACTGATTATTGATTATGATTACAAAAAACCTACTAATTTATTAGACATCTAAGAAAAACTTACTATATTAAACATACCTCTTGGCCTCGGAATCATCTCCTATAATTATAAAAAAAACTAAATAACTAAGTAATCACAAAGGTATTCGGTGATATAGAGGCCCAAAAAATTTCAAAATATTTTCTTTAAAAGCTGTAATTAATTAAGAAATTTCGACCGAGATAAAAGATCCATAGAGCAATGGAGAATAAGTTCTAAAAAATATTAGGAATGGAACGAGCATCACCAGGCCAACCCTATTGTACAATAATATAAATTGAGACTTTGTTTACTCCTTGCAATAAGAACACAAAGATTACCGATATTTTATTTATTTTATGATATCTATTACGTGCTTCTTGTACAGATTACAAGTTTTAGGGAGAATAAAGCAAACTAAGTTATTAAAAAACAATTAATGTCACAATTTAAACATTCATCGATATATTTTCTTATATAAATTATCTAATTTGTAGAAGTTGAATGTTTTATTTACTTGAAAGGAGTTTTATACACAAATATAGAAACATATGTGGTATAACATGCTAACAGGTAAGAATTATGAACTGTTTTTTCTACATGACCTATAACAGTGATTTAAATGATACAAATATTATAAATATCATTATTGTTTAGCGTTTAACTTTGTTAATAGTATTATACATATGATGTTTCTCATCGTAATATAAAAATTTACAGTTGTCATATAATTTTTAAAGTTGTCATAATAAATTGAAATAATTTGAATGAATAGGTACAATACAGCTTATTTCTCATTTAAAACGCTTGATTTTTTTTATTTGTTTACAGGATGACCCACGTCAAAAATGTAATGTTGTATATGAATTATTTATTAATAAAAAAACATTCTGAAATCTGTTTTCGTACATTATATATTAAATACGTTATAACCATGTGTAGATACAAAGAAATATATTGTTAATTTAGAACGCCATGTAGATTAAAAGGGTAAGGTCACACTTTGTTTTAAAAATAACAAATATGTCATGAAGATATAAAGATAATTCAAAAAACAATGGAAAGCTTTAAATCATTGTAATCTATTGTTCAGTCTGTAGGATTCAAAGAAAATTATTTGAAATGAAATGTATTGAAAATGAAATATGAAATTAATTTAATTTGTTTTGCAGTCAAATATAGGTGTATGTATAAATTTTAATTTTACTTTAAGTGTTTTTCTCTGAAACACTTTTAATGGACCAAAGTATTGCAACTCTTGTATTAGCAGTAATAATTTTGCGAAAACAATGAAAAATATATAAAATTATAAAACACACATTAGATATTTGCATGCTTCCATAAACAAGTACAGCTTATTATAAGAGCCTTTGTATCTATTTGATCCTAGTCTGCCAACATTTCAATTATGTTACAACCTGAAAACTTGGCAAAGAGCCAAGTATAGAAAATCGGAATATAGGGAATAAAAGTAAATTGTTACGTATTTATCGTACAATCTTACGGAGTATTTTCTTTGTTTGTTACACATATAGACAGAGTTTAGTTTTCTGAGATAACGAAACCTACATAGGTGATAAATTGGAACAAACATATATAAATCCTTCATGATGTTCTGTTTGCCAAAGAATATGGGGCAACAAACCCGTCGATCAATCGAAATAATAACTCTGTAAGTTTGGAAGTTTAGATATGATAGAACAGCTGATCACGTTTTTAATAAATAAGTGTATTTTAGGACTTTACAATTTTAAAAGCGATTATATTTTGCTATTGGGAATGTTGATAACCACCGGCAAAGTCATTTGAACTAGAAAGTTCATTACTTTTGTGAAAACAATACCTCTCGTTGCATTTCTTGGTGAACTTTCGAGAATACGACAGTGCTTTCAATAGACATTTGACTTTTTTTTCAATTCTGTGGGGAAGGTCCATAGAAATAGAAACAATGTATAAAAAATATTTATTCAGGATTATGAACGAAGATCTTTAAGAGATATCATCTGTTGAATCGCACAGATATTAACACAAATAGTTTATTACTTGACTATTTAGAAATATAAGTTAACCAACACAGTGCTATTATCGTTCAGCTAGGAGAAGCATCAACATGCACTTGAAGCAACTCTTACATGAACACAATTAGTTAATTTCGTAGTTTAATATACCATCATAAATATGCCAGCAGACGATAATAAAATATATAACAGAAATAATAGAAAAAAGACTTGAATGGAAAAAAGAACGCTTCAATGCACTTATGTTAAATAAAATTCCCATCGTATTTGCGTGAAAGAACACTGTGTCTCGAGATTTTGTAATTAAATATCTTGATGTTAAAATTTCTAGCTTTTTATTGAAGTACAGTGGATTAAAAATAATAGGGTATTCAAATATTCTCTCATTGATTTATTAATTCAAATAGTTATGATGGTATTAATGAAATAATATTTTATTGTTATATATTATATTTTAAAAAGAGAAGTTTATCTTTTTTATTTCCAAATATATGAAAAGTAAAATTAACCATAAATTTAAGAGAAATTGCCACTGCTACCAGTACAAAGGGTGAAGTGCGTCGCAGAGTAAAAGCAGTTCAAACCTAGAAAGGCACGTGGCACGCACAAATTTAATATCACGCCTACACTATGATAAAGGAAAGTAAGCGTGTTAAAAACGAGGATTTATTTTAATACTGCACTGTGAATATAAATTTGAAACATAATTTTAAATATTTTGATGTTAAGCACAAAAGATTACATAGCAAAGATAAAAACGTTATGATAAATAATTTTCAAAAATGTGCAACCTAAGTTCCAGTTATAAGTGAAAATTTAAGCACAAAAATCTAATCCTCACTTAGATACAGTCTAGAAGCCTAAATTATTGGATTTAGTTAGGTATTACTTGAAAGCCAAATAAACAACTCAGATGAAATAGTACGTGTAGATGTATTGAGGTGGAGAGCTTAGTTTTAATCATATTATCGAGTTTTACAATTGATACTCCGCAGTCTTATAATTGGGACAAAGGCACGTCTACAATTTGCTCATGTAAGTTTCCAGTCACTCCTAACTCGATTACTGTCAGCCTGAGGATGTTAACGCCGGCCTTTGAAAGATGTAATAAGTCTTCGTAGTTTTTGATGTTGTTATCTTGAATCGTTATTTACATAGTTTAGTAATAATAACTACCAAGGAATAAATGAAGATGAAAATGTAATGAGCTTTTTATGTAGAATGTTGTTTGTTTGTTAAAATGCTTGTATATATATTGTTTCCTTGATATGTATCCATATCAAATTCTTCCTCTATTTTCCTTGTTCGATGTTCCTTGATATTTCCTCTTAAATAGCGTCTCGTTCTCCTAATATTGGTACATATCTATAAATCACCCTTTCTAAATATGACATATTTATTCTTATGCTTCTTTAGGAAAATAAGTAGGAATATTTAGTGATAAAATGGTTGAAAAAAACACATAAATTTGTATTTTGTAAAATATTAACAGAAATACAACAGCTGCCTTCCTTAAAGCCTTCCGTTCTACAATTACATCTAAAATAAAACATTTTAAGATGTAATCACATTTTTTCTTCATTTTCGTTTCGAATATGAGTATTTAAAAATAATTATAAATTACGATACACACCTTAGTAATGTGAATCTAGTATCAAACCAATGAAATAAAATTAGAAGTAGTACATATATAAATGAGAAAATATACATTACATTTATTGTTATGCTCTTAATATATTCACAGATTAATGACTTCATGCATGTACATATGTGAATAGTTAAAATGTACATAGACGAGTGGACATCATTATCTCAATATTAAGATTGTTCTGTTATTATTCCAGCACTCAGTAATATAGAAAAGTTGACGTTGAAGTTTTACAAATTCATATCACTAGGGCATTAAAGCTTACGGCTTACTGTATCAATATTAAAGTTGACCTAGGTAGTAGGAATAGCATTCGGTTTGATTCTTAGGGAACTCGAAATATACAACATAATACTACATAGTTACGAGCTATATTGAGTAGACTTATATACTCATATACTCATATTTAGGTTTTTTGTAGGACTTCAGGTTACATCAGTTTAAGTCCTCACATTTATATTCTTAACTTGGACTTTATAAAAGAATTTATATAAGACTTTAAAAGGTGATGAATGTTTGTCGGAACTGTTATGAATAAGCAAGAAGTTGAAGACTATTTTTATTCAAATAAAAATTCACAATCACAAACTAGAATATGCAGTTTCTCACGTAACCTGTAGAGATAACTTTCAATGAATCTTCGTGAACGTTCAAGTTTTTTTTACCCTTCAAGATGCTTATTTTAACTGTAGAAAAAAATAGACCGATAGACTACATGGAACCCTTCTTCAGGCAAGTCAATAGTAATACCCGATATTGACACAATGAATCCCATTCAGGTCATTGGGCTTTGTCCTTTATTTTACCATCGGATTCAAAACGAGATGTTTAATAAGTTTGAATTCGACATGTTTGCGTACGTGTGTATAGTATGTATGTATAGTATGGTGTACACACACACACACACACACCTATCAATCAATGTATTCGACATGTTTGCGTACGTGTGTATAGGTGTAGTATACACATACAATCAAGGACTTAAATGTTGATGCTCTTTTTTTACATTGATGCCAGTTTGTCTTGCAGTGGTTTCTAGCTGTTTTGGTCAGTATTAGTCCAGCAGTATAAGAAAATCAACTTTCTTTTAAAGTAGTCAACTTTATGTAAAAAGCTGGTATATATTACATAGCTGTAGTTAATTCGAGTTGCTCGCTTTCCATCTTTCTCATAATAATAATAAAATATTATGATAACTAGTTTAAGTGCTTCACGAATTCCAATATAATCGCTAAATGACTATGAATGTGTAAGTTTTTATACGTACTAAAATGGCATTATTATTACAATTACATGTTATCATATCATAATTGTACGAGTTACGCTCGAAATAATTCCGGAATCATGTAAATGCACGCATCATCATTATTGTTTTAATGCAATATTACAATAACTTATAATTTAATTCAGTTTGCATTCGGTCATCAAGCATACCGGGTCAACAATCAATCAATTATATATTGTATAACATTATATCAAATTAATCAATCTTAGAAGCATTATCAATTTATATAATTTTATTAAGTGTATGAACAAACAATGGCCCGTACATTTAAATGATCCTTCGAGCTTAAGGTGAAGCAAGCCCCAACGCCAACTAAGTACATATTTTCGTGTTCCGGTTCCGACTTTATCCACGTGGACAGCGCCATCAGGCTGAGAGTACTCTTTCGTATCAAGTAGAAAGGAGTATCAAACACCGAGTACTAAACAGACACTCAAATCAAGTTTTCAAATTAACGAGACGCACATCAGCAGAACATTTGTGTCAGGTAGAAAGGCCTATCAAGTAAGATCTTTCCTTCTAACTATTTTAATCATAATGAAATCTAAGACTTTTGCGAGTTTCATTCATTTAAATGAAACTAATACTTTTCAGATATACTACGCGTTCTTTATTTTTGTAGTTTAATTTAAATATTTTAGTCATGTCGCAAGTAACTTTCGGAGGAATTTTTACTTTTTCACATTTCTTGGTCTCCAAATTCGTGAAAAAACTATTGTTTTACTACTTTTGTATTTGACATTTAAGTTATAACCCATGTTAGACCATGCCACCAAGTCCTCGTTATACTTTGATTTGTTATAGCTCCAAAGAGCGGATGGTATAACTGCAGTTACTTGCTTTACGCGGTTGGCGACATAAGGGTTTGACTCGTACGTCTCCGTTCAGTCATCCTAATACGGCTATGGAATCCGCCTAACTTTTCGGCCGTGCGCGGCGAAGTGTCGTATGGCTTGATTGAAACTAAATTTCTGATCGCATTCGTCATGAATTCGTTAAATGCCACTGGCTGACTGGTGTTGTATATTTGGAATATTTAAAAGTGTATTAGCATCAGCAGAAAATAGTAAGCATATGTTGTCGTACCTGTTAGTAAGTATAGACCAACCTTTAGACTAATTACTAACACTTATTTGTAAATGGTTATTGTTAAATATTATATCTCACCAAAAACATGCCTGTTAAAAAGGGGGCCAAGTTCCAATCGGCTAATTGTTTGCCTAAAAAAGGGGTGAAATCCAATCTAATGCCAAGTTTAGATGCACTTTGAAATCGATCATAATCATCTTCATCAACAGCATGATCCACTGGTAAACATTTGCCATTCCCAAGACTCGCCACCATACCCAGTCCTCTGCCTTCCACATCCAGCCACTACCCGCCACCTTATTCACGTCAACGGTCCATCTGACCGAAATTCACTTTACCATACACCCAACTTAAAATATGGTATAGTTGTGAAAATACGTAGGTGCTTGGTTAAAAATATCTAAAATTATAATACTTCTCAATTTGAACTTGGCAGGTTTTTGTGCTGTACGTAACACTTAATTAATTGTATCATTAATTTATTATTTAGTTATATAATTATTTATATTTATATAATTTAAATATTATATAATTTAAATAATTATATTAACCTGCCAAGTTCAAATTTAGAAGTATTATAATTTTAGATATTTTTAACCAAGCACCTACGTATTTTCACAACTATACCATATTTTAAGTTGGGTGTATGGTAAAGTGAATTTCGGTCAGATGGACCGTTGACGTGAATAAGGTGGCGGGTAGTGGCTGGATGTGGAAGGCAGAGGACTGGGTATGGTGGCGAGTCTTGGGAATGGCAAATGTTTACCAGTGGATCATGCTGTTGATGAAGATGATTATGATCGATTTCAAAGTGCATCTAAACTTGGCATTAGATTGGATTTCACCCCTTTTTTAGGCAAACAATTAGCCGATTGGAACTTGGCCCCCTTTTTAACAGGCATGTTTTTGGTGAGATTTCAATACTTTTTTTCAAGAAATCGTACATACAATCGTACTATACAGCCGTACAATGCATAACTTACAGCACGAAACATACAGCTACCATCTGATGGCATAGGAATTACCCTATGTGGTATATCTCCGCCAACCACCGAAAGATGTACAATTTCCATCGTTGGTAAATGAATAGTAGAAAAGAAATAGAGTGAATTTGTGCTTTTAACACACACAAATAATCAATCAATAAGCAATATCAAAATTAATCCTTTAGCAAGTCAAATCAGTGATCCATTTAATCGTAATCGTAACCATATATAAGATATCAAGACATACGTGTAGAAAGAAATAGAAAGAAATGACCATCGATTCCTTATCGACTTTCATTCATATATACTGCAGACAAAACAATATCGCGATTCAATTATACCGCTAGCGCCATCTATCGAAAGTAATTTATAACAATAGAAACCTGATTTTTTAGGTAAGCAATATTTAATTAAGTTATACAGTGTGCATTATGTATACATGACAATATTTTATATCCCTTATATATATATATATCAGTTTTTAAGAAGCGCCCCACACTTTTTTAACAATAATATTAATTTAAAAATAAATTAACAAACAATAAATGGTATTTTTGTGAAAAAAAAAGCGTGATGAGTTTCATATATCACTTCTTGAGAAGCGCCCCACGCTTTTTTTTTCAATAATACCATTTATTGTTTATTTTAAACAATTTAAATTAAATTGATTTCCAAGGTTGTAAAGGTTAAATTAGTTTCCACGCGGTTTCTTTCATCATTGGAGCGTGTTTTTTAGTTTTTTTTTAAACTATATTTATTTTTTATTTTTTAGTTTCATTTATCACCGATTGATAGATGTACTCATATTATTAATTATTAATATTTCATTATTATGTATTTTATTGTGCTGAGCTGAGCGCCTATATAAAGGTTTTGATTACCTGTCAGTGAGTCAGTGCCAAAATTAGCTATTTTCACAGGGTCATATTTCAGGATCTACTGAAGCTTTATCTATGAAATTTGGCACACTGCTTTAGGACTAGTATATGATTACGTAGGTATAATTTTATCTCTGTACTTGCAATAGACACTGAGCTACAGGGGGTCAAAAGTGGGTCGAATTTATTAAAAATTCGATATTTAGAATTGAGGCAACTCACGCTTGACCGATTTCTTAAATTTCTTATTTTTTTGTTAATCTACATATAACACACAACCTGTGTACCAAATTTCATAATGCTAAAACAATGGGAAGTGGCCTAGAGGTTTTGATTACCTGTCAGTGAGTCAGTGCCAAAATTAGCTATTTTTACGGGTTCATATTTCAGGATCTACTGAAGCTTTATATATGAAATTTGGCATACTGCTTTAGTTCTAGTATATGATTACGTAGGTAAAATTTTATCTCTGTACTTGCAATAGGCACTGAGCTGCAGGGGGGTCAAAAGTGGGTCGAAACGGTTCGTGTAAATATAGTGCACGGCATGCGCCGGCCTGTGGAACTTGGCCGGCGCACTACCGTGCGCTTAGATCAGGCCAACTCTCAAAAGATTTAACATCTCCCATAGATAATTTCAATTTATTTGAAATATATAATTTAGTTCAAGTATGAACTAGAATGTCGTTGAATTTTTTTATCAACCAAATCAAAATACCACTGATTGGAAAACTATGTATGAAATGATAATGGTAGTGTCAATAGCCGAATATGTATGCTCCAATTAATCTCAAGAAAGATGCTCTTATCCCAGTCAAAGAAAAAGACTTTCAACAATTTATTGAACTAAATATGAATTTCAAAATAGGTTCGTCGTGGATTTAGAAGTGGTAGTGAGAGGTTTAACAGTTAAATCTCTCTACAACCTACTAAAAGAATTCACATTAATTGATTCTTGGAACGTACTTCGAAGGCAGACCTAGTGGGTTCCTTTCACATTTGGTTAGGTAGAGAGAGAGGCTTGGATGGTGGAGGTGAAAGTTTAACGCGCGATAGATAGGGGTCCCTTAAACCTACACCTGGGTCGCAAGTCCCAGGCACTGTTGAAGCACTCCTCCCTGCAATGCGATGGACTCGGCACCCGCACGGTGAATCCATTGAATGCAAAGAGGTTTCGTCTCATAAAATCAAACTCAATTATTTAATAAATAATTTGTTCATATTTTTTTAAGCAAAATTTATGCATTGTAATGTTTTTAATATGCTATTTACACAACTATCAAAGACCTGTTTACATTTCCAAACTGATTTTGAATGTCACGAAACTTACTTAGTTTTATTAATTCTTATCTTTCTTATATGCTTAAGCTTATAAAAATGCAAATTTATTAATAATTTTAAAAAATAAAAATATTATTTTAATATTTTAATACAAGCTACACAATTTTCTAACAACAATTAAATGATATAAAATATCTGTTAAAATACTGGTTTTCAGAACTGAATTATAAAAGGTCCTTTAGTAATAAATCGTTTCAAATTTTAATTAGGAAAAGTACATTATCAACATTATCATCATTATTTAATCAAAGCCTTGTACATTACTTTATGTTGTAAAGTATTATATTAACTGATAAGTTTTATTAATTAGGTTAAATCAGATCGACTAAGTAACACTTACAACTATTCTATTCTTTGAGTCATTGGAACATATAACTATCTAATAATTGTAATATCAAGTACTATACAAATATGGGAGAAAAATAATGATATACATTTAAGTAAAACTAAAATAAACAGAGTTCAGCTAAAGCGTTCTGCTTTCATATAGAGCAGTACGTGAGAAAATTAATAAAATTTTGGTGGTAGATGCCAAAAATAAGACTATCTGACAGGCACTTTCATCTTGTCCGTACGTGATCACAGCTGCTGTAAAGTAACCGAAACGTCAGATAAAGTGAAAAATATTAAACGTCCAAACGTTGTATGTTTGAAAATCATAGTTTTATATCATTGATTTTTTGTTCATAAATGTGTAAAAATGAGTAGATTTTTTTTTTCTGTATGCAAGTGTTAATATAGACTGGTAGCGGACCGTGACCTAAAATGTAATATACTTTGTAGTCTGTAATTCAAAAACCCTTTTCAAGTTCAAAAGGAACTATTTTAATAAGAATCAAGTTGTTCACAACAACACTTTGGGAATAAGTGATCCGGAAACCTAATTCACTGTACTGACTTACTACGGACGCTCAATAATTCCTTTGACCCTTTACTTGGGAAAATTCTAGACAGCTCGTTGATATTAATGTATGAACTAATAGTGTAATTTACTGATAAATTTGTACTTATCAGTTACTATCAGCTCGGAATATATACATTGCTTGGTTATTTTATTTTGTAACCTATATATCCACCCGTATAGCTTTATTGCTCTTTAAAATTAATTAATAAATTAACAAAGGGAACCAACATACAGATGTAATTATTTACATACTATCGTTATGTTAAAAATAATATTCATTTATATTTTAATATATTATTATGGTTAAAAATATAATTAAAATCATGTGTCCTATTTGAGAAATAATTAAAAATCCTTTAACTCAGTAAACTTTTGGTCGTTTTCATTTTGTTCATTAAGAATGTACCTACCGTTTCTTACCGTTTATTATAATGTCAGTATAGTTTTAGACTATAATCGGATTATGTTAGACATTCATACATTATTATTTTTTTAATAATCGAGTTTTACTGTAATTTATTTTTTAACGTAATACTATAAATAGTTACGCTTTCTCAAAAAATCGGCAAGAAACGAATTTTAACTTAAACCTAAGAACAATTTCAATCTGTGGTCGGTGAAGTTTTATTTATTCCCTTATCACATGACTTTACTCTTGGTCAAATGGATTTCGTAAGTTATATTGTCTTTCAACAAAAATAGGATTCAATTTGTTCTGATCTCATCTTTAATTTTAACTTATACGATACCATTGATAGAACTGTAAAAAGTAAAGCAACACAAACCGGCACTTTTTCATAATATTTAGATTTTAATGATACTTTGTTAAATATTAATTTCATATACAATAATCCAATACGTGGAGTAACTAATTAAAATCCTGTTATTGACATGCAATAAAAATATTCACGTTGGATTTCGATGACCAACAATCAACATTTTTGTAATGATGAACTTGTATAACAGATTCTCAAATTCCCAACTTTATAACGATGTTGACAAGAATCTATGTAAACAGAAGCCGAGTTGCTAACTATGTCGCCTGTTAAAATTGTTCCAAATTAATAAATATTATGCAATTAGTATTCAAAAGTAATATTTTTCAATACAATTTTTCCTAGAAATGTT
Organism: Danaus chrysippus; assembly: GCA_916720795.1. Classification (NCBI taxonomy): domain Eukaryota; kingdom Metazoa; phylum Arthropoda; class Insecta; order Lepidoptera; family Nymphalidae; genus Danaus; species Danaus chrysippus. The sequence continues at coordinate 1,927,059 of CAKASE010000046.1, read as the reverse complement.
GTTGAAATTAAAATATATAATACTATATATTTCTAAGCTTATTTTCAGCTCAGAAATGCATCTTCATTATAACAGTTGGAAGTTTTGGCAAATTATTAAACGATTTTCAAAATATTACAGAATTTAACAGATTATAATCTCGTAACAATTCACTGTAAATATAGTATACTGTGAAATGTAAATAAAGCTTAATAAGCGTAATAACAGCAATAATAAATTTATGTTTTTGTTATTCAAACTTACACGAGTTACCTACTAAGTCCCGAAGATAATTAGTGTGTGAATATCTTATAAATACAAATAGGGATACTTTAAAACTTCAACCATTAGCAGAGTTTAGTTGCAAATAAGAAAAATATTTTATCTTTTTTCATTTCTTCTTCTTGGAGTTCGTTGAAAATCATATAATTGTCACAAACTGTGTAAGTATGTACCAATTACAAGTGCTGAAGAATTAGTTCTATGAATTCAGTTTCATATTATGAGACAGGATTTTATAAAAATTTAATTGTATCAGTGTCAATAAAAAAACTGAATAAATTATTTCTTCAATTTTAAAAGCAACATTGGGGAATTATTTAAAAGTGATGAAATTTAATACATTCATTTTTTTATTATTATGTAACAAGGTTTTATATAAAGTAATATTTTTATGAATTTTATAAAAAAAAATCTTTGATGAACAATGACGAAATCCCTTAGTGAGAGGACTTACTGAAGGTCGCTCTCCTCGAAGCTTTTTGATGCGAATAGTTTTTAATCTGTACTCTAAACTCTATTTGTACCACCCAAAACTTAAAGTACTGACTGCACTTGCGTAAGTGGCTAGACAGGTTATAAATGAGAACCTGATAATTTTAACCATCCATAATTATTATTAATTACGTAAATAGAATGTATTCGCTCCGATTTATATGTATAAACTAATATTTTCATAGGTTCCTACGAAATTAAATTGTTCTTCGTTGAAACAAAGACACGTTAGTATCTACAGCACTATGATCATTATTGAATCAATTAAACCATATCACTAAGTAGTATTGAAGCACTATTAAAGTATTATAATAAGAAAAATGTGCACAAAGACTTACCTGCCCCGCAATTAAAGGTACACAAAGGCAGCCAATACTGTATATTAATATTTACATTAGTAGATATAACTAACCCAGAATAACTAAAAGTTAACAATTATGAGGTCATTATTACGAGTACTTGTATTACATACTTAAAGACCTAGCATTTATTTTCGTCACTCATTTAAATTGTAAAATATTTGTAATTTTTTTATTGAAGCTTCATAACACTTGAAACGCCTTGTCGTTTTGGATTTAATAAAGAGAAGACAAATATTGAAATTATAAAATTCAATTCCAAAAAAATCTTTACTTTAGTAAATAAAACTGTGAGTATCTGCAGCATTCGTCTCTCAAGATAAGCTTGGTTGATTTTTTTGTTCGATTTCCCACGAGTTTTTTACCAAAGAAACTACATACTTTTATCCGTGGTCGTAATTTGTACTTAGTTATTGTACACTAGAGGCACTATAAATACGTGTAGCGATTTACTCCTTTCCCCTATTTTCTGTTTACCAATTCGTGGCCGACTGCCAAGTTCTTCCAAAGCTTATATCGTTACCAAAACTGTTAAAATAGAAGCCGAAGCTACTTTAAACAGCAACTTTGATAATACCGAATAACTTTTGCGCTTAAAGACATTTGCAACTTCTTAATGAGTGCTTTAACAGCAACATGTTTTTGTATTGTTCGTAATAATGCTTCCGGGTCGTAACTTCTACCGCAATGCTCCCACAATTTTATGTCATAACCTAGATGAATAAGTATCGTATTAAATAAATTTAATGTCTATACAATTATTTATCTATTCTGTAAAATAAAAATCTTATAAGTACAGTCGAATGATTGCCGTCACATGAAATAAATGCGGAATATTCATATTAGAAATAAACATATAAGATTTCTATTATATTTCTAAGATTATGATCCGCTATAGCAAGAATATTAATAAGTATCTATAAGTCCCCAATTTTTAGGGATAAAAATACAAATATGATGACATGTGCCATCATGTTAGAAGAATGTGTCCAGCATTTGATTGAGAGGGTGATATTAAATTATAAACGACGACTTGGACGTCCTCAATCATAGATCTGACAACATATGACTATGAGAATATATTTCTGCTCAGTAACAGTATAGAAACGTTTTTCCAAGATAAGATCAATAGCTTAACAAAAATGTCCTACCCCTTAAAATACTATAATGAGATAAACGGGATTAAAATTCTTAATTCTATTATTTGATACGTATGTATATATTTACTGTTCACACTTATAACAATCTATGAAATATTTTTGACTGCTAGAAAATAACTAAAGGCTGGGGCCCTGGGATCTTGCTCTATATATATGTTTGAATTGTCATTTTAAGGACACACGCGATGAACGAAGTAAGATGATCTCTATTTAAAAAGGCGTTAGCATTGTTTCATTTTTGCATTTACTTATTATTAACTCACACTAAATATATCGCTTCTTTCTATTTATTGCTAGTCCTCTACTGAATAAAGTCTCTAATCTAACTCTAATGTATGCAAATTGAAATGAATACTATGCGTTTGTTGTGGATTTTTTCAGGCCTTATTCGGTAATTAATTATTTCCTAACATCGGTGATATGTACGCAGGTCAAAGTTTTTAATTAACATTAAATAATAGATTTAAATATTTATATATCAGTGCTACATTTAATAATGTGACGTAGGTTTCTTATTATTCTAAAACCGTTATTATAATAGTAAAACTGAAACTTTCCTAACCAATACGAACGTGTCGAGCAAAAAAATATTTATTTGGTTTTATTGCTTTTCACTTAAAAGGAAAATATCATGCACTCGAAGATACTCACTGTTTAATATACAACCATTTTTCTTTTACTCTATCGCATTCGACCCAAATACTATCAAACATACAATCTTCATACCACAACGGTACATAAAGTCCTCGAAACTAAGAGATAGTATATTGAAAGGAAAAAATATTTACATCTCATAATTATGCTAAAAGACGCAACTGCAAAAGTTTTATATACTTATATATTATGTAGGTTTCAATAAAACACGTCGTGTTCATTTCAAAATATTAAAACGAACAAACAGGACTGATGAAAATAATTTAACAAAACTACATATTTAAAGTCGGAAGAAATATTCAGCCTGATAACAAAAACCCCAATGAACCCATTCATCATTATTAAAAGCACGTATCATGTTCTTAATTGCCAGTAAAGTACACCTCAGTAAATACATATTAATTATTCAGACACAGTGTATTATAAACTATTATTATATTTGCAACGTATAAACAACAGTTAATTGAACTTGATTGTATTCAGATGATTTAATGAAGAGAATTGAATTGATAACGATTCTACATTGTATTGATAAAATTAGATTACAAAATTTGAAGTCAAATTAAAGATGAATAAAATCTTTGAAATATTTGGTTATAAATTCCCAGTTTATATTTTTAAAATGTCGTAGCGATAAGGAAGAATTAAAGCACTTTAATCTACTTATTAATTATAGTGTAATATTAATTTATGTCAACCGAATAAAAACGAAATTTGATAAATCTTAATTGATTTTATTTCTGACACGAAACACTAATTATTTCTGACACTAAACTGTAATAAAAAAATATCAAAATTGATTGATAAATAATACTTTTGTACAATTTACTGGTATTAGTAAATAAGAACAAGATTAATAGTTAAATGAAATGAGAAAAAGTAAATTTTGCTTTCTTCGTCTTCAGGTACACCAACCGGCAATTTTGTTGGCGATTCCTAATCCGTACTGGTTCACATGAGATCTAAGACTTTCGCGAGTTTTATTAATTTCAATGATACTAATATTTTTCGGATATATGTACTACGCGTAAAAGTAAATTTTATTAAACCGTAACTGAATTCTTTTTAAATACAATAAAAAATTAAATTATATTTGTATAAAATAAAAAGAGTCCATGTAATAAAATAAACTAATTTATCACATCAATTTGTTTGGACTAGCTTGATTGTTTATTTGTCTAAACAAACGCAGAGATAACCAAATTTACTATTCCCAAATGTTAGAACAAAGTGTACCTATTTCGCTTTAAAACTTGTACAATAGGGTAAAAATTTTGTGTTCAATTCAACAGTTTATTTTAATAAATAAATTCTATATTATATAATTTAAAACATTTCCGGATAGCTTATTGAAAAGACAGCGAAAAGCAATATCGTGTCGGAATACAGTTTGTCACAGTTTCCTAGCCACGTCCGCTTTACGATGAAAGCAAACAATTACTATTGTAAGGGACTTCGAGGTACGATGAATAAAGGGAAAACATATGGAACATTTTTAATTTAGATGTATTAAAATTTACCTAAAATATATTATTTTAATCCATACACATTAAATATATGCCTGTAGTTATAAATGATGCCAAGCGTTGAACTATACTTTTTTTGTATTTTTTAATGTCTATTTTTTATTTATACCTATTATTCTTGGTAATGGCGCAATGAATTTTAATGAAACTACCTCTGGATTCTAGTGTAGTGCTTAGAGTTAACATTTATTAGTTACACTTCGGACTTAAAAGGCCTATTACGAATAAAAATTATAAAACTAAATGACAACAAATGACAACAAATGTTGTTTTGATTTTGTTACAAAAGCTTCATAACTTTTTGAATGATCATAGAATTGAAATAAATGCATAGTTTGCAACTTTAATGTGCATTATTACTATATTTGTATTGAAAAAAAACTTATTTCGGTAATACTATTCATATAAGTTTATTGGATTAAAATTTAAATAATCAATAAAAATAGTTTCAAAAGTCTTTTCAAAAGAGTTCAATTTGAAAAACTAAAAATGTTAAAATATAAATAATATATCCGAATCTCAATTCTACATAAAAAGTAGCAATAGTTAAGTGGTAGCGCAAAATAACTAGTTATTAAGAATAAATAACTGAATACTCTTATACAACATTTTAATAATAAAATGCTCGAAATTATATGTACTTAACACAGTTACATTGATGAGCAGTGAACACCACTTTCATGATATGCAATTCAGAGAATTCTGTGTTACTGGAACAAAAGCTTTATTGTTTCTCATATTGTTATTGGAAATTGTATTATGTTATTTCATAACTTCATAAAAAGTAATGAAAATAGTTTAAAGAAATCAGAATCGTGATCAATAGAATGAATAATATTTCTACGTATTTACATTATTTTATTAATGTCGAACAAATTGGTTCGGTTCTCATTAATTATTATCAATAACTCATTATCATGTAAAAAATATTAATAATATAACTCAATATTTCGATACACAAACGACCAAGCCCTAAAAACCGACGATGCGGGTTCTTGACGGAAATTTGTCGGCAATAATTACCTGTGAAAAGAGCCTCAACCCGCATGCGCTGAACGGAGCGCGCATGGCATAACGTGAACTCCTTAGTAAATACAAATACTGGTTTATGTTTTCCACTTTAATAAAACTATACGCTGTGATTTGAATATCCAATAAGAATATGCATAATCGTGTTCTTTTCACGGCTGGGCATAATGACAGCTGTAATCATGTAAGTTATTTTGTTTCTGATTGTGATTCATATTGTAACCTAAAAAATCCCCTTCTAACGCTTGAGTTATTCTTGTAATGATAACACATACAATCTTCAGTTTACTTATTTACATCTATTAACTTTATTTTAACTGTAATTAGGATTCAGTGTCATTTTTCTTTGACCTTTTTCTTAATAAAAATGCGATCTCACAAAGATTTATTTGGTTGAGTCTCAAAAGCCTAACCGATATTGTAAAGATTGCTATACTGTCATATTTTATTTATAAATCTCTCACTAAATGACTATATTTAGATTAGTACTGAAGAAATAAATATAAAATAATACACTTAAGACATTGTAAGACAATGTACACTTTGTGCCTTTTTACCGCTGAATACGTTTTGATTTTTTATTTATTTTATAACATTTAAAATCAATACGGAAAATATTCTGAAAGAATAAAAAATATATAACATTTCAAACATAGACATTTCCTCATTGTGAATATTACAATATTTAGAAATAATTATTAATTGCGCTAAAAATATTCAGTAACATACTTATGTATAACCAAATTAATTAATTATTATTATGAAAATGTCTTTAGGAATATATGTATATTGTATAGAAACAACAAATAGGAGACGCTTAAAACTTGTGTCTGAATGTTTAGAATGACTAAATGTGAAAGCAACTTTTCAGTACAAATACGATTTTGTAAAGTAAATTTGAAATGTTGGTTAGGAAAAGTTGGGTTTAATCATGTAACTTGAGCATTTCGACCCAGTTTTATCATTTGTTAGCAGGGTCGGCATTGCAGTAGTTACAGGATTCCAAATATTTGCCAATTCCTTAATGGACCGAGTAGATACGGATTTTCATATCGAAACTTTATAATATTTGTAACATATTTCTAGTATCAGATAATGTATTTCATCTTGATAAAGTTTTATGAAGCTAAGACGAATTTGAGTATTAGATATACATATGTAATCCAATCCAATATTACAGTCATATAATTGAAATGGTTTTATTCTTTTCGATAATTATATATAGTCTATTATTATTTGTTAAAATATTGAGATATATTTTATTAAATAATCATAATGAATAAGGAATATGTTGTAAATATATTATTAAATCATATATCATATTTTACATATGTAAATAATGTACATAAATTAATGACATATGTCTCGAAGTAATTATTACTTTCAACAAAGTCATTTAAATCGCGTTATTGAATAAATATAGTTTACTAGTGGCAGAATCATTTACTGTGATACTCATATAATATAAAAGCTATTTTCGGTAATTTCGTGTATCATCAAAACCGAATTCCCCACGAGCAACTAAAAGGTCAAACGTGGTTTTTAAGGGCTGGTACAGATTGAATCTATTTATTAAATAATATTTTTGCGTCATTTTATAAATCTAAAACATAATAATAATGGAAAATAATCCATAAATTGTGACTGGAAACTCAAAGTCATATAGGTAATCTTCTATATATATAAAAATGGATTGCTGTTCCTTAGTCTCGCTAAAACTCGAGAACAGCTGAACGAATTTATCTTATCTTAGTCTTGAAATGTTTGTGGAGGTTCAGGGAAGGTATAAAAGCTGAAAAAAAATTGATTCATTACTGGGAAAACCATAAAAACAGCCCTTTTCTATTTCCCATACAAACGTTTTTTTTTGACATTAGATTTGACAACTAACTAATATGTCAATCATTCTGTCGCACTTCAAAACACGGAGATTTATGGCTTTAATAGGTAAACTCCAAAAATATACATAAAAAACGTAATATATATTTCTTGATTATAGGGCGATACGAAGTTCGCCAGGTCTTCTAGTGATTAATAAAGTTACGCACAAAAAAATTTGGTATGACATATAATAGTGTTGGTACTTGTCAAGATGTATAGATATTTCCTAATATTTGTGCAGTCAGTCCCAGTATCATAACGTCTTGCTTTATTAATCCATTTTTGATGATCGATAAAACAAACACATTATGCCATACCCCGCATAAAAAATTTACTGCTATAATTGGCGTTCGTGTAAAGGCTTGAAAAAATTAGTTTTATGCGTAAATGATAAATTCACATAAATCTTTTTATAAATAAATAACACAAAACATAAATCAAAACCATTATTTCAATTTTAAAATAAAACCCTTAACCTTTGTGCTCTTGTTACCAAATTGCCGTTTTATTGAGTATAAGACCATTTATTACACGACACCACGGTATAGGGATTTAACATCCTATTTTATTTTGTTTCAGGTCCGACGTTAAATTTCACCAGCGGTCGTAAACCTGACAGCGACAGAAATATTATCTGTTTTAGCTGTTATCTTGAAGTGAATTTGTACAATGAACGATACAACTGTCGCTTATTATTACATAGCAAATGTGACGGAAAAGTTCAGTAACGGTTCTGAAGATGCGTCGCCTTCGCCGCAAATTGCCGGCTTCGAAAACATTATCGATAACAAGTTTGTCCAAGCCATTTTCTGCGTTATTTACACAATAATTTTCGTCCTAGGACTACTTGGGAACATTTTGGTTTGTTACGTCGTCATTAGGAACAGAGCAATGCAAACAGTTACGAATCTTTTCATAACAAACTTAGCGTTATCTGATATATTGCTCTGTATATTTGCGGTACCGTTTACACCTCTTTACTCTTTCCGAGGTTCGTGGAGTTGGGGATCACTTCTCTGCCATATGATGCCTTCCGCTCAAGGCTGTAGTGTATACATATCAACTTTGACGCTTATGTCTATAGCAATTGATAGGTTTTTTGTAATTATATACCCATTCCGGCCAAGAATGAAAATAGAAACTTGTATATCTGTTATTGCAATGATATGGACCTTTTCGATAACGGTTACTTTACCTTACGCCATTTTTATGACATATTACGATTTAGATATCGGAAGATTTTGTGAAGAAACTTGGCCAACTGAAAAGCTAAGGCGAGTTTTTGGATCTATAACGTCAATACTTCAATTTGTATTACCGTTTAGTGTAATAGCCTTCTGTTATACCTGTGTTAGTTTTAAGTTGAATGATCGAGCTAAAGCCAAAGCTGCTAGTAAGAATACTCGAAAGGAAGAATTTGATAAGAATAGAAAACGTCGCACTAATCAAATGCTTATTGCAATGGTCACAATATTCGGCCTTTCCTGGTTGCCCTTAAATGTGACGAATCTCTACAATGACTATTATATGTATGCAATACATTCAAAATATTACTTTTTGATATTTTTCGTCTGTCATGTCATAGCTATGTCTTCTACCTGCTACAACCCATTTATATATGCGTGGATGAATGAGAACTTTAGAAAAGAATTCAAACAACTGATTCCTTGCATTGATACATCTTTACAACGTACTAATATTCCATTAGAACAATTAGGGCACTTGTGTCAATCAGAAAAAACATTTAATGGTAACACTGCAACTGACAGCTACATGGGTTCAAGTTCACAAAGAATTCCGTCGTTCAGACAAAAAAGGAAACCAAGTGCTGCAGCAGACGTCGAAAAAAGTGGAGTGGAACTAAACGAAGATTTACTCACCGTGGATGTTAAGCATTGCCATATTTCTACAAGCTATAATTTGAGACGAGAGTCTGTTAAGTTAAGACTTATCAACGAAGAATCTTTTGATGGACCGTCTACACAAAGTCAATTCTAACGGTTGATACCATGGGTGAGTTTTAATTATTTTTCGTCTCTGTTCTTTTTGGTCGGTTCTCTATAACCACTTTAACTTTGTGTATATGCAACTTACATTTAGAGATAATTTAAAATACATATTTTTTATATAATTTAAGTGGTTCGTTTTCGTTTCTCATATATGATACATTTTTGTTTACTAAAATTATATAAAAAAATGAATAAACTTGTCGATATCTCTAAATATAAATTTATTTATTTTTCTCCAGGTACGGCATTGGAAACGTTCCCATATTTAAGACAATGAAAAATAATTATGATTATGATATCCCAATATTTTTGGAGATTTTTTTTTGTATTGGACCTTTTAATACTGTAATTTTGACTATGAAACTTCAATACGCTTATAAATAAGTAAAATCTTTAACCGTAATGTAATTTCTATTCCCATAATATAAACATAAGCAAAAAAGTTTTTTCCTTAGATTCCTAGTACAGTTGATATATAAAAGATTTGGATAATATATGATTACTTATTTAAAATAGTCAAGAGATGATAGATTAGATTTTTATTATATTTTTGAATTTAACAGTCCTCTAAAGTGTCTTAGGGATTTTAGAACTGTGTTCACGATTTTATTCTAGCGATCACTTCCTATAATTATAAGAAGCCAGGCACTTATATATTTCTGAGTCCTATTAGTTGTATTAAATGATCTGATATTATGTAACGTAATCAATTATGATAATACCATGTACTGTTCCGTTAGTATGAATTAGTATGAGTTTGAAACAGTTACCATTTCGACGTATTTTACGTATAAATCTAAGTCGCTACGACGATATATGAAAACTTATTAATGAAAAACTAATAAACTGGTAGTATTTAGTTTGACACCGCACACTCTTAGATCACTGTAGTTATAAGGTTATTAATAATTGTAATAATATGAATCAAAACAAGTTGGTACCTTATAATGTATAAAATGTTATACATATATGTGTATGTTGAGAAACAGAATAAGTATAACATAGTCAAGAAAGTTATATATTTAGATAGTCACTCGAGTTGAAGATGAATGAAAATTATTTTTGTTATTATTTCAATGTTATGTATTGTATGATTTAAATGTTAGTCATATATTTCAAAATAGGACAGTTTACTAACAAAAAACATATTTAAATCTATTTAAAAAATAATAACCTCTGAATTTCGAACTTTTGTCATATCATTTCCATATTATTGTTTTATATAAAATTGCTTATATATTAAATGTTTTTATAAATATGACAAAATATTTAAGAATTACATATTTGGTATGTTTAAACGATTTTACTAGTGACGCACTTAGTATTATTAATGTACGAATAAAGATCTATCAAAGATTTATTCAAAATATATTACAAGCACAATGTTTTGTTGATATTTCAATTGTTTTTTCTTTTGGTATAAAAACAGATTTCTCGATTCTCGTGAATATCTTTTGAGTTTTTATCAAATAGCAAAAGATGTAGTAAAGTCAAAACTAATTGATAATTTAGAACAAAAGTTCATTTGTTATTCCTCTTATAAATATAGTATTTAGTCGTTATAACTAATGTGTGACTTTATTGGTAATTATAAAATTATAGTCTTAATATTGTGATCCCATTTTATAATAAGTGATTCTTACGTTTTCCAGGAATATACATTTTAATAAAACTATATTTTCGGTTGTGACTCGTGTTTCCTATTTTACATTTTAGCTATTATTAAAATGACGATTCAGTTACTTTACAAGCATGATCAAAGGAACAGAGATGAAAGTCTCAATTCTTAGTCAGACAGCAGTTGAAATGAAATATAAAACGCGAGTCATATCCGATAATATAATTTAAGTCATTTTATATTCATTATGTTTTGTACTACGATTTGATACCAAAATCTTAACATTAAAAGAACATATACCCTTACAATTTACTAAATTAATAATAAGGTATTTTAATAAATAGCAATACTGTCATTTACACTTCAATTATTTAGACATGTGATTGCACAAACATAGCATGTAGCGAATGAAATGTATCGTGATTCAACCGAGAGCAATATATTTTAGATTGTTAAGTTTAGTCTCTTTGGAGAATGTTAATATTTAATAGTTTTTAAATAAATTTGTCCCCTGTGTTCAGTGTTTTTATATGTAACTCCCTTTAACTTTAAATAAAATAACAAAATAAAACCGTTCTTATTGACAGCAATGACTCATCAGGAAAGGTTTTTATAAACGTTGACAAACTTGTGGTCATATTAAGTAGATTTTTAAAATATTATTAGTATTGGAAGTTTAAGATATCTTTTACTGCTATAGGGTGGCCTTAAAACTAAATAAATTATTATCATCAAAAATGAAATAAAGTCTAAATGTATTATTGTAAACGTTCTAATTATCTATTGCAGTTTGAAAGACACAAAATTTATTTTAAATTAATACACATAGAACCATGTTCTGATCAAATAATTTCATAAGCTGATAAATATTATGTGAAGATAACTAGCAAAAGTTTCAAGGAGTTTACAACAATATTTAAGAAAAGACAAAATAATTATAATATGAGCTGTTATTACTGTTATTTACAAATTTATCAGAAAAAATTAAAACTTACCAAAAAAAAATTTAATTTTAGTTTTTATAACAAAAAACCCCTTTATTAAATAGATAAATATATACATATTTAAAGTATGTCGTTGCTACGTAACATTAAGTGGTTTTCATTGTCATATAAGAAACCAATTTCATTTGGTATTGCCGTGAAAATATTATCTGAAATTGTTTTTTACCTGGATGAATTCATACACTTTATAAACTTGCTCAAGTACCTTGTTTTCCCGCATGAAGTAGTAATAAAATGAAACAGAAATTATACAGAAGGATTCAATGTTTACTTTTATTTCAGCTTAAAGCAAAAATTTGAAGGCAAATTTAATGATATGATATAATAATTAATGATATGATATAATGTCAAATATCGTGATCACAAACGACTGCTCAAAGTGGTTTCATTTCCTTGTTAATCATGCCGTAACTTGATCAAAATGATAAATAAATGATTAAATCAATTCTTGTTTACGTTCTCAACGAAAAATATTTTAATATTTGCTATACATTTTATGGTAATTTTAGCCCGTGACTTCGGTATGCATGTAATGTAGTGTACGTTTTCTGTATAAATAATTTTTACTTGTTTATTTTTCATGACAAAAGGCATTTTAAAGGGGAAATCAATTTCTATTTGAATATTTATTATATAAAAGAGTATATGTATGTATAAAAGTTTACTTATTAAAATGCGTATTTGATTTTGTTGCGAATAGACATTTTTATACAGTATTAAGGTAGACCATGCTTATTGTTTTTATATTTAATTATAATTTTGTATCTTACCACTCTCTTGAGTAATAATAATTATAAATGTTTTAATGGGTCTACATGAAACCTGTTTGGCATTCCATATCTACTAAACATACATGTTCTAAATAAACATTTATTTTATTTTTTTGTGCTATTAAGAATCTCACTTTCAGTACAGGTCGTCTCATTTTCTCACGCGTACTTAGTTTTTTATTTTTATAATAGTTGTAACCTTTATGATCGTTAGATATTTTTATTTTTGCTCCTTATAGCAGAAGGTAATGTTTTATTGCGATGCCCTATATTTTATATGAGCATACCTTTTTGTTGGCTTCTAATTTAGGTTTTGAAGAGCTCATCGAGTTTTTATTATTTGATATAATTTTGTATTTTGGATCCTTCTGTGGACATGACTTCAACGATGGTTCGGTAGTGAGTAAGCGCAGTTCAGTATACATATTATTAGGATACCATATTAGATTTAAGTTATCATTCAGATCCCACACATTACTTCGGAACCATACATAAAAGTATTATAGTTATCTTTTACATTAGTCTACCTTTAAACCTACACTATCGTCTCATAATTATTTATCTAGATTTTGTTTTATTTATTCTGTATTATTTCTAGTTCATTTATGAATAGATATTACTATAAATGGGTAGCCTATAAATTGCACAAAGAAGGACAGATTGACCCGTAGAAGTAACCATAAAATGTCTCACAATATTGTTTTATATTTGATAGATGTGAACTCGTTTTTTTCTGTATACTTAATTTTACTTCATCTTCACACCCACTTTGAAAATCTGAGTATAATGCCCTTGTAAATTATACAGAAAACTGATGCTGCTCAAAATATTTTAATATCTGTTCAGTCATTTATGTATATTATTAATGCATAGAAGAATAATGTCAACGAACTATTATAAGTTATTATAATTAGAAAGTTTGATGTTATTATTTTGTATTTTATGTGTCTCTCATCATAACAGTAAAATATTTATAAAAAGGTGCCAGCAATATTAATTACTGACGATATAGTATATGAAAGGATTTATTACATAATGTATACATTATGTAATAAATATTGACGATTTCGTTATTTCTATGAAAATAGCTTCAACTGTACTCTAATTATACTTTTTTTTATGTATGACACAGGGAATCTTTTTACGAGCAGTCCAACCGGTCTTGGTGGGGCCTAATTATAAATACCTTTACCCTCATATATTTATAAATAGCTCTTAAGTCTTTTCTAATATAGAAAAGCATATTAATTTATGACGTCATTGACTGTCTGAGACAAAAAAAATACTAAAATGCTCATCCATCCATTGACAATTTGTACTCTAATGTGATAAATATATTGCAAAAGTCAGCTTGCTACATATATTGGTTGTGTTCAATCAATTACTTATCACATGCATTTAGAAATTATATATGAAAAGACATTATATATATGAACTAATAGGTTTAAAATTATTGATACCGACTTTGTTTCAATAATTAATACTAATCTATCTGACGTACACTATTTAATTGGTACATTTCAGCTTTTAGTATAAACTGAATAATTCTATTAGACTTCTTAGTATGACAGGTGTAGAGCTCTATTGGTTATTCCATTGGGACAAAGATTTTCATATAAGTTGTATCAGACATACCTATATAGTTTTTCTTGCATGTGTTTCGGTGTTATAACTTTGATTTTGACAGTGTCGCTGTCTGATTTCTAGTCTTATTCTATTTTATTAAGTTATTTCGAACTTTTATATAGAATGTTTTCTTAAGTTTTAATTCTTTTATGTTATCATTTTGCTTGTGAATACGTGTATATTATTTGGTATTACACTTTTTTACTGATTAATCTACTCTCTTAATCGATGTGCTACTTACCGTATGTAACTTTAATTGTTTATATTATCAAATCAATCCTTTTAAGATTTCGAGATACGTTTCATAAATACAAGCAAACTTATATGATTGGGCTTTGTTGTAGTATCACTTATACAATAATGATGAATAATATAATATCATTTGTAAACTAAAAATATATAAAAAAATTAAAGTACAATTTTTATAATATTGCTACTTATATTAATATTTCATCATCATCAGCCGAAAGACTTCCGCTGCAGGACATAGGCATAACTTTTATTATCACTTCATTTTCTTTCATTCTAGAATAGTATAAATACACAATAAGGAATCTTTTCTTTGAGGAAATATCCTCATGTAAGTGATAGAAATCATTTGAAGTGTGAATGTTTCTATCCAACTGTTCGTTAAGCTCAGACAGTCGGAGAGGATTAAGATAGAAATGGTTTTTGTACAAAGATAACGTTATAATGTGATTTTCTATTAACTGGGAATAAACTTCTATATAAGTAAAGTATATTGTGTTTTTTCGTTTATTTGTATAAATTCCCTGACGATAGTTTGTGACTGTGAACTTTTATAACTACGATCATAAATATAGTTTCACAGAAGGTAAATGTATCTCTTATTACCTAAAGAATAATATGTAACGAAATATTTCCGTCAAACTTAATTTTTAAATTAGTTTATTGATTGTTTTAGAAATCATTATCCTGAGTACATATGTTTTAATACAAGGGAAATAGGTAGCAAAATAATACAGTACTTGAATATATTGTACATATTATATTTTATTATTCTTGAATGAGTTTATGTTAACACCTTTAAATGTAAAATCATGTTACACGTACTCTTTTTGTAATTAAATAAATAAAATAAATAAATATATAAATATAAATGTATATATATATATAATATATATATTTCCCAAATTTCACCTTAGAACTTAATTAAGAGGGAGTTTTTGGTATCATACATTCTTGACTTATTTCATTATATTAATAGATATATATACAAAGATTATATCAGTTCCCTTCAAAAATTTGACAGAGAAAAATAATATTATTACCCCTATATCACTGCAATGGACTTTAAGTAAATTTTCCATACTATAAGTCACGTCTGACATATCACAATCCTATTATTTATTGTGATCCCTTATCGCTTTTTCTATTTCCTAAAGTAACTGAAACTTTTTTTAGACTCATACTAAAGTCCCTCACTAGCAGCATCAAAGTTTGCCATGGATCCCATTAAAATGTTTAAAATCTTTAGAAAAATAACCTAAGTATGGTCAAGTAACTTCAGTTGAACATAGGCTGGCTCGACTGGGAAGGTATCACCCTCCCACAGAAGATCGGCGTGAAGTAGTCTTTAATGGCTGTTTCGTCCGATGATTGAGAGAACCGGTTCCCCTTTCCCTGTTTCCACCCTTTGTTCTCCCATTACCCAATCAAGGGTGGCAACGCACCCGCAAAACTATTTTGGAGCTATTCATGAGCAACGTTAACTACTTGCATCCGGTAAGCCGTCTGTCATTTGGCCCTCTTTATCAAAAAAAAATCCTTTGAGACCAAAACTAATCCAGAAAAAATTAACGGAAATTTGTATTTATATAATAAAACTACCAGTTGTAACGCTTACTCTAAGCCTGAGCTTATATATGTATGTCAATTACAAGATATTTCAAGCAAACCTTAAACTACTCACGAAACAAAGGTTGCAGAGATTCGAGTCTAGCTTTAATCATAAAAAACAGGAGAATTAAATAACAAATAAATGGTTTTTACTCGTAATTTGTAAAATAAAATTGGTACGTTTACAGCATATAAATGATTACATTTTGTTTAACACTGCTTTGAACCACTAAATAATAAAGCATAAATTGTAGAAAGTAATTAATAAAATGTTATTTACATATACTTAGGTATTAAAAAATAAGGTCAAATCTATATGGAATACGAATTGGTAACAATTTAATTATTGTAGTCACAACAACACCATAATGACATAAGCCAATCAATTAGGCTTCTCAGAACTTTATTTATCATTATGCCTTTCCAATATTAAATTTCATTTAATATTTCCATCTACATCCATGAGAACCATTATGTATTAATAATTAAACTGTTCACAATCTAAACATAATATGCGATCTGGGAACTAATACTGCGTAATTGGTTTCATGTTAAATTAGATGCATATTGCCACTTAGTATTAACATTATAATATGTGGTATCATTAGAATGTACGCTGTACGATATTATAGATAATTGACAACGTTTTAGACAACGCAAAATGTACACAAACCAGAAAAGTATTTGGTATAGTTTAAAGGATAAATATAAAACTTTTAAATCATTTATGTGAAACCAATATAAGTATAAAACTTACTTCAAAGTAAACATATTTAAGAGAAATGGCTTTAAAAACCGATTTGTATTAAGAAGTTGTGTTCTTGCAAACTTGTGTGAGACCAGTAAGGTTTTACATAGTATTTGTGTTCATATATTTGTCGGAATTAGAATTTCTATAAGTAAATTTTCTCAAGCCTATCTTGAAGGACAACATATTCACAATGAGAATAATATTTCAAAGGAGGCCTCAAACAAATTGTTATTATTACACTTTATCATAGTACATATTATATTCAACTCATAAATCTAGCTAATATGACAAATTTACTGACAAAATAAAAAAGTATGCACAATAAGAACGGAAAAGAAAAGACAAAGCTATTTTGAAGACAAATTCTTATACATATGTATTTAAAAATGACAGTTAAAATATTATAAGTTAATGTAAGTCAAACAAATATTATTAAATAGAAAGTTAATTAAAATAGAACAATTTGAAACAAAGTAAGCCCAAAGTCAAACGTTTGACATCATAAATAACATCTGCTGTTATAATATATTATTGATGTTTCTCATCTATAGTTTATTCTTTTTTTTATTGGTATGAATACTTCTTTATATTTATATGAATTTTGTTCCAAGTCTTAGTGTATTCCAATAAAAGATTTTCTGCACCCGAATTTAATCAAAGATATCGATATTTTCGAAACATTTCGTTGCAACGAACATTTTTTGGTCGCTCCATTACTTATTATTTTCTGTTTTGCTTTTCTATAATTGTAATACGACTAAAATAATCTATTTTATATATTGTAGCTTTGAATTCATTAAATTATTATAGAGACGAAACTGAGACGAAACTTCTCAGCATTCCATGGATTCACCGTGCGGGTGCCGGGTCCATCGCGTAGCAGGGAGAGGAGCTTCAACAGTGCCTGGGACTTGCGACCCAAGTGTAGGTTTAAGGGGCCCCTAAACTAACGCGCGTTATACGCTCACCTCCACTGTCCAAGCTCCTCTCCCTACCTAACCAAATTTGAAAAGAACCTACTAGGGCTGCCTTCGATGAACGTTCCAAGAATGCATTAATGTGAGTTCTGGACAGTCCCAAGTCCTTTAGTAGGTTATAGAGAGATTTCGCTGTTATACCTCTCACTCCCACCTCTACCACGTACAAATCTACTACGAACCTATTTCGAGTGAGTTCGTTTGTGAGCTCGTAATCTATATCGCTGACAGATCCGGGGTAAACCAATATAGCGGCCGATTCCTTTCGCAGTAGTTTTAGTGAGTGGGGGCCTGCCCAGGTCGAGTCTCACACATCCCTTCCGGCCCTACCAAGGCCGGTTGGACGGCTCGTAAAAAGAGTTTCCCTGCGTCTATCTGCGTCTATCTCTATACCCCATGGTATATTAATATATCAATTTTGTTACATAAATGTGATGTAGATTATTTTCACTAAACGCTTTGATTTTAAAAGACTTAGTACGCGAATTTTTTTTATATTTCGCTAAATAAATATCAATTCAAAAGACTAAAGATAATTATTTATATTTTTTCTTTACAGAAATATATTTTTAAGCAATATAAAGTACTGTTTATCTCTGTTAGGACATCTGTTATCTCTCAGTAGTACATTTATTTTCAGTTGCCAAGTAAACAATATGTTTGTGTGTAAATTTTATACACCTTTATAAAGCTTATAGATTTTTTGTGTTTCATTTACGACTGTGATATATTTTCATATCATTCGCATACTATGTCTAAACCAAGTAAATTATTTATTCTTTGATGGTTTGAAATAAATATTTAAACACTCTATGAGGGAGATATACATATTACATAATTTTATTGAAACTACCAGTCAAATTAAAGACGCACATATTTTATACACATCTCAATTTTATAAAACCTTTTCTTTTATTTAATAAACCATTTTAGATTCCAGAATTTCTTAAGTGGCTTATACACTTTCAGTATTTTCAGTATTTATTTTTAATATGGAATATAATTTAATAATTCTTCGACTTATTGTATTCTCATCATGTTCTTTATTAATAATTTATACTTAGGTAAAAGTATTGAATGTAATATAAATGAAAAAGTAGTTTTGTTCATTTCTCGTAAAAGTTTGGTTTGCGGACTCACAAACGATAAAATGAGATGTTATGTTTAAACACTTAACGTTCTCAAAAGCATATAAAGTAACATTATTTTCCAATGTCTATGAAGTTTTATTGGATTCCTGTCGCTCGTGTACATTTAAACTGCGTCTTCATGAATAATATTACTTACGTAGTTAGATAGTTTATTTGAAACGAGTTCTGAGAAAAAATATTACATTCACGTACGACGCCTCTCGTTATTCAATGAATATTTTTAACATAACCTAACATTTAAATGTTAATTATATACCATTACTAAAATGTTACACAGTATCGAAGCAGAATATTTTTTGATAGTTAAGAATATACTGATAGTAAGAAAATACACTAAGAGAAAAATCATTTATATCCCTTTTTAGCATCACTTCAATTTAACTAAACTCAGATATAATTATTATTTTGAAACAAAGTTATGTATATTATGATAAAGTCAAAAATATTAAAATATATTCTTATCAATTACACATGATTTCACGAAACAACTTTACTAACAATAAATAAATCATAAAGGTACAGATACTATTTAACAAAAAGCAAGATTTTCGGAAGCACTACGCGGTTTATTATTGTTTTAAACACTACAAACTACCGACGTTTCGGCTGCTTTGTTGCAAGCGTGATCACGGGCAGAGGAGAGGAAAATATCCATGTCTTAGGTACCACAAAACTCCGATTAAAATATGAATAGTGTTATTCATCAAAGACTGTCAAACAGCCAAGTAACTTTTATTTGAGTGAACCCCGAATGACGCTGTTTTCGTTTAAATTTCTAGTCATCTCACCAGTACAAATAGTCTAAGATAACCAGAGACGAAAAACACTTCGTTTATAATATGACGATATAAACTTGGACTATACATACTGATTCACTAACTTTATTTTACTATCTACTTGCCTTTAACCAATTACTCCGTCGAATAAAAATAGAAACTAAAATGTTTGCTTTCCATTAACTGTCTATACATAATTTATGTCAGAGAATTGAAAACGAACTCGTTTCTTTTTTATGTAAGTTAAAATTATTACGTTTACATTATATTATTGAATTTATTTAACAAAACAGAAACCCACTTTGATTTTATGAAACTACATATTACTTTTAATAAATTGAAAGAAACCTTACTTATAAAGTTTTAAAATGTTACGATAAATTTTATAGTATTTTTTTACATTCTTATTTTTTTCTGAAATATTTTTTAAGAATACATTTGACATATTCCAAAAATATATTAATAGATAAACGGAGAGTTATTTTAAGAAATATTAAGTTTTGTTGGTGATGTAATGGAGCAACCAGAATACGCGTTTTAAAATGTCGGTCCTGTAAAACATATGATATTTTTAGCGTGTGTAATCATCTCAATTGTTAACTATATTGTTAAACCAACAAAAATATGTTAAAAACTGACTATTCGAAATAATTATTCGTAGCGTTCTCTTGTATTTTTCAAAATGAAACCAAATGTTTGTCGGATCACGACTGAACCTGGTGCTTAATTCGGAAATATTGTACAAATATTCTTCTAGCGATGAAAGTGAAAAAAATTCTTAAATACATATATTATTTATGCGGTCACGTATTTTTTGCATAGAAATAATAATTTTTTTTTAGGTAACTGACGATTTTCTGTGAATTTTTGATGAATTTGAGTTTGTTAATGTTATAAATTATAAACTGCATGATCATAATGAAAGATAACCGATAAATCTAAAATTTTTTGTGATAAGATATACATATGTATATCGTAGTGCGAGATCCCACTGCTCGATTGGAGCGTTCAATGGTTAATTGTTTAAAATCAAATTTTATGTTTATTTATAGTTAGGAGAATATATATTTACTGGGTTGCCTATAAAAATTTGGCCACCTTTATTTTGAATTAATTTTTGGAAAAACATCCGTTTATTTGTTTTTTAAATAAAAAAACCTATACATGATAGTAATTTATATGAAGATTCTAAAAAATCACGGTTGCCATTGCGCACCTAGCTTCACTTCTTCGCAGCCAGGTGTAAACAGGTATGATTTCTATAAATTTATACGTTCATAACGTATATTCATTAATTATTATATATCAAATTGAAGCATTTTTTTATTAATTATTATATATGGGTGCCTCATTAAATCTGGCCTTTAATAAGGGTTGCTGGCTGTTGAAAATGATAAATATTTAAGGTATAGTGAAAGAGAGTTAGCGCGTAACATCATATGTCAGACGACGAGAGCGAATACCAGCTTTGCGACACTTTTAAGTCATTGCGCATGTGTCGATGGTTAGTTTTCTCAACTGAACAGATTGAGTTCGTAATAAATAACGTTTTACATTAGCATTGTTGTTTTGTTTGAGCATTTAAAAATTGTTTTATTCATTAACGTAAAATAAAATTGATAAAAATGAAGTCGTGTTTTTTATACGGGGTTAGGAGAACAGCCTGTGGCTAGAACAAAAACGGAGTATAATAGGAGTAGAAATTGGCAACCTTTCATTGGAAAAGTTACCCAATTCAGAATTGCGGAACCTAACCTCCAAGAAGATGGAAGACGGAGAAGAAAAAACAGTGCGATTGCGGTCCAGGTTTGGAGTAGGTGCTCTCAATAAGGTGCAGGAGCCGAACGCGCAATTACTTAATGGCTTAGGAATTGAAGGCAAACAGGAAAGTACTCACCATCGCAGCACCAAATCCGTTGCGCGGCAGACAGCAGTAAGGCACAGACCAGTACCCGGAACAACTGACGCAGCACGAGGCAAACGACGAGCTGAAGACCAGGTCGGCAGAACTCCTGGAAATAGAAAATAAGAAACTAATTAATAATCTAAGAAATAATAATGATAATTGTAAACAATAATAATGATATTGATATATAATGTTAGTGAGAATAATAATGATAATAATAAAATAATGATATTTACCAATTTTAGAATTTAGAGAAGAAAAATAGATACGACAAAATGTAAAATAGAATTACTTAATGCAATTGCTATTGTAAAAGTAAAAAATGAAAATGTATAAAGTAAATATAAAAATGACAAACATAATAAGAAATGAAAGTAGACGTAATAAATCTAAGACTATCGGACATTTTAAAATTTAGTGAAATTTGATAGTCTTTTTTGAAAAAAATCCTAATATATTCGTTAAAACATATTATATAAAACTCTGATACATATGCTGACTGGGAGACCCTTCAACATTATGAGTTTGGAAATCATCTTTAATTTTAGTCTATTTTCATTACATATACAGAATATATTAATAGTAATTAATAGTTAATAGGATAAATATTCCACGAGTTTATTAAGACTATATTCCGATATGAACATTTTAATTTGAATTTAGTATTATAATAACATTATGCCCAACTTCAAATATAGTCCTAATTATGTAGTTTAATTTGAGTGCTTGTTATGTAAAGTCCCTGGAACCTACCAGGATATGGAATTTAATTGTAATTGAGTCATAAAATAAATCCCCTGAGTAATGTTGAGCCAGCACGGTTAATGCTCTGAAATTCTGGAAATCCTCATTTGCATAGTATTCTGTATAAAATGTGAGTAAAACATTAACTAATACTTACAAAAAAGAAAGTAATTTACTGAAAACAATCAAGCCATGAGAATTTAAATTATTATAGTACAAAATAACTTCTGAAATGAAAAAAAATTGGAAAACTTATTATTTTATTTTATTATATTATTTACTTATTTATTATATAATATACTGAATTATTTGGCTTAATTATTAGAAATATTATAAAAAAAAATCGCAATTGTTTTATTGTATCTACAAAAGTTGGTATCATATTAGAAATAATAAAAATTGTAAGGAAAATTGATTTCTAATTTTATCTAAATAATAAAAAAACACCATTTAAGCAAATCTACCTTATAATTTCAATTTTCTTCCATAAAGCAATGGTTTTACATTAAAAAAATAAATACTATCAAAATATGGCATTAAACAACTGCCCAGCTATTTTTTATTCAACAGTTATATTTATTCAGATGTTAAAACAATAAATGAGCTCGAGAAAGGCTTTGACTTTATATGTAAATTCTAGTTTCCAATTTAAAAATTATTTAGAGTACCTCCTACTTTTTTTTAATCATTAGCACAATTTACAATAGCTATTTATATTTGGCAGAGCCTACCTGTGGTCAAGTTACTACAGCTCGAACAGGGGTTGGCTCGACCGGGAAAGTACCACTGTCTCACAGAAGATCAGGGTGAAGTAGCCTTTAATGGCTGTGTTTTGTCCGATGAGTGAGAGAGCCGGTTGCCCTTTCTCTATTCCTACCCTTTCCTACCATTTCCTTATTCCCACCCCTTCCTATCCCTAAACAACAAGTATTTTGTTAAAAAAGAGATACAAAAGAAATTATTAAGTAATTCAATTATTAAAAACCAATTGGGTTATTTTTTTTTAATATACAAACAATCAATCCGACTCGATTATTTATAGGTGGTAGAGCCTAGCTGTGGTCAGTTACTACAGCTCAATGGGCTGGCTCGACCGGGGAAGTAACACCCTCTCACAGAAGATCGGCGTGAGGTAGCCTTTAATGGCTGCGTTTTGTCCACCGAGTGAGAGACGGTTGTCCTTTCCCTGTTTCCATCCTATCTTATCCTCTCTCCACTCCCACCTTATCCGACTTTCTCAATATACAAAGCTCCCAACGTATCCGCAACATCTCTTATGTTGCTGATGTCCATGGACGACGGTGTAGGCAAGTAGGCAATCTACTCGTTTACCGGCTTCGTCATAAAAAAAAAATCCCACTTTATTATAGTTTTTAAACGGTTCCTTAATTGTTTCGAATTAGACGACATTTTTAGACTAAAAACCATTCTATTTAAAAATGACTTAATTTGTACTCGTCAATCTTTTTTTTTCAATAATTTTGTTTTATACTGAAGTCATATATTTTAATTTCATTAGTACTCAGTAATACATTTAAAATTAATTATGACTTAAAATTGCATTAAAGATACTTAAGGTCCGCTATTTAAAACACATTATTGTATTTGAAAATTTTTTTTAATTACTAAATAATATAACTGAAAATTTTAGACTTGAATGGGCACGAGTAAGTAATTAGTTTCATTAATTTTAACGACTAATATGACTTTGATAATTTTTTGCAAGCTATTTAACTGAAGGCATACTTAAAATGTACATTATTAATATTTAAACTTTTTATAGATTTAATTTATTGTTAAGTACATACATTAGTATTTATGTAATTGATTATTACCTATGGTATTGGTTTCAGTTTTTTCACCCCTTTTAAACATCAGTGTGAAAATTCATCAAAATTTAATATTAGTTAAATAAATCTAATACATTTTTATAAAAAAATACTGTTGCGTTACTGTTAGCTACATAACTCTTATATCCATATTTTGAGTTTCATTTGGTTGCCTGTTATTATTAATACACTATGTAGCTGACAATACAAAGTTTCTACTAGCTTAGCATCAATAAATAGAGAGATATGATCATATATGTAATAAGGTGAGAATTTCAACTTTAGTAGAAACTGTGATCAAAACAGAACTGGTAATTTAAAAGTGCTAGTTACGCAGAAGGTTTACTTATACATTGTTGTGCTTAAAGAACTGGTATGACATATAAGTTACGACCACACAAAAGATACAATGTTTATAAATAATTTTCAATTCCCCCGACTGATTTGACAGCACAATTCTAGGATCTTAATGGAAAGCTCCTCCTTTCGAGATAACAAGAACAACGCATCTGCAAGATCACTCAATTTCCTTGTTTCGTGTTGCTATATCTGATGTATACATCGCTTTGCACTATAATCCTATCCACTTTATTTTCACTCATTATAGAACACAATTCTGAAATACCAATATGAATATTTCCATTATCTGGCTCTCGCTGATCACGCGGTATAAGATAAACCTAAAGTAATAACATAACATTTGATGAAAATCAAAAACCTCAGTCAGATCGTCTTCTCTTTAGTATTGCTGAGTGCAGATATTCAAAGTAAGGAAGTGCTCACTCCTTTAATAGTAAACGTTGTGACTGTTACAAAGGATCAATAAAGTGAAGTTGTCCGTTGCAACTACAGTTTTGCGGCAGTCCGAACTTAGAACAATGCTGTTTCCGCTTGTAATCCTAAATTGCTGTCCACATTTACATTATTTTAATCTATGATAAACTCTTAGAGTTACTCTAAATCGTTGAGTTTTTAAAATATAATAATAGCGATCAGTAAGATTGGGTCTCAAAGTCAATCGATAAAAATAAATGGACAGAAATACAAAAGTATATTTTTTAATTCCTGTTTTGAAAGACAGGTTGAACATTAATTTGTTGAGAGGTAATAATTCTTAGGTTTCTATGAGAAAATAAACTTTTTGTGTTTACGATGTTTCAACTACTTTTTCGTTTCACTCATATTTTAAACTCTTTTTTATCTTCTATAAACAATTCGAATCCAATTTAAGTTAAATCAGTCCAGCAATCCACGAGTTTTAGTTAGACAAACGAACAGCAATTGATTATATATAAATAATTTATAAACATATTAGTATATTCAATTTTAATTCATTTTTAAAAATTAAACAAGTGTTAAAAGCTTCTGAACAAATCATCTGGGCGCGACACTGCCTTTCAACCATCATTTCTCAGCTGCGAGATCGTAAATTGGATGTAATGATTGACTTTTTATATTTCCTTATTAAATCATCTCCACATAGCAGGCTATTTGTCAGTTAAAATCAATCTTCGCAATCTTATTTCACATATATTTTACATAAGTTATACGAGCTTTTGAAATTAAGTTTTGTGGTAAGTCACTAACACACCATGGCTTTGTCAATTCTAAATTAATATGGTCTCCTTATATCGATATAAATGAAACGTGATTAAATGTCGATAAAGCATAAAAAGGCTTTGTATTTATTGTACAGGAAAAAAGTTAAACAATTCTGCTTAAATTTTACTCTATGATACTAACAGAAGTAGTTCTTTCTTTTGATCTTAAATAACTAATTATATTAACTTTTTCTTTGCTTCTGACAAATCAAAATATATAATTACCGAAGTAAGTCATAAGAAAAGTTATTATAAAGAATCAAACAAGATTTTAGTGAAATAGAACAAATTTGAATGTTGAGCAGATTACGGCAGAATGGAATATTCACTGTTAGCTACTCGTTACTCCTACTTAGCTACCGGATGCTTGTGGTTGGCGATCGAAAGGCTTTCCTAGTGCACAACCCAATTGGAACATTATGCAGTCGTGCTATACTCGATGATTATGTTGTCATCCACCACAATGAAACCACCTAAATTTCAATCATTCAATGCCTAATACATAATATAATACCTAGAAAATATTTCATTTAATAAAATTATTATTTGCTAACAAAAGCCACACGAAATATAAAACCATGTACGCGTTCCATTTACTAAGTAAACGTAAATTTAACTTTGTTACTGAGGTGGAGTAACTCCCGTCGACGTAAACTAATTACAGAGGTGTTCATAAACGTTGTATTCACATCTTTGTTCAAAATGAAACACAGTTATATTACACAGTTTTATATGGGTTATTATGGGTTATATATTAAGGAGAATATACTAATTTTTATTTTAAAAATGTAAAAAACTAGTCACATTTATGTTTTATTTAATTACAAGTCATTTGACTATTTCAATAATCAAACAATTGATGTACATATGTATGTAAATTTTGTGAAATATGTTAACACTTCTTTAAAGTGATAAATATATTTTATGAAACGTATGACACAATTCAGTTACCTAGGGTATCTAAAACAATTAATATCTCAGTCACCACCCAAGACTGAATAAAATATTATTTAATATTAAAATTTTTAATTTATGTTTTTTTGGGGCAAAACTTAAGGCAATTAATTTATACTCCAAAGAACTCAAAGCAAACTAAGTCTAGAATTTCTCATCTGTCGTTCTTGTAGTCACGTGTTATTCTTGGAAATTTACTCTTATCTCGGTATTACATTTAATAAAATGGAAAGAAAATTTACAGAATTATATATTCATTGGTATTAGATATGTTGCGAGGAACATGAATCTTTTATAAGTTGTCACTGACAAATAGCCCGCCACTTGGAGGAGGGATTGAAATATCTTCACAGAGGAATTTCAATTATCAAAGATCAGCTACTAGAGAAATGGTCATTGGATCTACTGGTGCCAGATGGCATTTTCTATTTAGAAAGTTGATAGCCAACACTTATATATTAAAACAGTAAAACTAATTAAAATAGCGTAAACAAAATATATAATGGATTATATTTTATAGATATAAATAAAAATAAAATAAATGAAATTTGAATAGATTATGATTTAATTCCCTAAGAAAATTTATATTCCTGTCTACACATCCTCTTAAAAGTCTATCTAAACTCAACCAAAACATCAGAACCCTGAGACACACAACAATAGTGATAGTAAATTTAATGAATTTAGTATGATCTTTTTAAATTTAAAAAAAGCCTTTCTTTGGGGTTATACGTAATCGTTGACCTCTTTAAATACATCTTATGATATTAAAGAAAAGGAAAGGGTAACACTATGAATAATATATTAGCAAAGTGAGTATTACCTTTGTTACAGAAAGTATCAAATATAACAAACACATTATTGCGTTATAAGTTCAGACTACAGTGAAATATTAAAATTTAAGTAAAAGTAAAGTAAAATTTAGAACGTTTTAAATAATTTTTTTTAATACAACAACAGACCAGATAATGTTTTAAAACATCCGGAGAGACATTTTGTTTGTAAGGCGTCCTTAAAATATAAAACTGTTTTAAATAAAAATATAAACTTATAAACAACAATAATTCATTTTTATTATCTTGAAGTATCTAATAAAAATACATAAGTTATAATGCAATTTTATTGTTATAAAGTAAACAAGTGCAACGCACTTTAAGGGCAGTCATGTTATGTCACTTATACAAGAGGTGCTGTTTGAATATAATTCAATGAAAGTGCTGATTATTCGATTTGAATTAGTATATCTACGAGTAAATTAATTTCAGAAAAGTAAATAGTGAAACTAAAAATATTACAGAAGTTAAGCTGTGTGTATTTTTTTCGTAACGCCTATCCATATTCCGAGCGAAGTAAGAGCCAAGCAAAAGCTGTTTGCTTAGCCAAATAATAAGTTGATAAAAAGTCGACTAATATTGCCTGATCGTGGCATTAACTTTATAGTATGTGAAGAGTACGACATAATATATCATTTTATAAGTGTATCTCCGCTCGTCACACTCTAAAGAAATACTTCAGAAAAATTTAAATGTTATATAAAGGGTGACTGGTGAATTACTATCAATATTTAAGGAGAATACTCGGTACATGATTCTCATTCGAATTATGTAAAAAAATAGGTACTTAATTTTTGACCAAATTTCCGTACAAATAAATAAAGCGTGGATACGTTCCAAGTGTTCCAAGTGTGGACGCGTGTGGCGGCGTGCTGATACAACACTACGCCGCCACACGCGTATGTGTGTGTGTGTGTATACCTAATCTGTAGGGTGTTCACACGATGCGTAATAAATTACATAACTTTTGGTTAACTTTACTTAGAAGTTTATTAATATTTATGTTATATTAATTTTTATTTTGTCATATATGATCGTCAAATATCACGTCCTCAAGTATCGATAGTAATTCACCAGTCACCCTGTATTATTATGGCCATGAAAAAAATACAGTTACATTATTTTAATGTTTCTAAGGAATTCCAAATAAACACAAACCAGATATTAAAATACAATATATATATATATATATATATATATATATATATATATATATATATATATATATATATATATATATATATATATATATGTTTATAACATGTAGTATACTTTAGTCATACTAAATTTGAAGGAATATATTTTATTAAAGAACCTATTCAATCTTAAAGTTTCTATTTACAGTGTGTTGTATTTTATTCCAAAACTACATGAAAATAAACCGCTATAAAATAAATGTGAGTATTTGAAAGAACGTATTAATAACATATTCCCTAATTCCAGTGCACGTTATTGTGTATATATGTTACGTAATGTACCTCAAACCACATTTGTCCTTAATGTTTCCTTCATCTAAAAGGTAACCCGAAAAGAATCTATAAAAATCTGATTCTATATACTTTTACTGGATAATAAAGCGTATGTTTTATTCTGTTGTAATCCACCAAGTGATGTATGTGTGAAATTGCAAGGAGTTCTTTACAAAACGGAGTCCTAGCTCCAATTTGAAAAGAAAAAGGATAATATTAGGTCAAAATAAGAGTTTTTGATTGCTAAAATACGTAACTGTTATTGTATTAACAAGGTGTCAATTGTTGGCGATTATGTTTGATTATATGGGAAATTCTGCTTTACAAATATGAATAATCAAAAAAAAGTAATCGGCTCATGCACTAGTAAAATTACTAAAATAAATGAATTGTGTATTTGAAATATACCTTTTTATAATCCGTGAATATTCTTGTGACAGCAATAATAATGACGTTTCTTTAGCCTCGTTTATCAAGCAGGCAGATGTCATGAGACTTCTTGGTCTCTGGGAATGAATTCAAACTATCAAACAGTAATCACACATATTACCTAGAAACTATTAAATATGGTTCAATGAACAAGGCTAACAGAAAAATGTTTGACGCTTTAACAAATGGTTGACGTAAAATTCATTTACGAACAGTCTGACTTCTCTTGTACCTAAGTTTTGTCTTCATATATCTTTATACACTTCTATCTTAAGGAATGCTATAAACCTCATGTTTTGTACCATACAGCATTATAAAGTTAGAGCACCTTTAATTATAGAGTTCCGATTCAAATTGTATTCCCGTTTACAGAAAAAAAATTACTTTCATTCATTTAAAAATAAAAATATATTAATATCAATTTCAGCGATCATGAGTAATAGTGGTTGCAAACAACCCATTGTTACAGAATTGGGTTTCGATAATGTCATCACTTTTGTTTTCGGAAATATTGCCTCTATTATTAAAGCTTATTTTTTAAAACAACCGAAAAATCTCTTTCCAATATAGAGATAAAACAAATTTAAGAGCTGATTAATGTTATAATGTATTATTTTATATTTTTTGGAAAAACTCTTATCTTTAATATCACTATTAATATTATTTCACTACACGTGTTAAGTTTCGGATAAAATAGCGTTAAAACTTAAGTTTTAATTACACCGACTTTCGGGTATCTTACTAAAACCATTCCATACCTATGTGATCTTAATTGTGATATTTGATTAGCGTTTAATCATTGTCTTTGATATTAATACGTTTTAGGTATTTTAATAAAACAATTACATTTCTTTATCACAATTATATAAATATGGATTCAGTTTTATCACATTTTATTTTTTAACAGTCATTATTCTAAGAAGTGAAATGTTACTAGCTATACTCCAGCCACATTAGATCTGGAATTTTAGTAAACAAACCATAAGTCATCATAATTAGGGTTGATACACTTTTAATAAAAAACAATAGTTATTATAAGGACAACTTTATTCATTATAACACAATTTTCAGTTTAAACACAAAAATTTTAATTTAATATAGAATCCAAAAAAATTATTTAGCCGGTCGATACATAATTTATATGAAAATTACCTTAAAATAAAAGTTTAAAAATCTTTAATTACGACTATAAAATTACTACAAAACTAACAACCCCATATTTTAATACTGACGTAAAGAATCGCGGGTTTGTAATATTTGGAGTGTTTTTTAAGCAATTGGCAAATATACACAAATTTTAATCTAAATGAGTCCTTTCGTTTGGGAGGCGATAGAGTTAATAAAGCGAATTATATATATAACTACGAGGTAATTTCTGATATCATTTTAAAGTGGAGGTATTATTTTTGAGATCTACATTATTCCAGATGATCATAACTATTATAATTATAACCAAGAATGCGCTTAGTCCCTTGTTTTAAATATTTTATTATTAATCAATTAAAATTTTTATTAACATCAAAAATAATTGTTGTACATATTTCTAATAATGTTTTGAGCATCTGCCTGACGTTGGTTGCTAAGCAACGCTTTGTTATTAAACATTCCACATTGAATTTGGCTGGAGTATAGTTCATAGTACAAAAGAAGAAATAATACTTACAAAGTATAAGCCCTCGTTTATTACACACTTGATTAGTTTTTTTTGTTTCGAATTGTCTATTGCTGTTAGCTCTAACGGCTTTGACAGCATCACCTAGAACTTGATTAGGTGTTCACCGAACAAACCAAGCTAATCAACAAACTGTTTCATTAAGCACATTATAATACTTGTCAGTTGTTTTTAAAAACTACCCTCTTATCGCTTTACAAATCACAGATTAATATTAACAACTGTCGACGATTTTACCACTAAAATTCTTACAGTATTTAACACATATATGTTACCTCTATTGCATTATCTCAGGCAAAATAATACTGATTTAAATATAGTTTTAATTACGTAATACTTTTAAGGAAAATATTTATGTAATCATGAAGATGGTAAGGGCATCTTAAACTAAGTAAGTTAACTTAGACGCCAGGTCCCTCGCTGATGTGTACTGGCACTGCGACCGGCTGTGCGCAGAGGGCAGACACCCTCCACCAGACGCCGTGCGTCAGATGAGAAACCTGGCCAAGGATAGGGCGATCAACTTGTGGACTGACCAACTCAGGCAGCCCCGAGTCAGCGTCGCACTGGTGACGGCCATCCGCCCGCTCCTGCGGGAATGGGTGCACAGAAGACACGGCGCGCTCTCCTTCCGACTCACTCAGGTCCTGACGGGGCATGGCTGTTTCGGCAGGTACCTGTGTGATGTCGTGGGAAAAGAAGACACTACGCGATGCCACCAGTGCGGCGACGAAAGGGACACGGCCGAACATACCATCTCAGCCTGTCCTCACTGGACGCGACAACGTGCGGCTCTACGAGCCGCCATCGGATTGGACACCTCGCTGCCAGCGGTCATCAAGGCCATGCTGCGCAGCGACTCGGACTGGACTGCGGTCACCACCTTCGCCGAGGAGGTGATGACTGCGAAGGAGGAAGACGAGCGCGGCAGAGAGAGGGAGGCGCTCGAAACCTCAAGACGAAGACGGAGGCGACGACGTACGGCCACCAACACCCTTGGTTAGTAAGTTAGTTAACTTACTCAGCTCTTGTTAATTTATCTTACCAATTTAACTATTTCATTTTACCAAACAGCCTATGATTTTCTTCAAAATAATAATATAATACCATCATTATACTACCTAAAGAGCGACAATAATACCTCAACTTTTTTTTGACTTTACTTAAAAAGAGTTAAAGTTATTCACGCTATGATAAGAAGAATCAGAAAATATTTTATAAATAACTAATAATCATACTTTAAATGTTAAATACATTTAAAGTTTCATATAAACTTATTAAATTATTTATGTATATATTCAGTCCGAGTGTAGATTTTTTCAAAATTTTCACGAGTCAAATCTTTTATTCATACCATTACGACTGTTCTAGGCTTTCATCAACTATATTTGCAACAACTGCATTGTAGTTTTAAATTTTTTTCTTCGTGATAAAAGAATCTTCATAGCAATGTTTTCTGATAGACCAAGAATATATCATAATAGGTAAAGTTTCTAAAATAATACTTTGTACATAATTTTTTCTGAAACTTAATTTTCAGTCTGACAACTGATCATAATATTGAAGTACTTTTCTTTTTTCTAGTTCTAAGATATGAACATCTTTTATTACACTCTGATAAAAACTACTGACTTAACTACGAGGCTTATAAAAATAAGGCAAAACAATGACGTTTTGCAGGTAAAAATATGACAAAATCAAAGCAAAATATAAAAAATCTTCCATGAATAGAGAGAATAAATTTCCTGAGAATAAGTTCCTTTGAATTCTCTTGAACAAATTATTTTTTATTTTTCTTCGTTTCAGTTTCCTATTAATAAGAGAAAATATTTTGGAAGATGATTTGGACCTTCCGTCAGTCTAGATTTTTAATTATTAGGACTTATTTAATATAACTTTATTGCCTGCATAATTTTTTAGTCTGAACGAAATAAGTTAATCCTTACCGATACTAATGATATCTCGGTTTTGAATCGGTAGATAATAAGCTACACGTCATGTTTTTATACTACACGTCATGTTTTAATATATATATATATATATATATATATATATATATATATATATATATATATATATATATATATATATATATATATACTACTTTTATATGTATTAATGATATTTCCAATAAAAAATTTTTGGAGCTTTTTTTAACATAGTGAATTGTATGAACACAAATATTAATAAAGCTAGGTTTACGATCAAAATTTTGTAATTGCAACAGAATAGGATTTTTTGTTTTTTCATTTGATAAAAAATCTTAATGAAAAACGATATATACCGCCTTTCTGATTTGAATTTGTGTTGTAGGTAACGTTAACCGGTAGCCCAGATTTCCATTTATTGATATTCACAAACAAAGTATTATGACGTCTCTAGCTGTAGTAACAAAATTTTCTGTTATATCGTTCACATTCATTTGTTTTTAAAATATTGGAGAAATGGAATAGTATATAAATGGAGCAAGGGCTGCCGTTTTATATACGGAATCGTGAAAAACATGTAAAGGCAGTACAAGGTAAATTATCGGGGAAGTATTAAATAAAGTGTCAAATATTAATGGATGATGTAAAAATAATTAATTTAATTTGTCTTTCATTGGATTTTATATGTGTATACAACAGCTATTTAAGTTTTCCAAATGCTAAAAATTAACAATCTTTAGCACCGAAACAATACACTTCAGATTGTATTATATAAGACATGGTTTTTGGAGATTTGAATTTGTTTTTGGAGATTCGAATTTGAATATATTAAAATATTTATACATAATCATAAGATATATTTATCAACATAATTAAATAAATTTTTATTCTAAATTCAACATTTTCATTGATTTGAATTAATATAATTAGATAATAATTTATCATACATAAAGCAGTAAATAATTACGTCTAAAAAAATAACAATCTTAAAAAATATGACTTTTTATTCCATATCAAAACATTTTCCTTGCTAGGAAAATGTTGAAGTTCGTAAAAAGATCGTGGAAAGATAAATTTTCTGCAAAGTCAGTGCGGTTTATTTTCTTAACTTTTATTTACAATATACTAATTAACTTTGTGTTACTTTGTGGAGTCTAGAATTAACGATACTTTCTCATTTCATCATAAAATAAAAAGATTTTTTCACTTCTACATATATAATTAATGAGAATGAAAGAATAATTGTAAGAATATTTTGATTTTGTAACCTCTTGTATGTGAAATAGAATACAAAGTATATGTATTTAAGGAATAAGGTAAAATAAAAATTTCCAAATAGATTAATTAAGACATTAACTACATTTATACTATCAGCTTACAGTTAGGGATAATTATTATTATTTAAGGAGCTTACTGTTTAATTTTCATAAATAATAATTTGCCTTCAACCCATAAGAAAAAATACTCAAACTAATTAGAATTTCGTTGAAACACTTCCTTGTTATCCTGTGAAACAATAGAAATTGACACAAAGTTTTCCTTAAAAAAAATCAAGCCAGCTTATTTACAATATTCACGACTAGAAAATAGGTATACCAATCTTATACCTACCAAGTCTAAGTTCACATGATATTATAATAAGAAGATTTTTATCTAAATTAAACATAAGAGGACTTCTATAAATCTCATGAGGTGAATGCTTTATAAATTCTAATTCTTATGTTTCTTTTTCAGTTATAAAATATTTTTCGGCTAGCAATGAATAAACAAAACAATATTTCCAATCGACGGAAGATTCCTTTATGAAACTATCTATTTATCTATATTCAGATGTGAATTTCACACGATCCTTGAAGCCGGACACGTGTTTCCAACACATGCATTCAGTAAGTAAACCTATTGTTATGAAGGTGGTGGTTTGATCAAACACAAATAATCTACGTCATTGAATTATTATTAGTTATATGTGTACTTAAATAATAAATGAGTTATTCAATTCATCTTAGAATGGATTCTTGCTTGACTAAATTATTTATGTCGTCCCATTATAACAAGAAAACAAATGAACGATAAATTATTTTAACAGAAATATATGTATAAATGAATAAATCAGACTTCAAAGACAAAAAATCTATGTATGTATTAAAACCAGCAAAAATAGTTTGCAAACCAGTTTAATACTCTCGTTTTTTTGCACTACTTATTTATAATCTTGAGAAATAGCATAAGTGTGTGAAAACAGCCCAATCAGGAAAATGGATTTGTTTGGTCGACCCTATCCAATATTGTTTTTCTATTATACTTAATGGTATAGAAAACGAAGAATTAAGGAAAACGATCAGTTACCGTACAATGAAATGTTGTTTCCGTACACATGTAGTTATATCTTAGAAAATATACATAGCCAGCCATTTGTTGATTTGTTTATATCTTTGACATAAACGCGAAAAGTATTAAAGATATTTTTTTCATTAAATTTA
Source organism: Danaus chrysippus (assembly GCA_916720795.1). NCBI lineage: Eukaryota > Metazoa > Arthropoda > Insecta > Lepidoptera > Nymphalidae > Danaus > Danaus chrysippus. The sequence continues at coordinate 1,891,310 of CAKASE010000046.1, read as the reverse complement.
ATCATTGCATTTTCTAGACCAGGATGATAAAATCTTAACTGACAAAAATGTTAGTTTTGTAAATATATTATTTATTGTGGACAGTATAACGTTTTAACCTTATTTATTTTAAATGAATTTATATATCGGATATAAAATCGAGCTCGGTGATTTTAATTTATTTTAAAAAAAATTGTATGATCATACATATATTCTACCTGTTAAACCCTATTGAAATTAACTCTATTTTTATGACAATTGATATGTAAAAAAAACTATGACAAGATATAAGAAAATATATTTTACTGTAGTCATAAATCTGCTAGTATAAAATTAATTTTTATAATCACAAAAATTCCTTCATAAAATCAAAATTCACTCCTTCTTTTTACTTAGCTTATTCGAAGTCAGGTTTAAATTCATTATTAATGAAAAATAAAATTGTTTAATATTTTTGTAATATTGAACCTTTATTCTTATAAAAATATTCCTATTAATACTTAAGATAAAAAAAAATGTTGTATTGGATTTACAACAATGGTTCTTATACTTTTCGAATCGAGTTTAGCAGAACAAGTGGCAAATTCTTAGGAATAAATCATTTTAAACCCTCAGTTACGAGTACATTCATAAAGATTTTTAAAAACATTTTCAAATATATAAACTATAATATCCTTTTTGGTAAATATAAATTTTATAATGAAAAATGCGCATATGCGCACATTTAGTTTGTATATTTTATATATCAAACTAAACAAACACCAAGATATAACGAAAGCAATCCTCGAAATTCTTATCTTAGATGAGGAAAACAATTCTGTTGTCTAACAGATAACATTGGATGTGTGAATGTTACTAGCTCAGTTATCCGTTAAATTCAATGGAAAGGAAAAAAATTACTGAATATTGCTAGTTGAGCCACTAAAATCGTAATGTGACTCTCTTTTATATGTCTATCCATTGTCTGTCAGGAATAAGAAAATGTACGTTGAAACCCAGTTTACAACACAATAATTATTCTGAAACAAAATTGAATAGAATTAGCAGACAGAAGCATAGATACGTGTAGGTAACGATTAAAATATTCTGTCCCCCACTGCTAATTCAATTCTTTCTTCCTTTGTTTTCGTTACAAAACACAGTCAAGTAATTCAATAAATTAATTCTTTTTATTATTAATAAACTTTTTATTGGTTTTATTTTAACTTTTTCTATTATAATCATTTTTTGCAAATAAAACATAGGTATATTCTTTTCGAGTATAGCAATATTTTTTTTACAACCTTCGACAAAATAGATTTTTTTTTCAATCCTGAATAAGAACACGAATTCCAAGCCAACGCTACGACTTAAAGTCTCTCAAGTTTGAATTTAACTAATACGACAAATCGAAAATGAAAACATTAAAGTTTATTATTACATTTATTAATAATTTCTGTGAGAAGACGAAATATTCGGTCCCTTAGTAATAAACCAAGGAAAGTATGAGAGTAATTCGTTTTCGTTTAAGCACCTACTAAATTAGATCATTAGGATTTCGATTTTCATAGGATTTCGTTAGAAAAAAACTTGAAGTGACTTATCAACATCGGGGTTTTAAAAATTTGCCAATCTTTTTTTATTTCTATTCAACAGTTAACCAATGTTCTCATACATTTAGCACCAAATAGTGAAACTTATTTTTTTTTCCAGTTTTTGACTTCCATTTAATTTCTTATAAATAATATAATTATAAATATTTGTTAAAGGTCTATACGTATTTTCTAAAATTAATGTGTTATCCGAACTCAAAGTCAAGAAAATAAAAAGTTGATATTTATTTTAGCAAAAAATTCAATCTCCTCTTTCAATACCGGTTACAATAGTAGTGACAAGAACTTGACTCTGGGATATCAGCTCCAACTAATTTTAAAATATCAATATTTTTACACAATTCATAATTTCAAAAGGAATTGCTAGGATCTGTTTTTTATAGTAGGATTAATTTTTATAAGATTTAACCTTTCAAAATTTGATTGTCTTTGTGATATTCTCACTATTAATGATAACATTAATTGAATATATCACATTTAAATGACACTTTATAGTTTAAACAGTTTTTTGCTATAAGAAAGGCTTGACACGAAAATAGAACCAATATTCTTAAGACGATTTACAGGCACTACGAAAGTACGTAAGTAATATTATTCATGAAGACGCTGTCTAAGTCTTGTCGAACGACAAGAATCCATTAAAACTATATAGACTTTTGAAAACAATATAACTTCATCGGCTTTTTAAAATGAAGTTCAATTAAAGTTTGTTGTAAATTTAGCGTTAGTTTTATTGTTTTTTTAATTAAAAACCTAATAATTCTGAAGTAAATAATATCAACTAGTAGTAATGGTGAGAAAACTTTTAGCTTCTAATATATTTGCACATATTTACGAGTATATATAGTGTCGAGAATTGGTTGTTTAAAATGTAATTCCATGGAAGCTACATATTAAATGCCAGTGTCAAGGGCTAGTTTATGTACTTATTGAAAACTAGACGCATAGATGTGCATATTTAAGTATTAACGTATCAAAGCAGAAACACACGTGCATTATTCGCCAACTGATCTCTTCATAAACAACAAAAGATGACGCAACACTTCTGCCGCCAGCATCATTTAGACGTTCAATAATACGTAAAATATTCTAACATATGCACTGTAAGTTGCCGTATTAATAAATAATTTACACGTAGACTGCAGCTGCTTTAGCCAGTTAAAACTTTATGGATTATTATGGCTTCAGAACTGTTAATCTAGTATGTAAAAGCAATAAATGAATATTTGTATAATAATTAATTTAAGTACTTGTATTCTTGTATACAAGTATTACGAATGAATTACTGTGGCGTACTATGAGATTTAAATACAATGTTAACACTTCAATACATTTTTATTAAATAATAATTTTAAAACGATAAAGAGACTTAGAAAATATTTAATAATTACCTATCTTACTGAGAAAAACTTCAACTGATATGATAACAGAAATTGATTTCTATAGAGGAAAAACAAGGGAAGACGGGAAACACGTATGTAGAAACACCTTTATTTTAATTTGTTTTTAAGTCATTTTAAACAGAGAAAATATATCGCATGTAAAAATATTAATTAAATATTAATTTTAAAATTAAATATTCCCTTTGTCTGGAACGTAATATTCCAAAAGACGCAGGTTTCAAAGGATGCTCGATGAATATTTTATTGAATATGTTAAAAACGTATGTATTTATAAGTAAATCCAAAAAAAGTAAAACACACCTTCAATTAAATAGAGCACAATGTTTTTGACTTTTTTATTCTTTATTTTTTTTTATTCTTTAGCCTATCAGAGCACACTGCTGAGCAAAGGCCACTTTCTCTCTTGGAGAGTCTGGTTTTGAACATTCATCACCACCCTTGCACAAGACGAGTTGGTGATTTCAAACTTAAAAAAATTGTGAAATTATAAAGTCCAGGTTTCCTCACGATGTTTTCCTTCACTGTCTGTCAGTGGTTTCTAAATACTCTTAGAAAGTACATATGATTCGGAAAAATCACATTGGTACTTACCAGGATCTAACCCGCGCCCTCGGCAATGAGAGGCGGGCCCTTTAGCCACTAGGCCACCACCACACCACATTAGATGAGTATTTATAAAAATAAATTACATTGCTTCTAATAGAAAATGAGATTTTTAACGCATGTTAAATATATTAAAAACTTAAATTGAAATAACAGAGATATTTTTTTATTATTTCCTTATTATCTTTACATCAGATTTATTAAAGAGAATTTATTTTATTTTTCCTAAATATATAACATTCATACAGTTGTGAAATATGAGTTGACAAAAATATGAACAATGGTAACGTGTAACAATGACAAATTATCTTAGCGCTAATATAACATTGTTAGGTTGCGATTTGCGTTATTTATGATTGGCCATTTTAACAGTTCAAAAGTATTATATTTGCAAGATGTATACGGAAAAACAGATTTCAATTAATTGAAATGCTTCCTCAATTAAACAGTATTGTTTTATGCTAATTTTTAACATCGAAGTTAGTTTTAATTGGGACTTATTATTACTTGTTTTGCAATTATATATCAAATACGTAAAAGACTATGAACTAAATTTTATATAACGCGTGTCATAAAGTCTTATGATGCCACATATTAATATTATGACGATATAACACTTAATAGCTATATGCATCTGATATAATAGCATACCGATTAAGCAATATTAGTTCAAAGATCGCAAATTAAGCTTAGATTGCGAAGCACCTAGTTATTTTTTAATATTCATGATAGGTTTAATATTCATGTTACGAAATATAAAATTTAGGTGAATAAAATAGACTTATTAGAAATGAACAGGTTCAAAAAGTATTTACGTTCCTTTCTATGACAATGATAATATTTGTTTATTTTAATTTCTTTAGATATCAAATACATTCGAACTGATTGTATGATTATTCATTAAAATAAAATAATATGCATAAGTTATTTTATATAATATTATTTTTTATAATCTATTGTATATATTGTAAAGAAAAACTAACACCATTTTATTATGAGCTCAAAACTAGCTATCAAGCAAATGTTGTTGAATTAAATATAAAGAAGTTTTAAGTGCTGTACTTTAGAAATTAAGTTACAAGTTGTCGCACAACAAACTTAGAAGTAATAATAGAAAATAACGCGTATAATTGGAAAATTTCTTAACAAGTCAAAAGTACTCGTATAAAATAATAAAATAGAATACGTAGTATTGATATAATGTATCTCGATAAGTTGACGTCAATAATAATGGTGAAAAAACTTTTATCCTACAAATGGTTTCAACAGAAAGGAACATGTTGTGGCGGTTCAGACTTAAAGAAAACATGAACAGCATGGAATGACTGAAATATAATGATATCTAAGATTTTCGCGAGTTTTATTAATTTTAATGAAACTAATATTTTTCAGATATATGTACTATGATTGGTTTATTTTTGTAAAAAAAAACTACATACTCGAGACGTTTCGGCTACTTGAGTGAATATATAAATGACTGAAAGATATTAAGGAAATATTAAACTGCTAACTGTGTCTTGGAAGTTATACTATATGACCTACTTGTAACTAATAGATGCTGATCTGGATATGATGATATCATTTTATTTTAAGAAACTAACCTGTGAAAGAAATGCTAGATAAGCGACCACATCATTTGTAATACTATCATTATAACGAGTAACTCGCTGCTTAGAAGTCGAAGCCCGAAGTTATTTTTGTAGGGACACGTTAGAAAACTTAAAAGGAGAGATAAGGTTGGTTTAACATGAGCTTTTGTAATAAGTGTAATTGTTGAAAGTAATCGCTATATAGAATCAGGCAGACGAGATGAAATTGTATGGCAGTTGGTCGTGTTATTTGTCATCTACAGCCGTGATCATGAGTACTGCTAAATAACAAAAACGTCGGTAGTATCTAGTTTAAAATATAAAAAAATCTATTCTACATGACAAAATCCTTATTACAGAAATAGTATTAAGGTTTTTGTGTGTTGGTAATTATTATGAAAAAACTAGCGGCATCTGTATGTTGTTTATGATATTGCAACGTACTATCGCCTATTATTTTCCAAGAATTCGTTATTATAAAAGTCGTAAAATATGACGAGTATGCTCAGTTGTAAGTGTAATGTATGTTAAAAGCTGTTAACCATTAAACATTAAAGTGATACAAACCCATACAATACAAAATCAAAACATAGTGACATACTGCAACAGGATTAAATACGTATCAGTAAATTTAAAAGTACAAAAAAAGGACATGAATCAATTTGAAACACTCTGTTATCACAATTAATTAAGGTTCTCTATTTTTTATAAGAATAGGCTTTGGTTTTGCATTTTTACTTTTGGTTCCAGCGAGTGGAACATTGAAAACTTTTAATTTTTTTATTTCATTACTATTTTTACTAAGGAAAACATTTTACCAAGTCTAAAAACAGTTTAAATTTGTCATTTTAAAATATTTCAGCTTCATTTTACTCATTATTTTTTTTAAACACGTTATTATTTTTACTTTCTAATCCAACATATGTATGAGTAATAAGTGATATATTTAAAATGAAAATAATTTTTAGAAATGCTAATCATTTTTATTATTTTATTTAAATTGTAAGATGATTTGAATGTTGAAAATGGCGATCTTTATAATGAGACGTAAGTATTGTGAGCTTTCTCAACGCATTTTCAACTTGACTGCCCATTGATAATGAAGATAATAGATCATTTAACATAACTTGGAGATAATGGATCATTTAATTTATATAACGTAATGAGAAAAGAAAAATGTAAACTCACAATTATTTAAAATCATAATTTAAACATTAAGCAGGGGATGGAGTTAAGAAACACCTTATACAAATCCCGTTAGGTCATTCTAAGCTATCAAGCTTAAGTAATGGTCTCAATGACGTTCTTCTGAAACTTATACGTTCTTTGAAATAATACTAGACCTCATAGTACTCATCTCAATGATAGATAATCAGGTATTCATTTTTTTATTGTCGTTTCCAGAGCTTTCCATGGAAACGCTCACGTTCGGGAATTAGCCACAGTTGATCATCTAAATACGTCACCCGTTTCATTAATTTAGAAATATTTATTTATTTCGTGTAAGTACACCTCCAATACAATTAAGCTATGTTGCAGTGTGATAGTAATTCTATCACTGTTGACAAAAATCTTACTTTATGAATGAAATTAAAGACTCTCAAAAACAACTTTTTTCATTACTTTTTAGAAGTTTCATCACTTTGACATATGTGAAATAACAGGTCTTAATTTTTATATTTTACAAAATACAGTTTTATAAAGACAATGAACAAACAATTTACATATATCAATACCTTGATTGATATTTTATATTTTTAAAATGAAAATCAACAAACAATATCAAATATTGTTAGAGATTCCAACATGATGTGAGAAACATGAATCCTTTATAACTATGTCAGTGACAAATAACTCGCCACTTGGAGGAAGGATTGAGATATCTCTACAGAGGAATTTCAATTATTAACGATCTAATACAAGAGAAATGGTCACTGGATCTGTTATATTTATCACATCGTATACGTTTTCATTAAGACAATGTAAACATAGCTTGAATGACTTATCTTATGCATAAGCAATAATGTGTATATATTACATTTAATAAATGAAAATAAAGTAAATGTAAGTTTAATAGATTACATTAATTTATTCGCTGAGGATAAATTTATATTATAAAATGTTTGTTACACTTTTAATAAAATTATAAAGATGACTGTCGTTAACAGACCGTCCATAAAATTTTGATTGATTTATTATTTTATAATAATATATAAAACTAATTTTTATAAGGATTTTTTTCTTGTTTCATTTCTAACACAAAATGGACAAACAGATTTCCGTTAAATTTGCAAAAGTATTAATTTACAAAGTGTTTGTAGTAGATAATATAATATTTCCAAACTATGACGTAGTTTGAAATTGTCATAAAATAAAAAGTATTTTTGATTCTTTCAATAAACTGTCCATGTTATCCATATATATAAAAGAAAGTCGTGTTACTTGTTTTTTTTTTACTCAAGAACGGCTTCAGGGATATCGTTGAAAATTGGCAGGGCGATAGCTTAGAACCAAGAAACGGACATAGGATATTTAATTTTGTTTTTGTAAAAAAATTCCAATATCTGGTATATGGCCTCTAGGGCGGACTAGTATTCGCCCGGTCAGATATACATATTATCACTACATAATCACTAAATAGTCGCGGATAAAAACTGGTATGAATGTGTAACTTTCATACTCACTGTAAAAATAATAATCAACATAATGATCGTTTGATGCTTCAAGCAAATCCGAAGTAGCAGTTACACTCTTCTGGTGTATTTTGCCTCTCCTCTGGTTTCAAATAGTTTAGGCAAAAAAAAAACTATTACCGTGTTGAGCTCTCGATTTTAGGAGAGTATAGTTATAACTGGTATCGTATGAAATAAAGTTCATTTAAATGAATATAATCTTTGAAATATAATAACATACATCTGATATATATACTTTTCTAATGGAAGGAAAGATTTTTTTTTTTAATATTATCGCAAAAATAATATAAGTGGAATAAATTTTATTTTTAATACATTATTTACAAATCCTCGTTTTAAAAGTGAAGAAAAAAAATATTTATACATTTAATGACCATTTTTTAATTACAAAACTCCTCTTGCGGCTTGCCCTCTGTGTTTCATATAATCCAATTTTCATAAATTGGTAGTTTTTGAAGGCTACAGACAAAGATAATGGTCATCATAAAAAATGGCTTCAAGTTTTTAGTCAAGAGTTAAATTTTTCTTCTCAACAAACTGTAGTTAAAGTAATGTTAGATACAGATTATGTTGCACTTTATATATTTGACACCAAATGTTTTATCCCTAAGAACTTGGTATAATTCAAAGAACTAGTGGAAAGTAAGATAAATGTGACTAATAAAAATTAAATCTCGTCGTAAACATTCTTTCAAAACGAATTTTAAATCCAGAAATATTGATATTGCAAGTATTAATGATATCTAAAATATTCCAGTATACCCATTTACATAAAATGAAGTTTTTCGGATATTACGTTTTTGTATTATTTTGTAACTACATAATCCCGTCCTTTCGGTTAGCTTACAGTGACCGCGATCACGAGCTGACCATCACGAAAGTGTCACACTTTCATCTCGTCGACACATCGGTATTATGATTTATTAAACAATAAAAAAGCGTAGTATCCAAAAACCATAATAAAATTTACAGACACATATAAAGAAAAATGATGTTTATATCGGATAAATATCAGTAACAAATAAATATCACCCATGTAATATAATGAGAAACATGTTCAAATACAATTAATCCTGGTGCTATTCAATATGTTGTAATTTAATACAAAACCCGACAAATTAAACCGCTGCCAAGTATGTGTGAATATGTGACGGAACATATTAGTATTACTTAATTCACATGCACGTTGTTATTTACAAAATTTAACGTTGAACATTAATTTCTGATTAGTAAAAATATAATTATAATATTGGTTTTGGCAGTATCACCTTATTATGACATATGACTAGTGTTTATAAGTCAGTAGGTTTATGCGCTGTTATTACTGTATATTATAGGAAGATAGTTCATCTTTGGGGCATAAATTATGCAAGTGTAAAAGTTACAATATTATAATTATAGAAAGAAAGTTTATCAAATATTCACTCATTTATTAACTTGAATAATAAGATAGATGTTCATCGAAACAAGTCAATTGATGTATCAAATAAAATATTTATATGACACAAGTACATAGGTATATGTGGTTTTGCTTCCTTTAATAATAAACTTGTAATTAATAATATTACAATTAATATTGTATAAACACAATAACTCTGCCAGTCAATTATACAAATTTGACAATAATAAGTCCCTTTATACTAAATTTGGTGCTAAAGTTTTATACAGAACTCATTTCTTATACTGAATCTTACTGGTCATTATTTTCTTCAGTCTTAACTTCGTCAGACATACGAAACCGGTACTTCTTGGAGAGTAAATGAAATATCAATATTGAAATGCACATTAATCCAGCATAAATGAATGTTTGAGTTTCCTAAAAAATATATAATTAAACAAACGAAGACCATCGTTTATAGCCTGATATTATGATTCAATAACACTATGCTCACCTGTGAAAAATCGATAAAAATTCTTGTGATAACAATGATGATAATATTCCCTATAGCTTCAATTATCAACCAGGCAGCAGTCATCACTGACTTCATACTCTCCGGAGCCTCTTTGAATATGAACTCACTACCGGTAATCGCAAACAACACCTGAAAATTGCATTAACAATCAATTCTAACACCCTAAACAAACTTATAGTAGTTTCTTTATGCAACAGCTGGATTTCCTTTGAGTTATCTTGTATTACAATTTTGTACAACGTCCTTTTTGTCACTAAAACATCTTTTATACAGATATAATATTTACCTCGGCTATAGCGATCATCAGTAACTGTGGTAACAACCACGCCATTGTTATAGAGTTGGGTTGTGTTATAGTTACCATATTCGTTTCCTGAAAAATTTACTACTTTAATAAGTCTTATCTTTTCAAACAACCAATAAACATCGTTTCATACTAAAAACCAACATTGATTTTGATTAATTCCTAAAATATTGTAAGATCTTAAATAAAGGTTTGTTCACCAAATTAACTCACATAATTATTATCAACTTTGTCCATTATAATGTTATATACTCCACCATTATCCATTTTTATATTGCGAGCAATTATCGTATAACCATCTCTTATAGTATATTCTGCCATAAATACTTCCATTTGTGAACTAATTCCAGCGGACAGATATACCTCAACTTCTTTATGAATTTCATTGAAAAGACTCAAATTTGATTCAATATTATCTGTTAGGAGAAATCTGAAATACCAGTTGCTTTTAATAACATAGGCACTTATTTAATGTTATAATGTTACACACAAGTTGTTAAAAAATTTTGGGAGAATCTTTTAGTTTTAACTTAAACTGCATAGTTATTTTACTCATAAAAATTGATAAATACGTCAGATAAATACGTCATCATACTACAAAGCGTTCCCCGTTTTTCATCTAATAACCAACATTAATAGTAAGATGTGATAACATTTGTCAATGTACAACTGGAAACGGCTAGTATGTGGTGTCACTATCCAAAACTTGTTTTTCGCACACACATATATATTTACTTAAATTCTAGAAGTCAAATCTATTATTTGTACTATCATATCAAAGTTATTAAATTATGTGCTAAACCATATTTTTTGATAATTAATAATTCGATATTCTATCCTACGTTTTGAAGGAAATCTAAATAAAAATGGTAACTGGCATACAATGAGTTCGAAAATCCTCTTAACGTATAAGTTTCTGCTGACTTATTTTATTGTTATTGTTACAAAAGCTACGTAGAAAAAATCTAAAGATAAACAGTTCAGATCATTTGAAATTACCCGTGATTAAAGCATTTTCTTATTTTTATCTTTTTAATTAAGAAGACGAAATATTTTTCAAGACACGTTAGACGTTAGGCAGGGCCAATTAGGTAATTGTTACGACCTATTTAATGACGGTTGCCGACAAATTTCCCAAAATCGTTTTGGTATGGTCGGCATAGTAAGCACGCATGAGATAAGACTTAACGGCGCTTTTGATATTTCCCAGTCTTATACCCATACCTTATATAATACATATAGCTCTCTTTTATAGGTGTTTGCTATCGACTTATGCTTCATCAGTACTAATTATATTGACTTATATTGACCCCTACCAGTACAGGGAAGTGATTTGTTCCTTATGACGTCACATACATATATTTAGATGGACGTTAAAAACTCTTTGTTTTTTATACATTTTGTAACCTATTGATGGCATTATTGTATTTTGTATAGTTTAGTTGCTATGTTTGAAATGATTAAATGTTCCCAAAATAATAAACTAAGCATGAAATAAAGTTTAAAAATACATGATATTCGAATATTTATTATAAAAATCATAAAAAAAGTGTTTGTTTTCATCTCCTCTCAGATTATTTCTGTGGCTGGAGAGAAGTAAAAAGCATGGTGAACACTTACATGTATAAAAAAAACTAATAAATTAAGCGATCAATCTTCACTGGAGTATCTCTAGTGTTAATCAACTGCACAAATGCCTATTGTCTATTTTCTTAGCAATAAAAACTCACCTAACAACTGGTAGACCAGATTTACTTTTATCCACAGTCTCTGTAAACCTTTCAATATTATTGCCAGATATAAAAAACGATACAGCCATATTGTCTTCCAAAGAAAATATTTCATCTTGGGCTTCGATGCAGCTCCCATCAAATCTTAATCGAACCTCCGTCGTATTTTTCACATTCATTTGTTTGTTAGTGAAATGTGACAGAGATGGAATAGTATACATAATATTTTGCTGGACATTTTGAATTAATATTGAACAAGGGTTGCCGTTATAAATACGGAGTTGTGAAAATCCGGGTTCAGGCAGTACAGGGTCTGTTGTCTGAAATGTTACAGTTGTCGAAATGGTAAATATTAATAGAGAATAAACCTATGCATTCCAAAATAAACAGTTCGGAGGCTTTACGAAGCTTACTTTAATATAAATCTCTACGATTCCGGACATGACAAATGCTAACGCTGCCACCACTCCACCTAAAGTCAGCTTGTGTAGCGGATTTGTGAGTATCGAACGTGTTGTCAGAAACGGGTATACATACTGAAAGCAGAATTTTAGTAATATCACCATTTTAATATTGAATCATCAATCATTTTTTGACTTTAATATGTATTAGAAATATTGAAAGTTAACCTGTTGGAAGAGTGGGATGAGAATGAGAATAAATATAGTGTCAAATACAGGCAACTGATCTGGTTTGATTGTAATATATCCAAATCGACCGTCCATTTTAGTGGCTTGTAGCGTCCATCTCGAACCCTTAATAAAATTGTTACGTTAAGAGATTATACGGCAATTAAATGTTAGCTTCGTTAGCTAAGCTGCGATAATAACAATAGTTTTCAGTAATAGACTATGACTAATCTATTTTGATGACTTACAATATGACAACAAACGAACATGACATTAAGAATATTAAAATATCTAACTGTACTTACCAATTGGTCCAATAGTGCCCAAAACATTGGAAGAGTAGTGAACATTGTTAAGATAGAAATTGTCTTTCTAACATCCTGTATAAATCCTCTATCATACGTGGGTTCAGTGGAATCTAGCCAATTTTGATGTTCACTGTTCTTTCTGAATATTTTATTCCTAACACCCAACTTAAACAAAATCAAGATATAAAATTAACATATTTAAGTAAAAACAATGTATATTTATATCGAGCAAGCATTTGCTATTGCAATATGCAGGTGAGGTGATTTTTACAGTACTTTTTTATCAAAACTAACGGTTTTCTCCCCAATAATTAAACATTTACTATATATATCAAAAAAATGCAAATGAACATCAAAAGACTTATTATTTACATATATTTTATAATTTCATTACTGTAAGAACTTTTTTATTGCCGAAATAAATAAAATCTTTAAGGATAACTAAGATGTGGCCATTTTATTCGAAAAAACGGCAAGTTTTTAAAGAAACTTTACAAGTGTACTTTCAATATTTGAAATCGTAATAGCTTGTAACTTCGATGTCATCAAATTAAAATTGTTTTTTATTTCAAAATACATACCAATATGCATTTCACGAAACGAATGACTCTATCACCCTCCGATTTCTTCATAACATACCAATTTTTGGAGCTGGCAAATATAACTATATAAAACAATACGTGTTATGTATATTAATCTCGTCATTCTTTAAATATAAAACTGCATATTAATATTCCATATTATAATAAAAAAATGTAAGATCGATTGAAAAGTTCCAACAAGATCTATGTCATTAAAGAAAATGGAAACAGACCTATTAATAGTCTATGACATGTACATGTTTCTTTTTATTCTTTTATTCAATGAATTAGGAAGGGAACTTAAACTTACTTATTGAAATTAATATAATCACGGCTGAAACTCCAAATGGTAGGGGATAACAATCTTTATCACCAAAACAATACACGTCCGATCGTAGTATAGGAGCCACTGTCTTCGCAACTAGTCCTCCTATGCAAATATTAAAGTATAAGATACTGAAATAGAATGTCAAGTGTTTTTCTTGCTGGGGTAAAACGAACTGATCGCCACCGAACGCACTTATGCAGGGTCGTATGCCGCCTGTGCCAAGAGCTATTATGAAAAGACCAATGATAGAACAAATCCTAAAATATAAACAAACAACCAATATTATTTTTTTCCGATCAAAGATGCAACAGCAGGCGAAGTAATAATATTTTTTATGACAAATTGATATTAAAATTTCGTTACCTTTTTGATATCTCTATATTCGGAACAGCTGCAACAGTTAATATTATATTTCCAGCAGCATATACAAACATAATATACATTATAGTTCTAAAACAATATTAAAATAAGGAGAAGAAATTAAATAAATATAAAATGAATATTACGTACTTACTTAAATTTACCAAAATAATTGTCGGCTAAAATTCCACCAACAATAGGAAAGAAAGTAACGAAAGTTGTGAACATATGATAAATTTCTGTAGCTACCTCGTCTGAATAATCTAATTTACTTCTCAAATAAAGTGTAAGAACAGCTGAAAAAGGAATAAGATTTTTCATATTTGTTTCTATATACCATAATATGTAATAGAGAAAGGGTTTAAAGTAAAAAAGTTGAGTACCTCTAGTTAGTGAAAATGAAAAACGTTCGAAGGCCACGGTTAGAAGAATAATGATGACTGTTTTTGGAAATCTACGCGTGACCTGCAATATATATAAAATATTTACATATATGAAAATATATAATGTCATGAGTCATAAGAAAATATATGTACAATGTAAGGCATTATTTTTATTATTTGGAAAAGATGTTTATGAAGGTTTAAAATCATGAACATAATTGTTTAATATTAATTACTACGGAACACAATGTATGTATGTAAAGAAATATTAAAACGTTTTTGCTAAGAGTTCGCTAAGTGTAAAATTTCGAAGTGAGATCACAAGAAAATTATTATGTCTGAGTTTTTGCTTACAATATATTAATTAACTTGGCGCTACTTTTTACAGACCACAAAACAATGAAAAGAGAACTTAATGTGTATTAATTATTATAATTAAAGAAGAATCGTAGAAATATTTAGTATATATGTATATATATGTTTGAAATAAAACTATAAAAATGATCATAAATAATATCGACAAATTTCAAAGTATTAGAGTATCGAAAAATATTAAGTATCATATATATATATATATATAACAATATGTATATATAAATATAATAATATATATGTACATATGAACGTTTAAATTTTAGTTCACAAAAAAGACTAACCGGTTTCGCTTGAAGCATCTCATTGTTAGCCTGTGATTCAACCATATTAAATACAAACTTTTACTTAACAGCAAACATTCGAATTAATTAGCAACATTCACAAAACAAACGTTTATATTAACTAACTAAATCGAGACAGTTCGCATGGTAATAAATATAGATAGATTTTATCACTTAATTATTATCAACATTAAACAACAGAGGACCCTTGTAAATGCAGTGAGGTGAAACTGAGATAAAATTGAAACCCTTAAGACGACAATAGTGAACAATGATTTATCACCATTCGATAAGTCATTGTGAATATCTACAATTCCTACTATAAAGAAAAAGACGTTTTAATTCTGATAATGATATTTCTTATTTTAATTCTTCAATAAAAGAATGTCACTTTTTAAATTAAAACTGTTTATCAGGCTGCTGAAAGCCATTAAATAACGTTGTTGATGATTGAAGAATATCCATAGAAATTTACTTTATATAAGATTTGGAGTGAGACGGATGCTCTCTATATTATATATATACTCGTATTCTATATATATTTGAGCAGTATATTTTTTTATGAAGTTAGTGTTTTGATACATAAATGATGTAATTTTATTACTTTCTTAAATATTAAATTTATATATATTTATATGTTTATCCGTTGAAAATAATAATGGGTAGATAAGGTCTGTTATATTCATGTAAGATAATGAAATGCAAAATATTTTATATTATTATAATAACATTTTATAGTTATAGAAATATTTATATTTAAGTTTGAAACTCGATCTTCCCAACTTGTAATCTTATCTTGCTTATTTCGTTGAAGTTAAAAAAATAAAAATAAAAATCATATTTTTTTCACTAAAACTTTAACTTATTTAATATTTTTGTAACTGACTTACAAATAATTTATATACTTATAACTTTTAAAATAAATATCACTCCTCACGTTATTGTTCTTAAAATATTCAAATTAATTTTAAGTCGTTATCAGCGAAAATAATAGCAGAAATTTTTCAATAAAGAAAAAACTTTAAAGTCATATTAAGGCAAAATTTAAGTACAACCCATTATAATTTTATTTAAATCAATCCATGAAATAAAATTATAAAATCAAATAATATAACAATACATATGTAAATAGTTTCTAATCTCATTACTTAGATTAATAAGAAAAGTTTTGTTAATTCAAATGATTTTATTAGTACATTAAATTAATCATATAAAACGAGACAAAAATAAACAACAAAACACAATAAGCAATACCAATTTTTTTTATCTGAGATGGAAAAACTATTCATGTAAATATGGCGGATAACATTTGATGATTCAGTTGTCCGTTAAGTTCAATCGGAAGGAAGAATTAGATAGAATATTGCTAGTTCAGCCACGAAATTTGTATTTTGATTCCCTTTTCTATGACTATACATAGATGTATATTGTGTATCTGGAATTTGAAGAACATTTAGAATAGCTTACAAAATAATTTGAAGATACAAAACAATTTTAAATCACATGTAGGAAGTAAAGATTATTACGTAAAGGGTGCAAGGTAAGCATTTTGCAACAAGACGCCAATTTTTTCTATTTATTTTTATTTGTTCAAGTAACTTAATATAAAGTCAGAGACTTACATTTAGAAATATTTCATTTATTTTTAGTTATTTGCTACATATAAACAAAGGAATCTTTATTTTCTCAGATTTTCTCGAAGATACATATTTGGCGAATTTTGAATTAATTTCGATCCGGAAGCTTGGTTGATAATTCTCATTCTTCATTATATTATGAAATAAAAAATATAAACAATAATATTTTCTAGAAAAAATAGAAGATATGAATACTTAATGAAATGAGATTAAAATTATACGCTAAAGGAAACAGAAGTGGTGTGGATATAAAACACTTGAGGGATATAAGATAATAATGAAATTCAATTATACTAGTATAAGTCAACGACTTCGCTTGATTTAATGTATATACATAAGTGTGTCATTTTAAATATCTCATCTTCATATACAAATCTTTCTTCATATATATGCAAAATATTGTAAAAAAAGCAGTGGCATGTACATAATTATATTTCACATACAATCTCTTTCTTGTGCATGGAGGTCGAGTGAGTGCACCCGGTCATGCTCAAAATTAAATTATATTGTATAATAAATGGTATTTTGGAGTCTTTATATGAAAGGCGTATAATATTTGTATATATAACATTTCCATAACTATAACGTACTATATATATGATAGAATACTATAATCGTGAAGAGGTGATATACTTCTTTAATTATAAAAGTATTTCGTAATACTAATATTTCTAAAAAGTGAAATAATTAAAACTTGATGTAATTTCTGCTTAAGATATTCTTGTAAATAACATGTAATAACGGGTACCTTACAAATATAATTATTATAAAATTAAGTAAGTTTATATACTGATATGACAAATGGTAGCACTTGAATATTTCTAAACATTTTTTGTTAAAAATATTGAAAATAAGAACATTTTCTTACCTCGTATTACAAAATGTCATTTCGACTGGTTGTTGATAAAATATTGTAACGCTAGTTTGTTAAAAATTTGCGGTAGTGTAATAAAGTCTGGCTTAAATATTATTTTTTGTATTAATAATTAATTGGTAATGGTTTATTAAAGTTTTTCTTATAATGTTATATCCTAACATCATTTCAAAAAACACATATTAGCAATAAATTTATTTATTTTGATAATATCGGTATTAATTGTAATTTGTGGGATTAAATCATAAATATTCAATTAAATTTAGTAACGATATCTTATAGCTTTGTAAGTATATATTTAATTAACAGAATGGTTTTTGGATTTACTTTCAATTATGTTGCAGTTACCACGATCACGGATACGTAACCTGAAACTTTGTGACACTTTCATCTCGACCGCCCCTGATCTCAGTTGCTGAAAAATAATCGAAACGTCGGATAAAATGTCGAATAATAAAATATGTGCAGTAAATCTTAAAATAGAGTTTCATATAAATTTATTAGTTCTATTTGGAAAATGTGAAGTTTTATAGATTGAAATAATTGGTATACCAAACCAACTGTAATTACTGAAGTGAAATTTTATATACATTTTTCAAAGTTCATTTCATTTTCAAGTTATTAGTAATTCAAATAATGTAGAAACTATCATAACGCAATGAAATCTCTAATTGTTGTTTTCTTATTGATTTATCCTATTTCAGGTACTTTCTGATACGAATATTCTAATTAAAAACCTGAAATATCATATACAATTGTATCAATACTATTTATAGTGGGGTAATTTATTTATCCTTCCATCTTCACCAGTTGACTTATCTATTGTAGTAGTGTCAAAATTTTGGGCAATGTTCTACTCTGTGTATGATAAGAAATGAACGAAACCTTTTAAATGATACCTCCGATATAATATAGAATGCTTAATTCACCTATTCGGTCAAGATACGATCTCTTTATTGGTTAAACTGCTAGATTGCGATTTTCTGGAGATTTTACATAGGTTCAAATCAAACTCAATTTTAATTTGAGTATTAGCTCAATGTTGCTCTTAGGTTAAAACCGTAATTGAACGAATGTTATCTGTCTCTCTTATAAAATAAATCCCCCGAGGATGAAAACAGGAATTCTTCTGTAGCACAAATTTTGTTAAAATCACTTGCTACGGTTGCAGGAGGTTACTTGCGATATTGTTTGGTCTAAATTTATAAAAGCTTGGTCTGTAGATAAAAAGGTTGCTTCATTTAATTATGGTCTTATAAAATTGTACGATGCGCATGTTCTTTTAGAGACTGTTAATATAAAACATTTATCCGTTTTTGGCCAACTCCTGACTTAACAAACACGGAGATACAAATATACTACACATGCTAAATATATTTCATATTCTAAAATCTATAATTGGACAACATACACCAAAATATGGGATCGCTGGAATAAACTGTGTAAAATAAATAACATTACTATGTCTGCAATTCTGTGACTGAAGAATATTACTCTGCAGAGATCAGAAATTTTCTTAAACTTGGAAGTTTAAAAAACAAAAGAAGATATGTATTTTTGCTGTCAATTTAGATTTAAACTAGATGATCAGCTTATCTCTGAATTTGTTGCTATAGATTAAGCTTCTAGGTTTCTGTATATTGAATTATATTCCTATTTGCACAATTTGATCAAAAATTTTCTTTCTACAACTGAACATAATTATTTCTACAAGCTGAGTAATGAGCTACTTTATTTCAATAATATAACAATGTCTTTATATTGATACTATGAGTGTATGTATTTATTTTTTCTTTACAGTAGATTTATCTACAAAATAACCACTTCTTTTATAGTAAAATTTTAACACTTTTCTACTAATTTTTTACCTTTTTTTATTTTAAGGTTTTTAGTTGTTATTTCTCATTCTATTTCATTCCTTCAAAGCTAGTCATTTTAAAGTTATTTTACATTTTAACTCCCTACATATAAACTCTCCAAAAATCACCCTCTACTAAGATCCACGTAAAGAACACGTAAAATATTTACCTTCCTCAAATAATTTCTCGCCTAAGTGTACGACTATGTGATCCACAGGGTACAATTTGAAGTAATCAAGCTCTTTCATTGGATTTCCAAATTGATGAGATTGAAAAAACATAGATTATCCGCCATTCCATAGTAGCAGACCTCTTTTTACAATAAATTGACAAAAGAAAAAACGAACGGGTTTAGTTAGGGTTTAACGAACGATCTAAATAAAACTGTGTAAAAACGATAAGCTTATAATTTAATTCAAGGTTAAACACCCAAGTTACCAATAGTACAAAGGAGATTATTATACTAGTAATAAGTAGTTCTTCAAGCTATAATAAATAATTCTTAATTTTCTATGAGAAGATGAAATATAATATCCCTTGATAATAAACTGGGGACGATATGAGAATAGTTCATTTATGAGCACCTACTGAATTAGATCATTCAGACTTGATTTCGTTAGGACACAAAGTTACGTTTATATGTTCAAACATAATTTAACTCTTAGAGATGTTTTAATATACATAGTAAGATGTTATTTCGATTAGTATTAACTAATTTGTCTATAAAATTTTTAAAGTTTCAAAATTAATTGTAACCATTTTTAAAACTACGTTACTGTTTTCTTATGTATTTTATTTATTTATTAACACCAACAAGACTAATAAAAGCGAAAAATATATTATTGAACAAGTAATCATAAAATCAAAATGTTGTCTTAATTATAGGTGTTACACAAATTCCAAAGAAAAATAGACACGTAACATGCAGATAAAATTATATAACATTAATTGCACAAAAGAAAATTAGAAAATAATAATCATCAACATAAACATTAAAATAATAATTAATAGTGTATTATAAAAAATAAATTTAAAATATTTATAATTTTGTACTTTAATATCATTAATAAATAAAAATAAAGAATTGCAACATCCAATAAAATGAAATACAACAAATTAATGAGTCAGTACACACAACCATCATATTAGATTACTCTACATTATAATTATATAACGAATAAAAACTTAATAAATTACATTTAAATTTCACAAGGCTGTTACAAAATATGTCAATATCCATCTTTCTATGTAATTGATTTTTATAAATAGTTGATGAAGTAGTACAATAATTTTTTGTTAATGGAGTACATATAAGACGACGGTCTTAATGTTCTCACCGGTGCACGAATATTTAATTGTTTTAATAAACAGGGACTGCCAATGACACCATTCACCAATTTATATGTATAATAGTATTCCATTAAAAAGTCTTCAAAATACTAATATTTGTACTAATAATTGTCTGAGAAAAATGCAAAAACATATTCTTTCTTTAATCACATGTAATAAATAATGCTTTTTCCCCTTTCTACGAGTGTTTTAGGACAAAAAGGAAGTTGTTTGTTAATATAAAGAAATTTACCAAAAGACACGCATATATTTTCAGTTTTGGAGCATTAACGGAGCCGACTTGACATTCCTTAAGAGATTTATTTTATGACTCAAGTGCAATTACATTCCATATCCTGTTAAGTTTCCGAGCGACCATACATTCTGTTAAAATTTACAATTTTTTCCATGATTTTCAACCATAATAGGCAATGCAAGAAATACAAATTTTAATAAAATATATTCGTACTTATATTTTATTTGAGAATTTTTATTATAATCATATTCTTTTCAACAATATTCCCAACTCAAATGACTAAAACCCGAAAATACTGGAAGTTAAAATTTAAATAATTCAAAAAATATACATAATGGTTAATGTTAATGGTTAATGGTTACCAAGTACATTTTTTATATTCATTACACGTTCTTCTATGAAAATTCAGTTCATTCTAGTCTCCACAAAGCAACACAAAGTTAATTAATATATTGTAAACAAAAACTAATAAAGTATACCCCAGCGACTTTGTGTAATAATTTTCCTCTGATCTTACCGAGAGCTTTTTATCTATTTCAACTCTTAACAACAAAGGTATATATTTATATATAAATTTATTATCATTTTTAAAGAGTATCGTTTATTCGCTCTAAAATCTATATTCAATATCATACGTTTTTTGGAAGCTTCAAATAATATACAAAGTTTTACTTAAGTTTGTGTATTAAAATTAAGAAAAATTTTACTTTGTTCAGTTCACCACAAGAATAATCCTTGGGTAAATAAGTTTATTTATTTATTTAGTTAGTTAACTAACTAGGATGATAACCCAAAAGTGTCTCCCACACGATTTGCAAAAATTTAGTTGATGTAAGAAAATTTCATTGCATCTTTAACATTTATCCTTATAATTTTCCTTCTATACCCATGTAATATTCTTATACCCATATCTATTTCTTATCTTGTTTATAAAATCAATATAGAAATAATTAGACCTCTAAAATTTTGATGTCCTTAACATTTAATGCAAATTAAATTTAATATTATGTGTTCTTTCGAAATAAAAATATTCAGAGCTAAAAAATATAATAATATTATCTTGAACTTTTTTTTATTTTTATTTTGTCCGTATCATGTATGTATATGTTCAGTACGTGGCACCTGTTGTCTGAGAAAAAAAAATTACAGTTGTAAATGGTAATAACATTTTTAATTATTGTTATATTCTCGGATCCCTATATACATACATATATGTGAGATATCATGATATTTATGTCTTACATGTAAACGTGTTCGTTATGAAATAGGTTGTTAAAAAGAAACGAAGTTTTGAATGCATATTAAAGGCCATATCCAATTATTATATATATATTTTTTTCGATCATATTCTTTCAATGCCCTCAACATTTCTGTTGGCTATAATCAGATAAGACGAGGAATTATTAATGGCAGAGTAAGATATGGAAAAACAATTCTAGCCAAAGAGATCTAGTTATTTAACATTATGAAAATATTTTTCAATTAATTAAAAAGTTCTTTAAAGGATTTTATGGAGTTTTATGAAATAAAGCATTAATAACTTGAATAAGGATTAAATTGATATAACTCATTTCTACAACAATGACTTGGTTGCGTATGTAAGCTCTTGCTGAGATAAATATTTTAATAATAATAATAAATTATTGGGCTCAAAGAAAAGAAGTTAAAAATTATATTTCCACTGCTAATAATGAAGACTTAGATTATGTATACATTTACACCTATAAACTATTTTCTTGTAGGTAATGACAATTAATGTTCCTCGAAATTCTTTAGTTTTAAGAGAGAACAATGTATTCTTACCATACATCAAGTTTGGAGCACGGTCTACGAAAGTTTTAAATTTTGTTTTCCAACAAAACTTTGAGTCTTGTTACCAATTAAAACAAAACTTGATTTTGTATAAACCAACGAGTGCATTTTGTTGATTTTCAAACCTTGTCTAGTTTAGGTAACATTTAAGTAGAGTTGTAGGTTGTGTATAAGCAACGTTTAATTAATTTTTAGGTTTTATTAGAACCCCAAGAAATTAATTCATTTTCTAAGAGGTTCTGAATAGCATGAAATTAATGACGACTGCTGCCAGGTTGATTATCGAAGATATAGGAACATTATCATTATAGTGAAAAGATTTTTTAAAGCAACTCCCAATGTTTACTTTAATTCATTTAAGTGAAACTTATATTTGGCGGATATATTACGCGTGCTTTAAGTTTGTAAAAAAACTACATACTACCGACTTTTCGGCTACTTTACAGCAACCGTGATTACGGTTTTTGTAAAAAACTACATACATATAGTTTTTTACAAAAATAAAGCACGCGTAGTATATTCGAAAAATATTAGTTTCATTAAAATGAATAAAACTCGCGAAAGTCTAAGATCTCTTTCCTTTAATTGCTGTTGGGATATAATATCTCAAATATATGTGCATAATAATAATTTTTTCCTCTCTACTCTGCTTTAAGTAATAGAAGTTTCGTGTTTCAGAGGAAGGAATTTTGAAGTAACCATAGAATAGCGAAAATTTCAAGACGTTTCTAAAGAATCTTCACTGCAAAGTATTTTAGTGTAATGTTCTAGCATTATGCAATAAATTATTTAAAATATGGTGTGTGTACATTACTTGGTTAATTACAACGTGCCTTGCAATTAACTACTTCTATGTTTCGTCAAATATTCACACATAGCAGCGGTTCGAATGTGTGTTGGTTTAATGACGTGGTTTTGTATCAAATTAAAACACGAATAAATATTAGGATTAAATATATTTGAATAATATGTTAATTAATCCATAATATTGGTGAAATTGATGTTTTATGGAAATGTATGTTAACAAAACAAACAAAATGCCACAATGTACAAAAGCATTGAACTCGTTATTTAGAGGTAAGGTATACCTAATATAAAATTATATTACGATTTATGTTTTGTATAAAGAAACAGTAGAAATATTTTCTGATGAGACTCTCTTGGTTCCTTGAAATTCTAGCGAGCTAATTATTATATGCCTACTTACAAAACATTATCACACCGTCGCCGATCTACATCTTATATTAGTGGTAAAAATTCTTAAATATTTTATTTATAATTTGTCTAATAATATTATAAATTAACAACCATACAAAATTAAGTAATTTAGTAAAATCGTTTTGTTTACTTTAGATATGCAAGTACGCGTATATATCGCTGTTTCACCATAATTAACGTGTATTTAAAAAACCAAATGAGATTTAAATTTGAATAGAATGTTTTGATATTTCACTACATTATTGTATATACGTTTTTGATATAATAATGTTTCTGTCTTTATATTTCCAAAAAGCTTTTATGTATAAACGTAAGGTATTTTTTTGTGTGAATGTCATCCGTAAATAACAATTTCTAGAGCTACGTTTAGTCACCATTGTTGTCATATACAAAGTTATGACGTCACTACATCCTAAGACTATTTCTCTTGTAGAAGATAATATATAATTGTCTCCTTCAAAACAATTCACTTCTTTTCGCTAGTGGCGGGCTATTTGTCAATGACAACAGTTCTAAAACATTCATGCTTCCAGCATCATATGAAATCTCCACGAATATTCCACGAATACTCCACGATATTTAGTTCTTAATATTATTATAACTTGATTCTACGTAGTTTGAAAGTCTCAATATAAAGTAGTTCGCCAGTACGTAATGAACTAACAAAGAGAAGAGGGCGCGTTTGGTAAGACAATTTATGACTCAAATAGACTGAATATACGATATTGGCACTCGTGGGAAGACTTTCACAGGGAAATACATAACATTATTTCAAAGGTGGATTCTATGTCTGAAGTTGAAAAATGGCCTCATTGTTTAATGTAAGACAGATTTAATTGTTTAAAATCGGATCAATACTTTACATGTCTACGAATAAGCAACACTAACTCTTTTTTTTCTTCGATTATTTTTTAATTCACAATGAAGTACTCTTAACCAACAACATATTTGTTTGTTTAAATGAATAAAGATTAATATTATTATGTTGATACAACTTAAAAAAAATTATTTCGACCAAATTAGGTACCATAAAAACGGTGTTTGTGAGTTAATCTTAAAAGATAGACATATACTGTTGCGGACTGTTTTTGAGATCATTAAAAGAGCTATTATTCTTTAATACATATTCTTCGTGTATCTTGAACCGTTTTCACGGCGCACGCAACGGAAGGCTTCAAAGATGAAATAATTTCTCCCGTTCTTTACATATTTACCACTATATCTTTGCTCCTATTGGTCGTAGCGTGATGTTATATAGCCTTCCTCGATAACTGGACTATCCAACACAAAAATAATTATTCAATTCGAACCAGTAGTTTCGGAGATTAGCGCTTTCAGATAAACAAACAAACTCTTCAGCTTTATAATATTAGTATAGATAAGGAAAATCTTTAATATAATTTTATCCAAGTATGGTACTATAAATAATTTGGCTTCATTTCTAAATTCAGACACAATAAAAATTCGACACACATTCCCATATTACAACTGCGACTATATGTATTTTGTGTTTAAAGGTAGTTTAAGTCGAGCATTTTATTATCACCAATAATTACACTAAAATGAGAGTGAGACCTTGTTTTAACACTACAAACAGTAGTAAAACAGTGCCGAAAATTAAGATCACACACATTAAGTTTTACTTTTATAGTTATAATTTGGCAAAGATATACAAAAACGGCTCGGAAGGCAAAATGTACAAAGAATTTAACAGCTCATTTCAAGTAAGTTGAAGCTTTAAAAGTCGCCTGAACATCGCATATTCAGGACAGAGGGTTGTTAATTTACATTTTTGATAAAGAAATTAATAACATAATTAATCAGATGCTTACATAAACGATAAATTAAAATATTCACTTTTTAAGAAAATCTGTATTTTACTTTTTATCTGTTGAAATACTGTTTCAAATTTAGTAATTACTTCAATTAATTTTTACTCATATATACTCTAAAAGTAACTACCAATTGTGAAATATGTGAAAAGAGACAGCGAACGGGTATGCGTTTCGCTCGAAAGCATGCAGACAATCAATTGCGACTTGTAAGTAATTTTGATAAAATTTGTCTTAAAAACACACTAAAAATCACAAAGTTTCATTTCTCTCTCGTGGAGGAACTCCACGCATTATTATTTTGTATATATATTTTAAATGGTTAAAAAAGAATCTTTAAATATAATCGCCCAAATTCCTTTCCAAATATATTAGGCAGTTTAACCGATATTAGTAACGATAAATAAATGAGATCATCAGTATCAGTTAGTATCGTTTGATGTTTCGTTCTTAGACGATTGGTTTTTCGTATGACTGACTTCCAACTGAATAAGAACTCACAAATAAAATATCATGATTAAATACGTTAATTAAATACTCATCGAATGTAATATATAGAATATGCTAAAAAATTGTAATAACACACAATAAATAGGTTATAAAAATAATTCATTAAAAAAGTAATATTCTATATTAATATCTCTAACATAGTCTTGATAAACTTTTTCTTCTGAAATACTATAAATAATTTAAATTTATCCTTGAATTATATTAATATTATATATATAAATTATATATTTCAATCTTTTCTCCGAGTGTAGTGCCATTTATCAGTGATAGCAGTCATGCTACATTTGTATGTTTGCAATTTAATATATAAGATTTAAATTTTTTCTCCTCTATCGATTTCGATATAAAAAAATAACAAACAAAGAAAAATATATATATTGCCAATTAAATGTTACGAAATTATTAATTATTATTATTTGGAGCAATAATATGGGTACAAAAGATATTTTAATTTCAGTGCTAGTGACTATGATCATTATTTGTAATATAAAATTATGAACGGAGTTTACTTAGACTCTAAACACATACAAATTTCAATGTTTGTAGTCAGGTGTATGTGACTGTGCATAGAATGCAGGTCGTCTTTGTTAAATTAGGAAATTTAAGAATACCTTGTACAGAACTGTTAAGCTAACATTAAGACAACTTTTAATAGAAGGTAACAAGCCGCGTCATGAACATTAAAAGTGAATCAAATTTTATAACAGAGTTATAAAATTTTAAAATGCTTATGCTTTTTATTGACAGGAAGAAGACATTTCTTTGATAACATCAATTTAAAGTGTATTTGAATATTATTTAATTTAGTGCATCACTACATATGATGAAGATTTTTTTCTTAACATTAAGTAATAAGTAAAGGCTAATTATAACTTATAAGCTACCTTTTGTTAAATCTCCTCCTACCTCGTATTAATTTTTATACGTACGATAAATCGACACTGACTTAGGATTTTTGTTAGCCATATCTTTAACGAAATTTAAGAAGTCAAACCTCTTTAGTTTTTTTTTATTTTCTCATGTCTATCACTCGAATCGATCCATCCCTTATATGTATTTACAAACAACGGAACATAATACCGTACATTATACTAAACAAGATAGAACTTGTTAACATACCTACGTCTGTGTTCTATGAATGAAACAGAAACCTGACATGGTCTCACAGTAAAGTACAATAAGCAAGACTATTTCGATAATTTAAAAATATATGATGAATGTGTAATTCTTACCTCCATGGTGAGAGATGCTCAAACCTTCTCCATGTAAGAAAGAGACCTTTGTTCAGCAGTGGGCTCTGATAGGCTCGAAAAAAATAAATTATTTGTCAATCCTAATATATCAGTACTAAATCAAAGCAATATATTAAATACAAAAACTTCACGTTTAAATTATTTCGTAGCCATTAACAAAACACTATTTTTAGGAAGGCTTAAATTACGTTGGCTTTTTATTTATTTCATCTCTGACCCTTGTCACAATTATAGTTTTTAATGTTTTGCCTCATGATTGAACTTAAGAAAATGGATTAGTTGGTTTTCAAAACTTTAAACAGAAAATTTAATGAGTCAGTAACACTAAATCTTAAAATTAAACACTAAAATAGAAAATGCTTGTCAAAATCTCTTATGCCGTATATATAATTCAGTTACTTGAACTATAAAATGAGATTCGTCTGTGAATTATTATAAGAAAAAAGTAATTCTTGGATTATTTTTAGTCTATTCATTTAGAAGTTGTAAAATTTTAATCAAAATAAAGACAGGTTAGATCTTAAAATAGTATAATAAAAGATGTTGTCTCTATATTTAGGAACCTGAAAATAAATTTACAAAAAGTATATATTTTTTCAATCTTTAGTGATGAAAATATTATATTAAAAATATTTTATAAATTAACTAACTATTTAAATTTAATATATTTTGCTATAAAATTTGTATAAAGATGTTAAAATACTAATATAAACCGACAACAAATATTCAAATAAATATTTATTAATTTATAATGAAAACAATTTTCTACATTATATTAATATTGTATTTTAAACAGAGCTGTAGCTACAACGTTTATGAACACCTCTATAATTATTTTACGTCGAGGACTTCACTGCCGTAACATGTTGAATTTACGTTAACTAAGTAAATGGAACACATATATGGTTTTAATAAATTATTTTGGAATGTTTACATTATGTATTGCGTATTAAAGAAATAATCATTCAATAATTCATTATACATATTATTCACGAAATACATTTTATAACATCAAGTATCAACCCTTTCCGAAACTTTTCGTTAAAGTACTCTCAAATATAATATTATTTAATCTTAATGTAAGTTTACTAGTAGCTCCCTAAACCACTTGTTCGAAAGCAAGCCGTAGACATATTAACTGGCGATTCACTCAACCAATAAGTACCTAATATATTGATCCACAAGCATTCCCTGAAACCACTCAAAGTCTTACTTGTGTACGGGACTGTATGAGAGCTGGGATTATATATTATAATATATGCTCTATTTACGTTACTGGTCAAATTCTGATACCTAGTAGGCTGATAAGGAAATCATGAATAGAAAGCTATAAGTACTGAATATAAAATGAAAACCTGATAATTTTCGTGGTGATAATAATCGCGCATAATGTTACAGCGGTCCGATCAGAACGAACATCTATATAGTTTATGAATCTCTCACCTATCTCTGAACCACGAAAGTATCTTAAAACGATTACGATCCGTTCAACACAACTTTATAAGTTATTTAAATAGGAATATCCAGTGGAGATTCAAACATTCTTACTATTATCATTCGAAAACAACAAACAAAGCAAACAAAATAACTTATTTGTGTGTACACAACCTGCTAACTAATTAAAACTATCATAATACTTTTTATTAAAACGAATAACCTTACCTGTCTTTTAGTTCGATCTCAACAGGTGACACACCTTGACTTTACACTTATTTTAATTTTATTATCAAACGACAATATTGAATATTCTAACGAATATGTTTTATTTTCATTTAGGATTGTTAATATAGAACATAATAAAATATTATTATTTAATTGAAAACTTTTTTACTTTATCATGCCTTACTTGTTAAGAAAAATAAAGATCGCCATTGTAATGTTTTCTAATATTATTAAAATAAATAAATTTGTTACCAAAATCTCTCACTGGAATTCATTTGTTATTAAAAATCTTCTAGCATGAATCTTATAACATTGTCATATTTTTCAGTAAACTACTACATATTATACTACATTTTCTTTATTCGAAGCTCTGATAATAGAACAGTTTAATTTTAAATTTACTCAAAGTCACTGCAAAAGAATAACAAGTAGTTGTCATATAAAGTTTGTAAAGTTAAATTGGATACATTTTCCTTGTTAATCCCAACGATCCCGGAATTCTCATGAATATCAAATGCTTATTCTTTGTAACAAAACAAAAACATTATATTAATTTGCACGGTATTGCTTTGTTTCTGCCACATCATAAACTTGCATTTTGAAGAAAATAAAATGGTTAGAAGTGATGATACAGCTCTTCCTTTTATAATACATATAATATGTTATATTTTTTCATTCGCTTCGATTAACTTTAGTGAATTTCTATGAAAGGAAACCTTTAAAGTGCGACTTTATGAAAGCCTACCAATTAAATCTCAAGACCTTGACATTTATAGATTAAGGTTGAATTGAACTTAAGTTCAAATTAGTTCAATAATTTTTTTTAATTTTTGTGCATTCAAAAATAATTTAAATATTGCTCATCGCCGGTTAACATAAACTATATTAAATATTAATAGCAAAATAAAACAAATATCCTATAAATGTATTATGGAGGTAATAATTTAAATTATTTGGGATCATCATTAAGCATCAGAACGTATATTACTAAAATGAATATGGTTAAAACCATTAATTAATTTTATTATAATAGGGCAATATTCTAGTTACATATTTTTATTAATTTAACATGAATTCATTGCAGAGAGCATAATTAATTATTCGAGAATACTATCATCTTTTAGGATGACAAATTTCTGCCATAAAATTCTTTGGACACGATTAAATTTTATTTTCAAATTAAATCATATATTTGTTTTTTCAATCCTATAAATCAGACAGATAAGATTCAACGAATTACACTGTATACTAGTTCAAGCTACTTAAGGCAAAGAAAATAAGATGATTCAACAAATAATAAGTTGTGAAACAAAGCAGGCGCCACTTTAAAGACAGGAAAATACCTTTGTACAAAACTATAACAGACCACATGTTGCAGCTTTTAGAAAAATTAAGATGAAACATTTATTTCTCATTGTGAACATTCTTCGCCATAATATTGTGATTGCTGTTGGTTCTCTGATATAGTAGTTAAATTAGTAACTATTTTTTATTATACAGGGTGACTGGTGAATTACTATCGATATTTGAGGACGTGATTTGTGACGATCATATATGACAAAATAAAAATTAATATAACATAAATATTAATAAACTTCTAAGTAAAGTTAACCAAAAGTTATGTAATTAATTACGCATCGTATGAACACCCTACAGATTAGGTATACACACACACTCACACAGATGCGGCGGCGGCGTAGTGTTGTATCAGCACGCCGCCGCACACGTCCACGCTTGGAACACTTGGAACGTGTCAACACTTTATTTATTTATACGGAAATTTGGTCAAAAATTAAGTACCTATTTTTTTTACATAATTCGAATGAGAATCATGTACCGAGTATCCTCCTTAAATATTGATAGTAATTCACCAGTCACCCTGTATATTAAAAGATCATCAGAACTTTACTATAGTAAACCTGAGAAGCGTTGTGATCTCCTTGGAACTTATATTCTTTTATCACAATTCCCCGGTGTTTAAATAGCCGTAACGTATAATTTGCTTCACACAACACAACATTATAAAAATTAAATGAACCATTCTCTCCAAGTTATGAGAAAAATGGGTTATTAAGTTGAAAATACTTTTAAGAAGACACTTTCGCATCGTTATGGAGGTCGTCGTAGTAATAGACTGTAAACCGCTAATATTACCGTGACAGTCGTTGTTTTTTAAAACAATAACATTAACCCAAATGGAAACGACTCAAAAAAAAGAAAATTTTAGCATATTATCTATTTAATATATTCAAAATATATTACTTATATAAATATATGTATTTATCAGCAAGAACATTAAAATAACTAATTTATTTTTCGTAATACTATAATTTAATCAATTACTTCAAAGCTTCAGATAAAATTCTATAATATATATGTTTGTATTAGTGAATACAATCATAGTTATACAGGTAAAGCACACATTGCTACCTTATTGATAGCTACAAAAGTTTTAATATACTAAATGCAGAATTATATAAATATAATCCCTCTCAGGACATTAAAATAATACCCATTCAAAGTATAAATAATTTTTATATCATTATTATTAAGAGTATGTATCGCAGTATGATCTCGTAATTTGCATCATTTAAGAATCTTATTGGCCGTTATGGTTGTATCATTAGTCCCAATTCAACAATATAATAACTTATACAGGTTTCAGATTTTTTCAATACATTACCTTAAAATCTAGATTTCATTACATATTTTATCTGAATAATGTAAAGTTTTTCACATTTTTTTTTAACTTTTTATTGTTACACTCAAAACCAACTTAATGATTACTAAGATTATTATATACTCTAACATAAGTCTACGAGTACGAGTCTCTACTACGAGTCTCGTACTCTTAAGACATAACTCAGACCTATCAAGCAGTCTGATAAATAAAGTGATGGTAGAGGTCCAACTTTTTGCACTTTTTGCTTCAAATTGTGATATATAATTTTTTAAATCTCGTTTCTACTAGTTGGCAGTAAAATATACATTACAAAAACAGTCAGCTCATACGACCTAAATTAATTTAACCTAAACAACAAGGAATGTATTCAAATATGACATTTGATAGAGAGAAATGGCATTTACATGTATGAATGTACTTAACTGAAACCGAAAATAAATGAGGAAAGGTCAATGGACTGACATTTTGAATTGAATTGAATTTGAATTGAAAACATTGAATGATGATTATTGTTAAATCTGAATAAATTATATTTGGATTTACAGCACTATGTTTGTAGAATCTCTCGACGTTTTGCAATGCAAAGTTATATGTCATATTAAACTTGAAAATAATTTCAATTCACGTGGTTTTGGAAGGAAATTACTACACCAAGAGAAAAAATAACATTGTTATTTATCATTGTACATACGTGAAAAAATAACAGATACCAAATGTAAATAATAAAATAATCAGTTAAGTTTTATTGCGAAACAATCCGTCCGTTCAGATTGAATGTTTTAATATTCATAGACTCATGAAATCCCTTTTTAAAATTAAAAAAATTAAAATCTCTACAAAAAGGTTAATAAGTATACATTGATGTAAAGACACAAAACCTTTTTAAAGGACAACTTTAATTTCAATCGCGTCCATTACGTTACTGATAAACCTAGTTTGATTATTACAATATGTTTATTTTTAAAACTCTATACATATTGAACAGCTTACAATGTTGCTGATGAAATTAAGTTTACTCATTCTGCGTGTAAAGGAATACATTTAAAATATATTTTAAATATTTACTTGTAGGTTTTAATGAAATTTTATGTTACATAATGCTGATTAATTTGTGATGACAGTTTTTGAGAATGCTTTAATGGTTGTACAAATTTATTTTACAGAACTTTTCATCAAATGAATATCACTAACAATAATTTATTTGGTAATTTTTATGTCATTTGGATAAGTTAGCTATAGGTTTGACTATGTAAGATACAAAATTGTACAACATACAATGTTTTATAACATACTAATACGAACATAAGTTAAAATATCGTACAGTCACAAAAAAATGTTCAATAGTTAATGAATATAAAGAAAAATATTACCTCAGCAATAGAGATTGTATATGTCGGAGACGGTCATGAGCATAGATGGTAAACGAAGCGCAGCACGAGTTCCGATAGAGGGCTGCAACGGCGCGGTAACGTCATCCGCGGACACGCGGCTGACTTCGTGCTACAACAGAGTCTAGCTGTGCGGGGACACCGATCTTGGAAGCAATTGCCATCGAGCGGTCGTGAACATCGGGTCCTCTACACTAGGAACTGTTACCCGTTTCGTTTGCGTATTAAAAGTGACTCATTGTGAATTTAATATAGTGTGAAGATAATTATTAAAGTACTCTACAAGAAGTGATATAGTTTCTTATTACTCGTTCACCCGAAGATACGCCTACAGGTTTATAAAATGTCTGACGATGGTCGTGACGAATCTGTATCTCCGACATCAGAAGTGGGATCAAAACGAGTCAAAGAGAAGTCAAGTGGCGATAACTTGGAGAGTACACAATGGCGTCTGATGTTCGAAATGCAAAACGAACAAATGCGTTCACTAATACAAGCTTTGAACATGCCGGGACCCAGGAACAATGTGACCCTGCCGGAGTTTGATCCTGATAAGCAAGACGCCGACCCTCAATCGTGGTGCACGACCGCCGACTTATGTTTGTCGGACACCCCGCTTAACGGATGTCAGCTAATCGTCGCGCTCAGTAAAGCGTTAAAGGGAACCGCTTCAACGTGGCTGTCGCAAGTTTCATATGCCGGAATCACTTGGCCACAGTTCAAGGAGCTTTTTTGCGAGAGGTTTGTGCCGACGGAAACTATTCCGGCAACCCTCATACAATTGAACACCAGCCGACCTAAGGAAGGAGAGAGCTACGCCGCCTACGCCAGTAGATTGATATCATCCCTTATGAATCGCTGGAAAAATGCAAACATGGAGCAAATCGCGGTATCTGTAGTGCTTGCTCATTTAGCACAAACGGATACGCGATTACAGCGACTCGCCTTCACAACCGAGATCAATTCACGTCACAATTTACAAAAGGAATTACAGGCATTCTCCTATCTCAAACATAAAGTACCCCATGCAGATGATACTTCAGATAACGTGAAGCGACCTCGTATGTCGACGGCGCCGATGAAGTGCTACATGTGTGGCAAGCCTGGCCATAAGCAAATCGATTGTCGCCTCAAGGGAAAGAAGCATTCTACACCGACGACTACTCATATTCGTCCGAGTCAACAGTCGACCCAGAAGGAAGCCCTCATCTGTTTCAAGTGCGGACAGCCTGGCCACATCGCTTCGCGCTGTGGTAGCGTCGCCCCTGTTGCCACCACCTCATCAACGGCCGTACCTAGAGCTGAGCGTCGAGTCGACCTATGTACGGTTGAGCCCCCATCAGGTGCGCTGAGACATAACGGTGAGACGTTTAAATTTCATTTCGATTCAGGAGCCGAGTGCTCCTTAGTTAAAGAAAGTATTGCGAAAAAATTGTATGGTAGACATTTTAGTAATGTAGTCTCACTAGTAGGAATAGGTAACAAAAATGTTACGAGTACTGAACAAATTTTGTGTTATGTAGAAATTAATGAGTATCCAATCGAAATCTTATTCCATGTGTTGCCGGACGTTTATTTACGTAGTGATATTATGATAGGACGCGAGATTTTATCTTCTGGGTTTGTTCTTAACATAAGCGCGAACGAATTCACAATGACAAAATGTAATTTAATTAACGTGTGTACTACAATTAGTCCCGATAAAATAAACAATTTTGAGATAGTAGATACTGACGTATCAGCTGAACATAGAAAATCACTAGTTAATATATTAGAAAATTTTTCGAAATATTTTACTACCGGTTTTCCGACTACTCGCGTTAACACGTATGAGCTTGAAATTCGTTTGATTGATCCAAGTAAAACTGTACAAAGGAGGCCTTATCGCTGCTCGCCAGAGGAACGAAAAATAATGCGTGAGCGAGTCAAAGAATTATTAGATGCCAAAATTATACGACCGAGTAATTCACCTTTCGCGAGTCCTGCATTGTTAGTTGAGAAGTCTGACGGTTCGAAACGTATGTGTATTGATTATCGCGAACTAAATAAAAATACAGTTCCAGATAGGTACCCCTTACCGTTAATTTCAGAACAAATTTCGCGTCTTAATGGGGTTAATTATTTTACTAAATTGGACTGCGCGAGCGGCTTCCATTTAATATCTGTTAGTGAGGGGTCAATCGAGCGAACAGCATTTGTAACCCCTGACGGAGAATACGAGTTTTTGGCTATGCCATTTGGCCTTCGAAACGCCATTTCGGTATTTCAACGTTCTTTGATGATTGCCTTAGGTGAGCTGGCATATACCTACGTTGTGATTTACGTTGATGATATTTTAATATTAGCCGAGACGGAAGAAGAGGGTTTAGAGAGGCTTAATATTGTTTTGGAGATTTTAACTAAAGCTGGCTTCTCACTTAACCTCAAAAAGTGTTCATTTTTGAAAAAGTGCGTACAGTTCCTAGGTTTCGAAGTAGAGGCGGGTAAAATTCGACCAAACAAAAGGAAAATTGAGGCACTTAGCGCTTTACCTCCACCCGAGTCGGTAACACAACTTAGACAATTTATTGGACTTGCTTCATATTTCAGGCAGTTCATACGTAACTTTTCTCGATTAATGGCACCCTTACACAGATTAACTTCAGGTAAATGCCCATTTATTTGGAAAACGAATCATGAGGAGATACGACAACAGTTGATTACGGTTTTAACAACGGAACCGGTATTAGTTATTTTCGATCCTCGCTACCCAACAGAGTTACATACGGATGCGAGTATGGACGGGTACGGATCTATGTTGTTGCAGATAATAAACGGTAAGAAATGTGTAGTTGGTTATTACAGCAAACGCACGTCACCCGCTGAATCAAGGTACCACTCATATGAGCTGGAGACTTTAGCTGTAGTAAATAGTGTTAAGCACTTCCGCTCTTATTTACATGGAAGAAAGTTTGTTGTGGTAACCGACTGCAATTCATTAAAGGCATCTAGAGATAAAATAGATCTGACTCCGAGAGTACAACGTTGGTGGGCCTACCTACAAGGATTCGAGTTCGATGTTGTCTACCGATCAGGTAAAAGTATGGCACATGTTGATTTTTTTTCTCGCAATCATTTACCCCGTCAACAGACAGAAGAAATTAGGCAGGTGCATCAGAAACGTGTTGATTTAACGGAAGTATCTGGTAACTGGCTTCTGGCTGAGCAACAGCGAGACCAAGACATACAGAAAGTCATAACTCAATTAAATAATTGCGAGCTTAAGGATGACATCGCACATACATATGAGGTAAGATCAGGCTTACTTTATCGGAAAATTCAACGTAACCGCAGAACCAAATGTTTGCCTGTGTTACCTCGAAGTATACGATGGTCAGTTGTACACAACATACACGATTCCATCGTTCACCTTGGCTGGGAAAAGACACTCGAGAAGCTCTACGATTATTACTGGTTCGAAGGTATGTGTCGCTATGTTCGAAAGTTCGTGAATAATTGTGTTACGTGTAAGGTAGCGAAGTCGAACTCTGGTAAGGTACAGGCGGAGTTACACCCGATTCCTAAAGTCACGGTGCCCTGGCATACGGTTCACATTGATGCGACTGGTAAGCTCAGCGGGAAACGCGATAATAAGGAGTATGTGTTTTGTTCTAATTGATGCGTTCACTAAGTTTGTTATTTTACATCATACAATGCATATTGATACCGCCAGTAGTATTCGAGCCGTGATAAAAAGTGTATCGTTGTTTGGAGCGCCAGTACGTATTATCGCTGATCAAGGTCGTTGTTTTGCGAGTCATGAGTTTAGGGAATTTTGTGATAGTAAAAACATTAAGCTCCATTTAATAGCTACCGGGACATCACGAGCTAATGGACAGGTTGAGCGTACAATGAGCACGTTAAAATCTATGCTCACCGCTGTCGAGACAAGCGAAAATAGGTCATGGCAGGATGCGTTAGGAGATGTACAGCTCGCTCTGAACTGTACTGTTAATCGCGTAACAAAGGCGAGTCCTCTAGAATTACTTATCGGTAAAGTCGCGCGTCCTCTTGGTTTTAATGGCTAATGATAATGATGAAACCATAGATATTGAA
The DNA here is from genome assembly GCA_916720795.1 of Danaus chrysippus. Classification (NCBI taxonomy): domain Eukaryota; kingdom Metazoa; phylum Arthropoda; class Insecta; order Lepidoptera; family Nymphalidae; genus Danaus; species Danaus chrysippus. The sequence continues at coordinate 1,853,851 of CAKASE010000046.1, read as the reverse complement.
CAAGTTAGGGAAAACGCAGCTGTATTAATAGAAAAATCAGCTGAATATGATAAGAAACGGTTTGATAAAACTAAGGCAACGCTGGATAAATTTTCTATTGGAGATTTTGTGTTGTTACAAAATGAAGAGCGTAATCAAGTGAAACTTGATCCTAAGTACATATAAGGGACCATTTAAAGTGGTTGAGGTATTAGACGGAGATCGCTATACATTGAAAGCGATAAATTCTAAACGTACCTATAAGTATGCCCATGACAGATTAAGACGAATGCCTGAGAGCCAAGTACCAATTGAATTAGAAGAGGTTGAGCTGAGTGATGGTAATGAATCATAGTTCGGCTGGTCGGACCGTACCAGTAGTTATTTCGTAGCCGTAGTCCGTTAGAAGTCGGTATCTGCCTTGGCAGTCCGTGGATACGCGGTGCGCGGGTAGCTCTGGCGGAGGTCGGGTCTTGTAGAGACCATAGAGCCAGGAGGGCTCGGCGTTTGTGAGAACGTAATGTGACAAACATGTGGTTTGTCGGGAGGGCTTTGTGAAAGCCACAGGCCACGAATATGATTCATGCTTTGTTTACAATGTGTACTATGATATGATTTGAAATGTGTAAAGATGATTGCGTAAAGATAATTGGTTGAATTGTGTAAAGATGATTGGTTATGAAATTGGCACTTGGTGGCTCTAGCATTTTTAGTAATTGTTATATTTAGTTTGTTTACATGATGTAGAATTAAGTTAAATTGTCATAGAAGGTTTATTTTCATTTATCTTCAAGCCCTAGTATGAGGGAAAGCTTTTTGGGTCAGGAGTGACCGAACGGTATGTACTTTGTTGTTTTCTATGTCACAGAATAATCATCACACGTGGACGCGTGAGCGCAGGATGGCCGTGTCGGAGACGGTCATGAGCATAGATGGTAAACGAAGCGCAGCACGAGTTCCGATAGAGGGCTGCAACGGCGCGGTAACGTCATCCGCGGACACGCGGCTGACTTCGTGCTACAACAGAGTCTAGCTGTGCGGGGACACCGATCTTGGAAGCAATTGCCATCGAGCGGTCGTGAACATCGGGTCCTCTACACTAGGAACTGTTACCCGTTTCGTTTGCGTATTAAAAGTGACTCATTGTGAATTTAATATAGTGTGAAGATAATTATTAAAGTACTCTACAAGAAGTGATATAGTTTCTTATTACTCGTTCACCCGAAGATACGCCTACAGGTTTATAAAATGTCTGACGATGGTCGTGACGAATCTGTATCTCCGACATATATAACACAGAATAGGTAACATTATACAACGTAGACAATGATTTAATACTGCCTTCCTTTGTAATGTCATTATTTACAACGTCAGAGGGACAATGTCCTGCCTTCTATCTGATCTCATATGACTCATATTAAGTATAACATCTATATGAATGACACACATTACCGAAAATTGAATAGACGCTAACAAAGGCTTAGGTAATGTCCAACATTTACTTGTGGAAAACATATGTGATTGATTTTAAATACAATGATTATGATACAAATTAAGAACGATCAGTTATGTAATTCTCGCAATTTAATTTATTATATAATGATATTATACGTGAATAAAAAAAATGTAAAGTAGGCAAGTATTTTTTAGTTTTAGCAATTCAAATAAAAGCCTGTTGTTTAAAAATTTTTCATATATATTTTTATCAAGCCCTTTTATACCTAAGTTTAAGAATAACTTTAAAAATTCAAACAGGCATCGTTATCTAAACTGAACATTTATAAACAATATCAGAACAATTAGTTTGAGATATCTTTGAGTTGGGATATAAGATTTATATACATACATACATTTACACATTTATACACTTATACATTTCCACATTTATACCTTTATACATTTTCTTCACAAACATTCGATTCGAATCGATTCTTGTTAAGATAAAAACACCTTCTTGCCACACAGTTTGCTACCTAGTTATATGAAAACTCACATTAAATATATAAGTACAAGCTGCTAATTACACTTTTTTAATGCTTTCTCATATAAAGCAGTAAATTTTTAATATATAAATTGTGTTTATATCAAAATTAGAGTCGATAACGAATGTTCCAAATAATATAAGTCAAAATGTTTCTTGCGCCATCGTTTATCAATACAAAATATATTTAGTAAAATTTCATCTCATAGCTCAAAGAGCATATAAAAATTTATTACATTCAAATTCTAAAGATGATAACCGTAAGAATATGTCATATATTGTTTATTATCATTTAACAATATACATATTGTTTAAAATGAATCTCTCATAAAAAATATATAAATATTAATAATATTAGATAACAATTTCTAATTTTTCCTTTTTGTAAATATAGTACGTATATATAAAATTCACGAAAATCCAAACGATATCTCGTATTCGTTATAAATATTATATATTCCTACAACAGGTGATACTCGTCCGTTTTACATTGTCAATATGAAATCGAGTTATTGGAAAATACTTTTTAGGTACAAGGAAATTTATGTCTCAAAGAATTTGAGGGCAATCGATGTTATTTCTACTAATTGCTTCACTTAAATTAGTGCTCACTATTGTTTGTTTATATACGACATTTTACTATTTTTAATATTGAGATTGAACATATAACGAATGCAATTTTTTTACATGTTATGTACCTCTGATTTTTGAGTTAACCTACATATAAGTGGGATACAAAATTTATACATGTAACAACTTATATTATTAATATTAATCCTATATAAATAAAATAAATCTTTGTAAAGTTATATAAGTAGAATGCTTCTTTTCGAAATTGTTAACATATTATGCCACCTCTGTATTGTATCTGAGTAATCTTTGAAGTTGTAATTTTGTTTTTTACCATCATGTGAATATGTCAGATGTCTTACGAAGCTCTTTTAAACTCACTATATTTTAAGTTGATTTACCTTATTTTATGGTGGCCATAGTAGAATAGAGAGATATTAATTTATGTACTATTTGTTACCTTTTATGTAAAGCATCTCAATCCTCAGAAAGAGCACGACATCTTTGCAAAAATATAACATCATTGTCCATAGTAAAATTAATTAATAGAGGATTCCGTACCCATTTGTAAACCTAGAATTAAACTTAGAAACCTATAAAATCACACCACTTACCTGTGAGTGGAAAGAAAGGTCGTGAGAAACTTACAGTTGTATGTTTAAATGTTTCCCTTCACATGCATACGATAAATAATTAAAGCATACTTACGATACAGCTTGTCACGTAGAATTGTAACAATGGCACCCTTTTATAAACAAACAGTGAAAGTTTTCTTCTATCGGCAAAACAGGAGTTCTAAGTGAACGATAGAATTATTATTTGTGACTAACGATAATTCAATATTGATGATGTTGCCTTGTAAGATGTTCACAAAATGTAATTGGCCTCAGTTTGAATGACTACTTCACTCTATTTGGAGACAATTTACTAGGGATTGCTCTCCGGAAAACAGTTCCGGTTAAATGGGTGGTCTATTAAACATTAACAGGATTTGGAACTAATATAATTAACATTATATAAAGGCTTAATGAATTTTTAAGATATCTACTTTTCTGATGTTAGAAATATAATGAATTCTCAAAGAAATTTTATTTAAATTTGATAAGACTACAGTTAAAAGACATAATTATATGAAAAACTTATTTATGCATAATAGTGTTTTTTTTAGATGGATTTTTCAAATCATGATGCGGTGTACTATTAATTTAAGACATGTTTGCAAGCTGTAGTTCAAAATCTCAAATGCTTTAATAATAATTATTGCGCATTATCTGTATAAAAAATTATAAGGAAGAATATAGGGAGATAATCAAATCATTAGTAGTTACATTGTTAAAACCATTCTGGTAATTTACACCACTTTTCATCCCAATTCATTGATAGGGCAATCTTACATTATTAGAATTAATATCGGATTAGGAAAATTTGTTATTTTTGTAAACTACATATTAACAATTTAGGTCGACACTTGAAGTAACTTGAATTTGAGTCGTTTCGTGGCCTTTTATTAATCAGCTGTTTACAACATTTATTAAATTATGAGACATTGTCATCTCGTCTAAGCAGTGATCACAGTTGCTTCAAAGTAACCGAAAGGTCAAGATGTAGTTTTAAAATAATAAAATAATGCGTAGTAACCCGAAAGTATTAGTTTTAATTATTCATTCAGTAATCTTTGCGATAAAAATAATTTTACAGAATTGATATGTTCCGCTATCACGGGTTTTATATTTCATAGTATTTATATGAAGCTAAAAGTGAACTGTAAGACAAATCAACCCATGACGTTTACTAATATAGCCGATAGGAACGTTATGTACCATAATAGTATACTGTATCTATGTCGCCTATCTCGACTGAGTTATGTATGAAATCAGTCAGAAATTTATACCCGTCCAATCTATTTTCGGACATTCGATGGGTAAAAGGAGAGTTATTATTTAATTTTTCATTATAATGTGTATTGCACATAGTCTCAATTTAATTCTTCAACTATCTAAAACATTTCAACAAATTTAAGGGAATAAGGTAAATTGGTTAGCAACTTTAATAAAACATACTATACCCAATTTTAACATGGGTCTCTAATCGGGATGATTGTATTTATTATGTATTCCTTTCAACCCGGTCACTTAAAGTTTGCGTTTTTGACACTTGTCAGTTTGTCAGGGCTACAGATAAACAATAGTTATGTTAAGTAATATCATTTATGAAATGAAAATTTATTACTCCTATATATACGCAAATATAGTTATATTTATAAAAAATATATTTCAATTAAACGTTTTCTGATTTAACGAATTCAAATGAAAATGCGATTATATAATTATAATTTCACTTTATATTATACTCGAGAAAATCTGAGATGTCAATACTTTTTTTTTTTTTTTTTTGTTATCGCGGTGAAAGGTTTTATACCTACCCCTCCGTCTAGGGGAGACAGAGGCGGTTATGTGGGATTCACGGCCAGAAGGGCCCATGTTACCCACTAAAACACCAGCGGTCACTCTCCGTTGCCGCCAAGTGGATCGCCACGGGAAACGCCGAAGCATGCATCCGCGACGATCCGGCGGCGGGCAGCGAACGGCCACCTCCCCCCCCCCCGAGGGCTCACTCCAAGTGACCAGGAGTGTCCCCCCGCCTGGCGGGCTTGCTTAATCGCGAGAGGGTTAACCCCTTACCCTTCCCACCCAAGCCCACGCGGCCAGTCTCCAACCACCCACCGACGAGCGCAAGCGCCCGACGGCAGACAGAGAGGAAACCGACCGACCACAAGCGAACTCAGGCCTCCGGAGAGACCCGAGTATCCCCTCCCCCCCAAGACAGCCACGGACGGCCTCCTGCCAGATCCGTGACCGTCTTACTCCCAGGGCTGTACCCCCAGCCCTCCCCCCCGTGACTGATTGCACCGGAATACACCAGTGGGCGATGGGGTCGTCACGTCCCGACGCCGGGAGATGTCAATACTACTACGAAGATCCATAATCTCTTATTACCTCAGTTAAAGCACACTTTAATTGTCAGACTAAACATATTTGTAGCACAATCGATGTATAATGCTCTGATACGCAAGCTAATCAAATTCATGTAAGCCACTATGGTGATATCAAAGGGAACTCCTCTATACAGTTCGTTAGTCTTTATTTACAGCCTCACTAGCTACGTCATTTATTATACCTATATGTATCTTAATATTGTAAGGTGTTATTTCGATTAGTATTAACAAATTTTTCTATAAAATTTAAAATTTTAATCGTAACATTTTTTTAAAATACGTACCTAACTGTTTTCTTATTATTTATCTTATTATTATTCTAGTTAAGAGATATCTTATTATTATTCTAGTTAACCGTTTTCAAAATACTAATATTTGTATCTCAAACTCGTCAAGAATAATGCAAAAACATATTCTTTCTTTAATCATATGTAATAAATAATGCTTTCTTCCCCTTTCCACGAGTGTTCTAGGACAAAAAGGAACTTGTTTGTTAATATAAAGAAATTTACCAAAAGACACGCATATATTTTCAGTTTTGAAGCATAAACGGAGCCCACTTGACATTCCTTAAGAGATTTATTTTATAACTCAACTGCAATTACATTCCATATCCTGTTAAGTTTCCGAGCGACCATACATTCTGTTAAAATTTACAATTATTTCCATGATTTTCAAACAATAAAATGCAATGCAAGTAATAAAATTTAATAAAATATACTCGTCCTTATGTTATTTATGCATTTTTATTATAATCATATTCTTTTCAATAATATTCACAACTCAAATGAGTAAAATCCGAAAATATTGGAACTTAAAATTTAAATAACTCAAAATAAATATATATATAAACCCTTACAAATTCTTAGAAACTAGGACTGATTCCCAAGGAGAAGCTATTAGATATAAACAAAGAATATTGTTATAAGTAGATATCTACATGATTATGATTCACTTTTTTTATTTTTAAGCATCGAAAATGTTATCACATAACATATTTCGTGGCTGCGATGTTCCATCTATTTCTTCCTTCCCATCAAACTTAATAGCTAAATGCGTCACTAACAATTACACGTCAAATATGTACGGAGGTATTCTTCTTAAACCAAGTAATAATTTAAAGAGTTGACGATGAATTTATTAATTAGTTTTCATTCTGTGATATTTAGTAGTTTTCATGTATTTCTTAACTTATTAATTTACTTTTTTTTAATATATATGAATAATAATAATTAATCAATTCTAATGTATTTTAACGACCTGGTGAAGGTCGCGGGAGTCCGCTGGATGCGGGTGGCACAAGACCGGTCGTCGTGGAGATCCTTGGGGGAGGCCTATGTCCTACAGTGGACGTCTTTTGGCTGATGATGAATGTATTTTAATTTTTAAATCAATTAAAAAAAAATAACAATGTGCTATACGCTATACTTAAAGTGAAATACGACATTACTTTAAAAAAAAAGGTTGTTGTTGATGGTATTTTGTCAAGATATTTTTAATAATATTAATGGTTACCAAGTATATTTTTTATATTCATTACACGTTCTTCTATGAAAATTATATTCATTCTAGTCTCCACAAAGCAACACAAAGTTAATTAATATATTGTAAACAAAAACTAACAAAGTATACCCCAGCGACTTTGTGGAATAATTTTCCTCTGATCTTACAGAAAGCTTTTTATCTATTTCAACTCTTAACAACAAAGGTATATATTTATATATTATTTTAATTTTAAAAAAGTTATCATTAATTTACTCTAGAATTAATATTCAATATCATATGTTTTTTTGGAAGCTTCAAATAATATATAAAGTTTTACTTAAGTTTGTGTATTAAAATTGAGAAAAATTATACTTTGTTCAGTTCATCACAAGGATAATCCTTGGGTAAATAAGTTTAGTTATTTATTTAGTTAGTTAACTAACTAGGATGATAACCCAAAAGTGTCTCCCACACGATTTGCAAAAATTTATTTGATGTAAGAAAATTTCATTGCATCTTTAACATTTATCCTTATAATTTTCCTTCTATACCCATGTAATTATAAATTTAAGTATATCTATTTCTTATCTTGTTTATAAAATCAATATAAAAATAAATAGACCTCTAAAATTTTTCTGACCTTAATATTTAATCCACATCTTCGTTAATTCTCTAACATTAAAACTTACAGAAGTATTTGTTCAAACTGTCAAAAACTGGTAATGGAAAAATACTGTAACGCTCCAAGAAATGGTGATTATCTCTTTCAATATGTCAGCGGTGATACGAAACTAGGCACTTACGTGGATACACTAGATAATTGTAGACCAATAAATCATCTTATTAAATATAATCAGTCGATTATTTATGATATTCTTATGTGTTCTTCAGAAATAAAAATATTCAGAGCTAAATAATATAATAATATTATCTTGAACTTTTCTTTTTTTATTTTTATTTTGTTCGTATCATGTATGTATGTGCTCGATGATGTTCAGTGCGTGGCACCTGTTGTCTGAGAAAAAAGTTTACAGTTGTAAATGGTAATAACATTTTTAATTATTGTTATATTCTCGGATCCCTATATACATACATATATGTGAGATATCAAGATATTTATGTCTTACATGTAAACGTGTTATGAAATAGGTTGTCAAAAAGAAACGAAGTTTTGAATGCATATTAAAGGCCATATCCAGTTATTATATTATATTTTTTCAATCAAATTCTTTCGATGAATTAAATATTTCCGTTGACTATAATTAGTTTAGACGAGGAAGTATTTATGACTAAGTAAGAGATGGAAAAACAATTCTAGCAAAGAGATCTAATTATTTAACATTATGATTTTTCAATTAATTAAAAAGTTTTTAAAGGAATTTTAAGGACTTTAAGGAATAAAGCTTCAATAACTTGAAGAAGGATTTGAATAACATAACTCATTTCCATAAGAATGACTTTGTTGCATTTTTAAGCTCTTGCTGAGATAAATATTTTAATAATAATAATAAATTATTGGGCTCAAAGAAAAGCAGGTTGAAAATATTTTCCCACTACTAATTATTATACACTTAGATTATGTATACATTTACACTTATAAACTATTTTCTTGTAATGACAATTAATGTAACTCGAAATTGTTAAGTTTTATGAGAGAATAATGTATTCTTACCATACATCAAGTTTGGAGTACTGTCTACGAAAGTTTTAAATTTTGTTTTCCAACAAAACTTTGAGTCTTGTTACCAATTAAAACAAAACTTGATTTTGTATGAACCTACGAGTGCATTTTGTTGATTTTCAAACCTTGTCTAGTTTAGGTAACATTTAAGTAGAGTTGTAGGTTGTGTATAGGCAACGTTTAATTAATTTTTAGGTTTTATTTGAACCCCAAGAAATTAATTCATTTTCTAAGAGGTTCTGAAGAGCATGAAATTAATGACGACTGCTGCCATGTTGATTAATTATTATCGAAGATATAGGAACATTATCATCATTGTGAAAAGATTTTTTAAAGCAACTACCAATGTTTACTTTAATTCATTTAAGTGAAACTTATATTTGGCTGATATATTACGCGTGCTTTAAGTTTGTAAAAAAACTACATACTACCGACTTTTCGGCTACTTTACAGCAACCGTGATCACGGTATGTAGTTTGTTACAAAAATAAAGCAAGCGTAGTATATTCGAAAAATATTAGTTTCTTTATAGATGAATAAAACTCGCGAAAGTCTAAGATCTCTTTCCTTTAATTGCTGTTGGGATATAATATCTCAATTATATGTGCATAATAAATGTGCATAATAATTTATTCCTCTCTACTCTACTTTAAGTAATAGAAGTTTCGTGTTTCACAGGAAGAAATTTTGAAGTAACAATAGAAGAGCGAAAATTTCAAGACGTTCCTAAGGAATCTTGACTGCAAAGTACTTTAGCGGAATCTTATAGCATTATGCAGTAAATTATTTAAAATATATGTATGTAGTACATTACTTGGTTAATTACAACGTGCCTTGCAATTAACTACTCCTATGTTTCGTCAAATATTCACACATAGCAGCGGTTTGAATGTGTGTTGATTTAATGACGTGGTTTTGTATCAAATTAAAACACGAATAAACATTAGGATTAAATATATTTGAATAATATGTTAATTAATCCATAATATTGGTGAAATTGATGTTTTATGGAAATGTATGTTAACAAAACAAACAAAATGCCACAATGTACAAAAGCATTGAACTCGTTATTTAGAGGTAAGGTATACCTAATATATAATTATATTACGATTTATGTTTTGTATAAAGAAACAGTAGAAATATTTTCTGATGAGACTCTCTTGGTTCCTTGAAATTCTAGCGAGTTAATTATTATATGCCTACTTACAAAACATTATCACACCGTCGCCGATCTATATTATTGGTAAAAATTCTTAAATATTTTATTTAGAATTTGTCAAATAATATTATAAATTAACAAGCATTCAAAATTAAGTAATTTAGTAAAATTATTTTGTTTACTTTAGATATGCAAGTACGCGTAAATCTCGTTGTTTCACCATACTTTACGTGTATTTAAAAAACCAAATGAGATTTAAATTTAAATAGAATGTTTTGATATTTACTACATTATTGCATATACGTTTTTGATGCAATAATTTTTCTGTCTTTATATTTGTAATAACTTTTTATGTATAAACGTAAGATATTTTTGGTAATTTTTTTTTGTGTGAATGTCATCCGTAAATAACAATTTTAGTCACCATTGTTTTCATATACAAAATTCTGACGACACTACATCCTAAGACTATTTCTCTTGTAGAAGATAATATATAATTGTCTTCTTCAAAACAATTCACTTCTTTTCGCTAGTGGCGGGCCATTTGTCAATGACAACAGTTCTAAAACATTCATTCTTCTAGCAACATATAAAATCTCCACGAATATTCGGTATTCTGAATTCTCATCTCATTTTCTTTTTTGTAATAGAATAACTTATAACCAGTCAGTCAACTTGTACGATATCAGTCCTAGACTTTAGCAAGTCGAGGATACAAGATTCGAAATGGTTTACAGATATTTAGTTTTTGATATTATTATAACCAGATTCTACCTATTTTGAAAGTCTCAATATAAAGTAGTTCGCCAGTACGTAATGAACTAACAAAGAGAAGAGGGCGCGCTTGGTAAGAAAATTTATGACTCAAATAGACTGAATATATTGGCACTAGTGGGAAGACTTTCACAGGGAAATATTAACACTATTTGAAAGGTGGATTCTATATCTGAAGTTGAAAAATGGCCTCATTGTTTATGGTAAGATGGATTTAATTGTTTAAAATCTGATCAATACTTTACATGTCTACGAATAAGCATAACTAACTTAATTTTTTTTTCTTCGATTACTATTTGAGTGCAAGTAATTAAATGAATAACATAGTTTTTGGCAATTAATAATTTATTATTACCTTCGAATAGGTTAAGACGATACATTAATAAACTAACCCAACTTGCATTAAATTTTATTTGTACATAAGACTAACTAACCTAAAAAATTAAATTCACATAGAGGTCATTTCCAAACTTTTATTGAATATATTAGAAATAAGCTGCAACGAACTATTTTCACATAAATTTTATAAATATTCTAAAGAAAGGGAAGACAAATTATCAAAAGCTTAAAAAAATACTCTTCCAACTTTTTATTAATTCACTAACCTTTGCGTCAACTATGAACAAGGAAGTAACAGGAAACAACACACAGGGTGAATCCTTGGAATTCTGAGAATTTTCGTGAAAAAATATGTTTCTTACAAAAATCTTAGCTATGATCATTTGAAAATCTATTAATTACGTTATATTTTTGAAGTTGTTATACCGATCAGGTTCTTATTCGTTTCAATAAAGTGGCCATCTCTAAGATTAAATCTAGCTAACATGCAGATAAGCTTCTGTAGGTCTTACTAAACTAGGTAATTATATCGTTCAATTACTATAAATAAATCATAGAAGAACAAATATTTATATAAAGAAATGAAAAAAATGTATTTTCATCCTTAATTTTAATATGAAGTTAGCTTAGTTCTCAAGTACCTTGCAAGAAATGGTTTCTTTAACAGAAAATGTACATGTAATAAATATCCTACATACATTTTTATAAATACTGTGGATTATAAAACCAACTCCAATTAGAACTGAAGCCATACACGAGTATAATATGATGAACGAAATATTTGAAATAAATTTATGGTTTCAGCGCTTGTATTTCTTTTTTTTAACATGACCTATTTCGGCTTATATTCAATAAGGAAAATCTTTAATATAATTATCCAAGTATGGTAATATAAAAAATTTGGCTTCATGTCTAAATTCAGACACAATAAAAATTCGACACACATTCCCATATTACAACTGCGACTATTTGTATTTTGTGTTTAAAGGTAGTTTTAAGTCGAGCATTTTATTGTCAGCAATAATTACACTAAAATGAGAGTAAGACATTGTTTCAACACTACAAACAGTAGTAAAACAGTGCCGAAAATTAAGATCACAACACATTCAGTTTTACGTTTATAGTTATAATTTGGCAAAGTTATACAAAAACGACTCGGAAGGCATAAATTACAAAAGAATTTAACAGCCCATTTCAAGTTAATTGAAGCTTTAAAAGTCGCCTGAACATCGCATATTCTGGACAGAGCGTTATTAATTTACATTTTTGATAAAGAAATTTTTTTACATAATCAGATGCCTACATAAACGATAAATTATATTAAATTCATTTTTAAAGAAAATCTGTGTTTTTACTTTTTATCTGTTGAAATACTGTTTCAAATTTAGTTATTACTTCAATTAAATTTTATTCATATATATATACTCATGAAGTAACTACTACTCATGAAATATACTCATCAAGTAATAGTGAAATATGTGAAAAAAGACAGGGCGAAAGGCAATGCGTGGCGCTTGAAAGCATGCAGACAATCAATTGTGACTTGTGAGTAATTTTAATAAAATTTGTCTTAAAAACACATTAAAAATTACAAAGTTTCATTTCTCTCTCGCGGCCCTAGGGACTCCACGAATAATAATTTTTTTAAGTTTATTATTCTCCTTTATGCATATATATATATATATCGGATTTATTACACATTCCTTGTTTTTCAAGTGAGAGACGCCAGCCTCGCTGACGTCACTTATGTCACTTCTTCTAGTACGTTCCATGTTATTTTAAAATGAAACTTCAATTGCTCTTAATGCTCTTGTATTTCTCGAACGTTCTTCATAATCACATACTTCAATGATACGCACTCACTGAACTCTGAATTCTGAAGTCTGTATTCTGGCGTCGTGCATTCAGACGTCATATTTATACCAAGATTTAAACATAGTTCTATTCTCTTTTTAAACAATCTTTGATTTCGTTTTACTTTTAACAATAATCATGAATAATCATGAATACTAATGAGTTTTAATAAGAATTGATGACAGCCTCGAATTATTTTCATGTCGCATCCGTTATTAAAGCTGATAGCGCCGATATACATATATGTTAAATCGTTAAAAAAGAATATTTGAATATAATCAAACAAATTCCTTTCCAAATATATTAGACAGTTTAACCGATATTGGTTATAATAAATAAATGAGATCATCAGTATCAGTTAGTATCGTTTGATGTTTCGTTCTCAGACGATTGGTTTTTCGTATGACTGACTTCCAACTGAATGAGACTCACAAATAAAATTTCATTATTAAATACGTTAATTAAATACTCATCAAATGAAATATATGCAATATTCTGAATAATTTAATAATACACAATAAACAGGTTATAAGAACAATTCATTAAAAAGCAATATTCTACATTAATTTCTCTAAAACATAGTCTTGATAAACTTTTTCTTCTGAAATAATATAAATAATTAAAACTTCTCCTTGAATATATTTCAATCCTTTCTCCGAGTGTAGTGCCATTTGTCAATGACAGCAATCATGCTACATTTGTGTGCTTACAATTTAATATATAAGATTTTAATTTTTTCTCCTCTATCGATGTTATAATGTAAAAAAAATAACAAACAAACAAAAATATTTTTAAAACAATTAAATAATACGAAATAAGTAATTATTTGAAGTAATAATATACATACATATGTACAAAAGGTATTTTAATTTCAGTGCTAGTGACTATGATCATTTTAGTTAGACTCTAAACGTAGTAGAGTTTACTTAGACTCTAAACACATACAAATTTCAATGTTTGTAGTCAGGTGTATGTAACTCTACATAGCATTCAGGTCGTCTTTGTTAAATTAGGAAATTCAAGACTACCTTATACAGAACTGTTACGCTAACGTTTAGACGACTTTTAAGAGAATGTATCAAGCCGCGTCATGAACATTTAAAGTGAATAAATTTTATAACAGAGTTATATCAAATTTTATAAATGCTTACGCTTTTTATTGACAGGAAAAAGAGATTTTTTTTTCTTAACATTAAGTAATAAGAATAGGCTAATTTTAAGGTATCTTTGTACACCTGTGTTAATTTCTATACGTACAATATATCTACACTGGTTTAGGATTTTTGTTAGCAATATCTTTAAAGAAATTTAAGAAGTCAAACCTCTTTAGTTTTTTATTTTCTCACGTCTGTCACTCGAATAGAGATCCGTCCCTTAGATTTACAAACAACGAAACATAATACCGTACATTATACTAAACGAGATGGAACTTGTTAACATACCTACGTCCGTGTTCTCTGAATGAAACAGAAACCATGACATGACATGGTCTCATAGTAAAGTACAATTAGCAAGACTATTTAGAGCATTAAAAAATAAATCATGAATGTGTTATTCTTACCTCCGTGATGATTAATGCTCAAACCTTCTCCATGTGAGAAAGAGGCCTTTGCTCAGCAGTGGGCTCTGATAGACTGAAAAAATTATATGTATTTATTATTTGTCAACCCTAATATATCAGTAATAAATCAAAGCATGATATTAAATACAAAATCTTCGCGTTTAAATTATTTTTATGAAGGCTTAAATTTCTTTGGCTTTTTATTTATATCATCACTAACCTTTTTCACAATTGTAGTGGTTATGGTTTTGCCTCATGATGGATCTTTAGAGAAAATATTAGTAAGTTTAATAAGTAATTAACATCAAGTCTTAAGATGAAACACTAAAGTAAAAAATGCTGTTGTCTTAATCTCTTATGTCGTATATACATTGTTCAATTACTTTAACTATAAAATGAAATTCGTCTATGAATTATTATGAGTAAAAAGTTATTCGTTGGATTATTTTTAGTCCATTCATTTAGAAGTTGTAAAAATTTTATCAAAATATAGACAGGGTAGGTCATGAAGGAGAATTATAAAAGATGTTGTATCTATATTTACGAACCTGAAAATAAATAAAAAGTATATTTTTTCAATCTTTAGTGATGAACGTAACATAACAAAAATATATAACTACATAACTAATTAAATTTAATAAATTTTGCTATAAAAATTTTAAAGAACTCGTTTTTAAAGATGTTAAAGAACTAATATACACAGAAAGAAAATATGAAAATAAATATTATTTAATTCATAATGAAAACAAAATTCTACATTATAATTATTAACGTTGTATTTTAAACAGAGCTGTAGATACAACGTTTATGAACACCTCTATAATTATTTTACGTCGAGGACTTCACCGTCGTAACATGTTCAATTTACGTTAACTAAGTAAATGGAACACATACCTATATGGTTTTAATGAATTATTTTGGAATGTTTACATTATGTATTGCGTATTAAAGAAATAATCATTCAATAATTAATTATATTATACACGAAATATATTTCATAACATCAAGTATCAAACCTTTTCCGAAACCTTCGTGGAAGTACTCTCAAATATAATATTATTCAATCTAAATGTAAGTACTAGTAGCTCCCTTAACCACTTGTTCGAAAGCAAGCCGTAGACATATTAACTGGCGATTCACTCAACCAATACGTACCTAATATATTGATCCACAAGCATTCCCTGAAACCACTCAAAGTCTTACTTGTGTACAAGACTGTATTAGAGCTGGGATTATATATAATATATGCTCTATTTACGTTACTGGTCATATTCTGATACCTATTAGGCTAATAAGGAAATCATGAATAAAAAGATATAAGTACTGAATATAAAATGAAAACCTGATAATATTCGTGGTGATAATATTCACGCATAATGTTACAGCGGTCCGATCAGAACGAACATCTATACAGTTTATGAATCTCTCACCTACCTCTGAACCACGAAAGTATCTTAAAACGATTACAATCCTTTCATCACAGCTTTATAAGTTATTTAAATGGGAATATCCAATGGAGATTCAAACATTCTTATTATAAATGAAACTAATATTTTCGGATTTTACTTCGCGTTTTATTTTAGAAACTACATACTCCCGACGTTTCGGCTACTTTTCAGCAACCGTGATCACGGGCAGACGAGATGTGTCTGTCACGCGAAAATCTTAGATCTCATTATTCTTATTATAATCATTTGAAAACAACAAACAAAGCAAACAAAATAACTTATTTGTGTGAACACAACCTTCTAACTAAATAAAACTATCATGATACCTTTTATTAAAACGAATAACATTACCTTTCTTTTACTTCAATCTCAAATGGTCACACACCTTGACTTTACACTTATTTTAATTTTGTGTATATCACTGTGCCTAGTAATACTATTTAAAAGAGGATTCAATTCCAATTTGTAAACCTAGGATTAAACTCAGAAGATCACACCACTTATTCGTGAGTGGAAAGAAAGGTCGTGAGAAGCTTACAGTTGTATATTCAAATGTTTCCCTTCACATGTATACCATAAATAATTAAAGCCTACTTACGATACAACTTGCCACGTAGAATTGCGACAATGGCACCATTTTATAAAGATAAATAAACATACAATCAAAGTTTTCTTCTATTGGCACTACAGGAGTTCTAATCAATGATATGAATTAATTAAATAGAAACAAATGTTTTTGATAGTGTAGATGAGTATTTATAAAAATAAATTACATTGCTTCTAGCAGAAAATGAGATTTTTAATGCATGTTAAATATATTAAAGGCTTCAATTAAAATAACAAATATATTGTTTTATTATTTCGTAATTATCTTCATATCAGATTTATAAAAGATAATTTATTTTATTTTTCCTAAATATATAACATTCATACAGTTGTGAAATATGAATTGACAAAAATATGAACAATGGTAATGTGTAACAATGACAAATTAGCGGTAATATAACATTGTTAGGTTGCGATTTGCGTTATTTATGATTGGCCTTGTTAACAGTTCAAAAGTATTATATTTACAAAAAGATTTTAATTGATTTTAATTGTTCTTCAATTAAAAATTTATTTTATGCTAATTATTAACATCGAAGTTAGTTTTAATTGGGACTTATTATTGATTGTTTTGCAATGATATATCAAATACGTAAAAGACTATGAACTAAATTTTATACAACGCGTGTCATAAAGTCTAATGATGCCACATATTAATATTATGACGATATAACACTTAATAGCTACATATATGCGTCTGATATAATAGCATACCGATTAAGCAATATTAGTTCGAAGATCGCAAATTAAGCTTAGATTGCGAAGCACCTAGCTATTTTTTTATATTCATGATAGGTAATCATGTTACGAAATATAAAATTTGGATGAATAAGATAGACGTATTAGAAATGATCAGGTTCAAAAAGTATATACGTTTTTCTTATATGACAATGATAATATTTGTTTATTTTAATTTCTTTACATATCAAATACATTCGAATTGATTGTATGATTATTAATTAAAATAAAATAATATGCATAAGTTATTTTATATAATATTATTTTTTATAATCTATTGCATATATTTTAAAGAAAAACTAACACCATTTTATTATGAGCTCAAAACTAGCTATCAAGTAAATGTTGTTGAATTAAATATAAAGAAGTTTTAAGTGGTGTACTTTAGAAATTAAGTTACAAGTTGTCGCACAACAAACTTAGAAGTAATAATAGAAAATAACGCGTATAATTGGAAAATTTCTTAACAAGTCAAAAGTACTCGTATAAAATAATAAAATGGAATACGTAGTATTGATATAATGTATCTCGATACGTTGACGTCAATAATAATGGTGAAAAAACTTTTATCCTACAAATGGTTTCAACAGAAAGGAACATGTTGTGGCGGTTCAGACTTAAAGAAAACATGAACAGCATGGAATGACTGAAATATAATGAGATCTAAGATTTTCGCGAGTTTTATTCATTTGAATGAAACTAATATTTCTCAGATATACTATGATTGGTTTATTTTTTGTAAAAAAAACTACATACTCGAGACGTTTCGGCTACTTGAGTGAATATATAAATGACTGAAAGATGATAAGGAAATATTAAACTGCGAACTGTGTCTTGGAAGTTATACTACATGACCTACTTGTAACTAATAGATGCTGATCTGGATATGATGATATCATTTTATTTTAAGAAACTAACCCAGTGAAGGAAATGCTAGTTAAGCCACATCATTTGGAATACTATCATTATAACGAGTAGCTTGCTGTTTAAAAGTCGAAGCCCGAAGTTTTATTTACAGGGACACGTTAGAAAAATTATAAAGAGAGATAAGGTTTCATTGAAATGAGCTTTTATAAAATATGTAATTATTAAAAGTTGTCGCTATATAAATTCGGGCAGACGAGATGAAATTGTAGTTGGTCGTGTTATTTGTCATCTACAGCCGTGATCATGAGTATTGCAAAATAACAAAAATTTTCCAAGAATTCGTTATTATAAAAGTCGTAAAATATGACGAGTATGCTCAGTTGTAAGTGTAATGTATGTTAAAAGCTGTTAACCATTAAACATTAAAGTGATACAAACCCATACAATACAAAATCAAAACATAGTGATATACTACAACAGGATTAAATAAGAAGTAAATTTAAAAGTACAAAAAAGGACATGAATCCATTTGAAACACTCTGTTATCACAATTTATTAACGTTCTCTATTTTTTATAAGAATAGGCTTTGGTTTTGCATTTTTACTTTTGGTTCCAGCGAATGGAACATTGAAAACTTTTAATTTTTTTATTTCATTACTATTTTTACTAAGGAAAACATTTTACCAAGTCTAAAAACAGTTTAAATTTGACATTTTTTAATATTTCAGCTTCATTTTACTCATTTTTTTTTTAAAGTTATTATTTTTACTATCTAATCCAACTAAATATGTATGAGTAATAAGTGATATATTTAAAATTAAAATAGTTTTTAGAAATTCTAATCATTTTTATTATTTTATTTAAATTGTAAGATGATTTGAATGTTGAAAATGGCGATCTTTATAATGAGACGTAAGTATTGTGAGCTTCCTCAACGCATTTTCAACTTGACTGCCCATTGATAATGAAGATAATAGATCATTTAACTTAACTTGGGCAGTATGGATCATTTAATTTATATATCGTTATGAGGAAAGAAAGAATATAACCTTACAATTATTTAAAATCATAATTTAAACATTAAGCAGGAGATGGTGTTAAGCAAAAAGCAAAAGCAAATCCTGTCAGGGCATTCTAACTATCAAGATAAAGTAATGGTCTCAATGACGTTCTTCTGAAACTTATACATTCTTTGAAACTACATATATTAGACTTCATAGTACTCATCTCAATAATAGATAATCAGGTATTCATTGTTCCACTGTTTTTTAGCTTTTCACGAAAACGCTCAAGTTCCGAATTCAGCGACAGTTGATCATCTAAATACGTCACCCGCAATAAGCTAGGGTCAATACATTTTTATTTAGCATTTTGGAGAGTCCTACGAGCAGATTTTATTATGTTAAGGATTTATTTGCACTTAGTGCTCACTATTAAATAATAGGGAAGTCCGAAAATATGAAAAGATAATATTAGATAAGAAACAATATAATATAGTGGTTTGTCGAATAGGATAACAGCAATGTGAAGATATTTTTTTTTTTGATGAAGAGAACCCTAAATTAAGTTTGTGAGTTGACAAACTCCCTTAGGATTAAAATAATAATTATTGTAAAGTTCATAGACGTTACATTCATCTTTATTCAAGTTAAGCAAAATAATACGCTATGGTTCATTAATATATAAATAATTAATGTCAAGAAATACAATTGTGTAAGTACACCTCCAATACAATTAAGCCATGTAACAGTGAGATAAACAGTAATTCTATCACTGTTGATAAAAATCTTGCCTTATGAATGAACTAAAAGACTCTCAAAAACAGCTTTTTTTCATTACTTTTTGGAAGTTCATTACTTTGAGATATGTGAAATTATCGGTCTTAATTTTTTCTTTATAAGGAACATGAACAAGCAATTTATATCAATGCAATGATAGATATTTTGTATTTTTAAAAAGAAAATCAATTTACAATATCAAATATTGTTAGAGATTCCAACATGATGTGAGAAACATGAATCCTTTATAATTATGTCAGTGACAAATAATTCGCCACTTGGAGGAAGGATTGAGATATTTTCACTGAGGAATTTCAATTATTAACGATCGATACTAAATTTCAATTATTAACACGATACTAATGTTTACAAGTATTTTATGACGATAGTTTTTACTTAACCCGTCACATATGTTTTCATTCGAACAATGTAAACATAACTTGAATCACATATCGTATGCATAAGCAATAAGGTATATATATAGCAGTAGTTTGAAATTGTCATAAAATATAAAGTATTTTTGATTTTTTTTAATGAACTGTCCATCGCGTTGTGATTAGAAGGGCTTCAACAGTGCCTGAGACCTGTGTAGGGAGCAAAATTATCAAAAATTCTTGTTATTATATAAGTATGATATAGTTAAACTTTCCCGTTAGAAGGAATCAAGATAGTGTGATTATGTAATAATGATTTTTGTAATTTCTACATAGGATGTTATCCATATATATAAAAGAAATTTGTGATAGTTACACAATTTATAACTCAAGAACGGCTGTAGGGATATGGTTGGAAATTGGCAGGGCGATAACTTAGAACGAAGAAACGGACATAGGATATTTAATTTTGTTTTTGTAAAAAAATTACAATATCTGGTATACGGCCTCTAGAGCGGACTAGAATTCGCCCGGTCAGATATATATACACATATAACCAATTCCGGAATTAACGCGAAGGAAGTGGCAGGTAAAACCTGGTATGTATAAACAAATTTCATATACACTATAAAAATTATCAACATAATGATTGAAGCATCAAACGATGCTTCAAACAAATCCGAAGTAGCAGTTACACTCCTTTGTGTATTTTGCCTCTCCTCTGGTTTCAAATAGTTCAGGCAAAAAAAAAAACTATTACCGTGTTGAGCTCTCGATTTTAGGAGAGTTAATTATAACTGGTATCGTATGGAATAAAGTTCATTTAAATGAATATAATCTTTATAATATAATAACATACATCTGATATATATACTTTTCTAATGGAAGGAAAGATTATTTTTTTTAAATATTATTGCAAAATTAATATAAGTGGAATAAATTTTATTTTTAATACATTATTTACAAATCCTCGTTTTAAAAGTGAAGAAAAATATTTCATTTAATGACCATTTTTTAATTACAAAACTCCTCTTGCGGCTTGCCCTCGTCTTTCATAGAGTCCAATTTTCATAAATTGGTAGTTTTTGAAGGCTACAGACAAAGATAATGGTCATCATAAAAATGGCTTCAAGTTTTTAGTCTAAGCGTTAAATTTTTCTTTTCAACAAACTGTAGTTAAAGTAATGTTAGATACAGATTATGTTGCACTTTATATGTATATTTGACACCAAATGTTATTTCCAACAGGACGTATTATAACTCAAAGAATTAGTTGAAAGCGACAACTGTGAATAATAAAAATTAAGTCTCGTCGTAGAAGTTCTTTCAAAGCGAATTTTAAATCCAGAAATATTGATATTCCAAGAATTAATGATATCTAAAACATTCCAGTATACTCATTTACATAAAACTAAGTTTTTTGGATATTACGTTTTTTAATATTTTGTAACTACATAATCCCGTCCTTTCGGTTAGCTTACAGTGACCGTGGTCACAAGCTGACCATCACGAAAGTGTCACACTTTCATCTCGTCGACACATCGGTATTATAATTTATTAAACAATAAAAAAGCGTAGTATCTAAAAACCATAATAAAATTTACAGCGCATATAAAGAAAAATGATGTTTATATCGGATAAATATCAGTAACAAATGAATATCACCCATGTAATATAATGAGAAACATGTTCAAATACAATTAATCCTGGTGCTATTCAATATGTTGTAATTTAATACAAAACCCGACAAATTAAACCGCTGCCATGTATGTGTGAATATGTGACGGAACATATTAGTATTACTTAATTCACATGCACGTTGTTATTTACAAAATTTAATGTTGAACATTAATTTCTGATTAGTAAATATATAATTATAATATTAGTTTTGACAGAATCACCTTATTATGACATATGACTAGTGTTTATTAGTCAATAGGTTTATGCGCTGTATTTACTATATATAGTAAATAGAGGATAGTTAACTTCATTTTCGTGGGATAAATGTTGGAAGTGTAAAAATTACAATATTAAAAAAAAAGTCTAAAGAAATATTATAAAAATATTTAATCATTCATTTGAATAAAACATAAATGCTCATCAAAACTTATCTATTGCTGTATCAAATAAAATATTTATATGACACAAGCACATAGGTATATGTGCTTTTGCTTTATTAAATAATAAACTTATAATTAATAATATGAGAATTAATATTATATAACGATAAATTACTATGACAGGTAATTATATAAATTTTACAATAATAAGTTCCGTTATACTAACATATGACTCACGAGTTTCATATTGAACTCATTTTGTTATACTGAATATTACTGCTCACTATTTTCTTCAGTCTTAACTTCGTCAGACATAAGAAACTGGTAACTCTTGGAGATTAAATGAAATATCAATATTGAAACGCACATCAGTCCTGCATAAATAAAAGTTTGAGTTTCCTAAAAAACGTATAATATTATACATCTTTGGAAATAAACTAACAGCGGACATCGCTTATAGCCTGATATTATGTTTTAATAAAACTATACTAACCTGTGAATAATCGATAAAAATTCTTGTGATAACGATGATGATAATATTCCCTATAGCTTCAATTATCAACCAGGCAGCAGTCATCACCGACTTCATTGTCTCCGGAGCCTCTTTGAATATGAACTCACTACCGGTAATAGCAAACAACACCTGAAAATTGCATAAACGGACAATTCTATTACCCTAAACATAGTCAATTCACCTAACTCGGAGCAGTTTCTTTATGGAAAAGCTATCCTGTGAGTTATCTTATATTACGATTTTGCAAAAAGCACTTTTTGTCACTAAAACATCTTTTATACAAATATAATATTTACCTCGGCTATAGCGATCATCAGTAACTGTGGTAACAACAACGCCATTGTTATAGAGTTGGATTGTGTTATAGTTACCATATTCGTTTCCTGAAAAATTTACTACTTTAATAAGTCTTATCTTTTCAAACAACCAATAAACATCGTTTCATACTAAAAACCAACATTGATTTTGATTAATTCCTAAAATATTGTAAGATCTTAAATAAAGGTTTGTTCACCAAATTAACTCACGTAATTATTATCAACTTTGTCCATTATAATGTTATATACTCCACCATTATCCATTTTTATATCACGAGCAATTATCGTATAACCATCTCTTATAGTATTCTGCCATAAATACTTCCATTTGTGAAGTAATTCCAGCTGACAGATATACCTCAACTTCTTTATGAACTTCATTAAAAAGACTCAAATTTGATTCAATATTATCTGTTAAGAGAAATCTAAAATACCAGTTCCTTTTAATAACATAGGCACGTATTTAATGTTATAATGTTACACACAAGTTGTTAAAAAATTTTGGGAGAATTTTTTAGTTTTAACTTAAACTACATAGTTATTTTACTCATAAAAATTGAGCGCAATTTGTTTAACATGTTTACGTCATCATACTACAAAGCGTTCCCCGTTTTTCATCTAATAACCATCATTAATAGTAAGATGTGATAACATTTGTCAATGTACAACTGGAAACGGCTAGTATGTGGTGTCACTATCCAAAACTTGTTTTTCGCACACACATATATATTTACTTAAATTCTAGAAGTCAAATCTATTATTTGTACTATATTATTACGTCGAGCCAAAGTTTAATAATAGTTAGTTCATTTTTTTAAGTTATTATCTGCTAAACATATTTTTTGATAAATAATTCGATATTCTATCCTACGTTTTGAAGGAAATCTAAATAAAAATGGTAACTGGCATACAATGAGTTCGAAAATCCTTTTAACGCATAAGTTTCTGCTGAATTATTACATTGTTATTGTTACAACAGCTACGTAAAAAAATCTAAAGATAAACAGTTCAGATCATTTGAAATTACCCGTGATTAAAGCATTTTCTTATTTTTATCTTTTTAATTAAGAAGACGAAATATTTTTCAAGACACGTTAGACGTTAGGCAGGGCCAATTAGGTAATTGTTACGACCTATTTAATGACGGTTGCTGACAAATTTCCCAAAATCGTTTTGGTATAGCATAGTAAGCACGCATGAGATAAGACTTAACGGCGCTTTTGATATTTCCCAGTCTTATACCCATACCTTATATAATACACATAGCTCTGTTTTATAGGTGTTTGCTATCGACTTATGCTTCATCAGTACTAATTATATTGACTTATATTGACCCCTACCAGTACAGGGAAGTGATTGGTTCCTTATGACGTCACATACATATATTTAGATGGACGTTAAAAACTCTTTGTTTTTTATACATTTTGTAACCTATTGATGGCATTATTGTATTTTGTATAGTTTAGTTGCTATGTTTGAAATGATTAAATGTTCCCAAAATAATAAACTAAGCAAGAAATAAAGTTTAAAAATACATGATATTCGAATATTTATTATAAAAATCATAAAAAAAGTGTTTGTTTTCATCTCCTCTCAGATTATTTCTGTGGCTGGAGAGAAGTAAAAAGCATGGTGAACACTTAAATGTACAAAAAAAATCTAATAAATTAAGAGATCAATCTTCACTGGAGTATCTCTAGTGTTAATCAACTGCACAAATGCCTATTTTCTATTTTCTTAGCAATAAAAACTCACCTAACAACTGGTAGACCAGATTTACTTTTATCCACATTCTCTGTAAACCTTTCAATATTATTGCCAGATATAAAAAACGATATAGCCATATTGTCTTCCAAAGAAAATATTTCATCTTGGGCTTCGATGCAACTCCCATCAAATCTTAATCGAACCTCCGTCGTATTTTTCACGTTCATTTGTTTGTTAGTGAAATGTGACAGAGATGGAATAGTATACATTATATTTTGCTGGTCATTTTGAATTAATATTGAACAAGGGTTGCCGTTATATATACGGAGTTGTGAAAATCCGGGTTCAGGCAGTACAGGGTCTGTTGTCTGAAATGTTACAGTTGTCGAAATGATAAATATTAATAGAGAATAAACCTATGCATTCCAAAATGACAATGCTATATACAGTTCGGAAGCCTTACAAAGCTTACTTTAATATAAATCTCAACGATTCCGGAAAAGATAAATGCTAGCGCTGCCAATACTCCACCTAGAGTCAGCTTGTGTAGTGGATTTGTGAGTATCGAACGTGTTGTCAGAAACGGGTATACATACTGAAAGCAGAATTTTAGTAATATCACCATTTCGATATTGAATTATCAAGCATTTTTTGATTTTAATATTTATTAGAAATATTGAAACTCTAACCTGTTGGGAGAGTGGAATGAGAATGAGAATAAATATAGTGTCAAATACAGGCAACTGATCCGGTTTGATTGTAATATATCCAAATCGACCGTTCATTTTAGTGGCTTGTAGCGTCCATCTCGAACCCTTAATAAAATTGTTACGTTAAGAGATTATACGGCAATTAAATGTTAGCTTCGTTTGCTAAGCTGCGATAATAACAATAGTTTTCAGTAATAGACTATGACTTATCTATTTTGATGACTTACAATATGACAACAAACGAACATGACATTAAGAATATTAAAAATAACTAACTGTACTTACCAATTGGTCCAATAGTGCCCAAAACATTGGAAGAGTAGTGAACATTGTTAAGATAGAAATTGTCTTTCTAACATCCTGTATAAATCCTCTATCATACGTGGGTTCAGTGGAATCTAGCCAATTTTGATGTTCACTGTTCTTTCTGAATATTTTATTCCTAACACCCAACTTAAACAAAATCAAGATATAAAATTAACATATTTAAGTAAAAACAATGTATATTTATATCGAGCAAGCATTTGCTATTGCAATATGCAGGTGAGGTGATTTTACAGTACTTTTTTATCAAAAATAACGGTTTTCTCCCCAATAATTAACATTTACTATATATATCAAAAAAATGCAAATGAACATCAAAAGACTTATTATTAACATATATTTTATAATTTCATTACTGTAAGAACTTTTTTATTGCCGAAATAAATAAAATCTTTAAGGATAACTAAGATGTGGCCATTTCATTCGAAAAAACGGCAAGTTTTTAAAGAAATTTTACAAGTGTACTTTCAATATTTGAAATCGTAACAGCTTGTAACTTAGATGTTATCAAATTAAAACTGTTTTTTTATTTTAAAATACATACCAATATGCATTTCACGAAACGAATGACTCTATCACCCTCCGATTTCTTCATAACATACCAATTTTTGGAGCTGGCAAATATAACTATATAAAACAATACGTGTTATGTTAATTAATCTCGTCATTTTTTAAATATAAAACTGAATATTAATATTCCATATAATAATAAAAAAATGTAAGATCAGATTGAAAAGTTCCAACAAGATCTATGTCATTAAAGAAAATGGAAACAGACCTATTAATAGTCTATGACATATACATATGTTTCTTTTTATTCTTTTATTCAATGAATTAGGAAGGGAACTTAAACTTACTTATTGAAATTAATATAATCACGGCTGAAACTCCAAATGGTAGGGGATAACAGTCTTTATCACCAAAACAATACACGTCAGATCGTAGTATAGGAGCCACTGTCTTCGCAACTAATCCTCCTATGCAAATATTAAAGTATAAGATGCTGAAATAGAATGTCAAGTGTTTTTCTTGCTGGGGTAAAACAAACTGATCGCCACCGAACGCGCTTATGCAGGGTCGTATGCCGCCTGTGCCAAGAGCTATAATGAAAAGACCAATGATAGAACAAATCCTTAAATATAAACAAACAACCAATATTATTTTTTTCCGATCAAAGATGCAGCAGCAGGCGAAGTAATAATATTTTTTATGACAAATTGATATTAAATTTTCGTTACCTTTTTGGTATCTCTATATTCGGAACAGCTGCCACAGTTAATATTATATTTCCAGCAGCATATACAAACATAATATACATTATAGTTCTAAAACAATATTAAAATAAGGAGAAGAAATTAAATAAATATAAAATGAATATTACGTACTTACTTAAATTTACCAAAATAATTGTCGGCTAAAATTCCACCAACAATAGGAAAGAAAGTAACGAAAGTTGTGAACATATGATAAATTTCTGTAGCTACTTCGTCTGAATAACCTAATTTACTTCTCAAATAAAGTGTAAGAACAGCTGAAAAAGGAATAAGATTTTTCATATTTGTTTCTATATATCATAATATGTAATAGAGAATGGGTTTAAAGTAAAAAAGTTGAGTACCTCTAGTTAGTGAAAATGAAAAACGTTCGAAGGCCACGGTTAGAAGAATAATGATGACTGTTTTTGGAAATCTACGCGTGACCTGCAATATATATAAAATATTTACATACTCGTATATGAAAATATATAATGTCATGAGTCATAAGAAAATATATGTACAATGTAAGGCATTATTTTTATTATTTGGAAAAGATGTTTATGAAATGAAGGTTTAAAATCATGAACATAATTGTTAATATTAATTACAACGGAACACAATGTATGTAAAGAAATATTAAAACGTTTTTGCTAAGAGTTCGCTAAGTGTAAAATTTCGAAGTGAGATCACAAGAAAATTATTATGTCTGAGTTTTTGCTTACAATATGTTAATTAACTTGGCGCTACTTTTTACAGACCACAAAACAATGAAAAGAGAACTTAACGTGTATTAATTATTATAATTAAAGAAGAATCGTAGAAATATTTAGTATATATGTACATATATGTTTGAAATAAAACTATAAAAATGATCATAAATAATATCGACAAATTTCAAAGTATCAGAGTATCGAAAAATATTAAGTATCATATATATAACAATATATATATATATATATATAACAATATGTATGTATACATATAATAATATATATGTACTTATGAACGTTTAAATTTTAGTTCACAAAAAAGACTAACCGGTTTCGCTTGAAGCATCTCATTGTTATCCTGTGATTCAACCATATTAAATACAAACTTTTACTTAACAGCAAACATGCGAATTAATTAGCAACATTCACAAAACAAACGTTTATATTAACTAACTAAATCGAGACAGTTCGCATGGTAATAAATATAGATAGATTTTATCACTTAATTATTATCAACATTAAACAACAGAGGACCCTTGTAAATGCAGTGAGGTGAAACTGACATAAAATTGAAACCCTTAAGAAGACAATAGTGAACAATGATTTATCACCATTCGATAAGTCACTGAATATCTACTATTCCTGTTATAAAGAAAAAGACGTCTTCATTCTGATAATGATATTTCTTATTTTAATTAAACGACTAATTTTATAAAACGACTGTCTCTATTTAAATTAAGAACTGTTTATGAGGCCGTTGAAAATTATTATTAAACTAGTTTTTGCCCGCGACTTCGTCTGCGTTAATTTCGCCATTAGTAATATACGTATAGCTGACCGGGCGAACTCTATTCCGTCCTAAGGCCATAAATAATCAGGTTTTTCCTGTTTCAATCGAACAGAATGATTGACATATTAGTTAGTTGTCAAATCTAATGTCAAAGAAAACATTTGCATAGGAAATAGAAAAAGGCTGTTTTTAAGGTTTTCCCAGAAATGAATAAATTTTTCTCACCTTTCAAACCTTCCCTGAACCTCCACGAACATTTCAAGACTAAGATAAGAAAAATCCGTTCAGCCGCTCTCGAGTTTTAGCGAGACTAAGGAACAGCAATCCATTTTTATATATATAGAAGATAATTTTAATGGTTGAAGAATATCAATAGACATTTACGTTGCGTAGATTTTTAAGTGAGACGGGAGTTCTTTACGTATATACATATATATATATATATATATATATATATATATATATATATATATATATATATATATATATATATATATATATATATGTATGTATATATTTAAAAAGGCTTTAAAAGATTTCGAAAGTTATGGTTGCTATAAGATTTTCTTTGAAAAAAGTAATTAGTGCTCTTCCGTAAATATATGTAAGTGCCATCAAGTATAGAGATGGCCTTTCTTTCTTCAATCGGACTATCAGGATTACCAAATTATCGCTCTATCACTATGAGGTTCCTCTGCGCCACTTGCTCTCACGTCATATGATCAAATCCGACCCGAAATGGTACAAAATCAGTTAAAAGTGCTTCTAGGCCCATTTTTTTAATATATAAAAATGGCACCCCGATATACATATTAGTTTAGACAAATAATAAAATCATCAAGAAATGTGTTGCATGCGTTCAGATACTTGGCGGAACAACGTCTGTCGGGTTCGCTAGTATTACATAAAAACGACAGGTATCTAACAGATTATGGATTTGCTTGAGAAGCTTAACTCTAGCAATAGCAATCATTATTTTATGTTTCTTGGCACTTTCAGAAAAAATAAAGTACCAAAATGATGAATCTTGAAACTTGAATAACTTCTATATCTTGGATCCTACAACTTTTGCGCCATATTAACTATTGTTCCAAATGGTTAGTTCTACAAATATGTACCATTTTTTTTTTGTTGGCCGGCACTTTCAAAAAAGGCCCAAAAATGTATGAAGCCTGAATGATCTCCTTTATATATGTTTGTGGTCTCGTTAAGCAGTTGAAAATAATAATCAGTAAGCTATGTTATATTCATATGAAATAATTAAATGCATTTTATTTTATATTCTAGTTATGTTTTATAGTTATAGAAATATAAATAGGTTTGAAACTCGATCTTTCCAATATGTAATCTTATCGAGCTTGTAGGATTTTTCTTTATAAATTTTATTTCAGTAAAACTTCAAAGTATTTAATATTTTTGCATCGGACTTCCAAGTAATATATAGGTTTAAAACTTATAGAAGACAGAATATTTCAATTAAGAAAAAAAAATTAAAGTCATATCAAGGCCAAATTAATAAATTAATTACAACCCACTTCATAACAAAACATAACATTAATTATATGTATAGTTTCTAATCTTACTACTTATATCAATAAAGTGAATAGTTTTGATGATTCAAATGATTTTAATAGTACATTAAATTAATCATATAAAATGAGACAAAAATAAACAACAAAACACAATAAGCAATACCAATTTTTTTTATCTGAGATGGAAAAACTATTCATGTAAATATGGCGGATAACATTTGATGATTCAGTTGTCCGTTAAGTTCAATCGGAAGGAAGAATTAGATAGAATATTGCTAGTTCAGCCACGAAATTTGTATTTTGATTCCCTTTTCTATGACTATATATGATGTATATTGTGTATCCAGATACATTATTCTAAATGTTCTTCAAATTCCAGAGTTTGAAGAACTTTTGGAATAACTTACAGTACAATTTGACAACATAAAACGATTTTAAATCAGATGTATATGGAAGTCAGGATTATTACGTAAAGGGTGCAAGGTAAGTATTTTGGAACAAAACTCCAATTTTTTTTTTATTTTTTTTTTAGGTAACATAATGCCGAGTCGGAAATTTACATTTAAACGTTTTGTTTGTTTTAAGTTCTTTGCTTACAAATAAACAATGGAATATTTACTCTCGTATATTTTTCCTGAAGATTTTTTTGCGAATTTTAATTAAATTTCGATCCGGAAGCTTGACTGATAATCTTCATTCTATATTATATAATGAAAAAAAAATGTGAAAACAATAAGATTTATCTAGAAAAATAGAAGATATGAATACTTCATGAAATGAGATTAAAATTATACGCTAAAGAAAACAGAAGTGGTGTGGATATAAAACACTTGATTGATATAAGATAATAATGAAATTCAATTATACTAGTATGAGTCAACTACTTCGCTGGATTTGACATATTTAATTGTCTCATTTTGAGTATCTCTTCATTTACAATATTCCATTCAATTGACTCAGTAAGAAATATATACAAAAAAGCAGTAGCATACATATAATTATATTTCACAACAATCTCTTTCTTGTGCATGTAGGCCGCGTACAAGCACGCACGCATGCTCAAAATTAAATTATATATTATAATGAATTTGATACTGGACTCTTTATATAAAAGGCGTAAAATATTTGTATATAATATATTTTTTTTTTTATGTGAAAGGTGGCAAACGAGCAGACGGCCCACTTGACGCAAGGTGGTTACCGTCGCCCATGGACATCCGTTGCCAACCTTATTTTTTGGGGATAGGTAGGGGTGGGAATAAGGAAATGAAAGGAAAGGGTGGGAAATAGGAAAAGGGCAACCGGCTCTCTCACTCATCGGACGAAACGCAGCCACTAAAGGCTACTTCACGCCGATCTTCTGTGAGAGGGTGGTACTTCCCCGGTCGAGCCAGCCCATGTTCGAGCTGTAGTAACTTACCACAGCTAGGCTCTACCACCTTTAAAATATAAACATAGCTCTAATGTACTATATATATAAGAGAATGTTATAATCGTAAAGAGGTGATATACTTGTCATAAAACCGTTTCGTAATACTAATATTACTATAAAGTGAAATAATCAAAACGTGATATAATTTCCATTTATGAAATCCTTTTTCTTTACACATAAATTAAAAATTGATATATAGTAATATGTCTAATTAATGTACATAATATGTAATATAATTATTATAAAATCCTTTAAATGCTGGTACCTAAGTGGACATTTCTGAATATTTTATGTTAAAATTATTATTTTCTGAACTCGTATTACAAAATTTCATTTCGACTGGTTGTTGATTAAATATTGTAACGCTACTTTGTTCAAAATGTTGCGGTAATGTAATAAAGTCTGGCTTAAATATCGTTCGTTGTATTAATAATAATTAATTGTTAATGATTTATTAAAGTGATTCATATAATGTCATTTTCTAGCATCGTTTCAAAACACACATATTAGAAATAAATTTATTTATTTTGATAATATCGGTATTAATTGTAATTTTGTGGGATTAAATCATAAATATTCAATAAAATTTTGTAACGATATCTTATAGCTTTGTAAGTATATATTTAATTAACAGAACGGTTTTCGGATTTACTTTCAATTATGTTGCAGTTACCACGATCACGGATACGTAACCTGAAACTTTGTGACACTTTCATCTCGACCGCCCCTGATCTCAGTTGCTGAAAAATAATCGAAACGTCGGATAAAATGTCGAATAATAAAATATGTGGGGTAAATCTTAAAATATAGTTTCATATAAATTTATTAGTTCTATTTGAAAAATGTGAAGTTTTATAGATTGAAATAATTGGTATACCAAACCAACTGCAATTACTGAAGTGAAATTTTATATACATTTTTCAAAGTTCATTCTATTTTCACTTTACTAACGTTATAATTCGGTAAAAAATAAAAATTTTCATGTTACAATAAAACAATGAACTAGGTTTGAATGTCAGTTTCAAGTTATTAGTAATTCAAACAATGCAGAAACTATCATAACACAATGAAATCTCAAAATATATGTACGCTATTGTTGTTTTCTTGTTGATATATCCCATTCGAGATTCTTTCTGATAATACAAATCCTGAATTATCATATACAATTGTACCAATACTATTTATCATATGAAGAGGAATAATTTTTAGTTATTTTATATCGTCATATTTTGAATCTATAATAAGTGGAGTTAATTTATTTATCCTTCCATCTCTCGGTACTAAAGGTGCTTTCCAAAATGCACTTCTTCACCAGTTGACTTATCTAATGTAGTAGTGTCAAAATTTTGGGCAATGTTCTACTCTGTGTAGGATAAGAAATGAACGAAACCTTTTAAATGATACCTCCGATATGATATAGAATGCTTAATTCACCTATTCGGTCAAGATACGATCTCTTTATTGGTTAAACAGCTAGATTGCGATTTTCTGGAGATTTTACATAGGTTCAAATCAAACTCAATTTCAATTTGAGTATTAGCTCAATATTGCTCTTAGGTTAAAACCGTAATTGAACGAATGTTATCTGTCTTTCTTATAAATAAATCCCCCGAGGATGAAAACAGGAATTCTTCTGTAGCACAAATTTTGTTAAAATCACTTGCTACGGTTGCAGGAGGTTACTAGCGATATTGTTTGGTCTAAAATTATAAAAGCTTGGTCTGTAGATAAAAAGGTTGCTTCACTTAATAATGGTCTTATAGAATTGTATGATGCGCATGCTTTTTTAGAGACTGTTAATATAAAAGATTTATCTGCTTTTGGCCAAGTGCAGACTTTCAAAAACACGGAGATACAAATCTACTTACTACGCATGCTAAATACATTTCATATTCTAAAATCTGTAATTGGGCAGCATACACCAAAATATGGAATCGCTGGAATAAAATGTGTAAAAGAAATAACGTAACTATGTCTGTAATTCTGTGGCTAAAGAAGAACTCTGGAGAGATCAGAAATCTTCAAACATTGGAAATTGATAATGCAAAAGAAGATGTTTGTCCAGTCAATTTAGATTTAAAGTAGATGAACAGCATTTCTCTTAGTCTGTTGCTATAGACGAGGCTTCTCGCTTTCAATGTTTTCAATGTACATTGAATTATATTTCTATTTGCAACAATCTGATAAAAAAAAATCCTCTCTTCAACTGAACATAATTATTTCTACAAGCTGAGTTGGTTATGACTTACTTTATTTCAATAATATAACAATGTTATACTTACTTTATTTCATTAATATAACAATGTTATATTGATACATATGAGTGTATTTGTTTTTCTTTACAGTAGATTTATCGACAAAATAACCACTTCTTTTACAATAAAATGTTTACACCAAAATCGTCACCTAATTTTTTACCTATTTTTATTTCTATGATTTTAATTGTTATTTCTCATTCTATTCCATTCTTTCAAGGCTCATCTTTATAACGTTATTTATACATTTTAACTCCTCTACATACAATATCTCCAAAGATCACCCTCTACTAAGAGCCACGTAAAGAATACGTAAAGAATTTACCTTCCTCAAATAATAATATTGCGCTTAAGTGTACGACTGTGTGATCCACGGGGTACAATTTCCACTAATCAAGCCCTTTCATTGGATTCCCAAATTGATGGGATTGAAAAAACATAGATTACCCGCCATTCTATAGAGGCACACCTCCTAATTTTACAATAAATTGAGCAAAAAACTAACCGGGTAAGCTAAATAAAACCGTTCACAAATGACAAGTTTATAATATGTATAATTCAAGGTTAAACACCCAAGTTACCAATATTACAAAGGAGCTTATTATACTAGTAATAAGTAGTTCTTCAAGCTATAATAAATAATTCTTAATTTTCTATGAGAAGATGAAATATAATATCCCTTGATAATAAACTGGGGACGATATGAGAATAGTTCATTTATGAGCACCTACTGAATTAGATCATTCAGACTTGATTTCGTTAGGACACAAAGTAACGTTTATATGTTCAAACATAATTTAACTCTTAGAGATGTTTTAATATACATAGTAAGATGTTATTTCGATTAGTATTAACTAATTTGTCTATAAAATTTTTAAAGTTTCAAAATTAATTGTAACAATTTTTAAAACTACGTTACTGTTTTCTTATGTATTTTATTTATTTATTAACACCAACAAGAGTAATAAAAGCGAAAAATATATTATTGAACAAGTAATCATAAAATCAAAATGTTGGCTTAATTATAGGTGTTACACACATTCCAAAGAAAAATAGACACGTAACATGCAGATAAAATTATATAACATAAATTGCACAAAAGAAAATTAGAAAATAATAATCATCAACATAAACATTAAAATAATAATTAATAGTGTATTATAAAAAATAAATTTAAAATATTTATAATTTTGTACTTTAATATCATTAATAAATAAAAATAAAGAATTGCAATATCCAATAAAATGAAATACAATAAATTAATGAGTCAGTACACACAACCATCATATTAGATTACTCTACATTATAATTATATAACGAATAAAAACTTAATAAATTACATTTAAATTTCACAAGGCTATTACAAAATATGTCAATATCCATCTTTCTATGTAATTGATTTTTATAAATAGTTGATGAAGTAGTACAATTATTTTTTGTTAATTTATAGATAGCATTGTAACTTAACATTAATCTATCAACCGGAGAGTAGCGTCCTTGACGTGAGCGTGTAGGTTTTTCTACAAATGGAGTACATATAAGACGACGGTCTTAATGTTCTCACCGGTGCACGAATATTTAATTGTTTTAATAAACAGGGACTGCCAATGACACCATTCACCAATTTATATGTATAATAGTATTCCATTAAAAAGTCTTCAAAATACTAATATTTGTACTAATAATTGTCTGAGAAAAATGCAAAAACATATTCTTTCTTTAATCACATGTAATAAATAATGCTTTTTCCCCTTTCTACGAGTGTTTTAGGACAAAAAGGAAGTTGTTTGTTAATATAAAGAAATTTACCAAAAGACACGCATATATTTTCAGTTTTGGAGCATTAACGGAGCCGACTTGACATTCCTTAAGAGATTTATTTTATGACTCAAGTGCAATTACATTCCATATCCTGTTAAGTTTCCGAGCGACCATACATTCTGTTAAAATTTACAATTATTTCCATGATTTTCAAACATAATAGGCAATGCAAGTAATACAAATTTTAATAAAATATATTCGTACTTATATTTTATTTGAGAATTTTTATTATAATCATATTCTTTACAATAATATTCCCAACTCAAATGACTAAAACCCGAAAATACTGGAAGTTAAAATTTAAATAATTCAAAAAATATATATAATGGTTAATGTTAATGGTTAATGGTTACCAAGTACATTTTTTATATTCATTACACGTTCTTCTATGAAAATTACGTTCATTCTAGTCTCCACAAAGCAACACAAAGTTAATTAATATATTGTAAACAAAAACTAACAAAGTATACCCCAGCGACTTTGTGGAATAATTTTCCTCTGATCTTACCGAGAGCTTTTTATCTATTTCAACTCTTAACAACAAAGGTATATATTTATATATAAATTTATTATCATTTTTAAAGAGTATCATTTATTCGCTCTAAAATCTATATTCAATATCATACGTTTTTTGGAAGCTTCAAATAATATACAAAGTTTTACTTAAGTTTGTGTATTAAAATTGAGAAAAATTTTACTTTGTTCAGTTCACCACAAGGATAATCCTTGGGTAAATAAGTTTATTTATTTATTTAGTTAGTTAACTAACTAGGATGATAACCCAAAAGTGTCTCCCACACGATTTGCAAAAATTTAGTTGATGTAAGAAAATTTCATTGCATCTTTAACATTTATCCTTATAATTTTCCTTCTATACCCATGTAATATTCTTATACCCATATCTATTTCTTATCTTGTTTATAAAATCAATATAGAAATAATTAGACCTCTAAAATTTTGGTGTCCTTAACATTTAATGCAAATTAAATTTAATATTATGTGTTCTTTCGAAATAAAAATATTCAGAGCTAAAAAATATAATAATATTATCTTGAACTTTTTTTTATTTTTATTTTGTCCGTATCATGTATGTATATGTTCAGTGCGTGGCACCTGTTGTCTGAGAAAAAAAATGTACAGTTGTAAATGGTAATAACATTTTTAATTATTGTTATATTCTCGGATCCCTATATACATACATATATGTGAGATATCATGATATTTATGTCTTACATGTAAACGTGTTCGTTATGAAATAGGTTGTTAAAAAGAAACGAAGTTTTGAATGCATATTAAAGGCCATATCCAATTATTATATATATATTTTTTTTCGATCATATTCTTTCAATGCCCTCAACATTTCTGTTGGCTATAATCAGATAAGACGAGGAATTATTTATGGCAGAGTAAGAGATGGAAAAACAATTCTAGCTAAAGATATCTTAATATTTAACATTATGAAAAGTTTTTTTAATTAATTAAAAAGTACTTAAAAGGAATTTTATGGATTTTTAAGAAATAAAACTTCCATAACTTGAATAAGTTATAGCTCATTTCTATAGCTATGGCTTGGTTGCATCTGAAGCTCTTACTGAGATAAATATTTTAACAATAATAATAAATTATTGGGCTCAAAGAAAAGTAGGTAAAATTATTTTTCCACCGTTAATTATACACTTAGATTATGTATACATTTACACCTATAGACTATTATCTTGTAATGACAATTAATGTAACTCTAAATTCTTAAGTTTTAACAGAGAACAATGTATTCTTACCATATATCAAGTTTGGAGCACTGTCTACGAAAGTGTTAAATTTTGTTTTCCAACAAAACTTTGAGTCTTGTTACCAATTAAAACAAAACTAGTTTTGTAGGAACCAAAGAGTGCATTTTGTTGTTTTTCAATTCTTGTCTAGTCTAGGTAACATTTAAGTAGAGTTGTGGGTTTTGTATAGGCAACGATTAATTAATTTTTAGGTTTTATTTGAACCCCAAGAAATCAATTCATTTTCTAAGAGAGCAAAGTAAAGAGCATGAAATTAATGACGACTGCTGCCAGGTTGATTTTCAAAAATATAAGAACATTATCATCATTGTGACAAGATTTTTTTAATCGACTAACAATGTTTATTTTAATTCATTTAAGTGAAACTTATATTTAGCGGATATGCTACGCGTACTGTGTTTTGTAAAAAATTACATGCTCCCGACGTTACTGATACTTTTCAGCAACCGTGATCATGTTAGTATCACGGTAGATCACGGTAGTTTTTTACAAAAATTAAGCACTCGTAGTATATCCGAAGAATATTAATTTCATTTACATCAATAAAACTAGCGAAAGTCTTGGATCTCTTTCCTTTAATTGCTGTTGGGATATAATATATCAACTACAATATTTATGTTTCCAACAGTTTATTATTAATAATATGCATAATAATTACTACATGTAAGGCAGCCCCTGGCTAAAGTTGGTTAATTGCGAGGAAGAAGAAAAATATTCATAATAATTTATTCCCATCTACTCTAAGTAAGAGAAGTTTCGTGTTTCAGAAGAAGAAATTTTGAAGTAACAATAGAAGAGCGAAAATTTCAAGACGTTTCTAAGGAATCTTGACTGCAAAGTACTTTAGCGGAATCTTCTAGCATTATGCAGTAAATTATTTAAAATATATGTGTACACTACTTGGTTAATTACAACGTGCCTTGCAATTAACTACTTCTATGTATCGTCAAATATTCACACATAGTAGCGGTTTGAATGTGTGTTGGTTTAATGACGTGGTTTTGTATCAAATTAAAATACGAATAAACATTAGGATTAAATATATTTGAATAATATGTTAATTAATCCATAATATTGGTGAAATTTATGTATTATGGAAATTTATGTTTACAAAACAACCAAAATGCCACAATGTACAAAAGCATTGAACTCGTTATTTAGAGGTAAGGTATACCTAATATATAATTATATTACGATTTATGTTTTGTATAA
Source organism: Danaus chrysippus (assembly GCA_916720795.1). Classification (NCBI taxonomy): domain Eukaryota; kingdom Metazoa; phylum Arthropoda; class Insecta; order Lepidoptera; family Nymphalidae; genus Danaus; species Danaus chrysippus. Next base: position 1,815,231 of record CAKASE010000046.1, on the reverse strand, counting down.
AGAAACAGTAGCAATATTTTCTGATGAGACTCTCTTGGTTCCTTGAAATTCTAGCGAGCTAATTATTATATGTCTACTTACAAAACATTATCACACCGTCGCCGATCTACATCTTATATTATTGGTTAAAAAATCTTAAATATTTTATTTAGCATTTCTCAAATAATATTATAAATGAACCAGCATTCAAAATTAAGTAATTTAGTAAAATTATTTTGTTTACTTTAGATATGCAAGTATGCGTAAATCTCGTTGATTCACCATAGTTTACTTGTATTTAAAAAACCAATTGAGATTTAAATTTGAATAGAATGTTTTGATATTTCACTACATTATTGTATATACGTTTTTGATACAATAATGTTTCTGTCTTTATATTTCTAATAACTTTTTATGTATAAACGTTAGGTATTTTTGGTAATTTTTTGTGTGAATGTCATCCTTAAATAACAATTTCTATAGCTACGTTTAGTCACCATTGTTTTCATATACAAAATTCTGACGTCACTACATCCTAAGACTATTTCTCTTGTAGAAGATAATATATAATTGTCTCCTTCAAAACAATTCACTTCTTTTCGCTAGTGGCGGGCTATTTGTCAATGACAACAGTTCTAAAACATTCATGCTTCTAGCATCATATGAAATCTTCACGAATATTCAGTATTCTGAATTCTCATCTCATTTTCTTTTTTGTAATAGAATAACTTATAATCAGTCAACTTGTACGATATCAGTCCTTCACTTTAACAATTCGGGGATACAAAATACTAAGTGCTTTATAGGTATTTAGTTCTTGATATTATTACAACTAGATTCTACCTAGTTTGAAAGTCTCAATATAAAGGAGTGCGCCAGTACATAATGAACTAGCTAAGAGAAGAGGGTGCGTTCGGTAAGAAAATTTATGACTCGAATAGACCGAATATATTGGCACTAGTGGGAAGACTTTCACAGGAAAATACATTACACTATTTGAAAGGTGGATTCTATGTCTGAAGTTGAAAAATGGCCTCATTGTTTATTGTAAGATGGATTTAATTGTTTAAAATCTGATCAATAATTTACATATCTACTAATAAGCAACACTCATTTTTTTTTCGATTATTTGGGTGCAAGGAATTAAACGAAAAAAAATTGTTTTTGGCAAAATACATAATCTTTCAACATTTTTAATATGATTTCTTATTACCTTCGAAGAAGTTAAGACGATACATAAAAAAAAAAGTAACCCAACTTGCATTAAATTTTATTTCAATAAAAAAATAAACTAGCCTTATAAAGCCTTATAAAATAAAACTCGAATGAAGCCCATTTAAAAACGTTTATTGAGTATGTTAAAAATAAGCTGCATCGACCTATTTCCACATAAATTTTATAAACATACTTGAAGGAATTAAGTGCTATTAATATGTTCGTTCAAATACTCACATATACTTGGTACCGGCTTAATTTGATATGGTTTTACATTAAATTACAACACACCAAATAACACCAGGATAATATTTATATACCAATAGAATATATATATTTTTATACCACGCCAGAAGCAAACAAGGGCTTCAAGATGTGACGTTGTCACCGATTCCTGTGAACTCTTCAACACCAGGGTCTTAAATGCATTAAGCATGCCCTTTAAATACTCGTATCTATCCATTCTCATCTGCTTTCTTGTGGAAGCCCATATTGTAGTCCTTTAAGAAAACTAAATCTAGATATTTATAATAACGCGAGGGTTTGAGTTTTATGAAATTGCAATACGAACGTTGGAAAGACAAATTATCAGAAGTTTAAAAAAATACTCTTCCAACTTTTAAAGAATTCACTAACATGTTTGCTTTCAAAAGCTTTGCATCAACTATGAATAAGGAAGTAACAGGAAACAACACACGGTGAATCCTTGGAATTCTGAGAAGTTTCGTCTCTCTTAAATATAATGACTGATTAAATATGTTTCTTACAAAAAAACTTGGCTATGATCATTTGAAAATCTATTAATCTTCTATATATATAAAAATGGATTGCTGTTCCTTAGTCTCGCTAAAACTCGAGAACAGCTGAACGGATTTATCTTATCTTAGTCTTGAAATGTTCGTGGAGGTTCAGGGAAGGTATAAAAGGTGAAAAAAATTGATTAATTACTGGGAAAACCATAAAAACAGCCCTTTTCTATTTCCCATACAAAAATTTTTTTTGACATTAGATTTGACAACTAACTAATATGTCAATCATTCTGTCGCACTTCAAAACACGGAGATTTATGGCTCACAGGTAAACTCCAAAAATATAAATAAAAAAACGTATTAGATATTTCTTGATTATAGGGCGATACGAAGTTCGCCAGGTCTTCTAGTTACGTTATATTTTTGAAGTTGTTATACCGATTAGGTTCTTATTTGTTTCAGAAAAATTGCCATCTCTAAGATGAAATCTAGCTAACAGGCAGTTAAGCTTCTCTAGGTCTTACTAAACTAGGTAATTATATCATTCTATAACAACAAATAAATCATAGAAGTACAAATACTCACACTTAACTTTAACATGAAGTTTGCTTAGTTTGCAAGTACCTTGCAAGAAATGGTTTCTTTAACAGAAAACGTAAGTGTAATAAATAGCATACATTCATTTTTATAAATACTGTGGATTATAAAACAAACTCCAATTAGAACTGAAGCCATACACGAGTATAATATGATGAACGAAATATTTGAAATAATATTTATGGTTTCAGCGCTTGTATTTCTTTTTTTAACATGACCTATTTCGGCTTATTTTCAATAAGGAAAATCTTTAATATAATTTTATCCAAGTATGGTAATATAAATAATTTGGGTTCATTTCTAAATTCAGACACAATAAAAATTCGACACATATTCCCATATTACTACTGCGACTATATGTATTTTGTTTTTAAAGGTAGTTTTAAGTCGAGCATTTTATTATCAGCAATAATTACACTAAAATGAGAGTGAGACCTTGTTTTAACACTACAAACAGTAGTAAAACAGTGCCGAAAATTAAGATCACAACACATTCAGTTTTACGTTTATAGTTATAATTTGGCAAAGTTATACAAAAACGGCTCGGAAGGCATAATGTACAAAAGAATTTAACAGCTCATTTCAAGTTAATTGAAGCTTTAGAAGTCGCCTGAACATCGCATATTCTAGACAGAGGGTTGATAATTTACATTTTTGATACAGAAAATTCTAACATAATAATCAGATGCCTACATAAACGATAAATTATATTAAATTCATTTTTAAAGAAAATCTGTGTTTTTACTTTTTATCTTTTGAAATACTGTTTCAAGTTTAGTTATTACTTCAATTAAATTTTATTCATATATACTCATGAAGTAACTACTACTCATGAAAAAATACTCATGAAGTAATAGTGAAATATGTGAAAAAAGACAGGGCGAAAGGCAATGCGTGACCCTCGAAAGCATGCAGACAATCAATTGTGACTTGTAAGTAATTTAAATAAAGTTTGTCATAAAAACACATAAAAAATTACAAAGTATCATTTCTCTCTCTGCCCTAGGGACTCCACGAATAATAATTTTTTGAAGTTTATTATTCTCCTTTATATATATATATATATATATATATATATATATATATATATATATATATGTATATACACATATATATCGGATTTATTACACATTCCTTGTTTTTCAATTGAGAGACGCCAGCCTCGCTGACGTCACTTATGTCACTTCTTCTAGTACGTTAAATGTTAATTTAAAATGAAACTTCAATTGTTCTTAATGCTCTTGTATTTCTCGAAGGTTCTTCATAATCACATACTTCAATGATACGCACTCACTGAACTCTGAATTCTGTATTCTGCCGTCGTGCATTCAGACGTCATATTTATACCAAGATTTAAACATAGTTCTATTCTCTTTTTAATCAATCTTTGATTTCGTTTTAATTTTAACAATAATCATGAATACTAATGAGTTTTAATAAGAATTGATGACAGCCTCGAATTATTTTCATGTCGCATCCGTTATTAAAGCTGATAGCGCCGATATATACATATGTTAAATGGTTAAAAAAGAATCTTTGAATATAATCGAACAAATTCCTTTCCAAATATATTAGACAGTTTAACCGATATTGGTTATAATAAATAAATGAGATCATCAGTATCAGTTAGTATCGTTTGATGTTTCGTTCTCAGACGATTGGTTTTTCGTATGACTGACTTCCAACTAAATGAGAACTCTCAAATAAAATTTTATTATTAAATACGTTAATTAAATACTCATCAACTGAAATATATTGAATATTCTGAATAATTTAAAAACACACAATAAAGAGGTTATAAAGACAATTCATTAAAAAGCAATATTCTACATTAATTTCTCTAAAACATAGTCTTGATAATCTTTTTATTCTGAAATAATATAAATAATTAAAACTTCTCCTTGAATATATTTCAATCCTTTCTCCGAGTGTAGTGCCATTTGTCAGTGACAGCAATCATGCTACATTTGTGTGCTTACAATTTAATATTTAAGATTTTTATTTTTTCTCCTCTATCGATGTTATAATGTAAAAAAAAATTACAAACGAACAAAAATATATTTAAAAACAATTAAATAATACGAAATTATTAATTATTTGAAGTAATAATATATGTACATACATATGTACAAAAAGTATTTTAATTTCAGTGCTAATGACTGTGATAATTTTAGTTAGACTCTAAACGTAGTAGAGCTTACTTAGCTCTAAACACATACAAATTTGAATGTTTGTAGTCAGGTGTATGTCACTGTACATAGAATGCAGGTCGTCTTTGTGAAATTGGGCAATTCAATACTAGCTTATAAAGAACTGTTATGCTAACGTTTAGACGACTTTTAAGAGAATGTATCAAGCCGTATCATGAACATTTAAAGTGAATAAATTTTATAACAGAGTCATATCAAATTTTATAAATGCTTACGCTTTTTATTGACCGGAAGAAGTTATTTTTTTTTCTTAACATTAAGTAATAAGAATAGGCTAATTTTAAGGTATCTTTGTGCACTTGTGTTAATTTCTATACGTACAATATATCTACACTGGTTTAGGATTCTTTTTAGACAATATCTTTAAAGAAATTTAAGAAGTCAAACCTCTTTAGTTTTTTATTTTCTCACGTCTATCACTCGAATAGAGATCCGTCCCTTAGATTTACAAACAACGAAACATAATACCGTACATTATACTAAACAAGATAGAACTTGTTAATATACCTACGTCTGTGTTCTCTGAATGAAACAGAAGCCATGACATGACATGGTCTCATAGTAAAGTACAATTAGCAAGACTATTTAGAGCATTAAAAAATAAATCATCAATGTGTTATTCTTACCTCCGTGATGATTAATGCTCAAACCTTCTCCATGTGAGAAAGAGGCCTTTGCTCAGCAGTGGGCTCTGATAGACTGAAAAAAAATATATATATTTATTATTCATATTTGTTTTATTTTGCTATTAATATTTAATATGGTTTATGTTAACCGGTAATGAGCACTATTTAAATTATTTTTGAATTCACAAAAATAATAATAAATTATTGAACTAATTTGAACTTAAGTTCAATTCAACCTTACTCTATAAATGTAAGGTCTTGAGATTTAATAGGTAGGCTTTTATAAGGTCGCACTTTAAAGGTTTCCCTTCATAGAAATTCACTAAAGTTAATCGAAGCGAATGAAAAAATATAACATATTATATTTTAAAAGAAAGAACTGTGTCATCACGTCTAACAATTTTATTTTCTTCAAAATGCAAGTTTATGATGTGGCAGAAACAAAGCAATACCGTGCAAATTAATGTAATGTTTTTGTTGTGTTACAAAGAATAAGCATTTGATATTCATGAAGATTCCGGGATCGTTGGGATTAACAAGGAAAATGTATCCAATTTAACTTTACAAACTTTATATGACAACTACTTGTTATTCTTTTGCAGTGACTTTTTTTTTATTATTCTTTATTGCACGGAAAGAAATGTACAAAGGGCGGACTTAACGCTATTACAGCATTTTCTGCCAGCCAACCCAGAATAGTGAAGGAGAGTAGTAAGTAGGATGTGCACAGAAGTTAAAGAAACATTTAAAATATATACATGGTGTAAAATACATAAATATACATATACATAATATACATAAATATGCACAAACAATTACATATACAAGTACATAAATATGTAACATATATACACAAATATATACAAATACTATATATATATATATATACAGACTTAGAGTAAATTTAAAATTAAACTGTTCTATTAACAGAGCTTCGAATAAGGAAAATGTAGTATAATATACATATTATAAAGTTTAATGAAAAATAGGACTTAATGTTATAAGCTTCATGCTAGAAGATTTTTAATAACAAATGAATTCTAGTGAGAGATTTTGGTAACAAATTTATTTATTTTAATAATATTAGAAAACATTACAATAGCGTTCTTTATTTTTCTTAACAAGTAAGGCATGATAAAGTAAAAAGTTTTCAATTAAATAATAATATTTTATTATGTTCTGTCAAATATCTAGTAATTAAATTCAAATACCGATATACATTTAAAATCCTAAATTGAAATAAAACATATTAGTTAGAATAATGATGGCCTTAAACCTTATTAGTTTATGTTTATTCCAACTTAGAGGCGAAGGCGCGTGCCGAGGCGGGAGCCGCCTTAGTAGTACGGCGCATCGAGATGCTCGGGCTGAGGGTGGGTCTCGACAAAACCGAGGCCCTCCTGTTCCACCGCCCTCGAGCAGGACCTCCGACGGGCGCCTGCATCACCATCCGCGGCGTCCGCGTCGAGCTCAGTCCCCGGATGAAATATCTGGGGCTGACTCTGGACGGAAGGTGGAACTTCCGGGAGCACTTTCGCGGGTTAGTCCCGAAACTCCTCGGGACGGCGAATGCTCTCGGGAGGCTTCTCCCCAATCTCGGCGGTCCGAGTGTGACATGCCGGCGTTTATACACCGGTGTGTTACGCTCAATGGCGCTGTACGGAGCTCCAGTGTGGGTCGGTGCCCTCACAAGGCCGAACGTGGCTGCGCTGCACAGAGTGCAGCGCGTCATGGCGGTGAGGGTGGTACGAGCATACCGCACTGTCTCTCATGAGGCGGCTTGCGTGCTGGCTGGGACGCCTCCCTGGGAACTGGATGCCCAGGTTCTGGCGGAGGTTTACCACCAGCGCGCGCGAGATCGATCCCGGGGAACGAGTCCGGACCGGGATCGGGTGGATAGTTGGCGACGATCTGCGCGGTCGTCCTTGTTCCATCGGTGGAGGCAAAGGCTCTCTGAGCCAGTGGCCGGGTTGCGAACCGTGGAGGCTATTCGCCCGCTCCTCATGGAGTGGGTGGACCGCCGACACGGTTCCTTGACCTTCCGGCTGGTGCAGATCCTCTCGGGGCACGGTTGCTTCGGGAGGTATTTGTGCCACATAGTCGGGAGAGAGCCGACAGCGACGTGTCACCACTGCAGTCGCGTGGAAGACACCGCTGACCACACCTTGATGGAATGTCCAGCGTGGATATCCGAGCGTAGCCAACTCATCCGCGTGGTTGGCGCAGACCTTTCGTTGCCGGCAGTGGTCCAGGCCATGGTCGGCAGCGAGAGGGCATGGCAGGCGGTGGCCGACTTCAGCGAGAGAGTCATCTTGCAGAAGGAGGCTGCTGAACGAGTGAGGGAAGACGACCCCTCCTCGGCGCCGCTGCGCCGACGAAGGCTGGGTCGAAGGCAGCGGGCTTATGCTCGCGACCTGCCTCCCCAGTGAGGAAGCCTCCGGGCGTCGGTGGGGAACCGGCGTCCGGGTAACATAGGCTAGAGGAAGAGCGGCGTGTTTGGCGTTCCCGGCACGCTGCTCTTGAGTCGGAGGGGTGGTGTGGTCAGCCACTGATACCCCTGCCGATGGCGGAGTCCCTTCCGGGACTCGTGCGTAGTGAGCGGAAGTATGGCTTGCCGTTCCCGCTCACTAGTCTACGCACAGCGCAGAGAACGTCGAGGTGGTTTAGTGGGTGGAAATCCCACATGCCCCTGTCGCGTTTCCCCCGCGGCAGGAAGTCTTTAAAAGATTCCCCTCGTAGAAAAAAAAAAAAAAAAAAATGTTTATTCCAACTTAAGTTTTTAATAGTATTTAAGTTTTTAATATTAAGAGTGTATTACTTTGTTTTTAATTCAACAGTGCTGTAAATGCCTGTAGTGGTGTATCACACTACACTGGTCCGTATACTGTAATTACATAAGTGTTATTGTGAATATGTCGATGGTGTTTCAAATAAATGAAATAAAAAAATATTCAATATTGTCGTCTGATAAAAAAATTAAAATAAGTGTAAAGTCAAGGTGTGTTACCTGTTGAGATCGAACTAAAAGACAGGTAAGGTGATTCGTTTTAATAAAAAGTATTATGATAGTTTTAATTAGTTAGCAGGTTGTGTACACACAAATAAGTTATTTGGTTTGCTTTGTTTGTTGTTTTCGAATGATAATAGTAAGAATATTTGAATCTCCACTGGATATTCCTATTTAAATAACTTATAAAGTTGTATAGAACGGATCGTAATCGTTTTAAGATACTTTCGTGGTTCAGCGGTAGTTGAGAGATTCATAAACTATGTATGTATATAGATGTTCGTTCTGATTGGACCGCTGTAACATTATGCGCGAATATTATCACCACGGATATTATCAGGTTTTCATTTTATATTCACTACTTATACCTTTTTATTCATGACTAGTTTTTGCCCGCGACTTCGTCCGCTTTAGTTTGGTCAAGAGTAATATATGTAGGTATAGCTGACCAGGTGAACTCTATTCCGTCTAAGAGGCCATAAATAATCAGATTTTTCCTGTTTCAATCAAACAGAATGATTGACATATTAGTTAGTTGTCAAATCTTATGTCAAAAAAAACGTTTGTATGGGAAATAGAAAAGGGCTTGTTTTAGGGTTTTCCCGGCAATTATTCCAATTTTTCTCACCTTTTAAACCTTCCCTGGACTTCGATGAGTATTTCAAGACTAAAATTAGCCAAATCGGTTCAGCCGTTCTCGAGTTTTAGCGAGACTAAGGAACAGCAATCCATTTTTATATATATAGAAGATTTCCTTATTAGCCTACTAGGTATCAGAATTTGACCAGTAACGTAAATAGAGCATATATTATAATCCCAGCTCTAATACAGTCCCGTACACAAGTAAGACTTTGAGTGGTTTCAGGGAATGCTTGTGGATCAATATATTAGGTACTTATTGGTTGAGTAAATCGCCAGTTTATATGTCTACGGCTTGCTTTCGAACAAGTGGTTTAGGAAGCTACTAGTAAACTTACATTAAGATTAAATAATATTATATTTGAGAGTACTTTAACGAAGGTTTCGGAAAAGGTTTGATACTTGATGTTATAAAATGTATTTCGTGTGTAATATAATTAATTATTGAATGACCATTTCTTTAATACTCAATACATAATGTAAACATTCCAAAATAATTCATTAAAACCATATATGTGTTCCATTTACTTAGTTAACGTAAATTCAACATGTTACGACGGTGAAGTCCTCGACGTAAAATAATTATAGAGATGTTCATAAACGTTGTAGCTACAGCTCTGTTTAAAATACAACGTTAATATAATGAAGAATTTTGTTTTCTTTATGAATTAATAAATATTTATTTGAATATATGCTGTCGGTTTATAATAGTTTTATAACATCTTTATACAAAGTTTATAACAAAATATATTAAATTTAAGTAGTTATTTAATTTATAAAATAATTTTTAATATAATATGTTCATCACTAAAGATTGGAAAAATATATACTTTTTATTTATTTTCCGGTTCGTAAATATATATACAGCATCGTTTTTATACTACTTCATCATCTAACCTGTCTATATTTTGATAAAAAGTTTTACAACTTCTAAATGAATACACTAAAAATAATACAAGGAATAACTTTTAACGTCTAAATATTCACAGACGACTCTCATTTTATAGTTTCAGTAACTGAACGAGATATGACATATGAGATTTTGACAAGCATTTTCTATTTTAGTGTTTCATTTTAACACTTAGTGTTAATTACTTATTAAGCTTACTGAATATAGTCTTGAAAACCAACTAATCCGTTCTCAGATCAATCGTGAGGCAAAACCATAACTACTACAATCGTGGAAAGGGTCAGTGATGAAATAAATAAAAGTGCAACGAAATATAAGCCTTCATAGATGTATCGTCTTGTAATGGCTACGAAATTATATTAATTAAAACATGAGGTTTTTGTATTGAATGTTTTACTTTGATTTGGTACTAACGTAATAAATTTTGGATTGATTAATACTCTTAATACGGAGGTTAGAATTATACATGCATCATATATGTATTTTTAAATTCTCTAAATAGTTTAGATAATTCTACTTTACTGTGAGACCATGTCATGGCTTCTGTTTCATTCAGAGAACACAGACGTAGGTATGTTAACAAGTTCCATCTTGTTTAGTATAATGTACGGTATTATGTTTCGTTGTTTGTAAATCTAAGGGACGGATCTCTATTCGAGTGATAGACGTGAGAAAATAAAAAAACTAAAGAGGTTTGACTTCTTAAATTTCTTTAAAGATATTGCTAACAAAAATCCTAAATCAGTGTAGATTTATTGTGCGTATAAAAATTAATAAAGGCGCTCAAAGACAGCCTAAAACTAGCCAATTCTTATTACTTAATGTTAAGAAAAAAAATCTTCATCATATGTAGTGATGCACTAAATTAAATAATATTCCAATACACTTTAAATTGATGCAATCAAAGAAATGTCTTCTTCCTGTCCTTAAAGCATTATTTTTTTTTTAAATATGATATAACTCTGTTATAAAATATTATTCACTTTAAATGTTCATGACGCGGCTTGATATATTCTCTTAAAAGTCGCCTTAACGTTAGCATAACAGTTCTGTATAAGGTAGTCTTGAATTTCCTAATTTAACAAAGACGACCTGCATTCTATGTACAGTCACATACACCTGTCTACAAACATTGAAATTTGTATATGTTTAGAGTCTAAGTAATTTTTTATAACAAACAATGATTACAGTCACTAGCACTGAGATTAAATCTTTTGTACATATACTATTATTGTTTCAAATAATTATTGATTTCGTAACATTTATTTGGCTATAAATATATTTTTCTTTGTTGGTTATTTTTTTTTACATTATAACACCGATAGAGGATTAAAATTTTATATATTAAATTGTGGGCATACAAAATATGTAGTGTGACAGACTTTGTCACTGACAAATGGCACCTCACTCGGAGAAAGGATTGAAAAATATTCAAGCAGAAATTTTAATTATTAATCTTATTTCCGAAGAAAAAGCTTATCAAGACTATGTTTTAGAGAAATTAATGTAGAATATAAATTTTTTTATTTATTTTTGTTTACAACCTGTTTATTGTGTGTTATAAAATTATTCAGCATATTCTATATATTTCATTTGATGAGTATTTAATTAACGTATTTAATAATGATATTTTATTTGAGAGTTCTCATTCAGTTGGAAGTCAGTCATACGAAAAACCAATCGTCTGAAAACGAAACATCAAACGATACTAATTGATACTGATGATCTCATTTATTTATCGTTACCAATATCGGTTAAACTGTTTAATACACTTGGAAAGGAATTTGTTCGATTATATTCAAAGATTCTTTTTTAACTATCTAGCATATACAAAAAAGAGGACAATAAACATAAAAAAATAATTGTGCGTGGAATCTCTCCAAAACGTGAAGAAATGAGACTTTGTAATGTTGGAGTGAAAACAGGAAGGAATAGAAACTGATTTTTAATGTGTTTTAAGACAAACTTTATCAAAATTACTTACAAGTCACAATTGATTGTCTGCATGCTTTCGAGCGCCACGTATTCGCTTTCGCTCTATCTCTTTTCACATATTTCACTATTACTTCATGAGTATATATGAAAAAAGTTTAATTGAAGTAATAAATAAACTTGAAACAGTATTTCAACAGATAAAAAGTAAAATACAGATTTTCTTAAAAAGTGAATATTATAATTTATTGTTTATGTAGGCATCGGATTACGTCATAAATTTCTCTATAAAAATGTAAATTAACAACCCTTTATCCAGAATTTGCGGTGTTCAGGCGACTTTTAAAGCTTCAACTAACTTGAAATGAGCTGTTAAATTCTTTTGTACATTCTGCCTTCCGAGCCGTTTTTGTATAACTTTGCCAAATTATAACTATAAACGTAAAACTGAATGTGTTGTGATCTTAATTTTCGACACAGTTTTACAACTGTTTGTAGTGTTGAAACAAGGTCTCACTCTCATTTTAGTGTAATCATCGCTGATAATAAAATGCTCGACTTAAAACTACCTTTAAACACAAAATACATATAATCGCAGTAGTAATATGGGAATGTGTGTCTGAATTTAGAAGTGAAGCCAAATTATTCATATTACCATACTCGGATAAAATTATATTAAAGAATTTCCTTACTGAAAATAAGCCAAAATAGGTCATGTTATAAAAAGAAATACAAGCGCTGCGAAACCATAAATATTATTTCAAATATTTCGTTCATCATCTCATACTCGTATATGGCTTCAGTTCTAATTGGAGTTGGTTTTATAAACCACAGTATTTATAAAAATGAATGTAGACTATTTATTACACGTACATTTTCTGTTAAAGAAACCATTTCTTGCAAGGCACTTGCAAACTAAGCAAACTTCATGTTAAAGTTAAGTATGAGTATTTGTTCTTCTATGATTTATTTGTTGTAATAGATTGATATAATTACCTAGTTTAATAAGACCTAGAGAAGCTTAACTGCCTGTTAGCTAGATTTGATCTTAGAGATGGCAATTTTTCTGAAACAAATAAGAACCTGATCGGTATAACAACTTCAAAAATATAACGTAATGTAGCTAAGTTTTAAGAAACATATTTATTCAGTCATTTTATTATAGACAGAGACGAAACTTCTCAGAATTTCAAGGATTCACCGGGTGTGTTGTTTCCTGTTACTTCATTATTCATAGTTGATGCAAAGCTTTTGAAAGCAAAACATGTTAGTGAATTCATAAAAAGTTGGAAGAGTATTTTGAAAAACTTTTGATAATTTGTCTTTCCAATGTTCGTAGTGCAATTTCATAAAACTCAAACCCCCGCGTTATTATAAATATCCAGATTAAGTTTTCTTAAGGGACTACAGTATGGGCTTCTACAAGAGAGCAAATAAGAATGGATAGATACCAGTATTTAAAGGGCTGGCTTAATGCAGTTTAAGACCCTGGTATTGAAGAGTGCACAGGAATCAGTGACCACGTCACATCTTGCAGCCCTTGTTTGCTTCTGACGTGGTAGAAAAATATACATATATATTCTATTGTTATATAAATATTAATAATCCTGGTGTTATTGATGTTTTGTAATTTAATGCAAAACCACATCAAATTAAACTTGTACCAAGTATTTTTGAGTAGTTGAACAAACATATTATTAATAGTACTTAATTCCAGTGCATTACAACGTGTGACTAACTAAGCAATATAATATGCAAAATGATTAATATTAAATAATATAAGTTATTACATGTATAAATTTGATATCCCACCTCAGGTTAATTCAACATTCATACATAGATACAAAACATGTAAAAAATTGCATTCGTTGTATGTTCAATCTCAATATTAAAAATAGTAAAATGTGGTATATAAACAAACAATAGTGAGAACTAATTTAAGTAAAGCAATTATTAGAAATAACATCGATTGCCCTCAAATTCTTTGAGACATAAATTTCCATGTACCTAAAAAGTATTTTCACGTCATCCAATATCTCGATTTCATATTGACAATGTAAAATAATATTTGGATGAATATCACCTGTTGTAGGAATATGTAAAATTTATAACATATACGAAAGATCGTTTGGATTTTCATGAATTTTATATACATATATATTTACAAAAAGAAAATCTTATAAATTTTATGTTATATTATTGATCTGTATATACTTATGTTAATGAGAGTATCATATCATACAAAATGTATATTATTAAATACAACATATCACATATTGTTATGGTAATCGTCTTTAGGATTTGTATGTTATATATTTTTAAGGAATTTTGAGTTATGGGACAAAATTATACTGTATATATTTTTGTACAAGAATAATTATGACTTATATTATTGAGAACATCCGTTAGCCACTTTAATTAATTTTGAAATAACCACATTTTTTAATTGAAATATTTAATTATGTAGAGCTTTAAATCGTCGAAACCATTAAGAGAGAGTTATTCGCAGCTTGTACCTATATAATTAATGTGAGTTTTCATACAACTTGGTAACAAACTGTATTGCAAGAAGGTGTTTTAATCTTAACATGATTTCGTTTATAATTTTGTATCCCAATTTAGACATCTCTAACTAATTGTCCCGAAATTGTGTATAAATGTTTAGTTTGTATAACAGTTTTATATGTGGTAGAGCGTAGCTGTGGCCAAGTTACTGCAGCTCACACGTAGGCTTTTTTTTTTTGAATAGGTAAAACGGAAAAATACTTAACTTCTTTACAACTTTTATTTTTCACTTATAGCATCATTACATTATAAATTAAATTGCGAGAATTAACTGATCGTTTTTAATTTGTTTCATAATTGTAATTAATATCATCACATTCCCTTGTGTTCTCCACAAGTAAATGTTGGACATTACCTAAATCTTTGTTAGCGTCTATTCAATTTTCAGTAATGTGTTTCATTCATATAGATGTGCTATACTTAATATGAGTCATGTGAGATCAGATAGAAGGCAGGACATTGTCCCTCTGACGTTGCAAATTATAAAATTACAAAGGAAGGCAGCATTAAATCATTGTCTACGTTGTGGAATGTTCCCTATTCTGTGTTATATACAATCTCTATCGCTGAGGTAATATTTTTCTTTATATTGATTACATAATTATTTAAAAATTGTTTGTTACTGTATAATATTTTTAGTAATGTTCGTATTAGTATGATATAAAAATGTGTACAATTTTGGATCTTACATCAACAAATTTTGGTAAACTTAGCCAGATGTCGAATAAATTATGTTTAGTATTATTAATAAGATAAAAAGTTCTGTAAAATAAATTCGTAAGACTATTAAAGCATTCTCAAAAACTGTCATCACAAATTAATCAGAAATATATAACACAAAATTTAATTAATACATACAAGTAAATATTTAAAATATATTTTAAATTTATTCCTTTACACGCAGAATGAGTAAACTTAATTTCATCAGCAACATTGTAAGCTGTTCAATATGTATAGAGTTTTAAAAATAAACAAATTGTAATAATCAAACTAGGTCTATCAGTAACGCAATGGACGAGATTGAAATAATTTTAAAATAGACCTTTAAAAAGGTTTTATGTCTTACATCAATGTATACTTATTAACCTCTTTACAGATGTCCTGATTCTATGAATATTAAAACATCCAATCTGATACGACGGATTGTTTCACAATAATACTTTAATTGATTATTTTATTATATAAATTTAATATTTTTGTTTCTCGCATGTACAACGATAAAATATAATAATAATATTTTTTTTCTTGATGTAGTAATTTCCGTTTTTTAACGTATGCGGGGACCATATGAATTGAAATTATTTTCAAGTTTAATATGACAAATAACTTTGCATTGCAAAACGTCGAGAGATTCTACAAACATAGTGCTGTTAATCCAAATATAATTTATTCAGATTTAACAAAAATCATCATTCAATTGATCTATCATCTGTAAATGTCAGTCCATTGACCTTTTCTCATTTATTTTCGGTTTCAGGTAAGTACATTCATACATGTAAATGCCATTTCTCTCTATCAAATGTCATATTTGAATACATTCCTTGTTGTTGAGTTTAAATTAAGGTCATATGAGCTGCCTGTTTTCGTAATGAATATTTTAAAGTCAACTATTAGGAAGGAGATATAAAAAAATAAATATCGTTTATATAGATAATTTCTTTCATCTAAAATAGGGTACTAATCATTATTTTTAAAGAAAGTAACTCTTTTCGAATGTCCATTAAGGTCAAATCATTGTCCCTGTTTTGTTAAGTTTTAGATGTTTTTATTTATATTAACTTTCAACATAAGGAAAGGTGATAGATAATTTTATAATTATTTTTCACATTCGCTTCAATGTACCCTTATGACAACAATTACTCATAGCTCATTATATTTTAATGTTAGAAACATTTTTTTAATTTGATAAACGTCTTAAGATATATTGAAGTTAAATACGTATATGATTGTTTTAATAGTTTATGCAATTGTTTTGTATTAATTTTATTTATTTTAATTTATACTACCATTTCTCCTATGTTTTTAAACCTATGTTTTTTTTAATTCACAATGAAGTACTCTTAACCAACAACATATTTATTGGTTTATTTGAATAAAGACTTTATGAAATTATTTCGACCAAATTAGATACCATAAAAAACGGTTTTATTGAGTTAATCTTAAAAGATAGACATATACTGTTCCGGACTGTTTTTTAGATCATTAAAAGAGCTATTATTCTTTAATAGATATTTTTTGTGTATCTTGAACCGTTTTCACGGCGCACGCAACGGCAGGCTTCAAAGATGAAATAATTTCTCCTTTGAAGTTACTATCTTTGCTCCTATTGGTCGTAGCGTGATGTTATATAGCCCACAGCCTTCCTCGATAACTGGACTATCCAACACAAAAAGAATTATTCAATTCGAACCAGTAGTTTCGGAGATTAGCGCTTTCAAACAAACAAACAAACAAACTCTTCAGCTTTATAATATTAGTATAGATTTGAAGCGAAAACACAGAACCATTCAAACTTTTCCAATCCTTTGCTATGTGCACGAGGAAGAAGTTAAGCTTTAACTTTATTTCATTCGGGTTATTTATAATTTGTGAAATTAAAATAGTCCCTTGAGTTGTGATTAAACTCACAGGCTTTATATGACATGGATTCTGAATTACAGAATTGGACCCCTTCCATTTTTTTATTTATCTGACTGCTTGATAGGTTTTAAAACAGTGAAGACTTATGTTTTAGGAGCAGACTTATGAGAGAGTATATAATAATCTTAATAATCATTAAGCTGGTTTTGAGTGTAACAATAAAAAGTCAAAGAAAATGTGAAAAACTACATATTATTTATATAAAATACGTAATGAAATATAGCAGATTTTTAGGTAATGTATTGAACAAATCTGACGCCTATATAAGCTATTACATTGATAAATTGAAGATGAATTGGGACTAATGATACAACTATAATGGCTATAATTCGTTAATGATACAACTACATATAATTCTTTAATGATGCTAATTACGAGATCATACTGCGATATATGACTCTCAATAATAATTATATAAAAATTATTTATTTATACTTTGAATAGTTATTACTTTAATATCCTTAGAGGGATTATATTAATATTATTTTGAATTTAGTATATTAAAATTCTTGAAGCTATGAATAAGGTAGCAATATGTGCATTACCTGAGCAACTACGATTCTATCCACTTATACAGACATACATATGAAAGAATTTTATATGAAGCTTTGAAGCAATCGATTAAATTATATTATATGGAAAAATAAATTATTTAATTTAAGGTGCTTGCTAATAAACACATATATTTATATAAGAAATATATTATAAACATATTAAATGAAGGAACATATGATAAAAATATTTTTATGACCTTTTTTCCATTTGGGTTAATGTTATTGTTTAAAAAACAACGACTGTCACGGTAATATTAGCGGTTTACAGTCTATTACTACGACGACCTCCATAACGATGCGAAAGTATGTTCTTAAAAGTATTTTCAACTTAATCACCCATTTTTCTCATAACTTGGAGAGAATGGTTCATTTAATTTTTATAACGCTGTGTTGTGTGAAGCAAATTATACGTTACGGCCATTTAAACACCGGGGAATTGTGATAAAAGAATATAAGGTCCAAGGTTATAGGTCCAAAAGAATATAAGGTTTACTATAATAATGTTTTGATGATCTTCAAATAGATACTAAAAAATGGTTAGCAATTTTACTATTTTATCAGAGAACCAACAGCAATCGCAACTGAACTGCAACACGTTGTCTGTTATTGTCATGTACAAAGGTATTTACCTGTCTTTAAAGTGGCCTGCTTTGTTTCACAACTTCTTATTTATTGAATCTTCTTATTTCTTTACCTCAAGTACCTCGAACTAGTATAGAGTGTAATTAGTTAAATTTTATCTGTCTGTTTTATAATAATCTGAAAAAACTTATATGATGAATTTTGGAAATAAAAGTGAATCATATCCATAAACTTTTATACCAAAAATTTGTCATCCTAAAAGAAGATAGTATTCTCGGATAATAATGCTATCTACAATGAATTCATGTAACGTAACTAGAATATTATCCTATTATAATAAAATTAAAACCATATTCATATTAGTAATACATATGCGTTCTGTTGCTTAATGATGATCCGAAATAATTTAAATAATGACCTCCATAACACATTTATAGGATATTTGTTTTATTTTACTGTTAATATTTAATGTGGTTTGTGTTAACCGGTAATGAGCAATATTTAAATTAATTTTGAATGAACAAAAATATTAATAAAGGGATTGAACTAATTTGAACTTATTCAATTCAACCTTAACCTATAAAGGTCAAAGTCTTTATTGACAATTTGAGATTTTAGTTGGTAGGTTTATAAAGTCGCACTTAAAGGTTTCCCTTCATAGAAATTTACTAGAGTTAATCGAGTCATATGAAAAAATATAACATATTATATTTTAAAGAAAGAACTGTGTCATCACTTCAAAGTTCAAACAAATTTATTTTCTTCAAAATGCAAGTTTATGATATTGCAGAAACAAACTAATACCGTGCAAATTAATAAAATGATACGAAATGTTGGAAGTTTTGTTTTGTCTGTAAGAATAAGCATTTGATATTCATAAGGATTCTGGGATCGTTGGGATTAACAAGGCAAATGTATCCAATTTAACTTTACAAACTTTTTTATGACAACTATGTACTTGTTATTCTTTTGCAGTGACTTTGACTAAATTAAAAATTAAACTATTCTGTTAAGAGACCTTAAAATAAAGAAAATGTAGTATAATATGTAGTAGTTTAATGAAAAATAAGGTAAAATATTATAAGATTCATGTTAGAAGATTTTTAATAATAAATGAATTCTATTGAGAGATATCGGTAACAAATTTATTTATTTTAATAATATTAGAAAATATTATAAGTAAGTAAGTAAGTATTCTTTATTGTACACCAAAAAAATAAATAAATTATACAGTAATTACAAATTTGATCAAAATGTACAATTGGCGGCCTTATCGCTAAGCAGCGATCTCTGCCAGGCAACCATATAATAGCCCTCTTCAGTTTTCTTAAAAAATAAGAATAAGGTATGACAAAGTAATAAAAATTTTCAATTAATCAATAATATTTCATTATGTTCTGTGAAATATCTTGTACTTAAATTCAAATACCCAAATTCATTTTAAATCCTAAATTAAATTAAAACATATTCGTTAGAATTTTAATGGGATAGGTCTCCTCATAAAATTTTGTGCAGATGCCACCATTATTCATAATTTCCTCAATTTTACTGCGAAGATTTTAAATTAAACGGGAATATTTAGTTGAGTTCGAGAATATAATCACATTAATTTTTAGCAATATTTATGGTAAAAAAGCAGAAAATGTGTCCTTTTTTGTTATTGTGAAATAATGTAACTATAATATTAGTTTTGAATAAAAAAACATAGCTATGAAATGAAATTTGTCTCAAAGTCCTAGTTTTTTCTGAAAGCCAAGTATATAATACTTTGAATATTATAACTTTATTTAGGTCTACTGTCTGGTTTCGACATTTCATTTCAATCATCTTCTATCAGATCGTAAATTGATGTCTTTCATGTTCTTTCATTTCTCAGTTAAATTCAATCTACGAGATAAAATTTCTTCTTATTTTATGGTGTTTATAAAAATTTATTTTGTCCTAAACCACTACCCATCCTTTCCACTGACCCTCTCATGATTAAATGACTGTTATTTATTTTTGCATTAGAAGATATTATTTTAAGACTTTTTAATTAGGATAACTATGTATAATAAGACTGCCCTTTTTAAATATACCTATGTAATAAAGAAAAATAATATCACAATTTAACATATAATTAATATTCATTGCCATATTTATTTTCCGTGTATACTAGCCCTAATAAGTTAGAACTTATTATTAGAGAACTGGGTTACCATCTTACAAACATTTTTCCTTATAATAAGGATGTCGTATTGTTCAATGTTGGACGGTAAAACTTAGTAAGAACGTTTTCAGAAAAGGGGATAATGGGATAAGTTTTAAGGTCAATAAAATAAAAAAAAACTGAAGCTTTTAACAAGTTCTGTATTTATAATGAATTTTAGTATAGAGTGGAACAAATTATAATGTAAACAGGGTCATGAAGTCTATTTTATATTATTATTATAAATAATAAATCAAATATTTCATTAATCTCATACATTTGGATTGAGACTGTTATGTTTTATAAATATAAATAGAATTATATGTAATACTTTGAATAAAAGATTATAAAATACCGTCGAACTTGAATCATATCAAGTTTGAATACAATTTATATTAAGCTGCAAAATTTTCATTATAAATCAATTCAGCTTTCAACTATATTTCTTACACTGCTAATATTGCTCCTTGTACTATGTCGTAGTTTTTCTTATAGACTTGCACTATGATAGTTTTAATTAGTTAGCAGGTTGTGTACACACAAATAAGTTATTTTGTTTGCTTTGTTTGTTGTTTTCGAATGATAATAGTAAGAATGTTTGAATCTCCACTGGATATTCCTATTTAAATAACTTATAAAGTTGTGTTGAACGGATCGTAATCATTTTAAGATACTTTCGTGGTTCAGAGGTAGGTGAGAGATTCATAAACTATATAGATGTTCGTTCTGATCGGACCGCTGTAACATTATGCGCGAATATTATCACCACGAAAATTATCAGGTTTTCATTTTATATTCACTACTTATACCTTTTTATTCATGATTTCCTTATCAGTCTACTAGGTATCAGAATTTGACCAGTAACGTAAATAGAGCATATATTATAATATATAATCCCAGCTCTAATACAGTTCCGTACACAAGTAAGACTTTGAGTGGTTTCAGGGAATGCTTGTGGATCAATATATTAGGTACTTATTGGTTGAGTGAATCGCCAGTTAATATGTATGTCTACGGCTTGCTTTCGAACAAGTGGTTTAGGGAGCTACTAGTAAACTTACATTTAGATTGAATAATATTATATTTGAGAGTACTTCCACGAAGGTTTCGGAAAAGGTTTGATACTTGATGTTATGAAATGTATTTCGTGTATAATATAATTAATTATTGAATGACCAGAGACGAAACTTCTCAGCATTCCATGGATTCACCGTGCGGGTGCCGGGTCCATCGCGTTGCAGGGCGAGGAGCTTCAACAGTGCCTGGGACTTGCGACCCAAGTGTAGGTTTAAGGGGCCCCTTAACTAACGCGCGTTATACGCTCACCTCCACTGTCCAAGCTCCTCTCCCTACCTAACCAAATTTGAAAAGAACCTACTAGGGCTGCCTTCGATGTACGTTCCAAGAATGCATTAATGTGAGTTCTGGACAAGCCCAAGTCCTTTAGTAGGTTATAGAGAGATTTCGCTGTTATACCTCTCGCTCCCACCTCTACCGCGTACAAATCTACTACGAACCTATTTCGAGTGAGTTCGTTTGTGAGCTCGTAATATTTGTTGACCTTGATGGTATGGTCTTTGGGGATGTTGGTTTCCCAAGGGACCGTAAGCTCTATCATCACTACGCGCTTTAAAATTCGCGAAAACAAAAATATATCCGGTCTGGAGGCCGACGCACAAATATCCTCGGGGATTTTATATTGTTTTTCATACGTGTCCATCATTATAGTCCAATCCGACGCCGCTTTAAGGATGGAGTAAGGCTTGACGTTTGATTTTGTAGCCCTAGTGCCTTCTCTCACAAAAAACCTACTGATCGTTCGTTTGTGGTTATTCCCTTTTGCGCTCTGGCTACCGAAAGACTAACCGCTTCACGTATGACTTCTAGAACCCTATCGTGACGACGCGAGTATTGACCGCTGTCAAGGAGTACCTTACATCCCACCAGCAGATGCTTAGCAGTTCCAACTGCCTTTCCACAGATATAGCAAGTTTTTTCGGTACTTTTACCCCATCTTACTAAATTACTCTGATCTGGGAGAGTCATCTGGAACGCATTGAGATAGAATTTTAGCAATGCTGGCGACCAATCATAAATTAAAGTGCGCCATTTTAATGCTAATGGGATGCAAAAATCTCCTATGTCTAACCACTCGTTCTGCATTTCTAGATTCATTGCATGGATCTTATATTTATCATTCTCGTCTTGCCGAATAAAAGACTTCAATATATCCGCATCTTGGACTTTCCTATTTGATCCTAACCCCGCTCTGTTACTTTGCGCTCCTATCATAAATTGCTTATGGAATTGAAGTCGTGACTCTAGCTCGGGGGCATCTTCATCTTTTGGGAGCGATGTCACTATGTCATCATGGGACTTCCCCAGGATATATCTCTTGGAAACTCTTAGGTGTTTATAGAGCTCCGATGGCCTTTTTAGACTCATCCCAAAACTATTGCTTCCCCTAAATAACGCCGATGAATCAGCCGTTAGAGCGAGCCCGAGCCACAACTTCAACATCTTTATGACGCCTGCATCTAACTTTGACAAAAGGGTTTTATTAAAATCATAGACGAGGAAAGGCCAATTCAAACGTGAAGTTAAGTAATTCTCGTAGATCCACGCTTTTTTGACGTTACTTATCAGTTGGCTATCTACCTTGTTAAGATCGTTCAAAAAGCTATCTACTATTCCTTCTAAAGATGGAGTACGGCCTATATTATCTATCTTACGACCGAGAAATTTAAATGGTGCATTTTCCGTAACCGTAGAAATGCATTGACCGCCTAACGATAGTCCCGGATCGTATGAGGTGTATCTTGTATTCCGCCTACCAAGACACAGACAGTGACATTTACTGGGTTTTGTCCTCAATCCATCCGTCCACTCACAGAATTTATCCACTTCATCCAATAGTACCTGACAGTGTTTGGGGTTACGTGTCAGTATTGCGAGATCGTCAGCGAAGGCTAAAATGGATTCCGTGTATTTATTATTAAACTTAAACCGATAACCCCATTTTTTCTCGTTACAGATTAATTTGTCTACTAAGATGTTAATTACGATATTAAACGCAATTGGAGATAGACAACAACCTTGAAACAGTCCT
Organism: Danaus chrysippus; assembly: GCA_916720795.1. Taxonomy (NCBI): domain Eukaryota; kingdom Metazoa; phylum Arthropoda; class Insecta; order Lepidoptera; family Nymphalidae; genus Danaus; species Danaus chrysippus. Next base: position 1,791,729 of record CAKASE010000046.1, on the reverse strand, counting down.
ACATTATAACTCAAACTTTTTGAAGGGCCTTCTTTAGTTATTATAGAAAACCTTAATTTTGAGTAATACGACGCGATCATATCTCTAACTAGGGGTGGAAAGTTGTACCATCTAAGCGCGAAAAGCATCAATTCGTGTTGTATCGACCCGAACGCGTTCTCCAAGTCTATCCAACAAACAGTGATTTGCCGCTCGCTTTTTCTAGCATCTTTTAAACTCTCCGACAGCAAGGTGTTGTGTTCTAAGCATCCAGAAATCCCGGGTAAAAACCCTTTCTGGTGATTTGGCCTAAAATAGTTGTTGCTGAGCATGAATCGCGTCATTCTCGTTTGTAGAACCGAGAAAAAGATTTTCGATATAGTATTTGTTAAAGCTATCGGTCTAGTATCTTTCGGATCAGTAACTCGATCTTTTTTGGGAATGAGGACAAAAATTGCTTTCCCGAAGCACTCCGGGATTTGCTTCCTTGACCAGATTTTACCGTATATATTTAGGAGGTGTTTACGAACCGATGCACATTTTTTAAAGACTATATATGGGATACCATCGGGTCCCGGTGCAGATTTAGACGACTTCCTCTTGATCTGACTACTTAGTTCCTCTAGCGTTGGTGGAATGCCGTGGAATTCGATTCGAGGAAATTCAGGTTTTTGATCGTTTGGATCCCTATACCGTCTTAAACTTTTAGGCACTTCGTATGTGCTCTTAAAATGGTCGTAAATTTGATCGTTGGTCAAGAGCAGCTGTCCGCGTTCTTTCTTAAAAATGGTTTTCGAATACTCAAAAGGGTTTTTATCGAAATCTACTTCTTGTTTTGCCCGGTCAAAATTATCGCGAAATTCTGCAGTTTGCGCCGATATTCCTTGGATTAATTTAAGGATTGACCTTAACGCCCTAGCTAGTTGATGACTAAGGTGATTGTCGCCTAGAGCTTTGGCTATACGTAGATTTTTTATTAATTCCCGTTTTTTCTTCCGCATTTTTAATTTGAACGAATTGTCTTTATTTTTGCGAGCATAACGATTACGTGGTAGATATTGCTCGCTAAAGTAGTCATAAACGGTATTTTGGAAAGTTTCTACCTGCGAGTTCAATTCCTGCTTCGAGCCCGGATGCTCTAACAGGACCGCTAAGTTGTCGTCATGAACTTTCCAAGCCGATTGTTTTAGATTAGGAATGCTAAGACGTGTCCTGATGTTAATGGACTCCTGGTGGTTTCCTGTTAATGGTTCACCATGGGATACATGAGGGTCAACTCTATCCGAAGTGAATGTTGTAGATCTTACCGACGATTGTCGTGCTTCAACCCCATTATGTGTTTTTAGATGTTTAATGTACCAGGCTCGTCTCTTGTAGTTTTTCCCGCACGTAGAGCATTTCAAGTCCGTATTCGCGCCGTTTTCGCCGTTAAAATCGACCGGTGGACAGTTCTTCCGCCCCCCCTCTCGGACTGTCCCAGGGGTATTTTTCTTCTTCGGACTTTTAGCTTTATGTATACCGGGTTGGGCTTGCTAGGCCGTCGCCCTCGGCTGTCTTTCCAGCAGTCATCCGTCTTTCCGGCAGTCATCCGTCTTTCCGGCAGTCAGCTGTCTTTCCAGCGTCAGCCCGACTCTCCGGGCAGTCGTTTTAAATAAGACGAAACTTCTCAGCATTCCATGGATTCACCGTGCGGGTGCCGGGTCCATCGCGTTGCAGGGCGAGGAGCTTCAACAGTGCCTGGGACTTGCGACCCAAGTGTAGGTTTAAGGGGCCCCTTAACTAACGCGCGTTATACGCTCACCTCCACTGTCCAAGCTCCTCTCCCTACCTAACCAAATTTGAAAAGAACCTACTAGGGCTGCCTTCGATGTACGTTCCAAGAATGCATTAATGTGAGTTCTGGACAAGCCCAAGTCCTTTAGTAGGTTATAGAGAGATTTCGCTGTTATACCTCTCGCTCCCACCTCTACCGCGTACAAATCTACTACGAACCTATTTCGAGTGAGTTCGTTTGTGAGCTCGTAATATTTGTTGACCTTGATGGTATGGTCTTTGGGGATGTTGGTTTCCCAAGGGACCGTAAGCTCTATCATCACTACGCGCTTTAAAATTCGCGAAAAAAAAAAATATATCCGGTCTGGAGGCCGACGCACAAATATCCTCGGGGATTTTATATTGTTTTTCATACGTGTCCATCATTATAGTCCAATCCGACGCCGCTTTAAGGATGGAGTAAGGCTTGACGTTTGATTTTGTAGCCCTAGTGCCTTCTCTCACAAAAAACCTACTGATCGTTCGTTTGTGGTTATTCCCTTTTGCGCTCTGGCTACCGAAAGACTAACCGCTTCACGTATGACTTCTAGAACCCTATCGTGACGACGCGAGTATTGACCGCTGTCAAGGAGTACCTTACATCCCACCAGCAGATGCTTAGCAGTTCCAACTGCCTTTCCACAGATATAGCAAGTTTTTTCGGTACTTTTACCCCATCTTACTAAATTACTCTGATCTGGGAGAGTCATCTGGAACGCATTGAGATAGAATTTTAGCAATGCTGGCGACCAATCATAAATTAAAGTGCGCCATTTTAATGCTAATGGGATGCAAAAATCTCCTATGTCTAACCACTCGTTCTGCATTTCTAGATTCATTGCATGGATCTTATATTTATCATTCTCGTCTTGCCGAATAAAAGACTTCAATATATCCGCATCTTGGACTTTCCTATTTGATCCTAACCCCGCTCTGTTACTTTGCGCTCCTATCATAAATTGCTTATGGAATTGAAGTCGTGACTCTAGCTCGGGGGCATCTTCATCTTTTGGGAGCGATGTCACTATGTCATCATGGGACTTCCCCAGGATATATCTCTTGGAAACTCTTAGGTGTTTATAGAGCTCCGATGGCCTTTTTAGACTCATCCCAAAACTATTGCTTCCCCTAAATAACGCCGATGAATCAGCCGTTAGAGCGAGCCCGAGCCACAACTTCAACATCTTTATGACGCCTGCATCTAACTTTGACAAAAGGGTTTCTTTAATACTCAATACATAATGTAAATATTCCAAAATAATTCATTAAAACCATATATGTGTTCCATTTACTTTGTTAACGTAAATTCAACATGTTAAGACGGTGAAGTCCTCGACGTAAAATAATTATAGAGGTGTTCATAAACGTTGTAGCTACAGCTCTGTCTAAAATACAATATCAATATAATGTAGAAAATTGTTTTCATTATAAATTAATAAATATTTATTTGAATATTTGTTGTATGTTTATAATACATAGTTCTTTAATACCGTTAAAAACGAGATCTATAAAACTTTTATAGTAAAAGTTATTTTTAAGTAGTTAGTTAATTTATATATATTTTTTTATTTTTCATCATTTATGATTGGAACAAAATACACTTTTTTCATTTTCAGGTTCGTAAATATTAAATAAAACATCTTTTATAACACTATTTCATTTTACAACTTTATAAATGAATAGTCTAATATAATCCAACGAATAACTTTTTATTTATAATAATTCACAGACGACTCTCATTTTATAGTTTCAGTAACTGAACAATATGAGATTTTGAGAAGAATTTCCTATTTTAATGTTTCGTCTTAAGACTTGTATTAAGCTTACTGTTTACAGTCTTAAAAACCAATTAATCTATTAAATAAAGATCAATCATAAGGTAAAACCATAACCACTACAATTGTGAAAAGGGTCAGTGATGAAATAAATAAAAGTGCAACGAAATTTAAGCCTTCATAAAAATACTAATGATTTCATGAGAAAATATTAATGATTTCATGAGAAAATATGATACTCATAGCATTGCTACAAGGGACAAATACAAACTTGTTACTCCTGTTACTCGACTACATAGAGTCAGTAACTCTTTGTGGGGCATTGTATACGGTTTTAAAACAGGATCCCAGAAAACGTTCAAAATGCCTTTGTTGTTAAATTTAAAAAAAAATATTAAGGAACGCTTGTGTGCAAAAGGTTACTACACAATTAATGAGTTTATGATCGATATCACGCCTTGGGAATGAAACGATCGCCTCCTGGCTATTTCATCTCATATTAAATTGTTTATATATTATATGAGACAAATTCGCCAGTTTTTCTCAGGTCAGGGTATTTTCTTTGCCGAATCGGTGGTAGTGTTTCAAGTGACCATCAATAAGAAAGTGTAATGCTTCTGTATTGAATAAAGTTATTTGTTCAGTATAGAAGCATTTATATAAGTCTTGTCTGACTCCGTTGCTATCATTATAGTCACATCAAAATAGACATTCCAGTTTACATTAATTCCCAAAAAGCTGGAATTTTGTCGTATTGAATACGTCATTACAAATGATACGTGAAGAGTCCCCATCGATCCTGCTTATGCCTTTATTTTTTGTTAATGAAACTGGAATCATTATTTAGTCTATTTTGACTGGACTATTAGGGATAGTGTATTATAGAATGAAAAGTAATTTTCGAACTGTATTATATATGTAAATCGCTATTTTAATTTAACTTGTAAATTATTACATTAATATATATATTTATATATCTTTATTAGTGTCCGCAGGACTTTGTGATTAATAATATAAATGCTATCCTTTTAACCATAACTTAAATATCAACTATATGTCATTGCACAATCAGATAACATTATATATATAACAAATGACGTAGCTAGTGAGGCTATAAATAAAGACTAACGAACTGTATAGAGGAGTTCCCTTTGATATGACCATAGTGGCTTACATGAATTTGATTAGCTTGCGTATCAGAGCATTCATCAATTTACCAAACATCTATTCGGTCGATCAAACATAACGACACAATTATACATAGATTGTGCTACAAATATGTTTAGTCTGACAATTAAGGTGTGGTTTGACTGAGGTAATAAGGGATAATGGATCTTCGTAGGAGTAACGACATCTCAGATTTTCGCGAGTATAAATATAAAGGGAAATTATAATAATATAATAGCATATTCATTTCAATTCGTTAAATCATCAACCTTTTAATTGAATTTTTTTTTTAATAATTATAACTATATTTACGTATATATTGGCTTAATAAATATTAATTTCATAAATGATATTACTAAACGTAACTATTGTTTATATGTAGCCCTGACAAACTGACAGGTGTCTGAATTGAAACGCAAACTCTAAGCGACCGGGTTGAAAGGAATACATAATAAATACAATCATCCCGATTAGAGACCCATGTTAAAATTGGGTATAATATGTTTTATTAAAGTCGCTAACCAATTTACCTTATTCCGTTAAATTAGTTGAAATGTTTTAGATGTTTGAATAATTAAATTGAGACTATGTACAATACACATTATAATGAAAAATTTAATTTCCTTTTACCCATCGAATGTCCGAAAATAGATTGGACGTGTATAAATTTCTGACTGATTTCATACATAACTCACGTCTGTACTCACAGCGAGATAGGCGATATAGATTGCCGTACACTATTATGGTACACAACGTTCCTATATTAGTAAACGTCATGGGTTAATTTGTCTTTCAGTTCACTTTAAGCTTCATATAAATAGTATCTGTATATATAAAAATGAATTGCTGTTCGTTAGTCTCACTAAAACTCGAGAATGGCTGAACGGATTTATCTTATCTTAGTCTGGAAATGTTTGTGGAGGTTCAGGAAAGGTTTAAAAGCGGAAAAAAATTGAATAAATTCCGGAAAAACCCTAAAAATAGCCCTTTTCTATTTCCGTTTATTTCCGTATATAACGTTTTTTTGACATTAAATTTGATAACTAACTAATATGTCAACCATTCTGTTGCACTTCAGAACATGAATATTTATAACTTTTAGGTAAACTCCAAAAAAAATAAATAAAAAAATATATATTTATCGATTGAGGCAGTACTAAGTCCGCCGGGTTAGCTAGTGAAATATAAAACCGTTGATAGCGGAACAAATCAATTCTGTGAAATTATTTTCATTCCAAAGACTACTCAATGAATAAATAAAACTAATATTTCTGATTAAAGCCTTATTTCAATATTTCAAAACTACATACCGATGTTTCGGTTACTTTGCAGCAACTGTGATCACAGGCAGACGAGATGAGAATGTCTGATAATTTGATAAATGTTTCTGAATTTGTAAGAATTAAGTTTTAGTTAGTTTAATTGTCGTCCTAAGTTGTAAAAATATTTAGTTTATAAAAATGATATTTTTTTTCTAATCCAATACTAATCTTAGTCTGGCAAGGTATTATAATATGGTAACCAGAATGGTTTTAACAAGGTGACTAATGAGTTGATTTTATGTTTTTATATTCCACCATATCAAATTTTTATAAAGGTAATGCGAAATAATAATTAAAGTATTTGAGAGTACGAATTACATCTTGTAAGTATGTCTTAAATTTACAACAAATATCATTATGACTTGAACAATCTAATAAAAAGCACAATTATGACGTAAATGAGTTTTTCATATAATTATATATTTTAACTCTAGTCTTATCAAATTTAAATAAAATTTCTTTGAGAATTCATTATATTTCTAACATCAGAAATGTAGATATCTTAAAAATTCATTAAGCCTTTATATAATGTTAATTATATTAGTTCCAAATCCTGTTAATGTTTAATAGACCACCCATTTAACCGGATCTGTTTTCCGGAGAGCAATCCCTAGTAGATTGTCTCCAAATAGAGTGAAGTAGTCATTCAAACTGAGGCCAATTACATTTTGTGGACATCTTACAAGGCAACATCATCAATATCGAATTATCGTTATTCAAAACTCATAATTCTATCGTTCACTTAGAACTCCTGTAGAAGAAAACTTTTACTATTTGTTTATTTATCTTTATAAAAAGGTGCCATGGTCACAATTCTACGTAATAAGCTTTATCGTAGGAGTAATCTTTAATTATTTATGATATGCATGTGAAGGGAAACATTTGAATATACAACTGTAAGTTTCTCACGACCTTTCTTTCCACTCACAAGTAAGTGGTGTGATCTTCTGAGTTTAACACTAGGTTTACAAATAGGAATGGAATCCTCTTTTAAATAATTTTACTATGCACAGTGATGTTATATTTTTGCAAAGATCTCGTGCTTTTTCGGAGGATTGAGATGCTTTACATAAATGGTAACAAATAGTACATAAGTTAATATCTCTCTATTCTACTATGGCCACCATAAAATAAGGTAAATCAGCTTAAAATATAGTGAGTTTAAAAGAGCTTCGTAAGACATCTGACATATTCACATGATAGTAAAAAACAAAATTACAACTTCAAAGATTACTCAGATATAATACAGAGGTGGCATAATATGTTAACAATTTCGAAAAGAAGCATTTTACTTATATGACTTTACAAAGTTTTATTTTATTTATATAGGATTAATATTAATAATATAAGTTGTTACATGTATAAATTTCATATCCCACCTATTGGTTAACTCAACATTCATAGATACATAACAGATTAAAAAATTGCATTCGTTGTATGTTCAATATCAATATTAAAAGTAGTAAAATGTGGTATATAAACAAACAATAGTAACAAATAATTTAAGTAAAGCAATTATTAGAAATAACATCGATTGCCCTCAAATTCTTTGAGACATAAATTTCAATGTACCTAAAAAGTATTTTCACACTATCCAATAACTCGATTTCATATTGACAATGTGAAACAAAATTTGGATGAATATCATCTGTTGTAGGAATATGTAAAATTTATAACATATACGAGAGATCGTTTGGATTTTCGTGAATTTTATTTATATTTACGAAAAGAAAACTTGGAAATTTTTAATGACTAACAATATATGATATATTTTTAGGGTATTTTTTTAGATTTGTATGTCATGTATTTTTATGTGCTCTTTGAAATATAGAACGAAATTGTACTACATATATTTTGGATCAATAAACGATTGCACAAGAATTATTATGACTTATATTATTTGGAATATTCGTTATTGACTCGTATTTTGATATACACACAGTTTTTATTTTAAAATTTACTGCTTTATACGAGAAACCATTAAAAAAGTGTAATTAGCAGCTTATACTTATAAAGCTAATGTGAGTTTTCATATAACTCGGTAGCAAATTGTGTTGCAAGAAGGTGTTTTTATCTTAACAAGAATCGAATCGAAACGAATGTTTGTGAAGAAAATGTGTAAAAGTATAAATGTGGAAATGTATAAGTATATAAATGTATACATGTATGTATGTATATAAATCTTATATCCCAACTCTAAGATATCTGAAACTAATTGTTCTGATATTGTTTATAAATGTTCAGATTAGATAACGATGCCAGTTTGAATTTTTAAGGTTATTCCTAATACGACGTGGCGGACTATCTTAAATGGCGGACTACTAATTTTAAATGCTCTTCTGTAAAATTTGCATTAATTAAAAGGGCCTGATTAAAAATAAATATGTAATAAAAAGTTGTAGCAAAGGCTTTTATTTGAATTGCTAAAACTCAAAAATACTTGCTTACTTTACATTTTTTTTATTCATTTATAACTTCATTACATAGTAAATAAAATTTTGGAAATTAACTGCTCGTTTTTAGTTTGTTTCATAATCACTGTATTTAAAATCAATCACATATATTAATTTTATTCCCTTGTGTTCTCCACAAGTAAATGTTGGACATTACCTAAATCTTTGTTAGCGTCTATTCAATTTTCGGTAATGTGTTTCATTCATACAGATGTTATACTTAATATGGGTCATGTGAGATCAGATAGAAGGCAGGACATTGTCCCTCTGACGTTGTAAATAATGACATTACAAAGGAAGGCGGTATTAAATCATTGTCTACGTTGTGGAATGTTACCTATTCTGTGTTATATACAATCTCTATCGCTGAGGTAATATTTTTCTTTATATTGATTACATAACTATTTAACAATTGTTTGTTACTGTATAATATTTTAAGTAATGTTCGGATCGGTATGATATAAAAGTGTTTTTTCAATTTCGGATCTTACATAAGCAAACTTATGTTAACTTATCCAAATGACATAAAAATTGCCAAATAAATTATTACTAGTGATATTCATTTCATGAAAAGTTCTGTAAAATAAATTTTTAAGACCATTAAAGCATTCTCAAAAACTGTGATCACAAATTAATCAGCAAAATGTAACACAAAATTTCATTAATACATACAAGTAAATATTTAAAATATATTTTAAATGTATTCCTTTACACGCAGAATGAGTTAACTTAATTTCATCAGCAACATTGTAAGCTGTTCAATATGTATAGAGTTTTAAAAATAAACAAATTGTAATAAACAAACTAGGTTTATCAGTAACGCAATGGACGAGATTAAAATAATATTAAAATAGACCTTTAAAAAGGTTTTATGTCTTTACATCAATGTATTCTTATTAACCTCTTTACAGATGTCCTGATTCTATGAATATTAAAACATCCAATCTGATACCACGGATTGTTTCACAATAATACTTTAATTGATTATTTTATTATATAAATTTAATATTTTTTTTCTCGCATGTACAACGATAAAATATAATAATAATATTTTTTTTCTTGATGTTGTAATTTCCGTTTTTTAACGTATGCGGGGACCATATGAATTGAAATTATTTTCAAGTTTAATATGACAAATAACTTAGCATTGCAAAACGTCGAGAGATTCTACAAACATAGTGCTGTAAATCCAAATATTATTTATTCAGATTTAACAATAATCATCATTCAATTGATCTATCATCTGTAAATGTCAGTCCATTGACCTTTCCTCATTTAGTTTCGGTTTCAGTTAAGTACATTCATACATGTAAATGCCATTTCTCTCTATCAAATGTCATATTTGAATACATTCCTCGTTGTTGAGGTTACATTAATTCAGGTCGTATGAGCTGGCTGTTTTCGTAATGAATATTTTAAAGTCAACTATTAGGAAGGAGATATAAAAAAATATATATCGTTTATATAGATAATTTCTTTTATCTAAAATAGGGTACTGATCATTATTTTTAAAGAAAGTAACTCTTTTCGAATGTCCATTAAGGTCAAATCATTGTACCTGTTTTGTTAAGTTTTAGATGTTTTTATTTATATTAACTTTCAACATAAGGAAAGGTGATAGATAATTTTATAATTACATATTTTTCACATTCGCTTCAATGTACCCTTATGACAACAATTACTTATAGCTCATTATATTTTAATGTTAGAAACATTTTTTTAATTTGATAAACGTCTTAAGATATATTGAAGTTAAATACGTATATGATTGTTTTAATAGTTTATGCAATTGTTTTGTATTAATTTTATTTATTTTAATTTATACATAGTCCTTGACTATCATTTCGCCCGTGGAATGATGGGAATGAATTAGAAGGCAGTGAAAGCACTATCTCAGTAACAGCCTTTTCAAACTTTTCTTGAAGACGCCCAAATTATACTTAACTAGCTTTTGCCGCTACTCCGTCCGCGTGGAGTAGTGACTTCCGGCAGATTTTTGGTTCTTCCCACATAGTTCCCGTTCTTGCAGGGTTTTCGGAATAGTCGAGTTCCCGTAGAGTTTTCAGGATAAAACCTATGTTTTTTTTAATTCACAATGAAGTACTCTTAACCAACAACATATTTATTTGTTCATTTGAATAAAGACTTTATAAAATTATTTCGACCAAATTAGGTACCATAAAAACGGTTTTATTGAGTTAATCTTAAAAGATAGACATATACTGTTGCGGACTGTTTTTAAATCATTAAAAGAGCTATTATTCTTTAATACATATTCTTCGTGTATCTTGAACCGTTTTCACGGCGCACGCAACGGAAGGCTTCAAAGATGAAATAATTTCTCCCGTTCTTTACATATTTACCACTATATCTTTGCTCCTATTGGTCGTAGCGTGATGTTATATAGCCCACAGCCTTCCTCGATAACTGGACTATCCAACACAAAAAGAATTATTCAATTCGAACCAGTAGTTTCGGAGATTAGCGCTTTCAAACAAACAAACAAACAAACTCTTCAGCTTTATAATATTAGTATAGATTTGAAGCGAAAACACAGAACCATTCAAACTTTTCCAATCCTTTGCTATGTGCACGAGGAAGAAGTTAAGCTTTAACTTTATTTCATTCGGGTTATTTATAATTTGTGAAATTAAAATAGTCCCTTGAGTTGTGATTAAACTCACAGGCTTTATATGACATGGATTCTGAATTACAGAATTGGACCCCTTCCATTTTTTTATTTATCTGACTGCTTGATAGGTTTTAAAACAGTGAAGACTTATGTTTTAGGAGCAGACTTATGAGAGAGTATATAATAATCTTAATAATCATTAAGCTGGTTTTGAGTGTAACAATAAAAAGTCAAAGAAAATGTGAAAAACTACATATTATTTATATAAAATACGTAATGAAATATAGCAGATTTTTAGGTAATGTATTGAACAAATCTGACGCCTATATAAGCTATTACATTGATAAATTGAAGATGAATTGGGACTAATGATACAACTATAATGGCTATAATTCTTTAATGATACAACTACATATAATTCTTTAATGATGCTAATTACGAGATCATACTGCGATACAAGACTCTCTATAATAATGATATAAAAATTATGTATTTATACTTTGAATAGTTATTACTTTAATATCCTTAGAGGGATTATATTTATATTATTCTGAATTTAGTATAATAAAATTCTTGTAGCTATGAATAAGGTAGCAATATGTGCATTACCTGAGCAACTACGATTCTATCCACTAATACAAACATACATATGAAAGAATTTTATATGAAGCTTTGAAGTAATCGATTAAATTATATTATAACGAAAAATAAATTATTTAATTTAAGGTTCTTGCTGATAAACACATATATTTATATAAGTAATATATTATAAACATATTAAATGAAGGAACATATGATAAAAATATTTTTATGACCTTTTTTCCATTTGGGTTAATGTTATTGTTTAAAAAACAACGACTGTCACGGTAATATTAGCGGTTTACAGTCTATTACTACGACGACCTCCATAACGATGCGAAAGTATGTTCTTAAAAGTATTTTCAACTTAATCACCCATTTTTCTCATAACTTGGAGAGAATGGTTCATTTAATTTTTATAACGCTGTGTTGTGTGAAGCAAATTATACGTTACGGTTATTTAAACACCGGGGAATTGTGATAAAAGAATATAAGGTCCAAGGTTATAGGTCCAAAAGAATATAAGGTTTACTATAATAATGTTTTGATGATCTTCAAATAGATACTAAATATGCTTAGCAATTTTACTATTTTATCAGAGAACCAACAGCAATCGCAACTGAACTGCAACACGTGGTCTGTTATTGTCATGTACAAAGGTATTTACCTGTCTTTAAAGTGGCCTGCTGCTTTGTTTCACAACTTCTTATTTGTTGAATCTTCTTATTTCTTTACCTCAAGTACCTCGAACTACTATAAAGTGTAATTCGTTAAATCTTATCTGTCTGTTTTATAATAATCTGAAAAAACTTATATGATTAATTTTGGAAATAAAAGTTAATCATATCCATAAACTTTTATACCAAAAATTTGTCATCCTAAAAGAAGATAGTATTCTCGGATAATAATGTTATCTACAATGAATTCATGTTACGTTATGATAATATATGTAACTAGAATATTATCCTATTATAATAAAATTAAAACCATATTCATATTAGTAATACATATGCGTTCTGTTGCTTAATGATGATCCGAAATAATTTAAATAATGACCTCCACAACACATTTATAGGATATTTGTTTTATTTTACTGTTAATATTTAATGTGGTTTATGTTAACCGGTAATGAGCAATATTTAAATTAATTTTGAATGAACAAAAATATTAATAAAGGGATTGAACTAATTTGAACTTATTCAATTCAACCTTAACCTATAAAGGTCAAAGTCTTTATTGACAATTTGAGATTTTAGTTGGTAGGTTTATAAAGTCGCACTTAAAGGTTTCCCTTCATAGAAATTTACTAGAGTTAATCGAGTCATATGAAAAAATATAACTTATTATATTTTTAAAGTAAGAACTGTGTCATCACTTCAAAGTTCAAACAAATTTATTTTCTTCAAAATGCAAGTTTATGATATTGCAGAAACAAACTAATACCGTGCAAATTAATAAAATGATACGAAATGTTGTAAGTTTTGTTTTGTTTGTAAGAATAAGCATTTGATATTCACGAGGATTCTGGGATCCTTGGGATTAACAAGGAAAATGTATCCAATTTAACTTTACAAACTTTATATGACAACTATGTACTTGTTATTCTTTTGCAGTGACTTTGACTAAATTAAAAATTAAAAACTATTCTATCAAGAGACCTTAAAATAAAGAAAATTTAGTATAATATGTAGTAGTTTAATGAAAAATGAGGTAAAATATTATAAGATTCATGCTAGAAGATTTTTAATAACAAATGAAATCTATTGAGAGATTTCGGTAACAAATTTATTTATTTTAATAATATTAGAAAATATTATAATAGCCCTCTTCAATTTTCTTAACGAATAAGAATAAGGTATGACGAAGTAATAAAAATTTTCAATTAATCAATAATATTTCATTATGTTCTGTGAATTCTTGTACTTAAATTCAAATACCCAAATTCATATTAAATCCTAAATTAAACTAAAACATATTCGTTAGAATTTTAATGGGATAGGTCTCCTCATAAAATTTTGTGCAGATTCCACCATTATTTATAATTTCCTCAATTTGACTGCGAAGATTTTAAATTAAACGGGAATATTTAGTTGAGTTCGAAAATATAATCACATTAATTTTCAGCAATATTTATGGTAAAAAAGCAGAAAATGTGTCCTTTTTTGTTATTGTGAAATAATGTAACTAATATTAGTTTTGAATAAAAAAACATAGCTATGAAATAAAATTTGTCTCAGTCCCAGTTTTTTCTGTAAGCCAAGTATATAATACTTTGAATATTATAACTTTGTTTAGGTCTACTGTCTGGTTTCGACATTTCATTTCAATCATCTTTGAATAAAAGATTATAAAATACCGTCGAACTTGGATCATATCAAGTTTGAATACAATTTATATTAAGCTGCAAAATTTTCATTATAAACCAATTCAGCTTTCAACTATATTTCTTACACTGCTAATATTGCTCCTTGTACTATGTAGTATTTTTTCTTTTAGACTTGCACTATGATAGTTTTAACCCATTTAGACCTACTGTCTCACATACGATACACCAAAAGTAATAAATTATTTTGAAGTTCCGTTGATAAGAATTTATTTTTATTTGGAACCCATGTGAAGTGCAATGCCTGTGCAACATTCCTAGAAGAGTGTATTTGTTATAGTCGAATACACGAGTTGACTGCATACATGGTTTGTTAGTGATTTGTGCATTGTGATCATATAATGGCATCAAAACGGTAAGAAATGCCATATTTTTTCAAATTATCTCATATTTTTAACAATTTATAATTAGTATACAAGTTAAAGCGTAAATTGAGTGATTTAGTTTTATTATTTCTTGGAAATTTTTGCATGATTTTTACTCGTAAACTATAGTGTATCGTATTTGATACAGTAGGCTAATACGCACAATATATTTCTAATTTCAGATTTACAATGAATGATATTGTCATTCTGTTAGAAGATGAAATCAAAAATAGTTACAGTTAAATTTATTTACTACCACCTGAAAATGCAAACAGGGTGTTGACTGGTGAAGATTTTGGAGACGAAGATAACGTCGAAATCAACAACCTACCACCGAGCTTGTTGAGAACGAATGCTGAGTTGCATGGATCAAATTCAGAAGATTTTAAAAGTCAACAATCAGGTCTTGGAGTTGAAGTAGATCAAGAGCCAGATTTCTGCGAACCACTACGCAAAACATTCAAAAAGTACAATTGGAGAAAAAAAATCTTTACCGAAGCAAAACCGACATGGAAACCTATGTTCCATGTTCCTAATCAAAGGTCGCCTATCGAAAGGTTCTCTTTATTTTTTCCAGAAGATCTTTATCTATTACTCACTACTGAAACTAATAAATACTTAGGAAGGAAAAATCTTCCCGTTGATATGAAAATGGAAGAAATGAAGTGTACTATAGGTATTCTGTTAGTAAGCGGCTACTGTCAAGTAAATAGAAGATGTATGAAGTAGGAAAAGACACCTGATGCAAAAAATGATCTGATTGTTGATGTGTTGACCTTTCAGACAAAACATATCATCTCTTCGGACAAGTATTCGCGGTAAGAAATGGTATATGCCACTCATTCTGCCTTGTATAGGCATGTCACTTCAGAACGCCTGTCTACTATACAAATATAATAGTGGTAATGTCGATATGCTGACTTTCAGGGGTCGCGTAGCTATCGCACTTATAGAATCAAATACCCTTGGAAGTAAACCAGGCCGTAGCAGATCATCCTCACTAACCATGGATACGAGGTTTGATGAAAAGGGTCATTACGTCATCAAACAACCACAGAATAAACGAACAAGATGTGGCTTGTGTCATCGATCATATCCTGCAAGATGTGTAAAGTGCAATATTGGACTTTATATTGATAGTTTTCTTACCTATCGTACCAAAAAATAATGGTGTATATTTTTTGTCAATAAATACTTTTTGCCTTAGATACTCGAATTTATGCTTTTATATAAGCCTACTGTATCACATAGGATACGGCCCATCTCAGACCCCCTATGGAATCGATTTTTTTTTAAATATTTTTTTCATTAATAACAATGTTCAATGATACGATAAAAATAGAAAAAGTACATATTTTTCGAAAAAAATAGTTTCCGGTCTAAATGGGTTAATTAGTTAGCAGGTTGTGTACACACTAATAAGTTATTTTGTTTGCTTTGTTTGTTGTTTTCAAATGATAATAGTAAGAATGTTTGAATCTCCACTGGATATTACTATTTAAATAACTTATAAAGTTGTGTTGAACGGATCGTAATCATTTTAAGATACTTTCGTGGTTCAGACGTAGGTGAGAGATTCATAAACTGTATAGATGTTCGTTCTGATCGGACCGCTGTAACATTATGCGTGAATATTATCACCACGAAAATTATCAGGTTTTCATTTTATATTCAGTACTTATAGCTTTTTATTCATGATTTCCTTATCAGCCTACTAGGTATCAGAATTGGACCAGTAACGTAAATAGAGCATATATTATAATCCCAGCTCTAATACAGTCCCGTACACAAGTAAGACTTTGAGTGGTTTCAGGGAATGCTTGTGGATCAATATATTAGGTACTTATTGGTTGAGTGAATCGCCAGTTAATATGTCTACGGCTTGCTTTCGAACAAGTGGTTTAGGGAGCTACTAGTAAACTTACATTAAGATTAAATAATATTATATTTGAGAGTACTTTAACGAAGGTTTCGGAAAAGGTTTAATACTTGATGTTATAAAATGTATTTCGTGTATAATATAATTAATTATTGAATGACCATTTCTTTAATACTCAATACATAATGTAAATATTCCAAAATAATTCATTAAAACCATATATCTGTTCCATTTACTTAGTTAACGTAAATTCAACATGTTACGACGGTGAAGTCCTCGACGTAAAATAATTATAGAGGTGTTCATAAACGTTGTAGCTACAACTCTGTTTAAAATACAATATAAATATAATTAAGAAAATTGTTTTCATTATAAATTAATAAATATTTATTTGAATATTTGTTGTCTGTTTATAATAGTTCTTTAATATCGTTAAAAACGAGATCTATAAAAAATTTATAGTAAAAGTTATTTTTAAGTAGTTAGTTAATTTATATATTTTTTTTATTTTTTCATCATTTATGATTGGAACAAAATACACTTTTTTTATTTTCAGGTTTTTAAATATTAAATACAACATCTTTTATAACACTATTTCATTTTACAACTTTATAAATGAATAGTCTAATATAACCCAACGAATAACTTTTTATTTATAATAATTCACAAACGACTCTCATTTTATAGTTTCAGTAACTGAACAATATGAGATTTTGAGAAGAATTTCCTATTTTAATGTTTCGTCTTAAGACTTGTATTAAACTTACTGTTTACAGTCTTAAAAACCAATTAATATATTAAATAAAGATCAATCATAAGGTAAAACCATAACAACTTCAATTGTGAAAAGGGTCAGTGATGAAATAAATAAAAGTGCAACGAAATTTAACCCTTCATAAAAATACTGTTATGTTAATCGCTACGAAATAAATAAAACGTCAAGTTTTTGTATTTAATATCTTGCTTTGATTTAGTTCTGATATATTAGGGTTGACAAATATGAATATAATTATCTACCGTCAGTACTGAATTCCAAAACTCTTGTTTTTGTTTGTCTACTAATACCTACATATTAAGTTATGTATGTACGAAAAAATATTAATGATTTCATGAGAAAATGTGATACTCATAGCATTGCTACAAGGAACAAATACAAACTTGTTACTCCTGTTACTCGACTACATAGAGTCAGTAACTCTTTGTGGGGCATTGTATACGGTTTTACAACAGGATCCCAGAAAGCGTTCAAAATGCCTTTGTTGCTAAATTTAAAAAAAATATTAAGGAACGCTTGTGTGCAAAAAGTTACTACACAATTAATGAGTTTATGATCCATACCACACCTTGGGAATGAAACGATCGCCTCCTGGCTATTTCATCTCATATTAAATTGTTTGTATAATATATGAGACAAATATAAAAAAAAAACCCGCTGAGTATCTTTCGCCGGTTCTTCTCAGGTCAGGGTATTTTGTTTTCCGAATCGGTGGTAGTGTTTCAAGTGACCATCAATAAGAAAGTGTAATGCTTCTATATTGAATAAAGTTATTTGAGTTTGAGTTGTAGTAGTATCATAAATCAAATAAATATATGCATATTAAAGAGACATAGTCTTGTCTGAATCCGTTGCTATCATTATAGTCACATCAAAATAGACATTCCAGTTTACATTAATTCCCAAAAAGCTGGAATTTTGTCGTATTGAATACGTCATTACAAATGATACGTGAAGAGTCCCCATCGAACCTGCTTATGCCTTTATTTTTTGTTAATGCAAACTGGAATCATTATTTAGTTTATTTTGACTGGACTATTAGGGATAGCGTATTATAGAATGAAAAGTAATTTTCGACCTGTATTATATATGTAAATCGCTATTTTAATTTAACTTGTAAATTACTAAATTAATATATATATATTTATATATCTTTATTAGTGTCCGCAGGACTTTGTGATTAATAATATAAATGCTATCCTTTTAACCATAACTTAAATATCAACTATATGTAATTGCACAATCAGATAACATTATATACATATATAACAAATGACGTAGCTAGTGAGGCTATAAATAAAGACTAACGAACTGTATAGAGGAGTTCCCTTTGATATCACCATAGTGGCTTACATGAATTTGATTAGCTTGCGTATCAGAGCATTCATCAATTTACCAAACATCTATTCGGTCGATCAAACATAACGACACAATTATACATCGATTGTGCTACAAATATGTTTAGTCTGACAATTAAGGTGTGGTTTGACTGAGGTAATAAGGGATAATGGATCTTCGTAGGAGTAACGACATCTCAGATTTTCGCGAGTATAAATATAAAGTGAAATTATAATTATATAATAGCATATTCATTTCAATTCGTTAAATCACCAACCTTTTAATTGAAATTTATTTTTTATAATTATAACTATATTTACGTATATATTGGCTTAATAAATATTAATTTCATAAATGATATTACTAAACGTAACTATTGTTTATATGTAGCCCTGACAAACTGACAGGTGTCTGATTTGAAACGCAAACTCTAAGCGACCAGGTTGAAAGGAATACATAATAAATACAATCATCCCGATTAGAGACCCATGTTAAAATTGGGTATAATATGTTTTATTAAAGTCGCTAACCAATTTACCTTATTCCGTTAAATTAGTTGAAATGTTTTAGATGTTTGAATAATTAAATTGAGACTATGTACAATACACATTATAATGAAAAATTAAATTTCCTTTTACCCATCGAATGTCCGAAAATAGATTGGACGTATATAAATTTCTGACTGATTTCATACATAACTCACGTCTGTACTCACAGCGAGATAGGCGATATAGATTGCCGCACACTATTATGGTACAGAACGTTCCTATATTAGTAAACGTCATGGGTTAATTTGTCTTTCAGTTCACTTTAAGCTTCATATAAATAGTATCTGTATATATAAAAGTGAATTGCTGTTCGTTAGTCTCACTAAAACTCGAGAACAGCTGAACGGATTTATCTTATCTTAGTCTTGAAATGTTTGTGGAGGTTCAGGGAAGGTTTAAAAGCGGAAAAAAATTGAATAATTTCCGGAAAACCTTAAAAATAGCCCTTTTCTATTTCCGTTTATTTCCGTATATAACGTTTTTTTGACATTAAATTTGATAACTAACTAATATGTCAATCATTCTGTTGCACTTCAGAACATGAATATTTATAACTTATAGGTAAACTCCAAAAAAATATATATTTATCGATTGAGGCAGTACGAAGTCCGCCGGGTTAGCTAGTGAAATATAAAACCGTTGATAGCGGAATAAATCAATTCTGTAAAATTATTTTAATCGCAAAGACTACTCAATGAATAAATAAAACTAATATTTCGGATTAAAGCCTTATTTTAATATTTCAAAACTACGAGTACATACCGATGTTTCGGTTACTTTGCAGCAACTGTGATCACAGGCAGACGAGATGAGAATGTCTGATAATTTGATAAATGTTTCTGAATTTGTAAGAATTAAGTTTTAGTTAGTTTAATTGTCTTCCTAAATTGTAAAAATATTTACTTTATAAAAATGTTTTTTTTTTTCTAATCCAATACTAATCTTAATCTGGCAAGGTATTATAATATGGTAACCAGAATGGTTTTAACAAGGTAACTAATGAGTTAATTTTATGTTTTTATATTCCACCTTATCAAATTTTTATAAAGGTAATGCGAAATAATAATTAAAGTATTTGAGAGTACGAATTACATCTTGTAAGTATGTCTTAAATTTACAACAAATATCACTATGACTTGAACAATCTATCTAATGAAAAGCACAATTATGACGTAAATGAGTTTTTCATATAATTATCTATTTTAACTCTAGTCTTATCAAATTTAAATAAAATTTCTTTGAGAATTCATTATATTTCTAACATCAGAAATGTAGATATCTTAAAAATTCATTACGCCTTTATATAATGTTAATTATATTAGTTCCAAATCCTGTTAATGTTTAATAGACCACCCATTTACCCGGATCTGTTTTCCGGAGAGCAATCCCTAGTAGATTGTCTCCAAATAGAGTGAAGTAGTCATTCAAACCGAGGCCAATTACTTTTATCTAAAATAGGGTACTGATCATTATTTTTAAAGAAAGTAACTCTTTTCGAATGTCCATTAAGGTCAAATCATTGTACCTGTTTTGTTAAGTTTTAGATGTTTTTATTTATATTAACTTTCAACATAAGGAAAGGTGATAGATAATTTTATAATTACATATTTTTCACATTCGCTTCAATGTACCCTTATGACAACAATTACTTATAGCTCATTATATTTTAATGTTAGAAACATTTTTTTAATTTGATAAACGTCTTAAGATATATTGAAGTTAAATACGTATATGATTGTTTTAATAGTTTATGCAATTGTTTTGTATTAATTTTATTTATTTTAATTTATACATAGTCCTTGACTATCATTTCGCCCGTGGAATGATGGGAATGAATTAGAAGGCAGTGAAAGCACTATCTCAGTAACAGCCTTTTCAAACTTTTCTTGAAGACGCCCAAATTATACTTAACTAGCTTTTGCCGCTACTCCGTCCGCGTGGAGTAGTGACTTCCGGCAGATTTTTGGTTCTTCCCACATAGTTCCCGTTCTTGCAGGGTTTTCGGAATAGTCGAGTTCCCGTAGAGTTTTCAGGATAAAACCTATGTTTTTTTTAATTCACAATGAAGTACTCTTAACCAACAACATATTTATTTGTTCATTTGAATAAAGACTTTATAAAATTATTTCGACCAAATTAGGTACCATAAAAACGGTTTTATTGAGTTAATCTTAAAAGATAGACATATACTGTTGCGGACTGTTTTTAAATCATTAAAAGAGCTATTATTCTTTAATACATATTCTTCGTGTATCTTGAACCGTTTTCACGGCGCACGCAACGGAAGGCTTCAAAGATGAAATAATTTCTCCCGTTCTTTACATATTTACCACTATATCTTTGCTCCTATTGGTCGTAGCGTGATGTTATATAGCCCACAGCCTTCCTCGATAACTGGACTATCCAACACAAAAAGAATTATTCAATTCGAACCAGTAGTTTCGGAGATTAGCGCTTTCAAACAAACAAACAAACAAACTCTTCAGCTTTATAATATTAGTATAGATTTGAAGCGAAAACACAGAACCATTCAAACTTTTCCAATCCTTTGCTATGTGCACGAGGAAGAAGTTAAGCTTTAACTTTATTTCATTCGGGTTATTTATAATTTGTGAAATTAAAATAGTCCCTTGAGTTGTGATTAAACTCACAGGCTTTATATGACATGGATTCTGAATTACAGAATTGGACCCCTTCCATTTTTTTATTTATCTGACTGCTTGATAGGTTTTAAAACAGTGAAGACTTATGTTTTAGGAGCAGACTTATGAGAGAGTATATAATAATCTTAATAATCATTAAGCTGGTTTTGAGTGTAACAATAAAAAGTCAAAGAAAATGTGAAAAACTACATATTATTTATATAAAATACGTAATGAAATATAGCAGATTTTTAGGTAATGTATTGAACAAATCTGACGCCTATATAAGCTATTACATTGATAAATTGAAGATGAATTGGGACTAATGATACAACTATAATGGCTATAATTCTTTAATGATACAACTACATATAATTCTTTAATGATGCTAATTACGAGATCATACTGCGATACAAGACTCTCTATAATAATGATATAAAAATTATGTATTTATACTTTGAATAGTTATTACTTTAATATCCTTAGAGGGATTATATTTATATTATTCTGAATTTAGTATAATAAAATTCTTGTAGCTATGAATAAGGTAGCAATATGTGCATTACCTGAGCAACTACGATTCTATCCACTAATACAAACATACATATGAAAGAATTTTATATGAAGCTTTGAAGTAATCGATTAAATTATATTATAACGAAAAATAAATTATTTAATTTAAGGTTCTTGCTGATAAACACATATATTTATATAAGTAATATATTATAAACATATTAAATGAAGGAACATATGATAAAAATATTTTTATGACCTTTTTTCCATTTGGGTTAATGTTATTGTTTAAAAAACAACGACTGTCACGGTAATATTAGCGGTTTACAGTCTATTACTACGACGACCTCCATAACGATGCGAAAGTATGTTCTTAAAAGTATTTTCAACTTAATCACCCATTTTTCTCATAACTTGGAGAGAATGGTTCATTTAATTTTTATAACGCTGTGTTGTGTGAAGCAAATTATACGTTACGGTTATTTAAACACCGGGGAATTGTGATAAAAGAATATAAGGTCCAAGGTTATAGGTCCAAAAGAATATAAGGTTTACTATAATAATGTTTTGATGATCTTCAAATAGATACTAAATATGCTTAGCAATTTTACTATTTTATCAGAGAACCAACAGCAATCGCAACTGAACTGCAACACGTGGTCTGTTATTGTCATGTACAAAGGTATTTACCTGTCTTTAAAGTGGCCTGCTGCTTTGTTTCACAACTTCTTATTTGTTGAATCTTCTTATTTCTTTACCTCAAGTACCTCGAACTACTATAAAGTGTAATTCGTTAAATCTTATCTGTCTGTTTTATAATAATCTGAAAAAACTTATATGATTAATTTTGGAAATAAAAGTTAATCATATCCATAAACTTTTATACCAAAAATTTGTCATCCTAAAAGAAGATAGTATTCTCGGATAATAATGTTATCTACAATGAATTCATGTTACGTTATGATAATATATGTAACTAGAATATTATCCTATTATAATAAAATTAAAACCATATTCATATTAGTAATACATATGCGTTCTGTTGCTTAATGATGATCCGAAATAATTTAAATAATGACCTCCACAACACATTTATAGGATATTTGTTTTATTTTACTGTTAATATTTAATGTGGTTTATGTTAACCGGTAATGAGCAATATTTAAATTAATTTTGAATGAACAAAAATATTAATAAAGGGATTGAACTAATTTGAACTTATTCAATTCAACCTTAACCTATAAAGGTCAAAGTCTTTATTGACAATTTGAGATTTTAGTTGGTAGGTTTATAAAGTCGCACTTAAAGGTTTCCCTTCATAGAAATTTACTAGAGTTAATCGAGTCATATGAAAAAATATAACTTATTATATTTTTAAAGTAAGAACTGTGTCATCACTTCAAAGTTCAAACAAATTTATTTTCTTCAAAATGCAAGTTTATGATATTGCAGAAACAAACTAATACCGTGCAAATTAATAAAATGATACGAAATGTTGTAAGTTTTGTTTTGTTTGTAAGAATAAGCATTTGATATTCACGAGGATTCTGGGATCCTTGGGATTAACAAGGAAAATGTATCCAATTTAACTTTACAAACTTTATATGACAACTATGTACTTGTTATTCTTTTGCAGTGACTTTGACTAAATTAAAAATTAAACTATTCTATCAAGAGACCTTAAAATAAAGAAAATTTAGTATAATATGTAGTAGTTTAATGAAAAATGAGGTAAAATATTATAAGATTCATGCTAGAAGATTTTTAATAACAAATGAAATCTATTGAGAGATTTCGGTAACAAATTTATTTATTTTAATAATATTAGAAAATATTATAATAGCCCTCTTCAATTTTCTTAACGAATAAGAATAAGGTATGACGAAGTAATAAAAATTTTCAATTAATCAATAATATTTCATTATGTTCTGTGAATTCTTGTACTTAAATTCAAATACCCAAATTCATATTAAATCCTAAATTAAACTAAAACATATTCGTTAGAATTTTAATGGGATAGGTCTCCTCATAAAATTTTGTGCAGATTCCACCATTATTTATAATTTCCTCAATTTGACTGCGAAGATTTTAAATTAAACGGGAATATTTAGTTGAGTTCGAAAATATAATCACATTAATTTTCAGCAATATTTATGGTAAAAAAGCAGAAAATGTGTCCTTTTTTGTTATTGTGAAATAATGTAACTAATATTAGTTTTGAATAAAAAAACATAGCTATGAAATAAAATTTGTCTCAGTCCCAGTTTTTTCTGTAAGCCAAGTATATAATACTTTGAATATTATAACTTTGTTTAGGTCTACTGTCTGGTTTCGACATTTCATTTCAATCATCTTCTATCAAATCGTAAATTGATGTCTTTCATGTTCTTTCATTTCTCAGTTAAATTCAATCTACGGGATAAAATTTCTTCTTATTTTATGGTGTTTATCAAAATTTATTTTGTCCTAAACCACTACCCATCCTTTCCACTGACCCTCTCATGATTAAATGACTCTTATTTATTTTTGCATTAGAAGATATTATTTTAAGACTTTTTAATTAGGATAACTATGTATAATAAGACTGCCCTTTTTAAATATATTACAAATAAAGGAACATAATATCACAATTTAACATATAATTAATATTCATTGCCATATTTATTTTCCGTGTATACTAGCCCTAATAAGTTAGAACTTATTATTAGAGAACTGGGTTACCATCTTACAAACATTTTTCCTTATAATTAGGATGTCGTATTGTTCAATGTTGGACGGTAAAACTTAGTAAGACCGTTTTCAGAAAAGGGGATAATGGGATAAGTTTTAAGGTCAATGAAATAAAAAACTGAAGCTTTTAACAGGTTCTGTATTTATAATGAATTTTTAGTATAGAGTGGAACAAATTATAATGTAAACAGGGTCATGAAGGATATTTTATATTATTATTATAAATAATAAATCAAATATTTCATTGATCTCATACATTTTGGATTGAGACTGTCGTTTTATAAATATAAATAGAATTATATGTAATACTTTGAATAAAAGATTATAAAATACCGTCGAACTTGGATCATATCAAGTTTGAATACAATTTATATTAAGCTGCAAAATTTTCATTATAAACCAATTCAGCTTTCAACTATATTTCTTACACTGCTAATATTGCTCCTTGTACTATGTAGTATTTTTTCTTTTAGACTTGCACTATGATAGTTTTAACCCATTTAGACCTACTGTCTCACATACGATACACCAAAAGTAATAAATTATTTTGAAGTTCCGTTGATAAGAATTTATTTTTATTTGGAACCCATGTGAAGTGCAATGCCTGTGCAACATTCCTAGAAGAGTGTATTTGTTATAGTCGAATACACGAGTTGACTGCATACATGGTTTGTTAGTGATTTGTGCATTGTGATCATATAATGGCATCAAAACGGTAAGAAATGCCATATTTTTTCAAATTATCTCATATTTTTAACAATTTATAATTAGTATACAAGTTAAAGCGTAAATTGAGTGATTTAGTTTTATTATTTCTTGGAAATTTTTGCATGATTTTTACTCGTAAACTATAGTGTATCGTATTTGATACAGTAGGCTAATACGCACAATATATTTCTAATTTCAGATTTACAATGAATGATATTGTCATTCTGTTAGAAGATGAAATCAAAAATAGTTACAGTTAAATTTATTTACTACCACCTGAAAATGCAAACAGGGTGTTGACTGGTGAAGATTTTGGAGACGAAGATAACGTCGAAATCAACAACCTACCACCGAGCTTGTTGAGAACGAATGCTGAGTTGCATGGATCAAATTCAGAAGATTTTAAAAGTCAACAATCAGGTCTTGGAGTTGAAGTAGATCAAGAGCCAGATTTCTGCGAACCACTACGCAAAACATTCAAAAAGTACAATTGGAGAAAAAAAATCTTTACCGAAGCAAAACCGACATGGAAACCTATGTTCCATGTTCCTAATCAAAGGTCGCCTATCGAAAGGTTCTCTTTATTTTTTCCAGAAGATCTTTATCTATTACTCACTACTGAAACTAATAAATACTTAGGAAGGAAAAATCTTCCCGTTGATATGAAAATGGAAGAAATGAAGTGTACTATAGGTATTCTGTTAGTAAGCGGCTACTGTCAAGTAAATAGAAGATGTATGAAGTAGGAAAAGACACCTGATGCAAAAAATGATCTGATTGTTGATGTGTTGACCTTTCAGACAAAACATATCATCTCTTCGGACAAGTATTCGCGGTAAGAAATGGTATATGCCACTCATTCTGCCTTGTATAGGCATGTCACTTCAGAACGCCTGTCTACTATACAAATATAATAGTGGTAATGTCGATATGCTGACTTTCAGGGGTCGCGTAGCTATCGCACTTATAGAATCAAATACCCTTGGAAGTAAACCAGGCCGTAGCAGATCATCCTCACTAACCATGGATACGAGGTTTGATGAAAAGGGTCATTACGTCATCAAACAACCACAGAATAAACGAACAAGATGTGGCTTGTGTCATCGATCATATCCTGCAAGATGTGTAAAGTGCAATATTGGACTTTATATTGATAGTTTTCTTACCTATCGTACCAAAAAATAATGGTGTATATTTTTTGTCAATAAATACTTTTTGCCTTAGATACTCGAATTTATGCTTTTATATAAGCCTACTGTATCACATAGGATACGGCCCATCTCAGACCCCCTATGGAATCGATTTTTTTTTTAAATATTTTTTTCATTAATAACAATGTTCAATGATACGATAAAAATAGAAAAAGTACATATTTTTCGAAAAAAATAGTTTCCGGTCTAAATGGGTTAATTAGTTAGCAGGTTGTGTACACACTAATAAGTTATTTTGTTTGCTTTGTTTGTTGTTTTCAAAATGATAATAGTAAGAATGTTTGAATCTCCACTGGATATTACTATTTAAATAACTTATAAAGTTGTGTTGAACGGATCGTAATCATTTTAAGATACTTTCGTGGTTCAGACGTAGGTGAGAGATTCATAAACTGTATAGATGTTCGTTCTGATCGGACCGCTGTAACATTATGCGTGAATATTATCACCACGAAAATTATCAGGTTTTCATTTTATATTCAGTACTTATAGCTTTTTATTCATGATTTCCTTATCAGCCTACTAGGTATCAGAATTGGACCAGTAACGTAAATAGAGCATATATTATAATCCCAGCTCTAATACAGTCCCGTACACAAGTAAGACTTTGAGTGGTTTCAGGGAATGCTTGTGGATCAATATATTAGGTACTTATTGGTTGAGTGAATCGCCAGTTAATATGTCTACGGCTTGCTTTCGAACAAGTGGTTTAGGGAGCTACTAGTAAACTTACATTAAGATTAAATAATATTATATTTGAGAGTACTTTAACGAAGGTTTCGGAAAAGGTTTAATACTTGATGTTATAAAATGTATTTCGTGTATAATATAATTAATTATTGAATGACCATTTCTTTAATACTCAATACATAATGTAAATATTCCAAAATAATTCATTAAAACCATATATCTGTTCCATTTACTTAGTTAACGTAAATTCAACATGTTACGACGGTGAAGTCCTCGACGTAAAATAATTATAGAGGTGTTCATAAACGTTGTAGCTACAACTCTGTTTAAAATACAATATAAATATAATTAAGAAAATTGTTTTCATTATAAATTAATAAATATTTATTTGAATATTTGTTGTCTGTTTATAATAGTTCTTTAATATCGTTAAAAACGAGATCTATAAAAAATTTATAGTAAAAGTTATTTTTAAGTAGTTAGTTAATTTATATATTTTTTTTATTTTTCATCATTTATGATTGGAACAAAATACACTTTTTTTATTTTCAGGTTTTTAAATATTAAATACAACATCTTTTATAACACTATTTCATTTTACAACTTTATAAATGAATAGTCTAATATAACCCAACGAATAACTTTTTATTTATAATAATTCACAAACGACTCTCATTTTATAGTTTCAGTAACTGAACAATATGAGATTTTGAGAAGAATTTCCTATTTTAATGTTTCGTCTTAAGACTTGTATTAAACTTACTGTTTACAGTCTTAAAAACCAATTAATATATTAAATAAAGATCAATCATAAGGTAAAACCATAACAACTTCAATTGTGAAAAGGGTCAGTGATGAAATAAATAAAAGTGCAACGAAATTTAACCCTTCATAAAAATACTGTTATGTTAATCGCTACGAAATAAATAAAACGTCAAGTTTTTGTATTTAATATCTTGCTTTGATTTAGTTCTGATATATTAGGGTTGACAAATATGAATATAATTATCTACCGTCAGTACTGAATTCCAAAACTCTTGTTTTTGTTTGTCTACTA
This sequence comes from Danaus chrysippus, assembly GCA_916720795.1. Taxonomy (NCBI): domain Eukaryota; kingdom Metazoa; phylum Arthropoda; class Insecta; order Lepidoptera; family Nymphalidae; genus Danaus; species Danaus chrysippus. Next base: position 1,763,171 of record CAKASE010000046.1, on the reverse strand, counting down.
ATACCTACATATTAAGTTATGTATGTACGAAAAAATATTAATGATTTCATGAGAAAATGTGATACTCATAGCATTGCTACAAGGAACAAATACAAACTTGTTACTCCTGTTACTCGACTACATAGAGTCAGTAACTCTTTGTGGGGCATTGTATACGGTTTTACAACAGGATCCCAGAAAGCGTTCAAAATGCCTTTGTTGCTAAATTTAAAAAAAAATATTAAGGAACGCTTGTGTGCAAAAAGTTACTACACAATTAATGAGTTTATGATCCATACCACACCTTGGGAATGAAACGATCGCCTCCTGGCTATTTCATCTCATATTAAATTGTTTGTATAATATATGAGACAAATATAAAAAAAAAAAAACCGCTGAGTATCTTTCGCCGGTTCTTCTCAGGTCAGGGTATTTTGTTTTCCGAATCGGTGGTAGTGTTTCAAGTGACCATCAATAAGAAAGTGTAATGCTTCTATATTGAATAAAGTTATTTGAGTTTGAGTTGTAGTAGTATCATAAATCAAATAAATATATGCATATTAAAGAGACATAGTCTTGTCTGAATCCGTTGCTATCATTATAGTCACATCAAAATAGACATTCCAGTTTACATTAATTCCCAAAAAGCTGGAATTTTGTCGTATTGAATACGTCATTACAAATGATACGTGAAGAGTCCCCATCGAACCTGCTTATGCCTTTATTTTTTGTTAATGCAAACTGGAATCATTATTTAGTTTATTTTGACTGGACTATTAGGGATAGCGTATTATAGAATGAAAAGTAATTTTCGACCTGTATTATATATGTAAATCGCTATTTTAATTTAACTTGTAAATTACTAAATTAATATATATATATTTATATATCTTTATTAGTGTCCGCAGGACTTTGTGATTAATAATATAAATGCTATCCTTTTAACCATAACTTAAATATCAACTATATGTAATTGCACAATCAGATAACATTATATACATATATAACAAATGACGTAGCTAGTGAGGCTATAAATAAAGACTAACGAACTGTATAGAGGAGTTCCCTTTGATATCACCATAGTGGCTTACATGAATTTGATTAGCTTGCGTATCAGAGCATTCATCAATTTACCAAACATCTATTCGGTCGATCAAACATAACGACACAATTATACATCGATTGTGCTACAAATATGTTTAGTCTGACAATTAAGGTGTGGTTTGACTGAGGTAATAAGGGATAATGGATCTTCGTAGGAGTAACGACATCTCAGATTTTCGCGAGTATAAATATAAAGTGAAATTATAATTATATAATAGCATATTCATTTCAATTCGTTAAATCACCAACCTTTTAATTGAAATTTATTTTTTATAATTATAACTATATTTACGTATATATTGGCTTAATAAATATTAATTTCATAAATGATATTACTAAACGTAACTATTGTTTATATGTAGCCCTGACAAACTGACAGGTGTCTGATTTGAAACGCAAACTCTAAGCGACCAGGTTGAAAGGAATACATAATAAATACAATCATCCCGATTAGAGACCCATGTTAAAATTGGGTATAATATGTTTTATTAAAGTCGCTAACCAATTTACCTTATTCCGTTAAATTAGTTGAAATGTTTTAGATGTTTGAATAATTAAATTGAGACTATGTACAATACACATTATAATGAAAAATTAAATTTCCTTTTACCCATCGAATGTCCGAAAATAGATTGGACGTATATAAATTTCTGACTGATTTCATACATAACTCACGTCTGTACTCACAGCGAGATAGGCGATATAGATTGCCGCACACTATTATGGTACAGAACGTTCCTATATTAGTAAACGTCATGGGTTAATTTGTCTTTCAGTTCACTTTAAGCTTCATATAAATAGTATCTGTATATATAAAAGTGAATTGCTGTTCGTTAGTCTCACTAAAACTCGAGAACAGCTGAACGGATTTATCTTATCTTAGTCTTGAAATGTTTGTGGAGGTTCAGGGAAGGTTTAAAAGCGGAAAAAAATTGAATAATTTCCGGAAAACCTTAAAAATAGCCCTTTTCTATTTCCGTTTATTTCCGTATATAACGTTTTTTTGACATTAAATTTGATAACTAACTAATATGTCAATCATTCTGTTGCACTTCAGAACATGAATATTTATAACTTATAGGTAAACTCCAAAAAAATATATATTTATCGATTGAGGCAGTACGAAGTCCGCCGGGTTAGCTAGTGAAATATAAAACCGTTGATAGCGGAATAAATCAATTCTGTAAAATTATTTTAATCGCAAAGACTACTCAATGAATAAATAAAAAACTAATATTTCGGATTAAAGCCTTATTTTAATATTTCAAAACTACGAGTACATACCGATGTTTCGGTTACTTTGCAGCAACTGTGATCACAGGCAGACGAGATGAGAATGTCTGATAATTTGATAAATGTTTCTGAATTTGTAAGAATTAAGTTTTAGTTAGTTTAATTGTCTTCCTAAATTGTAAAAATATTTACTTTATAAAAATGTTTTTTTTTTCTAATCCAATACTAATCTTAATCTGGCAAGGTATTATAATATGGTAACCAGAATGGTTTTAACAAGGTAACTAATGAGTTAATTTTATGTTTTTATATTCCACCTTATCAAATTTTTATAAAGGTAATGCGAAATAATAATTAAAGTATTTGAGAGTACGAATTACATCTTGTAAGTATGTCTTAAATTTACAACAAATATCACTATGACTTGAACAATCTATCTAATGAAAAGCACAATTATGACGTAAATGAGTTTTTCATATAATTATCTATTTTAACTCTAGTCTTATCAAATTTAAATAAAATTTCTTTGAGAATTCATTATATTTCTAACATCAGAAATGTAGAGATCTTAAAAATTCATTACGCCTTTATATAATGTTAATTATATTAGTTCCAAATCCTGTTAATGTTTAATAGACCACCCATTTACCCGGATCTGTTTTCCGGAGAGCAATCCCTAGTAGATTGTCTCCAAATAGAGTGAAGTAGTCATTCAAACCGAGGCCAATTACATTTTGTGAACATCTTACCAGGCAATATCATCAATATCGAATTATAGTTACTAAAAACTACTAATTCTAGAGTTAGATTATAACTCCTATAGTACCAATAAAAGAAAACTTTCACTGTATGTTTATTTATCTTTATAAAAAGGTGCCATGGTCACAATTCTACGTAATAAGCTTTATCGTAGGAGTAAGCTTTAATTATTTATGGTATGCATGTGAAGGGAAACATTTGAATATACAACTGTAAATTTCTCACGACCTTTCTTTCCACTCACAAGTAAGTGGTGTGATCTTCTGAGTTTAACACTAGATTTACAAATAGGAATGGAATCCTCTTTTAAATAATTTTACTATGCACAATGATGTTATATTTTTGCAAAGATCTCGTGCTTTTTCGGAGGATTGAGATGCTTTACATAAATGGTAACAAATAGTACGTAAGTTAATATCTCTCTATTCTACTATGGCCACCATAAAATAAGGTAAATCAACTTAAAATATAGTGAGTTTAAAAGAGCTTCGTAAGACATCTGACATATTCACATGATGGTAAAAAACAAAATTACAACTTCAAAGATTACTCAGATATAATACAGAGGTGGCATAATATGCTAACAATTTCGAAAAGAAGCATTCTACTTGTATGACTTTACAAAGTTTTATTTTATTTATATAGGATTAATATTAATAATATAAGTTGTTACATGTATAAATTTCATATCCCACCTATAGGTTAACTCAACATTCATAGATACATAACATGTAAAAAAATTGCATTCGTTGTATCTTCAATATCAATATTAAAAATAGTAAAATGTGGTATATAAACAAACAATAGTAACAAATAATTTAAGTAAAGCAATTATTAGAAATAACATCGATTGCCCTCAAATTCTTTGAGACATAAATTTCAATGTACCTAAAAAGTATTTTCACACCATCCAATAACTCGATTTGATATTGACAATGTAAAACAAAATTTGGACGAATATCATCTGTTGTAGGAATATGTAAAATTTATAACGCATACGATTTTCGTGAATTTTGTTTATATTTACGAAAAGAAAACTTGGAAATTTTTAATGATTAACAATATATGATATATTTTTAGGGTATTTTTTAGATTTGTATGTCATGTATTTTTATGTGCTCTTTAAGTTATAGAACGAAATTGTACTACATATATTTTGGATCAAAAAACGATTGCACAAGAATTATTATAACTTATATTATTTGGAACATTCGTTATTGACTCGTATTTTGATATACACACGGTTTTTATTTTAAAATTTACTGCTTTATATGAGAAACCATTAAAAAAGTGTAATTAGCAGCTTATAAAGCTAATGTGAGTTTTCATATAACTCGGTAGCAAATTGTGTTGCAAGAAGGTATTTTTATCTTAACAAGAATCGAATCGAATCGAATGTTTGTGAAGAAAATGTGTAAAGGTATAAATGTGGAAATGTATAAGTCTATAAATGTATACATGTATGTATGTATATAAATCTTATATCCCAACTCTTAGATATCTCAAACTAATTGTTCTGATATTGTTTATAAATATTCAGTTTAGATAACGATGCCAGTTGAATTTCTAAGGTTATTCGGCGTGGCGGACTATCTAAAATGGCGGACTTCTAATTTTAAATGCTCTTCTGTAAAATTTGCATTAATTAAAAGGGCCTGATTAAAAATAAATATGTTTATTACATATTTATTTTATTCATTTATAACTTCTTTACATAGTAAATAAAATTTTGGAAATCAACTGCTCGTTTTTAGTTTGTTTCATAATCACTGTATTTAAAATCAATCACATATATTAATTTAATTCCCTTGTGTTATCCACAAGTTAATGTTGGATATTTCCTAAATCTTTGTTAGCCTCTATTTAATTTTCAGTAATGTGTTTCATTCATACAGATGTTATACTTAATATGGGTCATGTGAGATCAGATAGAAGGCAGGACATTGTCCCTCTGACGTTGTAAATAATGACATTACAAAGGAAGGCGGTATGAAATCATTGTCTACGTTGTATAATGTTACCTATTCTGTGTTACGAGTATATACAATCTCTGTTCCTGAGGTAATATTTTTCTTTATATTGATTTACAATTGAACAATTGTTTGTAACTGTATAATATTTTAGCTTATTAGTATGATATAATATTTGAACAAATTTTGTATCTTACATAAGCAAAGTTATGTTAACTTAGCCAGATGTCATAAAAAATGCCAAATAAATTATTATTAGTGCTATTAATAAGATAAAAAGTTCTGTAAAATAAATTTGTAAGACCATTAAATCATTCTCAAAAACTGTTATCACAAATTAATCAGACATATGTAACACAAAATGTCATCAATACGTACAAGTAAATACTTAAAAAAATATACATATATATGAAATTGGTTGTTTGTAAAGTAGGTTTACGATCGAGATGTTTACGTGATAACGTCTTATTGGTGATATAAGTTTTTGGGAAGTAAAACATTCAACGAAAACTTAACCGCACGAGAAAATCTCCATTCGTTTGTATGCCGCTAGAGTGAGAGAGACGGAAGATCGGTCCACTCACTCGAACGCTATGCCTGCCTCTGCTCGTGAGGATTCCGCGTGACAAGTTTCACGGAATGACTGGCAGCGCTCGAGATGAGACGGGAGATCGGTCCGTCTCTCTCTCGTTATACGTGCGATCGCGCTCGTGAGGTTTTGGTGTGACACAAGTTTCTGAACATGTCATCCGACTAAAACGATTTTAAAGACGTTATCACGTCACGTCCTTTACACGCAGAATGAGTAAACTTAATTTCATCAGCAACATTGTAAGCTGTTCAATATGTATAGAGTTTTAAAAATAAACATATTGTAATAATCAAACTAGTTCTATCAGTAACGCAATGGACGAGATTAAAATAGTATTAAAGTTGACCTTTAAAAAGATTTTATGTCTTTACATCAATGTATATACTTATTAACCTTTTTGCAGAGATTTTAAATTTTAAAATTTTGAAAAGGGATTTCCTGATTCTACGAGTTTTAAAATATCCAATCTGAACGAATTGATTGTTTCGCAATAATATGTACTTAACTGATTATTTTATTATATACATTTTATATCTGTTATTTTTATTATTTATTTATGCATATATGTACAACGATAAATAATAATGATATTTTTTTCTACATGTAGTAATTTCCGTCTTTTAACGTATGCTTGGACCACGTGAATTGAAATTGTTTTCAACGTTTAATATGACAAATAACTTTGCATTGGAAAAGGTCGAGAGATTCTACAAACATAGTGCTGTAAATCCAAATATTATTTATTCAGATTCAACAACAATCATAATTCAATTGATCTATCATCTGTAAATGTCAGTCCATTGACCTTTCCTCATTTATTTTCGGTTTCAGTTAAGTACATTCATACATGTAAATGCCATTTCTCTCTATCAAATGTCATATTTGAACACATTCCTTGTTGTTGAGGTTAAATTAATTCAGGTCGTATGAGCTGGCTGTTTTCGTAATGAATATTTTACCGCCAACTATTAGGAAGGAGATATAAAAAATTATATATATTTTCTTTAGATAATGTTTTTCATATAAAATACTGATCATTATTTATAATGAGGATGTTATGTTTTAACTTGTTACAATAACAAACTCTCTCCGAATGTCTATTAAGGTCATTGTCCCTATTTTGTTAAGTTTAAGATTTTTTTATTTATATTAACCATCAAGGAATAATGATAAATAATCTTATGAGAATTTTTTGTTATCGCTTCAATATACCTTTATGACGATAATGACTTATAATATAATTGTATTTTAATGTTAGTAACATTTTTTTAATTCAATAAATTCAATAAACGAAGATATATGATATATTTCATATATATGATAGTTTTAATAGTTTGTGCCAGTGTTTTGTATTCATTTTATTTATTTATATTAATATATACTAGATAGTCCTTGACTCATTATTTTGATCATAAAAAGGTGGAAATGAATTAGAAGGCAGTCAAAGCACTATCTCAGTAACAGCCTTTTCAAACTTTTCTTGAAGACGCCCATATATTATAATTTGAAGCGAAAACACAGAACCATTCAAACTATTCCAATCCTTTGCTATGTGCACGAGGAAGAAGTTTATCATTAACTTCATTTCATTCGGGTTATTAATAATTTGTGAAATTAAACAGTCCTTTGAGTTGTAAAGAAACTAACAAGCTTTATATGATATGCTATTCTGAATTACAAAATTGGACCTCTTCCATTTATTTTTTAATCTGACTGCTTGATAGTTCTTAAAAAAGTGAAAAGTTATGTCCTAAGAGCAGACATAATGTAAGAGTATACAGGGTGACTGGTGAATTACTATCAATATTTACAGAGAATACTCGGTACATGATTTTCATTCGAATTATATAAAAAAATAGGTACTTAATTTTTGACCAAATTTCCGTATAAATAAATAAAGTGTACGTTCCAAGTGTTCCAAGTGTGGACGCGTGCGGCGGCGTGGTGTTGTATCAGCACACATTGTTGTGTGTGTGTGTGTGTGTATACCTAATCTGTAGGGTGTTCACACGATGCGTAATTAATTACATAACTTTTGGTTAACTTTACTTAGAAGTTTATTAATATTTATGTTATATTAATTTTTATTTTGTCATATATGATCGTCAAATATCACGTCCTCAAGTATCGATAGTAATTCACCAGTCACCCTGTATAATAATCTTAATAATCATCAAGCTGCTTTTAAGTGTAACAATAAAAAGTTAAAGAAAATGTGAAAATCTAAATATGATTCATATAAAATACGTAATGAAATCTAGCAGATTTTTAGGTAAACCTGTATAAGCTATTACATTGTTAAATTGAAGATGAATTGGGACTAATGATACAACCATAACGGTCAATCTGATTCTTTAATGATGCAAATTACGAGATCATACTGCTATACATAACTCTTAATGATAATAATAAAAACTATTTATACTTTGAATAGTTATTACTTTAACGTCCTTAAAGGGTTTATGTTTATATAATTTTGCATTTAGTATATTAAAACTTTTGTAGCTATGAATAAGGCAGCAATATGTGCATTACCTTAACAACTGCGATTCTATCCACTAATACAAACATACATATAAAAGAATTTATCTGAAGCATTGAAGTAATTGATTAAATTATATTATTACGAAAAATAAATTAGTTATTTTAATGTTCTTGCTGATAAATACATACATTTATATAAGGAATTTATTATAAATATATTGAATGATAAATAATATGATTAAATTTTCTTTTTTGTGAGTCGTTTTCATTTGGATTAATGTTATTGTTTAAAAAATAACGACTGTCACGGTAATATTAGCGGTTTACAGTCTATTACTACGACGACCTCCATAACGAGGCGAAAGTATGTTCTTAAAAGTATTTTCAACTTAATCACCCATTTTTCTCATAACTTGGAGAGAATGGTTCATTTAATTTTTATAACGCTGTGTCGTGTGAAGCAAATTATACGTTACGGCCATTTAAACTCCAGGGAACTGTGATAAAAGAATATAAGGTCCAAGGAGATCACAACGCTTCTAAGGTTTACTAGAGTAAAGTTCTGATGATCTTTTAATATATAATAAAAAATAGTTAGCAATTTAACTACTTTATCAGAGAACCAACAGCAATCACAATATGTCGATGAATATTCACAATGAGAAATAAATGTTTCATCTTAAATTTTTCTGAGAGCTGCAACATGTGGTCTGTTATAGTCTTGTACAAAGGTATTTTCCTGTCTTTAAAGTGGGAGCCTGCATTGTTTCACAACTTATTATTTGTTGAATCATCTTATTTTTCTTGCCTTAAGTAGCTTGAACTAGTATAGAGTGTAATTCGTTGAAACTTATATGTCTGATTTATAGGATCGAAAAAAACAAATATATGATTAATTTGAAAATAAAATTTAATCGTGTCCAAAAAATTTTATAGCAAAAATTTGTCATCCTAAAAGAAGATAGTATTCTCGAATAATTTTACTCTCTGCAATGAATTCATGTTAAATTAATAAAAATATGTAACTAGAACATTGCCCTATTATAATAAAATTAAAACCATATTCATATTAGTAATATACGTTCTGATGCTTAGTGATGATCCCAAATAATTTAAATTATTACCTCCATAATACATTTATAGGATATTTCATATATTTATATTAACATTAAAACTAGTACATATTTAACTCACTATTTTATTTAAGGGCCTATTATACAGACTTTATTTACAGACTATACAAGACACATAAAGTATAATTTAACTCAAACATATTATATTTTAAGGAGAGAATTATCTTAACTATACAATAACTTAATAAATATATGTGAATTATTTAAAATACTAGGTACGTGTGTTAATTTACTATCATTCTCAATATTCTTTATATAACAACAAATATATAAATACACAAAAATACATATTATATTAACATTTAAGTCCTACAAATGCTTGTAAATATCAAGTAAAAGGAATTCGTTTAAATTGATTATAAAACGGAATTAAATCTCGCGGAGCAATTGTCATTGACAAATAGCCTGCCACTTGGAGAAAGTGTTCCGACATTTTTAAAAGGAATTTCAAGATCTCGGATCATTCCGTCCAATTTACGATCGCTTACCGGAAAATGAACCTCAAAGAGGTGTCTTTATCAGGTGTTCTGTATGCGATATATATATATATATATATATATATATATATATATATATATATATATATATATATATATATATATATATATATATTGTCTTACTAAACAAAAATTAATCTAGAGTATGTATTTGTATGTTTATTTTATTTATTTTTGTTTATAGCTTCAAGTAACAGAAGTATTCAAAGATCTAAAATTAATTAAAACTATTAAAAAAATGCCCCACCAAGTCTTTAGCGAAACAAAAAATTAATTTAAGTATGTAATCAGCTTGTAAAAATAATAAGAATATGTTTATTTTTATTATCTGAATTCCGAAAAAAAAAATATTAAAATATTCCATATATTATATTACATAAAATGGGTTCACGCTTTTTATTTCCACAAGGGCTTGTGATTCTAACTCTACTTAAGCAAAGTTCGTGTAACACAGATCATCGATAATGCTGTTAATACAATACATATTATAAATTATGGACGTGTTAAAATGTTAATATAAAAAAAACATCTAACTGTAGTATGTGCATTAATAAAATGTCTCTACGTTTAAAAGCTAGAAATTCATTTCAAACCTTTTCATTTGAAATGCTCTTTAATTCAATGTTATCAATTATAGGTATATATATTTTAGAAAATATCTAAATCAATCACTATTTCTCTCACAGGTCGTTTCACTGAATTATATCAAAAATATTTTTTGTATCATTTAAACGAGTTTAATTAAAACAAATTCGAATGGCCGACGGCCTGTTTCCAATTTATGTAATTTAGGGATTGCGTGGTGAAAAATAGATTTTGTCAATTATAAAGATAGATTTAGGCTAAACATATATATAGTTATAACATACTTTTAATACTAGTTATTAGTTTAACGATAAAAACATTCTTCGGCCTCTTTTACTTGATGATACTTCACTTCGCTGTTACTTCGTTCCTTCTTCCCAACTTGTTCCTCTAAGGGACCAAACTTGTAGCCACTTGACATAACGTGGAATATGAGTATCGATATACACATTAAACCGGTGTATATAAAAGATTGAGTTTCCTGAAACGTATAAGAATCTATTAAAAACGAAACTACATATATTATAATTTGTCTGTCTTTAATATCTGCACTTTCTATTATTCTTCGAATTACAAATTCGTTTTCTATCTATTACTAGTCACAAAAGCTAAACGTAATGTTATAGGATTATTCATCTATTTACTTTTGTAAGCGTATACAGTACATATTTGACGTTATTTATGAGGTTACCAATTAACAATAAGTAAACCGTGTGATCGTTGGCTAACTCATTAAACTTTACCTGTTTATAATTAGCAAAAACCCTTGTAACAACAATGATAATAACGTTCCCCGCAGCCTCTGTCAACAGCCAAGCCGCCGACATCACTGCTTTCATGCTCTCAGGAGACTCTTTGAAGGCGAACTCATTACCAGTCACCGCAAACAAAACCTATGGAATTTCATGTATCCCTACTAATATTATAAATGCGAAAGTAACTCTGTCTGTCTGTCTATCTGTTACGCTTTCACGCCTAAACCACTGAACTGATTTTAATGAAATTTGGTACAGAGATAGAGTTGACCTTGAGAAAGACCGTAGGATTGTTTTTATCCCAGATTTTTGAAAGGTTCTCTTGGAAACGCGATATAACCGAACTCCACGCGGGCGAAGCTGCGGGTGGAAAGCTAGTATAACATAAAAAATCAATTTTTTGTTCTTGTTCCATTTCCATTTTCTCAATTTTACCGAACTAAAAGGACTTATGAGATCTAAGACGTTCGCGAGTATTCATTAGAATGAAACGTTTATTTTTCGGATTACTACTACCGTGATCATATTTGCTGCAAAGTAACTGAAACGTCGGGAGTACCTATTTAGTTTTTAAGACTAGAAAATACGAGTAGTATTCCGAACATATACAAAACAACTGCTGCCACATTGTCCATTACATAATTTTTTATGTTAATAACTTTTTTAAGTGTGTAAAATATCTAACAGATGGCTAAATATAAGACAGCAATTACAAAGTTCACACTAACCTCGGCTATAGAAATTATTAGAAACTGCGGTAATAACCACGCCATTGTTATAGAGTTGGGTTGCGTTATTGTTATCACATTTGTTTCCTGAAATAAAACCCATTATTATTTAGACATCAATTAAAGAATATATATAAATAAAAAAAATCTCCTATAAAGTCATAAGCGTACATTTTCAGGAAATTTTACTTATTAAAACTTACATATTTATCACCAACTTTGTCTATAATCAAATTGTAAACTCCGCCATTGTTCAGTTCGATGCCACTTGAAACTATAGTATTACCATCTCGTATAGAATATTCAGCATTGAACACTTCCGTCTGTGAGCTCACGCCAGGCCCCAAAAAGACCTCAACTTCATTTCGCTTCTCATTAAAAAGCGTGATGTTTTTTGGTTGGACATTATCCGTCAATAAGAATCTAGAAATTACATAATATTTTTACCGCATTTTTATACATTGCCATAATATTAAATATAATATGAAAAATTTATTAAAACAGTTTATAAACAGACACAGATAAATATTCAAAACTTTTTTCAATGACTTTCCTCATAGAAACGTTTCAGTTTAATATATCTGTATTTGTCACTAAAAAACTAAAAATGTTACAAGCATTTTATTGCTCGCCCTCGGGACTTTTAGAGTTTATTTCAAAAACAGTTTGACCGGGCGGGTGGGATTTCGTTATATTTTAACACTGGATGAGGTCCCTAAATAAGTTTGAAGCAAAGTTAAAAAATAATTAAAGTATCTATGGCTGGATTACTAATGGAAAATTTGGCCTAAGTAGAGTTTAATTCACGTAACTTTATATTCGAATTTGTGCAGATATTAAAAACTTCTTAGGACCACAGTTTACAAATATTTTATTTTATATTCATTCATATATAAAATCATAACGTCACGATTTTTCATATTTAATTTTATATTTAAGCATTATAGCTATAAAATTAATATAACACTTGTGAAACTAAGAATGTATGTATAAAACGATCGGTACTGTCTAAATTGTAAATCAATTCAGAGTCTACAATATATCACAGGCCTACGCTGAGAGCTTGTCAAGCATCGCTTCACGTCATTTTGTTACCGACCAATCTATAACAAAATTGAAATAATTTATCAAACATCCTTCTATACATGGAGATGACTTGACCAGAACACATCATTCACTCAAATTCAAAGATCCTTCAGAACTACCCACTCTTAAGCTTAGAACTTGTGGTTATAGTTACATGGTTATTTTATAAGAAAATAATTTAATCAACTTCCAGTTTAATAGATAAATATTGTTTATGATTTGTTGAAAGATAATTTCGAAAAATTACACATGACAGCTCTTGGTTAACGGATAGTTGAAAATCTTGGCATTATAAAGGTTTTTGTACGGTTACATTTTTATGTAAATTTTCAAAAAATAATACGGAGAATATTCACGATGCTAACGTTCATCTACGATAAATAGACGTCAAACCTTATCTTTATCTTAACTAGTAGTAACTTGTAGTGAGTACTATGTTTTATCTAAGATAAAGCATAAATTAAAAAGTATAATAAATAATAATAAAAATAATAATAATAAACTAAAACATTATCATACAAAAATACTAAAGCGCAATTTTAGTATGAAGTTCTACTTACCTTATAATTGGCAAACCAGATTTACTTTTATCCACATTCTCTTTAAACCTTTCAATATTATTGCCAGATACAATAAAGAACGATATAGCCATATTGTCTTCCAAAGAAAATATTTCATCTTTGGCTTCGATGCAGCTCCCATCAAATCTTAATCGAACCTCCGTCGTATTTTTCACATTCATTCGTTTGTTAGTGAAATGTGACAGAGATGGAATAGTATACATTATATTTTGCTGATCATTTTGAATTGATATTGAACAAGGGTTGCCGTTATATATACGTAGTTGTGAAAATCCGGGTTCAGGCAGTACGGGGTAAGTTGTCTGAATAAATAATAACATATTGTAGAATAATTTACGTTAACTTGAAAAGGTATTACTCCTTCATCGTAAAATATAGCCTAGATTACCTTTATATAAATTTCTACTAGTCCGGATGCAACAAAAGCGAGTGCTGCCAAGACTCCGCCTAACGTCAGCTTATGAAGTGGATTTGTGAGCATTGATCGGGAAGTCAAAAACGGATATATGTACTGCGAACATAATATATTTACTGTCATTTCTATAACCCATTATTCTATTTAAAAAAAAATATTCCTAATAATTACCTTCTGCGATAATGGTATAAGAATAAGAATGCAAATCGGAGCGAAAACTTGCAATTGGTCCGGCTTAATTGTAATGAATCCAAGGCGACCATCCATTTTAGTCGCCTGTAATGTCCATCTCGAACCCTGAATATTCCAGAAAACAGACAAATATTACATATACATATATAAATATTGTCTATAAACGTTCGAACGGTTTAAACTGTTTTTGTTATTACTTACCATTTGATCTAACAAAGCCCAAAACATGGGTAATGCCATAAAGAGCATGAGAATCGAAAGAGTTTTTTTTACTTCTCGTATAAACCTCTTGTCATATTTCGTTTCCGTTGTATCCAACCAATGTGTATAATCACGTTTCCCACCAAATATTTTATTCTTAATCCCCAACTAAAACAAAATATACCTATTGATTTTTCATCAACTAATAAGAATATTTGTAAGTTAATAAATGTGGTAAAAAGTTGATGTGGAAATCGTGTTAAAAAAAGCACAGCAACAGAATAATAGAAAAAACACAGAGAGTAATTATTTATGTGTTCAATTTATTACTCATAGTGAAAAAGTGACCTTAAAAGTTATTAATTTTAAAAATTAATAAGTTTTAAACTAGCTCTGTCAATATGATGCTAATGAAGACATGCTTAATTTTCCAACGCTACTTACGCAGATTTGCACTATCACCGACTGAATATTCATTAAGATTATCATTACGATATATATAAAACTTTGTTACTCACTGCAATACACTTCAAGAAACGGATGACCATGTCACCCTCCGGTTTCTTCATAACATAACGTTTCCTAGCACTGACGAATATAACTGAAAATTAAATTTAAATAATAACAGAATTAATACTAAAGTTATCCAAAAGTTGCCTTATGGTATATACAAAATATATGAAACGCTATCATATAAATAGCAAGTTATTCAACATTTGTTTAATAAACTCGTGTAAGGAAATGTGTGGTTTTGTTGGTAATTTCATCACCCCTTAACATCTGAACTCAAGAGTTCAAACGAATTCTTTCCCAGCCCGGGACCGCGATAACGTTGTGGACCACAAATTTCCTTTAAATTCTTTTTTCCTTTAGAATTTTTTATTTACTCAATAAAAAATTTTGCTTGTTTTTTTGAAAATTCTATGGATCACAAATCGACCGTAAAACATTTTTTTTGTATAGAAATAATATAGAGAGAAAACGAATTCGACATGAAATACTACAAGATTGTTCGAGTCTTATAACAATAGTAAGTTAATTATCATCCTAATTATACAACTTCTGACAAAAAACCCGAAGAGTTGTGCTTATATCAACATTATTCCCAAAATAGATGTCCTTTCAAGATAAAAATAGATGTTGCATATAAATACGCTTCCAACAATAATTTCTTTGATAAGATAACAGATGTGTGTTTCTTTGACACTTCCCCTTGGACGTCCCTTAACTAACTGCATTACAAATACAGTTAAGTAACACGGACTTTGCGTATTTAGAAAGACTAAAGTATCAGATAGTGAAATAATTTGAGAAGAAATAGTCGTGAAAGTTATGACGAAATAAGAAAATGATTCGATAAGATCTCTAAAGTAAACACATACAGTAGTATCAACACAAATAATGATATTATGTATCACATTGCGTATGACACGATTGTATTTGGCAAATTCAAACAAGTTTACAAATAGATATACGCTTTAATTTTACATCAATAGTTAAACTACGTTTAAAGTCTGATCGTAACAAAGAAAACAAGAAAAAAGTACAATACTTTTCCTATTAATTATTATTAATGAAAAAATAATTATTATAAAATATATGGTTGTATTTTCTCTTCTTCTTCTTCCTGGTTATTTCCCAGGTTTAGCCAGGGTCTGCCTTACATGTTGTGAATAA
Organism: Danaus chrysippus; assembly: GCA_916720795.1. Lineage (NCBI taxonomy): Eukaryota > Metazoa > Arthropoda > Insecta > Lepidoptera > Nymphalidae > Danaus > Danaus chrysippus. Next base: position 1,747,200 of record CAKASE010000046.1, on the reverse strand, counting down.
TTTTGGCTAATCGTTTTTACGACCGGCCGCCTGCCTGACATCAACCCTCTCTGGGAAAATATGACTGTATTTTCTGTACGGAGAAAATACTCGAACATGTTTGACTCGTGGAAACAATTAAAGTTATGAGCGATCTGTTACTTTTAGAGAAATTCAAAAATAAAAAATGATAATGCTCTAAAAGAAAATCTCAAATAATAGAGAACTGAAACCGGATTATGGATAAAGATCAAAGCAACCAACTTTCCTCTTCTCTCAAGGTTAACTCAAAGAAAATTTACTAAAGTCCGGGTATTTGAAGTCGTTCGTTTACAGATTTTAAAATTGCTTAGTACGACATTTATAAATTACTTTGTCCTTTTTGCGGTAACAATTTTGTAATTTAAAGAAAAACTTTTTTAATTACGCACTTTATTTGATTTTTAGAATGTTAAATTTATTATTATCAATATATCTACGTATATTAAATATAAAACGGAGTGAAATTTTTTATATTATTTACTTTTATCGCTTGCTGAAGATGATGTTAAGCTTTTAAAATAGTATGTATATATATATTTTTTAAAAAGATACTTGAATGCAGAGGTTTTAGGCATTTTGGGCCTTTATATTTTGAACATTTTACCGAAAACGTCAATTTTCAACGAGATTTTAACACTACACCGACCGAACCACATCTATACTAATATTATAAAGCTGAAGAGTTTGTTTGTTTGTTTGTTTGTTTGTTTGTTTGAAAGCGCTAATCTCCGAAACTACTGGTTTGAATTGAATAATTCTTTTTGTGTTGGATAGTCCAGTTATCGAGGAAGGCTTTAGGCTATATAACACCACGCTACGACCAATAGGAGCAAAGATATAGTGGTAAATGTGTAAAAAACGGGAGAAATTATTTCATCTTTGAAGCCTTCCGTTGTGTGAGCCGTGGAAACGGTTCAAGATACACAAAAAATATGTATTAAAGAATAATAGCTCTTTTAATGATCTAAAAAACAGTCCACGACAGTATATGTCTATCTTTTAAGATTAACTCACAAAAACCGTTTTTATGGTACCTAATTTGGTCGAAATAATTTGTGTTGGATCAACATAATAATATTAATCTTTATTCAAATAAACAAATAAATATGTTGATGGTTAAGAGTACTTCATTGTGAAAAAAAAAAAAAAACATAGGTTTTATCCTGAAAATTCTACGGGAACTCGACCATTCCGAAAACCCCACAAGAACGGGAACTATGTGGGAAGAACCAAAAATCTGCCGTAAGTCACTATTCCACGCGGACGGAGTCGCGGCAAAAGCTAGTCGTATATATATTTCTATCAATCGCGTTACCAAGCCTCTAATATTTTTATTTTTGTGTACCTGATATTTACTCCAAATATTTGTTTCTATATTCCCATGGGATCATATTCGGATAGACACTGGATTTTTATGATATTATCAATCAATATTTAAACCTTCACTAACCTACTGACCTACCTACCTAAAAAGAGACCTATAGAATAATAAGTTTAATGTATGTACTGAAAACGACTTAAAACCTCGCAATTTCTTACCGTAATTTTGGGAAAATATACTATACACGTTTTATTTAAATCAATCCAACATCAATGTACTCACCAATCGAAATAAATACCACTAATCCCGGAGCTCCGAAGGCTAACGAATAACAATCTTTATCGCCGAAGCAATGTACTTCAGATCTTAATATAGGTGACACAGTCTTGGCGATTAAACTTCCAGTGCATAGATTGAAATATAAAATACTGAAGTACAGGGCCAGCTGTTTCTCCTGCTGCGGTAGGACGAATTGGTCACCTCCAAAGGCTGTGACGCAGGGCTTAATACCACCTGTGCCCAAAGTAATGAGAAAAAGCCCAATAACAGTGTAGAGCCTGAAATAAATTAATCACATTAAATTAAAATTCTGATAAAAATAAACGAATATTATTAATTTTGTTGCGGTCTCCATTGTAAATATTTGAATTTGGGGAAGTAATTAAACGCTTCCGTTTACCTTTTCGCTTCGACATAATTGGGTCAACTTTCCTCATTTTCGAGCTAATTACTGGATGATTAATAATTAATTTAAACATGAAAAGGGATTAATACTAGATGAATTGAAATTGCAATTAAAGTATTTTTTTGTACAATTCGTATCTACTTTTCATCCTAAAATTTGCTATTTCCGAGTAATTCGTTAACATTAATGAAGAGGATTAATTTGTTACATACTTTTAATTTAAAAATATTAACCTTTTCGGTATCTCCAAAAAAGGAATCGCGGTCACAGCTACCAATAAATTTCCCGCAGCATATATAAACATCATGTATAAAATGGTCCTGTAATTAGAGAAAATATACTTGTAATATATTTAAAAAAATTTGTATAAATCTTTAAACAAATGCATACTTAAATTTGCCGAGGTAGTTGTCAGCCAGAATGCCACCAAGAATTGGAAACAAATAAACAAATGTGCTGAATACATGATAGATTTCTGTGGCTTTTTCGTCTGAATAGTCCAACTTACTTCTTAAATATAGTGTAAGGAACGCTAAAAGGGAATAAAGGAAATAAAATTTCTGAACAAATGTTAAACAGTAAGTAAAACCTTAATTAAATAACTATAAAAATATTGAATTTAGAACAAAAATTTACAACTTCAATCAGGCAAGATGTAGCTGACTTTGTTAAACTGAATCAGTCTTCAAAAAAAATATTGCAATAAATAAATAAAAAAACATCTAAGTCTTAAACAGTTATAAAAAAATGTAACCGTAGTTAAAATGATACTACTCCAAATTGTTTCTACAAAAAATAAATTTTTCAATGACAATATGATATCAAGATTGAGACAGTCACCTTTCATTCCTGAATATGAGAACCGTTCGCAGAATTCAGCGAGTATTATGATAATAACGATTCTCGGAAATCCATCTTTAACCTACAATTAAAATAGATGTTTGGAAGGAAAGCTTTAAAGTCATTATTTTTTTATACTATGGCGATTACAAACAGGCGTACGGTCAATCTGAGGTTAAGAGGTCATAATCCATGGATGGTAACATTACAAGGCGATGAAATTGATCATTGTTGACCAAAAAAAAACCTTGATTCTACAACACAGGAATATCAAGACTGCAGTTACCATACATACCATTACGCTGTTTCTTTATGTTATTGTTATGTTTAGTACTAGTAAACTAGTAGTAATTTGAAAAATTAAATAACGACTTTCAGCTTTCCAATTATGTTTTAGAGTAAAGTGAGTGATTGTTCATTGTTCTAGAAATATTTAGTGTGTATTAAAATCTCTCGACCCCTTTTATTTCAAATGACCCTCGCGGTTTGAAAAGCAATTAGGAACAGTGTAAAATTGCTAACAATTTCGGTTGAAACAGTGATAAGTTATAATTAACTTTCCAAAGCAAATAATTAACATTGGAAGGAACTCATTTAAATTTTAACTCATTATAATCACTATCACCAAAACACAAACAGTAAAAATATTAAAAAAAACACTTCCACCAACCGTCTTTTCTCCCACGCGGGCAACATTATCTTTAGACACTGTCATAATAGTTGTAAGAACAATAACAAACAGTAAATAGACGCGCCAATTTATATCATTTACAAAACAAACATGTGTATTTATTACTTACCTTTATATATACAGTTCACGCGATATTGAAAAGGAGTCTTTATCACAATCATAATTATCTCACGACAAATAAATAGAGGACACTACTATGCATTTGATAATTTGATGTCATATCTTCCTATTATTTGCAATGTCATAGCGAGGTGAATTAACACTGTAGTTTTAACTTTTGCTTTTCACTCATTTTATAATTTTCAACTTGTTTAAAGTTGATATATATCCCAATTCTAATTTAAAATAGTTTAATGTCCGTAGAATATATTTTATGCATTTGAATTTCAAATATTTTAAAAAACATAATCTTATTTGTTTATATATTAAAAACGCCCATTATTAATTGATTATTTCAAGTTCACTAATAGACTATAAAATATATTCTTACAGTATTTAGTGACGACACGCACATTAATCTTCTCGGATTGATGTATTTTATATGTCAAAGTCATGGCAGTAAGTATGTGTACGTAATAGTTATTTTTGAAGCGAAAATTCTAATACGATTTCGAACAAAGTTGCGTTAAACGTTTAACGCTCCTGGGGAGGGGAATAGAGGGAGAGGAAGTGAGAGTAAATGGGTGGGTCAACTGTGAATTGTAAGCAATGTTTATAAAGTTTGTCTTAAAGGAACGTTATGACTTCATTAAAAAATTATTTCTCCCTCTTCCCCCCATTTTTATTTACACATTACGAAATTTCACTTCGTCCGAGCAGAAGAAATACACGCACATTTTTTTTTAAATTAATAATATTCTTAGAAACAAGATCAGAATTGACTTTTTTAAAAAACAATATTCGATGCAACGTCACTATTAATTGATTAATTTAGAACAAAACTTTAAACAATGTTTTATTACTAACCTTTAACTACATATTTCTTTTTAAACTTATCGTGAAATTAAATCTGAATATTAAAAAAACGAAAGATTTAAACACACTCCGAAAAATCGAAAAAGAAAGACTCCTGATCTCCTCTGGCAACTGTTTAGGTATATGTGTTTTGCATCTCTCATACCCTCTCATATTTGTACAATATATATTTTAATAATAATTGCACGTTGCTCTTCTTCTCAATATAAACTGTCTGACAATTTCGTAAATGATATAATGTGCAAAAATGTATAAATAAAAAACCTAATAACTTAAATTTAAAATACTGTTTTCGCATTTTCCATAAATAGCGCTACAAGTTACGATTCACATATTATTCTTATGATCATACCGACATACGATATGAAAGATGCAAAATATGTAATTATTTGTATGTATAGAATTGAAGGTAACTAATTAATTAAAACTATACCTGTGATTCATATTATTATTATCGTCTGTTTCTTAAAGATTATATTGAGAATAATTAGAGATATTCCTTCCTTTTCATAATGCTATGAATATGTAAGCTCGGTATTTTATGAAGGCTCTGTAGTATATCAAAGTAATGAATTTTCTTTTTGTTTTCCGCGTATGGGTAGGGTAGAGAGCGTGATTTTATAATTTTTTCGAAATAACGCAGGCAATTATAGTTACAACAAAAATGTAGTATTGAAACAGAATTAATCACTTTTTGGGAAATATCAAAACTACAAACTACATTACAGAGACAAATTTTCTTTATTTTTTTTTTGTTATCACTGTATACAATATAATAGTAATATTAAAAATGCGAAAGTAGCTCCATCTGTCTATCTGTCTTTTCAAGCCTAAACCTTTACCTTTTGAAGCCTCAACCACTGAACTGATTTTATTTCGTATAAAGATAGATGAAACCTTGGAGAAGAATAGGCTGCTTTTTATCCCGATCCGACCCGACCCAATCCCAAAACTACACGGGTGGAATCTTGAATTGCAGTTCGGGTTCAGTGACCGTGACGCCAGAAAACAACCCTGATATCCACGCGGACGGAGTTGCCAGCAAAAGCCAGTTTTTAAATAAAAAAACTTTGATAACACTTATACAAACATTTAAAAGAACGAATGTTAAGTATATCATTTGATTTATACATCAAGAATCAATTGTTTCTCAAGATCAACACCTTCATGTTACCTGGGTTCTTTACATCTTAAAGAATTGGGATGAAAATCACTTCGTATAAATTACATACATATATAAAGTTAAGTAGGATACGTTATCTTTTTGAAGCCGATCAGAAGAAATATTAGTTGTTAATATTTTCTTCGGAGATAACAGGTGGGTGTCAGTTGAGGGTGTAGAAAAATATAAGGAATTTAAAACTGTAATATTTACGTATAAATTATAAAGAAATATTTTTATTATTTTATTATAGGATCGGAATACTTTTTCCTTCATGACATAGAAATCACTGGAATCACTTGATGTCGAAACCATATAAAAGATCCAATATTATTTTTCTCATAGTATATCAATATCCGGTTACCGAGCTCTCCTCGGTATTGAGAGATTATTAGTATTTATTTTGTTTGTTTTTTATTTCGTTTAAGACACAAAACAATATAAATCAACAATTAATTTCTTAGTCTAACCTCAAAACAAATACTCATTGACTTCCTGTTACTTTACATCGCCATCTGCTGTTGTGTCGTTAAAGCAATTAGTAAAAAGTAGTATTACTATTCGCCAATACATGTCAGGAAGAGTCATATTTTAAACGACACCTTTTTGTTATTTTTTTTAAAATAAAATAACATTTTCTAAAATTGATCCTAGCTAGATAGATTTATCGCCCCCGAAATGGATTCGTATCATATATTAATAAATATAAAAGAATTGTTCATTTAAATATATAAGATTATGAAGCTAAAAATAACGAATAATAATTAGAAATATGAACTTGTTTTCGGACATAATGAGATATATAATATCCCCCAACACCGGTTTCTCCTATCATAAGCATTAAGCAAGTCGAGACTATAGTAATGGTTGCAAACTGACGAGAGAGACCAAATTTTTTCCTAGCTCCTTCCTGGACTAAAAGTTCCCATAACTCTTCTTCCTCGCAGTTTCCCAGCATTAGCCAGTGTCTGCCATTGTTCACATAACTAAATATATACAAATATTACCATTAAAAAGCTTATAAAAATTTAAATTAACGTTATATTTTTCTAACGTCCAAATCTCTTCGTACTTTCATAATGTAACCTAAATTAATTCAAAGCATGTTTTATCAAAGTTATCTGAAAGCACACAGTGTTGGTTTTACCAGAGTTAAAATAACATGGATTATACAAATTGGGATATCTTAAAAATAAAATATGCTGTGTTAATAATGTTACTCCTACTCGTATATTTTCAGCAATTTTTTAAATAAAAACGTAAAATCTTTTTATTTTTTTGGGTTACTTTGGGTTGGATTTCAAGTGTTAAAATGTTATTATTATTAAAAAAAATTTAACATGATTTGGTTACCGAAATGATGAAAAAACAATCTTCTATTCTCAATCGTGTTACAATTTCTGTTTTATACTTTTCAACAAAATTGTTTTTCTTGTAGCTTGCGAAATAAATCAACTTTTTGTAAGCATTTTTACCCAGTGAAAAAGGAAAATTCACAAACAATTTAGTGTATAGCATGTTTTATATCTAAGAAAATCTACTTGAACGCCAGAACAGCTTAGGAGAAGCTATAAAAACGTTCCTCATATAAGTTATATATAGTTTACTATAAAAAAAATGTGACGATATTTATTATGAATAGAGCGTTATGTATATGTAATCTTTGCAAAGACTTTATCTCTATTTGAACAGTACTCGTTTCAGGTCAACCAAAAGTCCACTAGACTGGGCCTCAACTTGAAAGGAGTGGTAAAGTTTACAAGTGATTAATTGTTGTGAGATGAAGTTTGTTATCATCACAGATTACTTTTTTTTGTAAAAAGATTATATTTGACAGCCTAGTCGTTCTAGAATCAAGATGTTCTTAAATTATGTTCCAGTATGACCCTAATTTACGACACTTAAAAAACATATTTATCCAGACAATATTTTCTAAATTATTTCTCTATCAGACGTCTAATATTGATATATACCTACCCTATATGTATGTATATCGGCGCTATGAGCTTTATTAACGGATGCGACATAAAAATAATTTGAGGCTGTCATCAATTCTTATAAAAACTCATTAGTATTCATGATTATTGTTAAAAGTAAAACGAAATCAAATATTGTTTAAAAGGAGAATAGAACTAGGTTTAAATCTTGGTATAAATATGACGTCTGGGCGCACGACGGCAGACTTAAGAATTCAGAGTTCAGTGAGTGCGTATCATTGAAGAATGTGATTATGAAGAATCTTCGAGAAATACAGGAATATTAAGAACAATTGAAGTTTCATTTTAAAATAGCATGAAACGCTCTAGAAGAAGTGACATTTATTACGTCTCTCTCTCTTTAAAAACAACGAATTTGCAATAAATCCGGTATATATATATATTATTTATAGTATTTTTTAATTATGAAAGGAAATAAGGAATATTTTGCAAGTATTAAAATTTTCATATTATATTACATTACATATCCCTTACATATTGGCGTTTTTGTATATCACTTATGTCAAAATATGTAAAATAATTTTCATACCTGGCAAGTCATTTGATAAATAAAGGCTTATTTGACAGACACACGTCATGATATTTAACGTCAATTGGCCAAAAAATTATATAGGGTGGCAACAGGAGGTTCTAGGAAAACTACGAAACTTACTTATATGTATATTATAAAGAGAATTACATATTAAATCTTATAACCTGGGTATACCTAAGACTACATGATTGCCCCGATGTTGCTTGTAAGGTGTAAGGAATTTTCTGGTTCACACAGCTTAGTGTGCGTTCCGCGGAGCTAGCGGCGTCACTTGTTATATATGATATTTTACTCACACAAAGATGTCGCCCCGGCGATGTTCATTTATTTCCTCGTATGTAGCGCATACGTAAAAAATATGTTTTTTTGTCAACTTAGTACATTGAAGTTTTTTATTTTTTAACATTTAGGGACCGTTCAAGTATTACGTAAGCACTATGGAGGGGGGGCTTTGGTTTGCTTTTTTTGGATGTCATGGGGGGTAGGGGAGTCTAGGGAATGATTACGTCATCGGTAGTTATTTACTTTTTTATCGTCACATCGAGAAGATGCATATAAAATTATAATTATATTTTTTTTATGGATTTATATTTAAAAAAAAAAACAATGCAGTAATTGAAAATGTTTACGTATGCATGGGGGGAAGGGGTAAGAGCTTTGCTTAATTTTGCTGACAAGGGGGATGGGGGGGCAAATATTTGTAATAAATCTGCTTACGCAATACTTGAATGGCCCCTTATAAAAAAATGTTAAATACACAATTTTAGTGTTTCGTTCCAATTAATTGACCATTAATTTTTTGATAAGATATTTTAATAACATTTTATGTTTTAATAAAATTTAAAAACTGCGCGTCCCAAAAATATTACTCATCATTCATTTGTTATTGTCATACACTCAACAACGAACTTTAATGTAAGTTTATAAAATGATTTGTAAATCTTCAGTATATTTATTATGAACCATTGTCGACTCAATCTTTTTTTTAATGCTATAAACTACAATTTACTTCTGTAGCCATATAAGTAACTACAACAGCTACGTGCGTAAATTGGAACGTATCAATTTTGTTTTCGAAACGGTTCTTAATGTCAGTTCAGTTGATGTTTAAAATTTGTTTTACTTTAAAACTGCGTTGTGCCATTTAATGAAAGTTTAAAAAACTAGTATAGCTTATAATTATGAATACTTATTGAAACATACTTTTAATGTATAATTGAAAGGTAAATTTACTATATTAATATGATTTTTACATAAAATATTGACACTACACAGCTTTGTTTTTTGTGTTTGTAAAGAAATCGTGTAACTATACACTGTTTTTACTGTGTATGATAATATTTCGAAAGTAATTAAGTGTAGTGGCATTTTACTTTTATAAATCGAAATTTGTAACCTATTTTTTGATCTCTTGTAAAGCTTCACATTATGATAATTTTATGCTGTAACTTTATTTTAGAAGAGAAAATGCCAAGTTCAAGAATACCATCACCAGCTCGTTCTCAAGGAGTAATATCGACTCCTCGGCGACATCTTCGACGTACTCTAAGTGTAGGTTCTCCTGCACGAACGAACTTACGTCTCACATCCGTAATATCAGAATCGTTTAAACTGTCTCCTTTACCAAAACGGCAATCAGTACTAAATGATGACACAGATATTGAGATACCAGGACGTAAGTATATTTTACTACTACTGTGTAATTTAACTTTTATTTTCATCCCATATAGAACTTCTAGTATGAAATTCAATTGCCTCTTTTGTGTATACCCCACTAGCTTTCCACCCGCAGCTTCACCAGCGTGGAGTTCGTTTATATCACGTTTCCAAGAGAACCTTTCAAACGTCTGGGATAAAACTATCCTATGTTCTTTCTCAAGGTCAACTCTATCTCTGCACCAAATTTCATTAAAATCAATTCAGTTGTTTAGGCATGAAAGCTTATCAGACAGACAGGCAGAGTTACTTTCGCATTTATAATATTAGTAGGGATGACTGGGTTAATTTCATATGATATATGTGTACAATATTCTTAAGATAGTTATTGACCTATAAACCCATTGTAAAGTATGCTAACAGTTAATACAAATAAGCATTTTTTTTTAAAGATATTTTCATAAATCAGCACTGACAAAAACAGACAAAAAACAAATATTTAGTTTTATATGAGTGTTTATCAAAAAGGTTTTAGAACAATATTTTGTTACTACAAAAGACATGTGTCTTTTGTAGTTATATTATATGATTCCTTCCAATATCTCTGAATATGGTTTGGAAAATAAAATAGAAAGACTTAATGAATTAGTTCAGAACTGATACAAATAACTAACATACATACGGTAAAATAAAAAGTTTGTTAAATACAAAGTTTTTGTAACTTTCAAAACATCTGCATAACAACAATACAAGACAATTGTCTCATACCATAAAATTTATGATTCTATAAACATTTTATTTTTGTTTTATTTTACTCTTTATATAATTTAAGAAAAGACTATCTCTCTCTGTCAAAGCATGTTTCTCTATCTTTATCACCTCTATTATCATTAATCATCATATTGAAAATATACTATAAAACCCCTACAACTTTCTTAACCAAACAAGAAACCTAAAAACATCCCTTCTAAATGCAGTGACTTAGACAGTAAGAAATGAAATTAAACATAACGGCTCTGCAAACATCTTGCTCCCAAACTTTAAATACAATTTTATGTATTCATTTGTGCATTAGTTTGTCTTTGTTAGTTTTCTATAAATAAAGAAAATTAAATTAGTGTGTTTCTTATTAGTTTAAATTAAAATAAACTAGGCAAAACATCACCACAAACAAATAACTACCTAACAAATTGTCGCGAAATTTATGCGACAGAATAATTTATAAAATTGACAAATTGTTTATATTGCATGGCCTAACTGATTATATGACAATTATTTCAGGTAGGAGTTGGTGGAAGAAAATTGACGATAACTCAAGAGATGTTCAAGAACTGTTAGAAAGCAAAGACTTGGTTGAAGTAAATAATATAGCTGATGAATTTGATGTGGAAGTTTTGAGGTAATTAATAACATACATACTGAAGTATCCAATAAAACTATTTTAAATTTGTAATGTATGTGTTGTGCTAAGTAGCGAGACCGAATGGTAGAACTATATATAATAAAGTGATCTACCTACATTACACTTGACATCATATTATTATTTAACAATACTGAGTGAGTATAAGTAATGTAAAAAACATACAAAGTTTTAGATATCACATGCGGTGATTAATATAAGTCGCAGAAAAGTGCTTTAATTTTTGAGCAGCGTCTCATAAAATAGGTGTGTTTAAATATCTATGCTTAAGTTATTCAGTTTTGTTTTAGAATTTAATAGGGCTGGTGTTAAAAGATCTTGAATTTTTTTTTGAGAATAACAATACAGACTGAATAATATTTATTGATCTTTATTTACCTTAAAAAGAATATATTAAAAATCATTTTATCTTAAAAACTACTGATTGTTATTATTGTTTTGTAATATTTTATTTAAGTTCGAAGTTGAAATTAAATATTAAAAAAAAATATTTCTCATTTCAGCCAAGAAAAGAAAAACTACTCATTAGACTTACCAGAGAGCAGCGATGGTGAATCAATTAACAGCATAATTATACCTCAGAGAAAGATATTCACACAAGTCGATAACAAGCCTAAACAGAAATTTGGGAAAATTATGAACAGCCGTGATCCCTCAAATAAACATGATAAAAGTCAAGCAGATCAAGACAATGAAATTAATAAAGGGTCTAAAAATCTATTCAATCAACCATCTAAACCAAGGACGAAACCAGTGTTTCCATCTGCCTTGCTTAATGTTTCAGCAAATAAAACTATGAATAAAACTAAAGAATTACCACCGGCAGAGATTAAAGGACAGGTTCGCAGTTTATTTGGTGGTCGACAAGGGTCCAAACGTAGGAATATGTTTGCCGACTTCATTGTATCTGAAAGTGAGGATGAAATACCGGAGATACAACCTAGAGTGTTTGGATTTCAAAAGAAAAATGAACAGAAAAGACGAGCTAGCTCAATGTCACGTCATTCACCGACATCAAGTATAGATTTAGAAATTGATGATTGGAGACTTCTACCATCATCAACTATGGTTGAAAATTTACTGGAAGAATCTCCAGTAAAGAGATTGAAATTAAATGAAACTGAATCCAAGGAAACTAGAAATATTCATAGCAATACTCCCGTAAAAACCGCTACACCGAATACATCGACTTACAAACAAAATAAATCCAAGAATGCATCTAAACACAATTTTTCTGACGATGATGAAGTCAATGAAATTAATGTTAAACCACAAAATAGTTCTTTAAATACTAGTAGAGTTACAAGAAGTCAATCATTAAAGGAAAATTCCGTAACTGTCCCTAGAACTCCTAACACTATAAATAAGAGCAAAGAACAAACACCCAATAAGAATATTAATACATCAAAATCTGTTAAAACAGTCCAAAACATAGAAAATACGGAACAAGTGCAAAATAACTTAGAAGAAAACGATGAAGATTTTACATTAGAATATGATAATGATGAAGAAAATATCAATAAGAGTCCAGAAAAGAAAAATCCTAACACACTTAATATTGATGAAGTAGACAATAATATTGCAGTAAGTCAGTTGAATAGTAAAAAGACAACAGAAATACATGTTATTCACCAAAAATCTGTTGAAAAATCATTGCAGAGCCAGAATGATGTGAATAATGATGAAATTATTGAGGTCTCTAAAACCAAAACACGTGATAAAAGCTTTGTAAAAAATCAAAGCGCACTTATACAAGATGAATTGCTACCTAATAAAAATAAAAGTGTTATAGCTGATAAGGAAAAAGAAAGCGACAGAAATAAATCAATACATAACTCATCGAAAAATAAAAGTACAGTTTTAAATGATAGTAAAACTTCAAAACGCAGAAGCAATATGGCTGTAGAGAAAAGTATTTCGCTTAATGAATCTAATAAGCATGGAAAAGAAAAATATACTGTGGATGAAGTGGAAAGCCGAACTATAGAATCTGAAGTTAATACTGATACGAAAGAAAAACAAAAGGATGCGACTCTTGTTGAAGAAAATAACGATCAGAACATTCCAGATGAACCAATAGAAGACAATAACGCATTAGATGAAAATGAAGAAAAACAAAATGCTAAAGATATCAACGAAAGTATAAAGAACCAAAAATCTAATAAAAAACGAAATACCAAAAACATCAGTAGCAGAATAAGTTCACCGAATGTAAGCCACAAGAAGAAGGAAGATACACAAGTGAAATCTCCAGAAGTTATCTTACATGATAAAACACGTGATATAGATTCGTTTACGGTTCAGCGTAGGAATACAAGTGTTGGGGAAACTAAGAGTATAATATTTAAGAATAAAACTATAAGACACAGTCTAGCCCCGGTCAGAGAGAGTATTGGATTTTCTGATGGAACTAGAGATTCTAGCGCAGACGCATCCGGTTGGGACTCTCACAGAACTACTAGAAAAACATTAAGACAAACATTCGGCAAAGATTTCACTCCAAGGAAATCGTTAAGAGCTCTAGTTATGGAGAAAACGGCTAAACTACAAGCCGCTAATTTCAATGAGGTCGATAAAAAAACAAAAAGCCCTCAAGCTCGCTCAACTGCCTACGGGGAAGTTCAGGATGAATTCCATTCATATCAGGAACCAGAACCGTTACAAGTTGAAGAAAGTGTTGAATCAGTACAAAATGAAGAAAAACAATTGGACGAACAGAACGATGATATTAGGTCTGACCAATTGGCTGATGGAGACGAAAACAAAGAGACTTCAGCTGACGAATCAGATAAGGAGGAAAAACACCAAGATCCAACTGAAGAAATGGTTGAAGGGGAACCATCTAGACAATCGGAGGAAGACGAACAAAACAAAGATATGTCTGCTGAGCAATTGGATGTTCAAGAACAAGATAATGAAGTAACAGCTGACCAGTCAAATGAAGTATCAGCTGGACAATTGGAGGATAAAGAACACGATGAAGAAGAATCAGATGATCAGTCTGATGGAGAAGAACAAGATAATGAAGTAACAGCCGACCAGTCTGATGAAGTATCGACTGGACAATTGGAGAATAAAGATCACGATGAAGAAGAATCAAATGACCAGTCTGATGAAGAAGAACAAGATAATGAAGTAACAGCCGACCAGTCTGATGAAGAATCAGCTAGGGAATTGGAGAATAAAGATTCAGATGAAGAAGTATCAGCTGAACAATTAGATAATCAAGAACAAGATGAATCATATGACGAGGAAGTAACAAGTGACCAAAGAGATGAAATTATGGAAAATATTTCATACACTGGAGCTCAAGATGTGGGAGAAGTGACGAAAGACGAAACAAATCACGAAGTATCAAAACATACGAGGCAGACCACACTAGAAACATACTTACAGAAAATAAAACAAGACAACGCTGAGAGGAAACGGAAAATGGTTCGTAAACGTTCTAGAAATAGCAATTTCGATTATCATTTTTGTATTTAATATTGCACGTTATCAATTTTCAGGAAGAAGAGGTTAGGAATTCCCTTAAAGTACCGAGAAGGGACAACTTCAATCTCTTCAAGGTGCCACAGAAACCGGTTAAAAAAATCGTTAAAGTACAAAAACCGAAAGTTAAACAAATTAAATCACTAGACTTACTGCCCGCCGAGGTTAGAGAGGACATACAATACAAGCCGCCGAAAAGATTCCAGCCAGCTAACGCGTCATGGATCACTAAACGACTGTATAAGTATCTGGAAACTAAACTAGAGCCCAAGTGAGTTATTGAAATTATTAATTGACTAGCTTTTCGCCCGCAGCTTCGCCCGCGTGGAGTTCGGTTATATCGCGTTTCCAAGAGGACCTTTCAAAAGTCTATGATAAAAACTACCCTATGGTCTTCCTCAAGGTCAACTCTATCTCTGTACAAATTTCATTAAAATCCGTTTAGTGGTTTAGGCGTGAAAGTGTAACAAACAGACAGACAGAGTTACTTTCACATTTATAATATTAGTAGGGATATATTTAAATCTCATGTAACGTTCTGAGTCTAACTTGTGATATTAGTAATATTTCCCTTATAGTCTGTTATAGAAATACATATATTGAAAACCGTTACTTGATACAATATTACCCAATAGATTCTTAAAATTCACATCTATAGAGGGCATTTAAAGAAAACCTTAATCTACCGAGCAAAAAAAATATCATAACAATGTATTTTTTTTTTAAATATAAATCGTAATCAAGAATTATCATCCTATTCCATACAATTTTAATTAGAAAAAAAATTGTTTTAGTCTAATAGATGTAAGTGAAAATTAAATCTAGATTAAGGCAAAATGTTATTTGAATATCAATTAAAATTATTCTTATACTCTACAGATACGACTATAAAGCTCGTATTCGAGCTGAGAAGCTAGTGGAATGTATATACACGTTGACCAAAGAAGTGAGGAGACACGACAAGCCGCGGCTGGAGGGGGTCAACGACCTCAAACACGAGATGGCCAGGCTCGAGCTGGTCAAGACACACTTCGACTTCTACGAGTTCTGTCACCAGTTTCTGCCACGGGAGATAAGGGTTAAGGTACATACGATGATGAATATAATATTACTTATAATTAAGTAATTAAGTCAGTGGCAGCCTAGTGGTTAAAAGGCCCGCATCTCATGCATGAAGCGCGGGTTCGATCCTGGCAAGTATAGTCCGTTAGACTTAAGCTGAGATTTGCATTGGTGTGAGTGAAAGTAAAGGTAGAGTTAGACAAAAAACTTTAAGAATTCAATTTTATTATATTTTATCGATACATAACGTAATTGCTAGAGCTATTCTAGATTAAAAATAAAATAAGCGAAACGTGTAAAAGTTCAGATGGAAATATTAATGATATAAAATTATTATATATTAATGATATAAAACAATACAAATTCTTCTTCATTTGACATTGCATTTTTAACATATGACGTTGCTACCAGTACAAAGGGTGAAGTGAGGAAGGTGCGGGGCGAAGTAAAAGCAGTATAAACCGGTTCAAACCTAGAAAAGAACGTGGCATTCAAAAATTTGACATCACACCTACACTATCCGTGTACACTTACACAAATGCAAAGCTCAGCTTAAATCAAACGCACTACATATACATACCAATGTGATTTTTGTATAATGTCATATGTACTTTCTCAGAGTACCTATTTGGACATCACTGATTAAAGCATTCTTAAAAGAGGGTTGATATCAGGCAGGCGGCCGGTCGTAAAAACAGTTAGCCAAAACTATTCACAACATGTAAGGCAGATCCTGGCTAAAGCTGGGACATTGCCATGTAAAAGAAGAAGATAAATATAATATTATTATTATTCATAATAATTTGGAACATATTATATGTATAGTCCATTTAATTTATAGTTAAATCTGGACTTAATGATAATCAGATTTTATTATGCTAATGTTTTTGGGAGTCAATTTTGAAACTGACGAATTATACATTGAACTAATTTTTGCAATTATTTCCGTACATATTGATTATACGTTGTATTAAGATAAGTCAATATCATGTAGAAAAGGACACAAACAATTAACAACGATTGCGTTTAAATTATTATTAGTCACAGAAAATGATTTTATAAAAACCACGAAAGAAAGATTAAAGATAAAGAAATAAAATAACTGGTCGATAAGATTCTTCATATAAACGGTAAAATAATACGAAAACCTGTAATTTTAAACTCATTAATTAGCTACGTTTTATAATTTGTTTTAAGAACTACTTTGAACCTAGTAAAATTATTTTCATCTTCAAATTTATGATAAACACTATTTAAATATATATGTATTATATTTCAAAACTACATATATCAAAATATACCGCAGTGTACTGAAGTGTATATTTACCTTATACATTATAACATTAATATGCTATAGAGTAGTAAAGATTTTAAATCATTTAAGTGTTTTAATAATACTTTCTCTTGCAGGTGGTCCCCGACGTTGTCAACAAGATCCCTCTTCCGAGACACGGCGTGTTTTCAGATATTCTAAGATGAAACTACTGATATTACTTAGTAAAACTTCGGGATAAGTTTTCGTTTGTTAAATGTTGGAAATGAAATTAATTTTTATTATAATAAATATTTGAACAGCATACTGTTACTTAATGCTTACACCTCTTGTGCATTTTTGAGCCATTTGTTTTTTATTCGGAAAAAATCAGTTAAAAGCAATTCCCGTTATTATTTTTTTAACTCAATAACATTTTCTGGAATAAGCCATTATTTTTTTTTTATTTAGAAAAATACTTGTAATAAAGACAATAAATGATATAGAACAATCTATATAAAGTAACTATTACGTCCAACTATTTGTTACAAAAGATATTATTAACAAGTATTGTAAAATTTGTTATTCAATGATATCTAAGACTTTCAAATGAATATTCATTAAAATAAAACTAATATTTTCAGATGTACTTTGCAGAAACCGAAACGTTAGGAGTATGTAGTTTAAAATAACAAAAACCGCGTAATTACCGAAAAAATCAGTTTTATTTGTTACTAGCTTTCTGCCCGCAGCTTCGCCCGCGTTGAGTTCGGTTATATCGCGTTTCCAAGAGAACCTTTCAAAGACTGGGGTAAAAACTATCCTATGTTCTTTCCCAAGGTCAACTCTATCTCTGTACTAAATTTCATTAAAATCAGTTCAGTGGTTTAGGCGTAAAAGCGTAACAGACAGACAATTAATTTCGCATTTATAATATTAGTAGGGATTCAATAAGCAAATAATTTAGATGATAAAAAAAAAACATATATAGGATATGATGTAAATAAAATGAACCCATATCTAGCTCAGTTTATTCGAAAATAGGTTACGAATGTACAGCTATGTTACAATACAATGGAGCACCATACAACGTGGGAATGCAACGTTACAAACATACATACAGATATACAACCGGTTACATCAATATAATAATCACCAACAAAATATTAAGATTCCCATTGAATACATCGGAACAAGCAAAACGCTTTAAAACAAGTATATTCAGAAAAAATATTGTCGTTTATAAATTAGGTAATATAGATTATTATCATTGTTATTGAATAAAAAGAATAAATGTCAAACAAATAATAATCATGTAAAGAAAGTACATAATGATAAAAATTTAAAGCTATATTCAGTAAGCTATTTATTATCATCTATGAAAAAACAATAATAATAATAATAGTTCTAATCAAACATTCATAATTGCACTAAATATATCAACTTAACAAGCTACCACTAAATGTAAACTAAAATGCTGTACATGTTTTTTTTCTTTTTATATATATCAGTACATTTATTTGTGACCTGCGACTTAGGAATTAAAATGATAATGTGATTAAATAAATTGATTACAGGTTTAAGCCTATGTCTTGTCTGTTCAAGATTTAATATTCTAAAAAGTCTAAAAAACTTTAGTCTAGATAGGGTATAATACTAATAAAAATTTTAAATGGGGCTTTTCACTGATCACGATTTTTTTTAAATTTTGTAATATGAGGCCCGATTTTTATAATATTACATACAAAATCGTACAAAATTGGGTAAAAATCATTTTGGCACTACTAAGACACAATTTCGAGGATATAATTGGTTTCTAAAGGTTACAAGTCACATACATTCAACAAGGTCTATAATTATTCTATCAGAATAAAAGCTATAGGAAAGAAATACTAATAGGAAAAATATCCTATGAGTCGAATTTTAAGATTAAACACAGATTCAAATATGTAGACAGAACATTTTAGATTTTAAAGATTTTTTAAATTTAAAACGTCATAAGGACAGTTCTGATTTTTAGTCAGTCTATTCAAAAAGTTCGAATATCAAGTACATTTTTTAAATCTAAAAAGTATGTTAATAATAATTTTCATCAAGCACTAATTATTAAGTAGCGATAACTAATATGTAATTTCTATTAAGAGATCGAAAAGAATTTTATGTAACTAAAATATAACAAGTTATAGACCACTTTAGCTGCGACAACATCTGGACCGTTCCAGAGATTTTAAAAAATCTTTCATTTAATTAATAAATGCAAAAAGTCCGAAAATAATAATAATAAAATTATGATAATTAATACGAAGCATAAGTCAGTTTAAAATCTTAATATGAAAATAAAGACAATATTTTATTGCTGCTGACGCCACATTTATAATTCTAAAAACTTAATATATAATGTATAGATTGGTTTTTATAAAAAAAAATATAATACTAAAACGTACATAGCTGATAGTAAATGACTTTTGTTGCTGTAATACATTATATTAACTCAATACTAAACCAAGATTTAGTGTAAATGTTTTGATAGCAAGTATCCTTGTGTCAAACTTGTCTGAGTAGCGGCCGACATCCAAATGTAGGTGTTGTTAGAAAATTATCTGAAAAATTTATAAAATATTCATTAAATTTTATTATACTACTAGAAGACCCGGCGAACTTCGTATCGCCTTATAATCAAAAAATATCTCACGTTTTTTTAACAAATAAATTTAGGTTATACCTTACTTAGCCTCAGAAACACGTGGTGGCTATGCTATTATTAATTAGTCTATTTAAATAGTCGCACATATACGACGTTTGTATTTTTAACATAGCGCCATCTATTGAATACTTATCTCAATCTACAGATAAATGTAATAATGACAAATAATTTTCGTTAATAGACAAATAATTTGCAATAAAATAATATTGTGACTATAAATAAAGATGTAAGCTATCCTATCTTTGAAGTTAGATCAAAATGCACACGGAATGCAAATCAAATTTAAAATCGGTTTAGTAGTTTAGGAGTCCATCGCGGACAAACAAGTGACACGAAATTGTTATATACACGGTGACTGGTGAATTACTATCGATACTTGAGGACGTGATATTTGACGATCATATATGACAAAATAAAAATTAATATAACATAAATATTAATAAACTTCTAAGTAAAGTTAACCAAAAGTTATGTAATTAATTACGCATCGTGTGAACACCTTACAGATTAGGTACACACACACACGCGTGCGGCGGCGTGGTGTTGTACAGCACGCCGCCGCACTTTTTCCACACTTGGAACGTGTCCACACTTTATTTATTTATACGGAAATTTGGTCCAAAATTAAGTACCTATTTTTTTACATAATTCGAATGAGAATCATGTACCGAGTATTCTCCTTAAATATTGGTAGTAATTCACCAGTCACCCTGTATAAAATATAAATGTTAGTATAAGTAATGATAATAACCAAATATATTTTTAATGTATCCATCCGAATATATTATAACCGGCTATAAGTAGTTGAGCGTATAAGTCAGTGTAAGTCAGTGGTGGCCTTGTGATAAAAAGGCCCGCCTCTCATTTTTTACCAAATTTCCGTATAAATAAATAAAGTGTGGACACGTTCCAAGTGTGGAAAAAGTGCGGCGGCGTGCTGTACAACACCACGCCGCCGCACGCGTGTGTGTGTGTACCTAATCTGTAAGGTGTTCACACGATGCGTAATTAATTACATAACTTTTGGTTAACTTTACTTAGAAGTTAATAAAAATTTATGTTATATTAATTTTTATTTTGTCATATATGATCGTCAAATATCACGTCCTCAAATATCGATAGTTATTCACCAGTCACCCTGTATACCTCCTTAGTCAAAAAAACTATCAAGCTCTCGCTACCACTTCTACCGCGTACAAATCCACGACGAACTTATTTCGAATAAGTTAGTTAATGAGCTCGTAATATTTATTAACCTTGATGGCATGGTCTTTGGGATGTTGGTTTCCCAAGGAACCTTAAGCTCTATCATCACGACGCGCTTTAAAATTCGCGAATATAGTATACGAACTATTTGTACCCTTATAGTATACGAACTATTTGTACCCTTACCTAGCGCGGTGGAGGCAATAGTTCCACATAATTAGCTGGGAAGAGTCCAAAGTGTCCCCTTGGCCCGAGACCTTGCCACCAGCCAGCGTCCACTTGCTCAATATGTGTGATCACATCACCCGGATCAAATGTGATCTCTGACTCATCAGCTGTAATCACATACATATGAATTAATTATATATAAAAACTTTTTATTGAAATACTCTTTAAATTCATAAATCTGCGTCATATTTATGATAACAGGAAATGGACTAGAATTGTCTAATCATATTCCAGATAGCAGATAAATAAGAGAAGAAATGCGAAGATTTGAGAAAATGATTTAATCAGAGCATCTGGAATGGTTATGAATAGCAAAAAGTAAGGGGACTAGAAGAAAGTTTTAAAAGAGGTTCTAGTTGAAAGAGAAACCAGAAATGAAACAAACCTAGAGTTCAAAGTACTAAAAGAAATTAAAGTTAATTTTGTATATAAATTTAAATTTTATTACCCAGTATAGTGGGTTAATATTAAATTTGGGTTTTAGTGAAATTCAGCCAAGCCTAGTAAGAAGTCTCTTGCTTAGAAAATTGCCTATATGTATTTAATATGCATATATATTTATATATACAAACCAGCCTGATAGTCATATAGTGCTCTGGCTGACAGTCCAGGGTCATCGTCCAGGTCTTCATATATAGTGCTTTCCTCCATACCCTCGGGGGAAACATCTGGAATATACATACAAAAATGATTGAAAAATGGATTTAAATTGATTGGAAACTTCCAGAATACCCTAGAATAATCAATGTAGACTAAAAATATATAATACTAGCTGCGCTCCGCGGTATTACCCGCTGATTTCCGGGATGTAAAGTAGCCTATGTGTTATTCCTGGACGTCAGCTTTCTGTATACAAGATTTTATCAAAATCGGTTCAGCCGTTTGAGCGTGAAGAAGTAACAAACACACACACTCCCAAACTTTTGCAATTATAATAATATTAGTAGATCAATAGTCATTATTCTATTTATTTCCACACTTTTAAGCTTGATGAATTTTAATATAAAAAGCAAAATTATCAATTAGTATTCACCTGAGTCTGACTGAATCAAAGTATTCTGTAATATCAAATAGTATTGACGTATATACACCTACCTTCAACATCGGTGGTACCATTCTCTTTATAGTGAACATTCTCTATAACAGTATCCTGCCTGCTTAATTCCCTGTCCCCGTTCTTAGTGTAAGGCGACCTCTTGATCGTGCTGAACTTATTATCGCTGTCCTCATCATCGTTTTCGTTAGAACTGTAGTATGCGTCGAACATGTCATTTTCTAGAATATTCTGTTTTATGATCGGCTCACTCTGCTTGTTGTATTCGGTGTAACTTATTGAACTGAAGGACCCGGGTTCGTTTTCTGTACTAGGACTCAAATCCGTGGGGTCAATGATCGGTTCGTGTTGTATCTGCGAAGGACTTTCTAGACTCATTTTTATCTTATCAATGTTTTTGAGCGGACTTGTTTTTGTTGGTGGTACATTTTCTTCGCTGAGAGTGTCTTTGTTTTCTGTTTCTTTGTTTGTTTCTGATTGTTTCGCCGGTGGAGTCTTGGGTATGGCAGTCGTTTGTGACGTATTCTGAGAGAATGTGTTTATTCTTTGCGCTATCACTGAACTTCTGATTGGCTTCTCTGGTACTGAGTTTGACCTGGAAGAGGTTAGGAACATTATTAGAAGAAATAAATAGTTTTAAAAGAGAATTTATTCCATTATTTTAAATTTAAACCAATAGAACAGTGTTTTTCAATTTGTGGGTCAGTCGGTCGGTCAAAAATTGGTCGGTGGGTTACCGGCAAAAAGAAAAAGTTAATATTCTACACTACAATAAAAACCAAATCTTAATGAGAAGGATGGGCTATTTATTTTTCAAACGCATGTCGTGGTGCTATTTTTGAAATATTAACCATTAAAACAGCTTAAAATTTAATTATATTTTTCTTTTTTGTTTCGATGTCCACCATAGCAGAAAATTTAACCACCATCTTTAACTTAGACTTTTAATTTAATAATTTCTTTGCCTATCTATGGCAATAAAGGGGTCGCGATATCAAAAAGATCGAAAAAACACTGAAATAGACGATGACCAAAAAAAATAACGATCCTAAATATTAGATTGCAGTTTTGTTTTAATTAATATATTCCATTTAACAGTCTACAAATTGATTTTAATATTTTTTTCTATGAAATTATAGGGTTGTCTAATTATTTTTTAAGCCTCACTTGGTAGCCCGTTGGCCCTGCGCTAAATGTTCCTGGAACACAGCCCTGGCAGCGGCGGTTGAGGCCCCTATGAGGGCCCGAGCTTCTTGAGACCTCTGTCGACGAAGGCCCTCCGCGTCTGATACAGGGGGCCTGAATAAAGTTAGGACAAATAAGTATATAATAAGTATAGATAATAATAATTTTATATTAAAATTAAAGTATGTAGTCACACCACAAAACTTTTTAAAGATTAAAGGTAATTTTTTAAATGTATTAACATTTTATTTTTAGAAATATTTTACCTAAACTTAAAAGAATTAATAGTGGAATATGTAAATTACTTAAAATTAAATTTTTCAATTAAAAATTGCGTTGAAAATTTACAAAAAAAAATATACGTCACACACTTATAATGATTATTACATTTTATGGGAAAGACACTTACTCGAAAGAGTTAGACGACCAAAAATACATAATACGAAAAGTCAAAAATATTTTAAATCTATACATACTTTTGTTGTTCCGTTTGCGCTCTCTTTGCAGCCTCTAATTCATCTCTTCTTCTTAATTCTTCTTCACCTTTTTTCTTTTCCTAGAAATCAAATTTCCAAAAATTACTAACAAAAATATTTTTTAGCACAATGACTGTAACTATCATTCTGAATATAAGTTCCAATACTTTAAAATAATACAAATAAATCATAGTTTTATATCAAACACCATAATCTTATATACAACTACATATTTTCTTATATGAAAAAATAGCCTTAACAAAATCAATAATTAACATTACCTCTTCCCTCCTTTTCCTCTCCGCTTCAATCCTTCTCTTCTCTTCTAATTCTTCTTTCATCCAAAACTGGTCCCTTTCTTTGGAATTGATTTCTTGAACTATAAAACATACAATTAATATTCCACATACTAAAAATGTATACTTATTAAGTATTAATATTACAAAAATTCTGTTCTTTTAATAGAATTGTATGTTCATATATAAATAAATACAAAAACCTCTCCGTAAACTTTTCTTCCTCGTCCTAATCTCATCTCCAGCTTTCCTTGATAACAACACATCGTGTTTCGAGAAACCATTATTCATTTCTTACGTTTAGTGTATCGAGTATGTTCGGTGAATGTGTCGTTACTGTATACTACACACTGACATTACCACACAATGCTAGCGAGCGATCGTTGCATTCTTACCGGTATGGCAAACAATAGTATATTTTGGCACGTTTCTAGACAGTTCCTACCACTTAAGCCTATCGATTAAGTGAGGCTATAATTTCCGTCATAAAAGGTATCACAATTTCTATATTTTCTATATTTGATACCCAGGATATTGTCAAGATAAAATTAATTTAACAAAACTGCTAAATATAATTATTAAAGTTGATATATTCAAAGCCTGTGCAACTGAATGTTTGACGTCTTTGTGACCAAAAAAATCGACTTTATCGAATCGAAATTTTATCACAAATTCAGGAACATTCCACAACAAGTACATCCCTTAAAAAATCAAAAACATTGAAATAAAATTCCACTTACCAGGATTAACTTTCTTATACGTGGTCCCAATAGGTCCACTGGGCGGTAATTCCTCGGTTCTAGACTTAAAGTTGAATGCTGAACCGGCTTTTGCCAGTTTATCCAATATGATCTTCTCATCCAAATCGTCTTCGGTCCTCGCATGCATGGTTGCATGGAAACCGTTGAACAACTGAGACACATGCTTGATATGATTAGCGCATGTCCCTTTTCTTACAGTCGGTGCGCCTTCACCCTAGTCAAAAAACATATATTCTTTAAAATTAAAATTTTACAGTTAATACATAATATAAAAGACTTATACAGTATTTAATTGCGAAAATAGAAACAGGATATTAAAAGAATATCGGATTTTGGCTTACAGTAATTAATTATTGATTTCTTTGATGGCTATAATTTACTTCATTTTCTATATTAAATTTTCTCGTGAAAGTTTTATAATAAAAATTTGTACAGAATTTATAAAAGCAAGGAATTTTGAATGGATTAAAAATCACCAATTCTATGCGACGATTTCTTGGGTCCAAGCAAAGTCATGGAATTTGATTTACATTCTATCTACAGTAAATTAAATGAAAGTTGCCATATAAAGTTTATATCACGATTTTTAATTCAAATTTATAATATCAGTGAACAAGATATTAATTATTATAAGTCATTTAAACATGTTGATATAAAAGAATCAAAGACATTTTATTAAAATTCTAGAACATTAATGACGATAAAGGTTATTAATAAGGATTAATTAATTTTCTTTTAACATCATTTAAAATGGGAACCGCGTTTTCAGACCGCGGTTATTGGTTTTGATCCCGATATAATATTGAATTAAGTGAATTAAAGTATTCGTAATCATATGTTTCGAATAAATTACAAATTATTTCAAGTTTTAACATTTACATAAAAAAATGTTTTTTTTTACCTCAAAATGAAAATAAATAAAGTTAGTGACAGTATACGATAACATGTGTCTTCTTAAATATTTTTGTCTGTCAGTCTTTAAGTAAAGAAAGTTCTAGAGCAGCCAGAGAGATTCACAATAATATAAAATTTAAATCAAAACCATTTCTAAAGTACTCAAAATTCCTTAAAAATTACATAAAACTAAATCTAAGTTGTAATTAATAGTTTAAACCCAACATTAGTGAAATAACTTCTTAAAATGAACACAATTTGAGACTAATTACCTTTGCAAAAATATAATATAGTACATTTGCCACAACATATACATGGAAACTAGGTCCATAACATAATACTAAGTTTAGCTTGGCTTGGTTCTTTTGATATGACCATATA
Organism: Danaus chrysippus; assembly: GCA_916720795.1. Taxonomy (NCBI): domain Eukaryota; kingdom Metazoa; phylum Arthropoda; class Insecta; order Lepidoptera; family Nymphalidae; genus Danaus; species Danaus chrysippus. The sequence goes on along the minus strand of CAKASE010000046.1, from coordinate 1,720,909 downwards.
ATATCAAAAGAACCTCAAACAATTCATGTAATAAAATTGAATGCATACATTTCATTAATTAAATAGTAATTCTGGATCTGATCTCACTGTATGAATCATATCAATATAAGCAATGGTAATGAAATCATTTTAAATAAACCGTCAGCAATTCAAATTGAAACAATATATTGTACATAATATATTGATGTAATGTATGTGTCTTTAAGATCGTTCAAACCAATATTGTTTACTACTATTTATAACACAATTACAAGATAACATAGGCCAGAGATGTATTATTATATTCACACTATTATTTGTATGACTTAATATGAACATTAATTTGTTATGTTAAATATTTAACAATGAGTAAATTCTCATTTATAGCCCTACATAAGCAAAATACTACATCTTTTTATCCAGTCAATTTGTCATTTATATGTGCTTCAATCAGAACCCAAAATACATACAAAATTTTTTAGCTATAAATATATTTAATTTATCATGAAGGAAAACTTTCTGTTGTACATTTCATTACCTTATCACAAGAGGCTAAGTATTATCAATAGTAATATATCAAGTTCAAAAAATTTTAACAACTGTAAAGTTAATAAATTCTAGATCAAGTTGATATAACCATTAAAATGTTGTAAAAGATTAACCATTTTGAATAATCAATACAATTACTACATGTAATATGATTGTAATACTATTTATTACAATAAAAGATAATATATCATCGGTACTCACCTGCCAATTGATAAGCACATATTTAGATATGCTACCATTGGGTAAATCGACTTTGAGGAAGGCATATTGTATTTTGCCGCTGTTAAATTCATCTATAAGCTCCGTGAGTCCTCCGTCCCCACTGCCAACGTGCTTGAGGTCATTTGTCAGTCCATCGTAACCAAATAGAGCCCTAAAATTATATATAATACTGATATAAGGAAAATAATGATGAAATGCAACATTTAACTGGTTATTTACTTATTCTTGGTCTAAAATAAACATATTTTATTACCTGAATCTCATACAAACTTTTTATTTTCTTAAATTTGTTTAAACAATGTAATGCTCATTTAATAAGCTAAAGTTTCTAAATTAATGTGATATTTGAAATAAAAAACTAGAATTATTATATTGTTTCTACCTTTAAATGAATGTTAAATGAAAATGCCTTCATACATTACCAGAAAAATGCTTCACAAGCAAAGCAATAGATATATTTCTCAGTGACATTTTAGATTGATTGACAGAAAATAAAATAAAATATGATTTTGCCTAATAATAAAAATGAGTACATAAAAATAATTAATATATATTTTAAAATATTTGACTATTTATCTGTTTATCAATATAATAAATTTAAAGATAGCATTATGAATCTTTGTGAGACAGAATTCAAGCTTCATTTGCATCAAGTATATTTTTTATGTAAGATTTTTATGTTTGAGTCATCATGATTGTCAAGAATATATTAGTAATACAGTTAACCACATATTATAAAACTTTCTATTGCTATTTTTGAAATCACTGATTACACAGGAGTTAAAAATACAAATAATTTTATAAGATATATACTAGGAACAAAAATTAATATTTGGTAGGTAAGAAATATGTATGTAAATATGAGTTAATAAAAAAAAACTATTTATAAGAGTAACACTCAATAAACGACTTATTTATACATGATTTCTTCTATGGCATGTTTGTTTTATTTTCGTAATTAGCATTACTTTTTTTATACCAAGATCATTAGAAATACTTTCTCTATTTAATCGAGCACAATTTAAGTCTTATCACGTACAATACATAAAGTAAGATAGGTTCCGAAATTTATCATCAACGTAATAAGAAAACTCCCCCAGCTCTTGTATTAAGAAAAAATTCAGCAATACAAGATAATATTAAAGGAGAGTGATTACGCCACGTCAAATACTATACAGAATTTAATAAGGGATGTTTATTTAATTTCTATATAAATGGGTTGTGTAAGAACGGAATATCCTTACCAATTGGTATCCGTTTTTTCGTCTAGAACATCTTTCCAGGCGTCGACTAGTGCTTGTTTATGTTTTTCTAAGTTTATAGCCATTTTTCATTATTTGTACTCAATAGTACAGATATTAAAATGTTGGAATTTCGATGAAAATACAAAACGCCGAAAGCAAAAGCCCAGACTGACTCACAACAATCCTTGTCACATCACAGACTAAAATGAAAAGTTCATTCAACTGTCAATGGAAGCAAAAGTGAAATCGAAATCATAGATAATACTTTTCGGAAAGAAAAATTTTACAAAAAATCCAGTGTAATGTAAATAAATATACATGTTTTGAGTACATGAAAGGACTTTTGAAACTATTTTTATAATTTCTAAAAACTTTTTGTTCTTATTGCGCTAATAATATATTACTATAAACCAATTACATATTATATAGTTTTATTTTATAAATATAATAAATGTATTAAAAAATTACATTTACATTAGTACTTGTCGAAATTTAATAGCTTAACTGCGATAGGAGAAACCTTTCATGTCTTTTCAGCATTCAATTGAACAATTTTCTCATTTTAGTCTGAAAGCGCCTTTTAATAAACACTTAATCGTTTTGATACATTTGCTAACAAAATAACGTACCTGCTTTAAAAAATGCTATTTCAAGTACTTTATTATTTATGTATATATAAATGCTGTTGTTTATACATTATTTATACGTTTATATAAATGTACAACAATGTGAAGAAATAAACACACATTTATTTTATTTTAGTCCAATCAATTACTTTGTAATGCTAACAATATAAGTATATGTATAATAGAAGTAGTAAGCAAAATTTACATTAAATTATCTTAAATAACATCTTCTTGCTAGTTTGTGCGCAAACTTTCCAACGCATGCCCTTAATAGAGCCTTAAAGCACTTTTATATATCCACACAGTAGTCACGATATACAACTCCTAGAAGGTAAACGCGGTTAAGCAGCCGTCCGGGCCATGTTTTGTTTACGAACGTAAATTATAAACAAAGTTAATATTAAAATGTGGGTCGATGTTAATGGACGAGAAAGGCAAAACTATATGTCTCAAACAAACGGATCTTTTATTCCAGGGTAAGCGGATTTTAATCATATAGGAATTATTGCGTGAAAGATTTTATCATTAAAAAAAAATTGAAATGCATACACGGAACGCTTTGGTATGTTTGTTTACTTATGATATGAAGATTTTATAAAACAAAAATTGTATTGTGACATTAATATTTTTACACAATTATACCAATGCAAAGTTTTCTTCGAAACAAATTATTTATGAAATGTCAACCGCTTCTTACTTTAAATTTTACCTTCTATTTTAAAGGTTAGTGTGTACTTGATAATATTTTAATAAACTTCATTCTTTTTATAATTTTATTAAGTTTACGACTATAAAAGAATGTAAAATAAATTGTTGGTTTTTTGCATATTTAATGGACATTTAATCGTTTCTGTACAAAAAATTAAATCGATAGAATTAAAAAAAATCAAGCAGTGTTTTTAGGAAAGTTTTAAAATAGAAAATGTTAGTTGCCAATATTCTCTATAAAAAAAAACTTTGTAAAAAAAATATGAGGAATATCATGTTTCATAGAGGAAAGTTACGTCTGATAAAATGACGAACAATTGTTTTATTTTTATGCAGTGAAACTAAATCGTTAGATTCCCACGATCTCGTTTCGCTTCAATCATCGCCTACAATCACGTAGAAATATATCTCGTGTTATGTAAGGGACCAATTTATTAGTATTACTATATTGTTAGGACGGACTTAAAATATATCTTATTTCATATTTTATGGCAATATTATGTTAAAATAAAACTCATATAATTTTAACTGAATTCTGTAAAAGAAATAAAACACAAGAATAGTTTTGACGCGATTGTTTCTACTTCATTAGTTTTCTTAAAATAGATATAAATCTAAACTAACATAATATGTTAAAAGAAAGAAACAAGAAGACAAAAATATTATTATTTGCCTCCAATTTATCTTGAAACTTACTTACATAATATGTTGTTACCAATTACCATTATTGTTGACAGTTATATTTTAAACTATTGTTAATCTTTGAACAACTAAGTAGCTATGACCTTAATCATTTTCCTGAACAATAAAAAGTTTTGTTTATTAACACAAGGTTTAGTTCTCATTTCGAGCATTATTAACTTACCTTTGAAATATCTCAGAACAATTATTAAGGAAAACTACATAATAATTAAGTTGAATACATTGACCGTGACATAAGTGTCCTTCAAGAGCTTTCAATCTTCGTTTATTTAAACGTTATTGTAAAATGTCAAGTCCATAGTAAAATCACGGATCCGTCAATTTAAATAGAGATCGAAATTGACATAAAAATAAAATTTAAATAAGAATGGTTTCTATGGGTTATTTATTATGTAAAAAGCGTGTCAGTTATCAGAGCATCTGACCGTGACACCTGCCATTTGACCTGGATACATTATATAATCTATGATCTACTTAATCTTTTTCAAACCTTATGTATATCTTAGCTTGTTGTTTTGCTGTTATCTAATAAGATGAGATGAGAAAAGAATTATCTTATTTAATTATTTTTTTATTGTTAATAGGAGTTATTTTTATTCAAATTACTTCTTACTTAGGAGCTTTCAAATTAGCTAGAAAACTTTTTGTTTGGGATTGTTTTGTAAAGATGAAAAGAATCATCATTTGATTCGTTTGGCCATTTTCGCGCCAAGAATGTAGGTGCTAGGTACATTTAATAGGTACTCAATAAACTTCAAGTAATAATTTAAATACAAAGAAATATTGTTATTCATCGAAAATTTATAAAGAACTAAAACATTTTTAAATATTTTTGTCCTTAAAACTTCATCGATGACGCCGATGATTCTAAATATAAAACCTCTTGAAATACATTAAACTGATACCACCGGCACAGATAATATATATTTGAGGTCTAGTGCTATTTCTATTTACAAATACACATTGAAACTTCAATATCGCGTCGGTAATATCTGTAAACGATACAACGACCACACGGTCGCAAGGCCGCCGTACCTGGCACCAACCTCGCTATCACGTAGCCAGCTAATTGATAAAGCGTTCTGCATAGTATACTCTACTTGTAGTAAAAACTTGCGACAAAAGTTGAGAAAACATTTAGATAAGTCAGATTATAAGGTTCTGTAGACCAACTTTTATTCTTATCTGTCAAAATCTTATTATGAATGACTTAAATTCATCTATGTACGTATGTTCGAAATTTATATATTTTTTATATGAGGCTATTTAATATTATTAAAGATTTTAAAATCAGCTGACATTTAATTTATTCGAGCTTTATGAAACTTCTTCATTATTGTTTTTTCATGATAGTCGGTAAACATTCCTTGGATATTTTAAATTATATGAGTATACCTATTATTGTTTTTATAAACATACATAACCGCTTTAACTTTTAGAGGCCGATATTCAGCTTTTTTCCGCAAGAAAGACTCCTAAAAACGCATATTCGTGACCGCTCCGCATTCGTTAAATTTGGCTGAACTATTCATGTATTTATCCAAATTTGAAGAATTCTATTAAGTTTATCAACGAAAAGAGTTTAAACTTTACCACGAGATATATCTACTTGCTTATTACCTATCTATAAAGGCTTACAAAATAAAACATAATATTTTATTTTACGTGTCACAGCACTTGTTTGACTATTTTGGTATGAAACAGTATTTCTAAGACAATTACTTATTAGGAGAAAAACCATTACCTACATTATTACGTATCGTAAAAAGAAAATTATAAAACAACATTGAATTTGCAAATAAAAAGAAACATTATCTACATCTTTATATTGTTAAACTATAAGGTGATAAAACATTGGATAACAATGTCAAGTAAAAATAAAAATGCAAATAATATAATCTGTCAATCGAAAACTGTTATTGACGTAAAATACAAATATGACGTAAAATATTTGGGTGACACAAATGTACGAAAGGGTGACCTTTAGGTCTAGGTCAACCTTTAACACTATCAAGATCTAGAATGAAGATTAAATCGGTATTCGTCAATCAATTCTCTTGGACCTTGAGACATGCTTTTCGCCGTTTACATAAACACAAACTTAACAACGAACTCAAACAAACGTTACGTCTGAAAAACATTTTTCATTAAACATTGCTTTATTTTTATTCGAACATCAAATATTTTTTAACTGTAGCTTATGCTGGTTTGAAACTATTTATTGAGCATACAAAACTAAACTAAACCAAAACGGTTCCTTCATATATGATATTCTGCTATAAGCTTTTAAATATTACTTAACTATGAACATATATATAAAAATAGGCTTAATTTTCCTTTAAAATATACAAACATGGTTGGTTGTTTAAAATATGGCCTTCTACGTGCAAAGACGATGTATAAACTAAATTTATTATTGGATATTTCGTCTTCGACATTGTAAACGTGACTTTGATTAATTCGTTTTTATTTACTTTTTATTCTATACGTTTAGGAATCGTCCAAAGAAAATACATAGTAGTAGGAATACAAAATTAATTTTAAAGTTATACATATTCAATACGGTTGGTTACCGCTGATGTTTCCATTCGATTAAGTAAACAATAACAATCTATGTGTGGATATATTTCCTCATCAGTGTCTGTGCGTAAGAGAACAATGGCGTATTTTGTAATACTTTCTTTGCTCGCTGTTGTATTAGCCTTCGACACTGATAGACGCTGCTTGCTCCATGCCGGAAGATGTAAGTAACAAGCAAATTATTATATTTTATGATACAATTTTATACAAAACATTAAAAAAATCATTCGCTTTCAATATCAATAATAATTTTTGCTCATTTTATTTGACATTCTTAGTTCAGAGTTGCCATGCATTAAATATGAGGGTTATTATTTCATTAAATGTTTTTTTTTCAGGTGTATCCCACTGCCCTAGGAACATGTACCCTTATCACACGAAGTGCGACGGACAGACGATATCACAAAGGACCTGTGATAGGCCCAATGTTTACGTCCTGGGTATGTCCATCACACATCGCTTAAATTTAGATTTGCTTTGAATAAAAAAAAAAAACCTTTTAAAAAAATACTTTGGTGGGAATTAACGTATTGCAATTTAAATAATAAAAAAAGAATGCTACTTTATATTTCGGAAACACTAATGCTGTATAATTTACCAAAATAATAAAGTGTAAAATGATGAAATATAATTATATCAATTTGTAAAACAAGAATCTACTAATTTATAAGCTTATATTCTATATTAATATAATTTTTTTGTCATTCAACTAAATAGTGTTTCTTAGAACTAAACTATTATTACTTCCAGGATATACTTGCGGCTGGTCACGTTGTGATTGCGGTGGCGACGATGTTCTCGACGAACAGACAAACACTTGTATGAAATTACATGACTGCCCGATTTATCCTACCAAACTGCCGAGATCAAATTCTGTTACCGAACGCCGCCGTAGCGGACAAAACCGTTATCGCGTGTCGAAGAGAATCAAGATACCTAAAGAGGATATTGATGAATTGCCATAAAATATTTTGTTATAAAATTTTACACTGTATATTGTTATTTTTATTTAAAAAAATTACATAATAATTATATTACTATAAAAATACATGACGATTACTTTTAACTCACGATCCCTCTTGACATATGACATATGACTGCGTCAGATAGCCATACTTTCAGGACTTTCTGAAATGATTACATAATTTTACGTTTCTGTATATTTTGGTTCTTCTACTCCCTACCTTAATAAAGCAGAACATTATAAAAAAAAATCTATCCAGCCATTTTCCTTAACGGTAAACTTTTACCCCAAATGTTGTTTACGTCGATCTTTTAACGTCCTATTAGGTAATACAATATATTCTGGTACAAAAATATAAATGCAAGAATTTTTTAATGAGTCAATATGTAATTAGTATTATAATTTTATTGCCTTTATACAGCTTGGTTTTAATATTTTGTTACTGATTTTCAATCAGTACTGGTTCACATAATGAGATCTAAGACTTGCGCATTCATTTAAATAAAACATATATTTTCCGATTGCTACTCCTATTGTAAGTACTATCTTTAAAAACTATACATACTCTCGACGTTTCGGTTACTTTACAGCAACCGTTTAGGTTACTTTATTAGGAATAAGGACAGACGAGATGTAGAATGAGTTCAATAATTCAAGACGAGTTTCCTAAACTCGGTATAGTATTTTTTAAGCACTAAAAGCATTCTAGAAGTTTATTTATGTCAAATAGTTGTCACTACCAACAGGCAACAAGTATATCAATACAAAACAACTAAAACAAACGACAAAGAAAACTTAAAAGTAGGTCAAAGAAATTATAAAATTTATGCGTTTGTATTGCAACAATTTACAGTAATTTCTTAAGAATTATGATAATTGCGTGACAAAACTTTCCTGGCGTCTTTATTATGCGATACAAAAGAGATTCAATACATTTTCTATTATTAGTGTCTTATGATTTAACATTAAAAGATATTATCTTTATGAAAATTACGTTAAATAAATGGATTATGTTTTTTTTTTAATAATTAATAAAGGGACACTTGTTTTATCGATTCATTTAATGAATACTCCTTAAAACCATGCTTATTTTTTGTATTGGAGAATAATTAAAGTCGCTGTAATATTTTTAATGTCTGTTCCCGTGTTTGATAAAAAAATATATAAATTAAAATGCAATTTATTGCAATGCAATGCAATCAATATTCACTTTGTTTCAAAATATGTATTAAATTAAAGAACGCGCTATTGTTATAAGTGTCACAATTGATCTGTTATGATTTGGTGGGTAGATACATCAAAAGGGTAGGCAGGTATAATTAGAAAATAGGTTGTAACTTGTACTAATATGAAATGGGAATAGGAAGACTTCAAGGGCGGTAACGTTAATTATATATTACAATATATGTTCACATAACAACATATAAATTGTAAAGAATCTGATTTACTTTTAAAACTTTGTATTCTAAAAATAATAAGCTAAATCGGAGACAAATACATTCAATTGAGAATAAATAATGTGGAATTGTTAATCTCTACATATTCGATTCGGTAGTCAGTCATTTAAAGTGACATTTAATAAAGCGTGGTTAATTTTTCATCGTGGAACGTAAATATTTTAACAGACAATTGTATTTTTTAAGTTTCCTTAGCAAATGCCCCGTTTATATTTAACAAACGGAGTTTGGTGAAACTGACTCTACACTCTTAATTAGAAACATCAATTAGCCGCGAATTTACGTCAACATAAACACGAGAAAATTAAAATGTTTCCTTTCAACATTAAATACCATACCATAATTAAATTTAACTCGAAACTGTTTGTGTACAGTCTGTGCAAACTTGTGGTAAGAGTGACCGTACAGGAAAGAACATCTGTTTAAACGTATTTGAGCTGTTCTTAGTAATACTAGAACATGAGATGTCATTGTTATCTCTCAATAAACGTCGATTTGAACGATATTCGCCGTCTCTTCGTTATAAAATTAAGACATGTTGCATATCTTCATCATATTTTGCCTTTTTAAAATGATAGATTCATTGTATTACGCCAAAATAGGTACACCCGGCTGTTTGACTTACAACAATACGTGTAAGTAGACTTTATATGATATATTATTAAAATTTAACCGTTTTTTAGTACGTTTCTCTATAAATATCAAACGTTCTATTTCTTTTCATTCAAATTCAATGATTTAACTGTTATTTTCTCGTAAATTATATTATAGTATTGATTAAAAGTTATAGTGAAATTAACTTCAATAGTTATTGATGATGATAAAGCCTTTTATTATCAGGTGTTGATGAATGTCCGGAGTATATGCATAGATTGAACAGTGAGTGTCGACCTACACCTTCCCAGAGGACCTGTGATGAACCAGTCGCTATTTCAATGGGCATTATCTGCGACTGGTCAAGATGTGACTGTGACTTTCCTTTCGTTTTACACCTACCATCGGGATACTGCTTCCTATTAGAAGATTGCCCGTCCTAAACGTTTAAAAATCAATCAAAAAGCCGTTCCAGATTTATTTATAACACAATTAATGTTTATTGTAAATATAATATAAAATAAACACTATAATCCATCCGTACATTGTTTGTATTCTCTTAGTTATATTTAAAATATTTACATATCAAATGATGTTCTTCAAATACCTATATTGGTTTGATTTTAGTAATGAAATTTCAAACGTATTTTCCGCTACGATGCCTTTTCCGACTGAGAAACTAAATATTTTTTCGGTAGATTACAATTTACCGAAAAAATAAATCGAATTTTGTGATATTTTCCACCTTTAAACTGGGATAGCATATATTGATCATTTATTTACCTAATACGATAATGTTTATAGGTACACAGGTCATTGCCCTCTGCTAAAATTTCGCTATGGTAAATGCTACGGAGACAACACCCGTCAGATTTTAAAAGAAATCCGAACAAAGGGCTTATTTAAGTAAGTATAAATTAATATACACATGTACTTAGGTATTACAAGTTTGCGTAATCAAACTGCATACGACGAGTATCGAAGTCTAGTTCACTTACCGCCATTGATAGTAAGTATGTAGACATTTGTGAATGGAAACTATAATCTCTTCGTTAAACATTGAAACTGCTAGTAACAGTAGTATTTAAAAACCACTATCATCAATTATGAAGCCTTGTTTATTATTGTATAAGCCTTTAAAACTAGGTTACGAGTGCAATTCGACCGCGCTACGCTCGTAGTACTCATGTAGACTTAACCTTGAAGCCGTTGGTTTTGTATATTCGAAACATGACATGACCCCATTCACTGTCGTATAATTAGCAGTAAATTAATTTATATGGGTCATTGTTTTAGCATGTTTAAATATTTATATATACTATTAGCTCTGCCCACGACTTCGCACGCTGGGATTTGTTTTAATTTGGAAAATTGGAAAAAATTGGAAAACCGTTTTAGAGATTGGTCATAAAAAAAAATAAACAAGAAGATACAAATACAATTATATATTTAATATTAGAATTTTAATAATTTTATATATATAAACCGATTTATCATATCATTTATTTCCGTAGTAAGCCCCTTAAATATCGGCCGGGCGATAACTACGAGGTTGACAGTTACCCACGAAGAGACACACCCTCACGAGACGTTTACGAGGACCTGCGACACAGGAACGGACACGTCACGGGATATACAGGATACGTGCCCGGGATGAATTTCACGTAATAATAACATTATATATAAATATATATTTACATGTATATAACGCCTGTGAATAATATAATAGCAATGTTGTCGTCATGTGTAATGTCTATTAAATAATCGATTTAATATACGAATTTGTCATTTAAAAATGTTCCATTGTAATTCCCTACATAACGCAATGTTTCAACTGTGACAGATTGCTGTTTTGTCTTTTATTTGTACATATAGCATATATTTTTCAAATATTTTTATTTCTCTTTTCATAACTAAACATTAGATTGTAAAGGTGGTAGAGCCTAGCTGTGGTTAAGTAACTATACATATACATATCAAATTTAAGCTGGCTCGACCAGGGAAGTACCACACTCTCACAGAAAATCGGCGTGCAGTAATTTCGTAGTCATTTGCGTTTCGTCCGAGTGAGAAAGCCGGTTACCCTTTCTTCTCCCCTGATATTAACATTCCTCCCAAGTTATTTTTTTCTTTAGGTCCTAAAAACTACTTTTATCAATATATTTACTATGTAGATAAAATATTCAAAATAATAACAGATACGGCAAATCTTTCGGGCGAGCGTCAGACGACTGCATGACGGACTTCACGACCAATCAACGACAATTACGACGAAAAGCCGACATCAACAGAAGTTACACACGATCGAGGAGCGCTCCCAAGATGGAAACGATACACTCGCGAGACGAAATACGGAGAGATTTGAGCAGATTCAGAGAGATCAATAAATATAAAGGTTATTATCATAATGTGCTCGTTTGCTAATGGAATATAGATACCAGTACATATCATACGTGGCATAATATTCATACTTAATGTCACTCAGGTTATTTTGGAGGATTTTTATCGAATTTCTTTTATACAATAATAGAGGTTCAGACGTTTAGTTGAAATTCTTTTAAATAATCGATTTATCGTTACATGGGAATCTATGGATTCTTATCCGAAACAATTTACCGATAAGATTGCTTATTGATAATGAAATATCTGTTATGCTTTTAAAAATGTATGTTAATTTTATATTGTGATTTCCAGATAACACTATATCACCAGAATTCCCACCGATAGCTGGCTACACGGGACACATTCCTCGCATCAAAGGCTCAGAGGCGTCACTCAGTCAAAGATATCATTGTGCAGCAAAACGAGGCCTAGAACTGATCAAACAAGAAAGAGAAAAACGGAAAGAACTCCAAAATGCTGACGCGAATATCAAATCTATACTCAAAGATCGCAAGACTTCGTATTGTAATTGGGGATAGCATACGGGTAGGAAGATGTTCTTCACAAAATGTCGTTAAACATCTTCCTTAAGTCGCCTTTTTTGTTAGAAGTAAATGTCTCCTTACCTACCCTTTCCTCCTTCAATAATTAAGATCGGCAACGCATCAGCAACATCACTTATGTTGCATATGTCCATGGACGATTGGGACTACCTTCCATCAAGTAGGCCGTTGACTCGTTGGCCGCATTTTTTATAAAAAAAATAATAAAAGGAAACGAAAATAATAAATATTCAGAAACGAAATTTGAGTGATTTTAACTTTTATGCAATAATGTAAAGTATTTTATGGTAACACTAGACGAGTATCGCACGTTTGTTTTAAGTCAAAGCATTCAAAGAGTATTTTCATATACTTCCAGTTTGTAAATGCTCTCATACTTTCATTCAGTCATTATATTTACTGAAAGTAAATATATGCACTAACATGTTTAACATATTTGAAGCTCGGAAGGCATTGATATCATTGTGTTTTTTTAATAACGGTCATTTTATGATTTAAACGAAAGCGGTTTTACCAAAAACCGTATTTATTAATTTATTCATAAAGTCAATAAAGAATAAATACAACTTTACTACATACTTAAAAATGAAGAATTAAGTCTTAGGTATTCGTCATTCACACTTTTAGAAATCCGCATATAATAGTCTTTTTGAAGGCTTGGAGTCTTAATCAATTGTGAGTTATTTGAATAATTTTGTTTGTTCAATAAAAAATATCTTTACGGGCAGTGTGATTACTTCTATAAGATATTCGATTTTCGAATGACAAATAATTTTCATGTTTTATACTACAGTACTTGGGAAATTTTATATTTAAAAAAAACTATAAATACGTAACCCAAATTTAATGGCGATAGGAACCCATAAAAATAACAGCATCAATAGAACAAAAAATACTTTTTGATATGAAATAACATTTACAAGAAATTTAAAATTATTTGTAGCTTTATCTGTAAGGGATGTAGTTACCAAAAGAAAACAAAAGTATGTTAAAATAATATATATATTTTATATATATTAACTTTATTTTTTTAATAAATTTTATCAATGTAATTGTACAAACTAATTATAATATTCGATGTACTTAAATAGAATTAAATCTAGTTTTTGTTACAATATTTTTTGATACTGGCAAACAGTAAACAGTATGTATTGAAAACCGACCATTTCTTAAATTTAAAAATAAAAATCTTTGAGTGTAATACTTATAATTACAAGGATAATTAGTCTTATATAACGCCATGTTTGACATGACTAAATTATTAAGGCACTAATATTCTAGTTAGCACCAAACGAATCTTTGTTACATATAAGTTCAAACCCAGCAATGTATTGGTACTAAATAAGTCATGGATTTGCATATACAAATGTTGCCAGATCGTAAGAAGTATATGTGTATATAAATATAAACATAAATCTTTTATGATCTGGCAACACTTGTATTACTTCTGTCATGTTTTTATCATACTAATATTTTCTCTGCTGGGACTTTAGCTTATAAATCAGTAAATCACATTTTAAAATGATCAAAAGGAAAGCCCTATATTTATTTTCATATGCTTTGTAACAGCAGGAACATACATATATTTATCTTTAAATATTGAGGCCGAGTTGAAGGCACTAAAATTATTCAATAATTTACAAATATGTTATAACATACAACACATTGGTTAATCCTGGCACAAGTTACAATGTATTGCTGGGATATTGTTAAGACTTTAGAATTATGTCACATTAAATGGCAATATGAGTAAGGCGGCCAACCGTCCCGCAATTCTAGGCGAAATCCCGCTTTGAAATTATTAGTAAAATAGTCCCGCAAAACGTTGTATGCGTTCCGCATGTCCGCATCCCTATTTTTTTACCACAACACCCATACCACGGTCAACAGTGCAGGAACACAGATTAGTGATTACCTATAATAGGGACAAGCGTAGCGCGCCCGCGCCAATCTCGTTTTCTTTCTTTCCTCTGAACTCGTGACGCGTAAGAGAGTATTTAAATTTAATATGGGCAGTTGCGAAGATTTTTATGACATTCCCAATCACTAAACCCCCCCCCCCCCCCGCCATTCACGAAAGGTTAAGTCCCGCATTCAGTTTTCGGAAAGTTGGCCGCCTTAAATATGAGTTAAATAATTGTTATGAACTATCAGTATTATATGTAAATATTAATGGGAGTAGACTTAAATATTAAAAAAGTAAAACCATACATTAATTAAGTATGTAAGAATGCAAGTATTAGTCAAATTTATAGAGAATAATTATAAAAAATAAATTTTAATATAACTTAAATTTTATTATTTTCACTTCTGAATAAGCGATTCAAATAGGATTTATAAGACCAGCTTTTTTGGATCAACATTTTGGAATTATAGAACAGTATATAGTGCGTTTGATTTAAGCTGAGCTTTGCATTTGTGTGAGTGTACACGGATAGTGTAGGTGTGATGTCAAATTTTTGAATGCAACATACATTACTAGTTTTGAACCGGTTTATTCTGCTTTTACTCCACCCCGCACCTTCCGCACTTCACCTTTTGTACTGGTAGCAATATCAAATGTTGAAAACGCAATGTCAAGTGAAAAATAATGTGTAGATTTTTCAAAATTCTTATTAATCAATATTATTTTTTTTCCACAATATTCATAATATTTCCATCTGGACTTTTACAAGTTTTGTTTATTTTATAGCACTTATGTTATGTATCTATTTAAAATATTATAAAATTTAATTCTACAAGTTTTTTGTGTAACTCTACTTTTACTTTCACTCACACAAATGCAAAGCTCAGCTTAAGTCTAACGGACTATACCAATATCAACTTAACAAACATATAACCAGTGAATAAGACCTTTTAGTGCATACATTATGTTTGTGGCAATATCTCAACGATTTTACCAGTCCGTTCATCAACACCATCAATAATAATCGGACTCACACTTGGCGTTTCTACTTTGTTTTTCTCACTTGCAAGTTCAAGCATCAATGTTTCCAGTTTTTGAGCTTTCCTTGTTTCATTGTGTGTTATCAACGCACATAGATGCTCTGTCAACAATTCCTTTTTCTCCCTTTCCTTTTGCAAATTAATTTTTGCTTGTAAAAATTCTTTTTCTATTTTCAAATATTGTTTTCTATAAAAAAATATGTTTGGTTAATATCAATGATAAAAGAAAAATTATTGAAAAATGTTAAAGTAAGCAATTATATGTATAAATAATTAATTATTTATTAGTTTCCATTCTATTTTATTTTCACAAATCAGCAAAATTTTTCCCAATAGCTATACAAAATATGTTATAAGAAAGATTTCATTGAAGTTTACCAAATAAATTATTAAATTACTAATTATAAAAGTATAATAATCGATGTAACATAAACAGTGGCGGCTGGTGGGTAATCAAACTGGTGGTGCACTTTACTAAAATATTAAAATTAGAAAATGCAATAAAACATAACGAGATGTCAAACATGCCGCGGCCGGCCGACTCAATTCGTCATACATCGGGTGCTCTCGGCAATCTTCGGCCGCTCGTGCGGCGCTCGAGAACCGACTCATTACTCGGTACATTTCTATGAAGTATCTTTTGTTTCACGCGCCAGGCGTATTAATGCGTATCTCATACAAGATGTATCAGCAGTTCTCGTGCACTCGCCGAAGAGCACGAGAGTTTAGTAAAGCGCTCAAACTTTTTGACCATAATTAGGATTTTTAATTTTTTATACGTTTTTATATGTTTAAAAAGTAAATATTAAAATGGTAATTTAAAAATAAAGATGAAGTAATATTTTGTAATTTTTAAATCTTTTGAATTGGTGGTTCAGCGCACGAGTGCACTTAAGGTACAGCCGCCACTGAACATAAATATAATTTGTGATCACTTACTCTGCATCTGCAAAGCTGACACAAGCTTGATCTATTTTCTTCCTCAAAACGGCCACATCCTGAGAAAACTGGCCATCCAATACTTGGAGTTCTTTCTTTATTTTTTCCAATTTCAATACTTCCTCCTCTGTTTGTTTTGTCCTAAAAACACATTTAATATAAAAAAATATTTATATTAAAATTTGTTATTTTGTAAAACATAAAAATAAATGTGGTTGAATTCAGTTAACTCTTAATTATTATTTTAAGTTAGTTATAGAAAAATAACAAAGTGTTGTCAAAATATCTACATTAAGAGAAAATTGTTGGGTCTGCTGCCTTAAATTTATATATTTTAAAATTATTACCATATAGGTTTTGTTATTAAATACAAAAACTTATTCACCATTATTTACAATATTTCAACTGCAACATGAGAGCATGATATGATCTATCGGCCAAAATATTGTAGACCACTTATATCTTACATGATAAGATAAAAGATTAAAGAAATCAAGATAATTTGAACAGAATTTTCCTTTTCACCATTATTTCGAACTATTTAGTTAAAGGAGTTACTTAATAAAAATCTAGTTAAAAAATATGATATCAAGGTTTTTTGAAAGTTGTATGTTTGCAAGACATATAAATTTGAGATCCACCATAGGGGCTCTATATTTTTGGAACATTATGTGACATTATATTCAATAACCACAACTTATTTAGTGGCATGTTTGTTTAATTGTCACATGTCCAACAGTAAATTCTTGATATCTAAATTATCTAAACCATATACATGTCATGAAGTAGAAATATTCTAGATGTAATGGTAAAATTTTTGGGAGAACCCAGGATAATACTTGTATAGTGAGCTCTTCAAGCAAGTATTACGAGAATACAATAGTTCAGTTTGCACTGAATACTTGAAGTGAGAACATCATGAAACCATTTGTTATTGTAATAATGTCAATTACAATAATATTATTAAGCATAGCTCAATCCTTTACATTGTATGATACTTGTACACCCTCATACAAAGTGAAATGAAAATTATTCTTAATAATATTCCCATACATTCAGTGTGTCAAATATATTCTTACCGATCAGCCAGAGCCTTGGCGAGCATTTCCTTCCTCTTCTTATTCTGTTCCTCCATCAACTTCTGTTGAATCTGCAATTCCTCTAATTTCAGTCTATGAGCTGCTAATTCATCTTCAGTGTAATTATCAACACATCTGATCACATCTGGTGCCAGATTGGAACTATTCCGTCTACTGACTGCATTTTCATTTACTGACAAATCCTTTTCTTGATTCATTTCATTAACTACATCAATATTCAAAGGTGTCATATTCTCTTTGTTATGATTGATAGTCTCGTTATTAACATTTTCATTTTTACCATTAATTTCAGTACTTATATTTGTTATTGTCGGAGATTTCAAACTTAGTTTACAGTTGTCGAAAGCCGTGTCAATCTCATCATCAATATTTTTCTGTAGTATCGGAAGTTTGTATTGTGGTATGGGTCTTTTTATTTTGCTTCCAATGCTTGATATCTTTGCATTTTCTATTTTGACTGGGTAGTCTGAAATTAATTATCATTTAATAATCTCACTACTTTATTTTATAGGAAACTAATTGATGATAATAATTTAATAAATTCAAATTAAAACCTTTATTATTAATAGGTATATGTGCATGATATAATAAAATTTATCATGCAACATCCTGTATGTGTATTAATTGTGATATCAAATAGTCTTATATATCAACTATGTGTGTTATATTGAATACAAAAATATTATTTAAATTACTTGTGAATAATCTGAGTACATCCAATTGGATGTGCAATTTATGATGTCATGATTGCCTAGCAAAGGTTAGTATATAATGAATCATATAATACATAAAAGACTAGGTAAAAAACTATATTTACCGGTGAAAACTCGTAAATATTATCATATAGACACAGTAGACTTCTTGTGAAAAAATCAGTTTAAAAGTACACTTTGATATATTTATAAAAGAACTCATAAATTATTGTAGCCATAAAACTTACAGAAAGCTGCTAATAAGAATTACCACTAAGATCGTGGGAAATAATTGAAAAAAAAAAGAAACTAAAGAATATTTACCGTTGCTTGCTATTGATTCTGACTTAATTCTCTTCAAATCCTCCTCACTAAATCCTGTGAACGTTGACATTTTGACAATACATTAAGACATATTTATTTGTTTTTTAAATTAGAGATCTATTAAAAGTAATTCCTGAATACGTGTAAGAAAACGAGATCTTTAAACACTGTCAGTTTATTTGATATCAACGTCAAATATATGTGACGTTTTATTCATTGTATAAAGGTCGGAATGAAAAGAAAACCTAAATTGCCAAACTGTAAGGTCTAAGTTACTATGTTTAAGACATAGTATATATTTTAAAAAAACTTAGTTAATGATATTTTTTGAGGTTTATGTGCGTTGCAATAATAAATCTTTATTTTTAGATAAAAAAACAATGATACACTTTATAACAACATTATCACTCTCTGAAACGTATTTACTTAAAAAAGTGATATATCCATTTTACAATAATAGCAACCAATTAAAAAGACTGGATTTACATAAAGTTAATAAAAAAACTTTAGTAAAGTTAAATAAAAAAATTGACACTTTTTTTGAGAATTTCAATTTTTATACTTTATAACCAAGTAGAACTTTTTTATCTTTAAATTCGATTATCCTTCTACTAGAATATGAATAACTTAATTTTTGCAATTTGTTTGATTTCAAAATTGCGATAAGTAACAATAATATCTTCAATATCAAATACTTTTGAATAAAAATTGTGTTGATATTAATATATTGCTTAATTTGAAACAATGCCATCTGTGACTTTGATATTAAACTATTCACTTCATATAAGAAAAAGAGCGCGGGAATGGATACGTTGACGCGGGCTTTTTGAAAATTTTAATTATTTTAATAGTTTTATACTATAATTTAAGTGTTTATGTGGAGAGATGGTAAAAAAACGTAAAAAGAAGGATTCGGGTGAGTCCTTGAATTTCAGCACAAGCAGCGATTCCGATTGCGAGGATTCGCCAGTATTGCAGGATGCAAATGCCTTCGCTCCCTTTAGGGTCGCTGATTATTGTCAGCGATACCCTGAAGATGCGGAAGCCAAGTCTGAATTCATAGTATTTGTCGAAAGTACTAATGATGTCCCACTCGGTAATAGGGACATGATGTCGCTTAGTACTAGTTTTATATGCTCTGTGAAAGGTATAAATATTTAAAAAAAAATAAATAAATATAAGGTCGGTGTTGTTTTCCAACGTGCGAATTTGGCAAATGCCTTTTTAGAAAATACTACATATCTAAAGGAACAACGACTTAAAGCTTCAATACCAGCAGGGGCCACCGAACTATCGGGAGTTATCCCTTCGGTTCCCACTCATCTATCCAATTACAAAATATGTAAAGCAATATCAACAACAAAAAAAGTCATTTCTGTCCGACGCATAATGCGTAAAGTAAAAGGAGAAAATAACACCTTCACACTGCAACCTACTCAGAGCGTAGTAATAACTTTTGCGTCTGCTACGTCATTGCCGGACTATGTTCACATTAAGATGTGGCGCCTGCCTGTCTCCACATATGTCCCACCTATAAAACAGTGTTTTAAATGTTTACGCTATGATCATCTGCCTAAGTTTTGTAAAAATTCACCGCGATGCTCCATATGCACAGAGGGGCATTCTTTCAAAGAATGCAAGGTTAACATTGAAAAAGCTAAGTGCCTTAATTGTAATGGCAATCACGTTGCCATGTCTAGCCAGTGCCCTATAAGGCAAAAGAAAATCGCAAACAGTAAACCCAAGTCATATGTTGACACGTTAAAAGATTCATTAAATTTTCCCTCCCTTAATAAAAAATTAAATACCCAAGAAGTAATCCAAGCAATACTATCAAATTCCGAAGCAATGACTCTAGTAACAGAATCTATAGTAAAAGTTATAACTTTAAATAAAACTCAAAATATAAGTACATATTAGTTCACAATTTATTAGCTCAGCTATTAAAGAAACGATATAGGACAATAAATAGCAAATCGTCACATTCAACCACCAAATCTTAAATATTGTACAGTGGAATGCTCAAAGTTTGTAAAGTAACAGACTTGAATTTCAAAATTTTCTATACCAAAATAATATACATGTAGTAGCTCTTATTTCAGAAACTTGGCTCAAACCTAGCATTCAATTTAATTTACGTGGTTATACCATTATTAGGAATGACTGCGGTAATGATCATAATGGCGTAGCAATATTAATTAAAAATGATATACATTTCTCTAAACTAGATACTTTTTATGATGATTCGTTACAAAATGTAGTAATTGTTATTAAACTGAAACATAAATGCATTTCTTTGGTTAGTTTTTACAGTCCTGGTAATAGTTTTCCTGCTTTTGAAAAGGCGAAGTTCGATCGTTTATTGTACAGTATTCCAAAACCGTTGATAATTGCAGACGATTTTAACGCCCATCAAACTTTTTGGGGTTGTAGTCGCATAGATTCTCGGGGCAAAGCTATTATGGATTCCATAGATGACCATGACTCAATAATTTTAAATAATGGTCAACCAACGACTATAGGCTCTCATATTTGGAAACCAAACAGTCTAGATTTAACTATGGTGTCTTCTTCTTTATTTCTTTCTTGTGACTGGCAAGTTCATCAGGACCCTTTAGGCAGTGATCATCTGCCAACTATCACAAAATTTACTCTCGTAAGAGATCAACATGAACCCTCTATTTCCTTGAACAACATTCCTTTTCACAGCAATCTGAAATTAATAAATTGGGATAGGTATAAACAAATTGTTAATAAAATGTTAATGAACTTTAAAGTTGACAATATTGATCTCCTTGATTCATACAGAAAGTTTTGTGCAATTATTCTACTGGCAATCACTTTCTCCGGGCCCAGCTTAAACCATAACACAAGTGATAGTAATAATAACCGTCCTAGAAAAAGATGTCAAGTACCTTGGAGGAATGATAAATGTTCAAAAGTAGTAGAAGACAGCAAGAACGCCTACATTAATTTCAAAACTAGTCTTAATAGTAAAAATTACATTAATTTCAAACGCGCACAAGCCTTTAAAAAACGCACTTTAAAAGAAGAATGTTGTAAAAGTTGGTCTGAATTCTGCTCATCAATAAATCGTTTGACATCTATAAATCGCATTTGGACTAAAATAAGAAAATCCAAAAAAAGCTTTCCGAGTTCTAACTTATTTTCTGACCTCAATTGGGTTCAAACATTTTTATATAAATACACACCGGATACTGTTTCACAAAAGATAAGTATAGGTAATGTTCTTGGAGTAAATAGTGATAATTCATTTGTGATCAGTTGTTTTACTATGCAAGAGTTAAAATCTGCTTTAGCCTCAAGAAAAGATTCTTCATGTGGCCTGGATTGGCTTTCCTACAAAATGTGTAAACTTTTAAATGTTCAAACTCTATCTATTTTTTTAAGTCTATTAAATAGTTTATGGTCGTCTTCTATTATCCCAGAGGATTGGAAAACTGACTGTTTGGTACCAATATTAAAACCTGGCAAAGACTTTAATTTGGCTGATTCTTATCGTCCTATTACACTGAGTTCATGTGTTGGAAAAATTTTCGAACAATTAATAAAACAGAGATTAATTTTTCACAAAGAAAGTAATAATCCTTTTACCTTACAATCAGTTTGGCTTTCGTTGTGACCTTTCTGCTTGTGAGAGTCTACGTCATTTCTGTCTGGATATCCATGATGCTCATTCCGAGAATAAAGTGCTGGTTGGTGTTTTTCTTGACATTGTAGGGGCTGTCAATAACGTAGATCTGAACAAATTATCCTCAATATTATTATTACTACAGGTACCTGGAAAAGTTGTAAATTGGATTTTAATTTTATGAACTACAGAAAGGTGTTTGTTAAGGTTAACAATCAGTTATTTGGTCTAGTTATTGAGCCCATTGCTTTTTATCCTATTCATACATCAGCTAAATTTAACTCTGGGGTGTGAAGTTTCAAATCTGCAGTTTGCAGATGATGTAATTGTTTATTGCTCTGATACTAATTTTTTACGTGTACAATCAGACCTCAATGTTGCTCTCGAAAGACTAAAGAACTATTTTGATAGCCTTGGGCTGGAGGTCAGCAATGAAAAAAGTTAAGTTGTTGTCTTTTTAAAAAATGGAATTAGAAATGGGAATGTAAATATTTTGTTCAAAAATAATGTAATGTCTGTAGAGAGCTCTGTAAAGTTTTTAGGTGTTATTTTTACAAACAATTTTAGATGGAATAAGTATGCTGAAACTCTAGAATCTCGAGCTTTAAATGCTTGTAATGTTTTAAAATCTTTAACAGGCACATATTGGGGTGCTGATCCAAGGATTTTTTTTTTTTTTTTATGTTATAGGTGGCAAACGAACAGACGGCCCACTTGATGGTAGGTGGTTACCGTCGCCCATGGACATCCGCAACAAATATGTTGCGGATGCGTTGCCAACCTTTTCTTTTTAAGGATAGGGAGGGGTGGGAATAAGGAAATACAAGGAAAGGTTGGGAAAAGGGAAAGGGCAACCGGCTCTCTCACTCATCGGACGAAACGCAGTCATTACTGACTACTTCACGCCGATCTTCTGTGAGAGGGTGGTACTTCCCCGGTCGAGCCAGCCCATGTTCGAGCTGTAGTAACTTAACCACAGCTAGGCTCTACCACCTACTGAATTCTATTAACATTGTATAAATCATTAGTAAGGAGTCCCAGCTAGGTGGACCGATGACCTTAAAAAGGTCGCTGGGTCTCACTGGATGCGGAAGGCAGAGGACCGAGTGTTATGGCGCGTGTTGGGAGAGGCCTACGTCCAGCAGTGGACTGCTATAGGCTAAGTGATAATGATGATGATGAAGGAGTGATTTTGAATATGCTTTTTTTATGTTTTGCAGCTGTAAGAACTATAGTGGATAAATTAGAAAAGGTACAAAACAAATGTTTGCGTATTATAATGGGTGCCATGCGAACTACTCCCATAGTGTCAATGCAGGTGGAATGTAATATACCTCCATTAGCACTTGAGTTTAAATACTTACAATCAAAATTTTTTGAAAGGTTTTTCTCTGTTAGTAATCATCCACTTCTTGTTAAACTGCGGCACACAGCACACTATTAACAGTACTGCCAATATTAATTCATATTTGTTTCAAGGTTTTTCTGAAACAGAACAAATTTTTAATAAACATAATATATTTTCTAGCATGGTATGGCCTTGTTACTCTGGGTTATATGAATCAAAATTTATTCAGATTAAAATTGTAGTCAAAAGTCTTCTAAAGCATAAGGAAGACATTTATAAGTAACTTGATAGGTGGCAGGGATATCATCAGATATATACAGATGGGTCTAGGAACAACGAGCAGTCTCTATAGCTGTCTATGATAGTCAGGTCAAAAGTGGATTTGGTCATAGGCTGAATCCACTCACAAGCATATACTCCGCTGAATCTATAGCTGTGTATACCGCCATGGAGCACATTCAAACACAGACTCATCAAAAGTGGATTTTAATAATAGATAGTTTAAGTTTATTAACAGCACTACAAAATCCACAATTAAATTCAAAAACTAACTATATTATATATAAAATAAGAGAGTTGTATCACCTACTGTCTCAAAACAAACAAATAGTGCTATTCTGGACACCAGCCTACATTGGTGTGCATGGTAATGAGCAAGCAGACTATTTAGCTAAATTCATTACAAATCCGGCCCACAATCAATTAAGTCATAGCTTTTTAAATTTCCTAATTCCTTATTCAGACGCTCTATCTCTTTTCAAACTCACGTTACAGAAAGAATTTTACAACTTGTAGCGTTAGGTGGTAAAGGTAAAAGGAAAATGGTTAGCTACAATACAGAAAAAGGTCTCTTTCCCCTGGTTTACCCGGGGTAGTGAGTATAGCCATAGAAAGTTTTATACCACAATCTGTCGTTTGCGTCTGGGACATAGTCGTTTTGGTGCTCACCTTTTTAGGATTGGTGTTTTTGACTCTTCAACTTGTAGATATTGCAATAATGCTAATGAAACCCTCGAACATATATTTTTTTACTGTCCACAGTTTTGTATTCAAAGGATGGTCCTTGTAGACCAACTTTTCAGTATTTTTAAAACTGCTGAAGATATCCCGCGCTCCCTTCAACAAATACTAAGCATTCAAGAATGCTTCTTGCCAGTTTATGGCTTTATTGTTTCTACTATAAATGAAATCTAATTTTTATTTGTACATATGTATATAATACTAATTTGTTCGTTTTGTTTAACATATTTGTTTTCAGCTATTTCAGCTATTTTCAGAATTTGACTGTTATATCGATTTTGACAAATTAATTATTGTACTAAAAATGATATTACAAGGACTTGACATTGAAAAAAGACGGAATGTAAAAAAAAACCAAGAATTTGACAAAAAAAATATTTTAAATAAAAACATGGCTTGGGTCTTATAATTAAAAAATGATTCAAGAAGAAAAATTAAAAGTAGACATGGCTTCGGCCTTAAAATTAAAAAATGTTTTAAGAAGAAAATTAAAAGAAGACATGGCTTAGGCCTGATATTAAAACTTGAGTCAAGAATAAAAAAAGGAGATTAAGACATTTAAAAATAATTAAAGATACAAAATACAAAAGACATGGCTGTATGGGCCTTGTTCTCTTTGCCTGTTCTGAACGGAACGGCAAAAAAAATCACTTCATATAAACTGACTAATTTAAATATTAAATAATATAGCGAATTTAAGAACAAATGGCTACCTCTTAAATGAAGTTGGTTATGATTTCCTTGTCGACTGTCAGATGAGTTTTCACAAAAGTCAGAACTGCTAGCTTTTATCACCAGCGTTAAACACGTGTGATTCATGTGTAAAATCAATTCTCTTATTAATTTACATGAATGGATAAAATGATCATGTTCTTTAGTTTATAGAAAACCATATTCTAAAAACCAATAATGGGTAATTATCAAAGGTGCTTTAGTGTTATTACTTCTTTTAGTTTCTGTTCATTAATAATATATTTTTATAGATCAAGTATTTAAAAAAGTTCGGAATGTCGATCCGAATAACAGTGAAGCTGTGAAAGAAGTGCTATCAAACTTTTTCCAAAATTTGCCGAAGCGCAATGATATTAACAATAAAAGGTTTTTGGACGAGTTATTGATTATTATTAACCGGTATGTATAACCTAAAAACTTATTACTTCTTTATTACTCTATATTCTTCACAAAAATTAGTAGTAGGTGAAGAATTTGTAAGTAGATCAAATTTTTTAAGTCATGAATATAAGTCTTCAGAATCATGTTTATTCACTAACGTAAGGTTACACGACACTGGCAGAATATATTGTGCACGTCTTTGCACAGATGAAGGCCATTTTTTCAACAACCAAACTACATCTCTTTTTTTCAGGTATCCTAAATATTGTATGTCACATCGTAATGCTATAGAGTCTTTTATAAGTAATTATTTAAGCTCCAATAATTACTACTATGTCATTAAAGCAGCTAAATGTGCTCATGCACTACAACAGGTATGTTAAAAAACTTAAATTTATACTATTCGGTTCAGTCATTGCATTAATAATTATTTATTTTGATATATATAAGACTGCGAGTATTCATTTAAATAAACTATATAATATTTTACTTAGTCTGTATCACTTTTTGCTCTGGTTCTTACATAAAACCATCCATATAATTGGGCATTATTGATTCAACTACAATTAAATGTGTGTATAAAAAAATTGCAATGCAAAATAACAAATATTAATTAAACAAATGACCAGACAGTAGAAAAACATTCATTTAAACAAGTCAATAAATATCTACTATTATTTCATATCTCATCTTCTTCTACCTGGCAATTTCCCAGCTATAGCCAGGGTCTGCCTTACATTTTGTAAATAGTTTTGGCTATTTGTTTTTATGACCCGCCATCTGCCTGACATCAACCCTCTTATGGGAAACAACATTAATCAATGATGTCTAAATACTCTTGGAAAGTACATATGACTCGTAAAAATCACATTGGTACTTGCCCGGGCCAGAATTGAACCCGCGTCCTCGGCAACGAGAGGCTAGCCCTTTAACCAGGCCACCACTGACTGATATCTCATATATATGTATTTCATTTACAGGTTCGTCCTATTCAAGATAAGACGGCTACACCAAAATCTTGCTGGCGGCAACAGATGAATTCATTGTGTAATGCTGCACACTCACTCATAGAAGTTGTATTTGCTGATGCTGTTGATATTTACAGAAGTAATGCTAAGGTATAATTAAGCACACATACATAAGTCTATGTGTATAAGTGCATACCTACAGTGTAAAGTGTATACCTACAGTATTGCTAACTGATTTTGATGAACGGATTTTGGTTATACTTAAGAACAATACATCTGGATAAAATTAGTAAATAAGTAACATTGTCGAGGGCTTTATCAGTGTATAGTTTTTCCTTTAGAACAAATATAAAAGGCATTCAAATTTCATATCGTCTTTTTACCAAAGATTTTTTTCCTCAATAACTATAATGTAGCTAGTCATTTGGCTCTACTTTGATTTTATTATGTTTGAATTTTATTCTGCCGAAACCTAACTGATTGCCTATTATTGTACATCCTTATAAAACATATATGATATTACACCAAAATGTATTTGTTTTACCTTACAAATGAAATTTTTAATAATTTAAATAATTTTTCACAGCCTCCAGAGATTCAGTCGAATTCTCCGTTATCATCTGTCTTAGCAAACATTGTGAAGAAGTCCCAAGATAAAGACAGATCTCAATTAATGATGACAAGACTGAAAAACATATTCACATTCATACAGGCTATGTTGGTGTAAGTAATTAAAATATTCCATAAGAAAATATAATGCAATTACCAAGTCTCATACATTTAATTAATTCTATGAAGTTAATTTATATAATATATAAGAAGATTTGTCCTATCCCCGACTATATATATAGTAACTAGCATTGGTTAATTCTGCATATTTGATAGAGGAAGATTGAAAGTTTAAATTTAATAATTTTGCAAAATATTGACTTGAGGTATTTTTTCTAAACAAGATTTAAATTAAGTAAATGATAACTCCTATATAAGTAAATAATAACTATTTTGAATTATAAATTTATTACATTGTATGTTTTACAGAGAAATATATCCTGTACCGAAACCGATCCAACCTCGTACTATACTAGATGTGATAGTGAGGTCTCTCAGTGTGAGCAGTCAACATGTCTCTTTAGATGTTTCATCTGTTAAAATACAGGCCTTGAAGACATTGGACGCTATGATTCTGTGGTATTATTCTTATTTTCTATTAAAAATCATTTATTTCATGGTATTTTGTGATATTTAACATCATATTTTAGTCCATATATGTACATCAGTTAAAAAAATTATGTGGTCACTAAATATTTATTTACTGTTAGAAATATTTGGGCAGTACTTTCACTTAGATGTTAACTGCTCCACAATTTGTAACCGAATCCCCAGTCTAACACTTGTATCGTATTTATAATATTCAAAAGTAACATTTAGGTGTGGGTATAATATTGGGCGCTAATTCTCTTCATAAGGGTTTCCATTAAATAATAAAACACTTAACATTGTGCCAAACATGCAACTCTAATTATAAATTATAAAACCAATTGTTAAGTCTTTTGGCATTTAAATTACTGTACAGAAATATTACTAACATTAATTTACACAATTAAACTGAATATACAGATGGCGCTAGTTGACTATCATAAGAATTCCCAATAAATATTAGAATATTAATAACGTGAAGCTTAGAATTGTGAAGTAGACAAATATTTAAATCATTATAAATAACTATTACTAACAATACATACAAATTTTTATCAAATAATATTTCATCTCTAAGCATTTATTCACATAATTACAAAGAACCAAAATTAAATTTCCCTAGAATGTTTGTTAGTTAAACAAAAAACAAGTCAACATTAACAAAAAAAAAATCTGTCAAATGTAGGTTTAAGGACACTTATCTAATGCACATTAAACACTCATCTCCACTGTCCAAGCTCCTCTCTACCTAACCAAATTTGTTAAGACTATTTTTTTGTTTTCAGTCTGGGATCAAACTTGATACCATATTCACCTCTAGTCTTTAGACTTGTGACACAAACATTGAGATGGACCTCGGACAACATGAGCAAAACTACTAGGTACTTTTAATAATTATTATAGAAACCATACATATATTTTAAAGTGAGAAAAATATGACCATTATATAAATGTGAAAGTTTATGAGTGTTTTGTATTGTTTAATTATTATATCACATCAAGTGTAATGTATGTAGATCTTTATTACATTAGGTCTATATTAGGTTCATAATGACAATTCAATCGTGGTACTTAGCACGATATATACAGGGTGACTGGTGAATTACTATCGAATATACTATATACATGATTCTCATTCGAATTATGTAAAAAAAATTGGTACTTAATTTTTGACCAAATTTCCGTATAAATAAATAAAGTGTGGACACGTTCCAAGTGTTCCAAGTGTGGACGCGTGCGGCGGCGTGCTGATACAACACCACGGCGCCGCTCGCGTGTGTATGTGTGTGTATACCTAATCTGTAGGGTGTTCACACGATGCGTAATTAATTACATAACTTTTGGTTAACTTTACTTAGAAGTTTATTAATATTTATGGTATATTAATTTTTATTTTGTCATATATGATCGTCAAATATCACGTCCTCAAGTATCGATAGTAATTCACCAGTCACCCTGTATAATACCAGCTTTCCGCCCGCAGCTTCGCCCGCGTGGAGTTCGGTTATATCGCGTTTCCAAGAGAACCTTTCCAAAGTCTGGGATAAAAACTATCCTATGTTCTTTCTCAAGGTCAACTCTGTCTCTGTACCAAATTTCATTAAAATCAGTTCAGTGGCTTAGGCGTGAAAGCGTAACAGACAGACAGAGTTACTTTCGCATTTATAACATTTCTAGGGATTACAATGAGGATATATAGATGTTTGTTTCTCTTTCACACTAAAACTACTTAACATTTTCTGATGAAATTCTACCGTAATGTTACTTAGACATCAAAATAAGATATATGTTATAATTTATCCTAAAATTTCATGTTTTTCGTGCAAAATCAAGCCATAATAGTTTTATTTTGTTTGAAGTCACATGACACGATCAATTGTATTTTTGCCGGTTGGTCACCATATCTATCCTTTTGACTCACTTTATACTTTCTCTCTGAAGGCAAATCCAAAGTCAAAACGGACGCAGTCGCATGTAAAAAGTAGCAGCATCATATATAAAACTCTAAACTTATTTTCAAAAGATTACATTACTACTTAAAAAGTTAAGGGTTTATAAGAAAAAACTTAAATGTGACACAGTTGTAACTGTTCATATAGATAATATGTATAGATATTTTTATTTAATTCTAAAAGATTTTATAATAATTTCAAGATTATTGTAAGATTTCTAATAAATAGATTATCCAGTATATGTATGTTTGTCAATTCCAGCAAAGTTCGTTGCACAGCATACAGTACGTTAAGCAAGTGGCTTCTAACATTACACATTTATAAGATGCCCGATAAGTGTACTTGGGAAGATGATCTGACGGCACATGTCATGAGAGATGTGACTCCCGTGAAGAAAGTGGTAGAACTTACGGTAAGTAAATACATATTGAAGAATTTATATTGTGCTCATTAATATAATATAGAGATTGTGAAGAGTTTGTTTGTATGTTTCAAGTAACTACAGAAACTGTAGTATTTCTAAATTCTTTGAATGTGCCAATAATTCTAAAAATTTTAAACAACACTTTTAATTCAGTTATCTTAAATATAAATATAGTTGTAATTTAGGAACATGGAATATAATCTATAAAATTAAAATAATTTTGTTATGTAAAATGTTAATGATACCAGTTACATTAAAAGTAAATATTTATTATTAGCATAGATTAACATAAAATGTAATGATAAAATATACATTTATTATGAATCTAGATGGGGCCACAACCAACTAAGAATTTAAGCAAAAAAGCCAAAAGGAAATTAGCGAATTCTCAACTCTTACAAAGTTCAATTGCCGCTCACATGCCCGGAGAGAAAAATAAAATTGATATGTGAGTTACACCTTATTGTATTTGTAATAAAGTTTAATTTAATTAAATTACTACTTATGTTATATAGTTTATGTTGTATTTCTCTTGAGTTGCTATCAGTGGCGGCTGGTGGGTTATCGAACTGGTGGTGCACTTTAATAAAATATTAAAATTAGAAAATGTAACAAAAAACCAATTGACATAAAATATGTTTATTTTTTAAACGAAATGTTCAATCACCGTTTTATTAAAATCGAGTATTGTTTGTATAATTATTTTTTTAAATACTAAGCATAGAAAGTGCATTTAGCAAGTGCATGGTATTTCGGAGAAAAGTTTTGATTCTTTTCAATTCCAATTCGTCATACATCGGGTGCTCTCGGTAATGTTCGGCCGCTCGTGCGGCGCTCGAGAACCGACTCATTACTCGGTACATTTCTATGAACTATCTTTTGTTTCACGCGTCAGGCGTATTAATGCGTATCTCATACAAGATGTATTAGCAGTCCTCGTGCACTCGACGAAGCGCACGAGATATTAGTTTAGTAAAGCACACAAACTTTTTGACTATAATTAGAAATTTAATTTTTTATATGTTTTTGTATGTTTAGAAAATAAATATTAAAATGGTAATTTAAAAATAAAGATGAAGTATTATTTTGTAATTTTTAAATCTTTTGAATTGGTGGTTCAGCGCACGAGTGCACTTAAGGTACAGCCGCCACTGGTTGCTATTAATGTTAAAAATCATGGTATAATAAATAAATTGCAAGTTTTTTTAATTCCTTTTTTTTTGTATTTCTTATTACTACATATTTGTCACAAAAACATTAAAGTATATCTAAAGTTTGCTTAAAACCAACTGAGGATTTTCGTTATTAACTGAGTTAATATGTTTTATGAATTGATACAATAAATTATGTGTTTGTTTTTCAGTCCAGAGGAAATAAACAATGAGGTTATGGTATCAGCCTTACAGTTTGCAGAAATTTTCTTAACTGTGTGTGGAAGATTCCTCAAACCGGCAACACATAAGGTATTTTAAAATGGCTGTAAAATTATTTTTTTCATGCAGTACAGTGATTTTCTACATAAAAAAATTAATACTGTCTCAATTTAGAGTAGCTAAGTTACTTCTTATTATAAGTAAAAATATGGCAGACCCTGGCTAAAGCTGGGAAATTGCCAGAAAGAAGAAGAAGATAAGTAATAATAATGTCAGAAATATTTCATACTTAGCCTGAAAAATATATCCGTATATATGTATTAAAATCAGTTACTTTATACAGTATGGTACTCAATATTACACATTACCATTTATTTATTTAATAAATATAACTTTAACACCTTTACAAGATGTGTAACATCATAATAATTTATCATCTTAACTTTAATTATAGAACCCATCAGAATCTTTATAAAAGACATATATTTAATTGTTTTTTTTTTTACATTTTTTTTAATTGATGTTATAAGAGTACATTATCATTCATCTAAAATGTAAGAATGAAAATAAAGTTCTAAATAAATGACTTACTTAATATGAAATAAGCTTGTGAATACATATGTGAATATACAGGGTGACTGGTGAATTACTATCGATATTTGAGGACGTGATATTTGACGATCATATATGACAAAATAAAAATTAATATAACATAAATATTAATAAACTTCTAAGTAAAGTTAACCAAAAGTTGTGTAATTAATTACGCATCGTGTGAACACCCTACAGATTAGGTATACACATACACTCACACACACGCGGCGGGGGCGTGGTGTTGTATCAGCACGCCGCCGCACGCTTCCACACTTGGAACACTTGGAACGTGTCAACACTTTATTTATTTATACGGAAATTTGGTCAAAAATTAAGTACCTATTTTTTTTACATAATTCGAATGAGAATCATGTACCGAGTATGCTCCTTAAATATTGATAGTAATTCACCAGTCACCCTGTATAATATAGTTTTGAACCCTAATTTGGGTTATGTCCATGTTCATTGTTGAATAAACTGATGCGCTATTTATCACTAACCAATTATAGGCCCATATGTACATGTAAGTCCATTATGCTCCTAATAATATACATTGATGATAAAGAATAGAACGCAATATTTCAAAGATTGTGGGTTCGATTCCTGTTTGATTAATTTTTCATTCCATATAACCTAATGAGATTTAAGACTTTCTCGAGTATTTATTGATGATTTTCATCTCGTCCGTCTGTAGTTAAAAATAATTATAAACGCATAGTAAATCAATTAACCTATTTAAATTTTAATCTTTATATTATTTTTCAGTTATTCCAAGAGCGTGTCATCCGTTATTACTCTACAGGTGAAACATTATTATACTTGCGAGTGTTGGAAGCTACTCGCAAGACAACACCCACAAACGTCGTTCCACCGACACAGTACTGTCTTCATATATATAGTACACTTTTAAATAGTTCCAATACTGAGGTGAGCACAGACATACTTATAATATACATAATATATTAATGTTTGTAATCATTTCTAATGCTGCGAACACGAAAATAATGGCTCAAAAGTAACAAATACTGAATTTATTTCATCAAATATATGACTAAATATATGAATAATAAATACAAGCACATACAAAGTCTTCAACTTGTAAAATAATATGAATGGAATTTTAAATTTTTGTAGGTAACATTTTTCACATATATTTTCAGATATCAAAATTCTGTAGTCAAGCTCTATTAGATATAAGACTGCACTTACATTGCTCTCCGCCGTCCATCAACCTCGCTATAGAAATAAATCAAGAAAAAGAGGAAACTGTTAACAAAAGAAAGAAGGTTTCGTCCAAAAACAGGGCCATGTTAGAATATTTATTAGGGCCGGATAAGTATGAACTATTATTACAAGACAATCATTTATTTTATATCTTCTACATCTCTTGTTAATAATGTTTTTCATTTTTCAGAGTACCCCAAGACAAAGAAGACGATATCATATCGATTCCAGATGAACCGTCAAATAAAAAACAACGTGTGGAAGAATTAGATAGAATAAGTTTAAGCAGTGATTCTGCAAGCACAGTTAAATTACCGTATGAAACAGACATCAGTTCAGACTCAGATGGTGATAACGTTATGGAGGTCGATGTAGTTGTGGAAATGAATCACACTACAGACAGAGAAAAAGATTTAGAACATACTAATGTTCCAAAGAAATCCATAAACAATGATGAAAAGCAATCAGATGATCAAATAAGTCTAATAACAAATGATGCGAACAAACAAGCAGACATAGATTCTAATACAAATATTTCTGATGGCATATATGAAGCACCAACACAATTGAACACATCAAGTGATATCCCAGAAATAGCATACAACTATCCAGATACAGGAACTAGTAAAGTTACAATCTTAGAGAAGATTGAAGATGAAAATATACCAAGCACCAACGATACAGACGATGATGCGATAACTTGTGGACAAATTGTGCCAAGTTCACAAGAAACTGTTAACGGAATTAATGATAATGAAGTCAATGGTGTTGATAAAATTAATGAGGAAATTGAAGTGAATATTATTACTAAAGATATAAATAAAGGGGAAGATCTTGCTACCAAAATAGATGGAACCAGTGTAGAAGATATGATGGCAGACTTTGTTGATGAAGTAAATTGAGGTGTATATTATTGTTTTTTAATCGACTTCAAAATGAAGGAGGTTCTCAATTCGACATTTGTAATACTGTGCCAATAAATGCATTTAAATATTCGTGTTTTTAATATTCTGATTTCATACACTTTTTTTTCAAACTTAATATTATGCAGTATTTGATGTGGTTTTCATTCTTAGTGTCAAAATTGAGATGTTATATGTATAGTATAAGTGCATCAAAAAACCTTGGAAAAGTTTGATGATAAATAAAGTTTTGGACTGTTTTCGAAGCTAATATAACTGATGCATATTTTGGAGAACATTTTTAACTTGTAACCTCATATAGGGACATGATATACTGTTATTGTAGATGGAAATATTAAAGTCCCAGTTTTGATCAAGTGATTTTGCAGAAACGAAATTTAATACTTAATGATATCAGTATTTGTTGAAAATATTAAAATTTCTGTACTCTTTAATTATGTCGTATGCTCTTATATTATGTAGATTTTAGATAACTAACTAACTACCTATATTTAGGTACAAAATTTTTCTTTTTCCTTCTCCAAATACAAAATACGATGATTTATAAAGTTAAACTCTATGTCTTTTACTTACAAGTTTTAATCTGTGACATACAAAATATCTTTATTATATTTAAGGTAATTAATAAAATTTCATTCTACAGTCTTTATAAACTATTGAAAAAAAAAATTATTGTTTAAATCAGTTTGAACAGCAATAGTTAGCATCAGGAATTTTAAAGTAGGTTTAACCTGTATCTCAAAATACCCGCTCCTCCTTCTGGATATACATATATGGAAACATACAATTATAAACTAACAAATATTTAACTTATTTTTAAGATTAAAAATGGAAATGGAAAACATTTTACATGTGTGTGTGTGTGTGTGTATTAGTGTGGGTGTGTATTATATAATTTTATTTTTATACTTTTTTATTTATTTTTATTAATTAATATGAATATTATAATTTCTTACGTTTGTACAGTTAACAATTCTTCAGTAGCATGATAGTCTAAACTCTAAAGTATAAAGCCAATTAGTTAATGTTTGTTTACACTGATGATATTGAAGGTCAGAAATGTTAATAATCCTATTTATTTTATTATAAAGGAAGGAAGACTGTTTGTTGTATTGTCTTTTAGCAAATTGTGTGTTGTAATGTTGTAAATTAATCACTTCATGATTTCGTCTTCTATTCTTGTCTGGTTTATTATATGTTATTGACTTATGAACTCTTAACACAGTTTGTAGAACGTAAAGTTGTCTGATTGTTAATAGTTTCGTTGTTGAATATAAAACTATATTAGTATAAAACTATATATAACTAGTCGCGGCAAAAGCTAGTATAAACATACTAGCTTTTGCCGCGACTTCGTCCGCGTGGAATAGTGACTTCCGGCAGATTTTTGGTTCTTCCCACATAGTTCCCGTTCTTGCGGGGTTTTCGGAAATGTCGAGTGCCCGTAGATTTTTCAGTATAAAACCTGTTTTTTTAAATTCACAATGACGTACTCTTAACCAACAACTTATTTATTTGTTTATTTGAATAAAGATTAATATCATTATGTTGATACAACTTAAACAAATTATTTCGACCAAATTAGGTACCATAAAAACGGTTTTTGTGAGTTAATCTTAAAAGATAGACATACACTGTCGCTGACTGTTTTTTAGATCATTAAAAGAGCTATTATTCTTTAATACATATTTTTTGTGTATCTTGAACCGTTTTCACGGCGCACGCAACGGAAGGCTTCAAAGATGAAATAATTTCTCCCGTTTTTTACACATTCACCACTATATCTTTGCTCCTATTGGTCGTAGCGTGATGTTATATAGCCCACAGCCTTCCTCGATAACTGGACTATCCAACACAAAAAGAATTATTCAATTCAAACCAATAGTTTCGGAGATTAGCGCTTTCAAACAAACTCTTCAGCTTTATAATATTAGTATAGATAGGGTCGGCCCAAGGACACTGCCCTGTGGTACACCATATGTAATAATTAGTGCATCTTACTTACTTACTTTCTTCGGCGCTACAACCCTTTGTGGGTCTTGGCCTCTTCCACAATAGACTGCCATGCGCGACGATCCTTGGCTGTCCTTCTCCAGTTCGTAAAACATTTCAGAGCCTTAAGATCATCTTCGATGCAGTCGCACCATCTCTAACTCTTTCAATTAGTGCATCTTGGCTATAGTTATTTTCAATTTTGAAACGCTGTTTTCTATATTTTAAGTAACTTTCAAAAAGTGACAGTTGTGTACCTCGTATTCCAATTTTTCCAAGCTTATTCAGGAGAATAGGAACAGAGACGGTATCAAACGCCTTGGCCAAGTCCAGGAATTTGCCTAAACATTTCTGGCCGTTGTCAAGTATTCTCACTTCTTCGTTCGAAAGTTCTATGACCGCATCTTCTCTAAGTATTTGATTAGCCTTTTATTAATTAACTTTTCAAGAATTTTAGATAGTGTTGGCAATATTGATATTGGTCTAAAATTTCCAATCACGTCTCTGCTCCCACTCTTGTGAATAGGATGTATCACAGCCAGGGCCGGGCTATGCCTGTCGGGGCCCCTAGGCAATGCTCATCCAGGGCCCCCTACCCTCTTCTAATTTTTTCGTTAACACAACAAAATTCAAAATTACACCGTTTTTTACTAACCTGGGTATATCATCATATTATTCAATAAAAATGTTGAATCAAATGAACAGAATGTTTATTTATGCATTTAAAAAAAACATACATAGCTTAAATATTAACTCTTCTAACTTTTTTTGATACAAAATCGTTCAAGATATCCTGAAAGGTAATCTTCTCCAACACGTCATTTTCAATTGCCATTATAGCCAATGAATTTAACCTTATGAAAGTAGCTTGGCCATAGAATATACATACTTAGTAGGTACCAGTATAGTAAGTGTGCATTCACAACAAAGAGTTTTGAGCGTTTTTAATTAAATTACCGCGATAAAATTGCTTGCAATTATATTACTGCGTTATAAACTTTTAAACTATAATAATAATAATATCTAATAAGGAATGCGTTCCGAAATGTACTAAAATAGCGTCGATGTAATGTACAGAGCAAATTTTCAAATTAATTTTTTACTGTTTAAGAAACATTGCCCAGTCTTTTCCCTGTAGCACAGGGGCCCCTGAACGTGGCAGGGCCCCTAGGCAGTTGCCTATAATGCCTAATGGATAAAACGGCCCTGATCACAGCTAACTTAAAAATGTCTGAGAAGATGCCCTTATCAAAACAGGTGTTACAAAGATGTGTTATAATTGGGACAAGAATATGTCTAGCAAGCTTAATAAAATTAGTAGGTATATTATCCCATCTAGTAGCACAGTTATTCTTAAAATTCACAAGTATAGATTCTACTTCGGACTCATCAGTATGAACTAAACCGAAAGAACTCGGTAAACCACTAGATGTTGAAAACCTATAAGTAGCATTGTTGTATGTTCTGGTGGATTGCTTATTTATTATATCTTCAGCTAAATTTTTACCAATTTTTGAAAAGTAATCATTGATACTATGTATCTAATGACTCACCAATTAATGGCTTTATTTTTAATAGTTCTGTACAGTTTTGATTATTTTTTTGGTTATGTAAGCAATGGATTTAAGATTTTTCCACATATCCTTTGGGTTTCTAATAGATTTTTTAAGTTGCGCGCGCTCAAAGTTACGTTTTACTTTTTTAACAGATCAATTCAAACATTTCTGTAGCTTTTGTAAGTTATTTGGAGTATATTATCAAGTGGGTTCTTTTTAAGTTTATATTGCATTTTATTTCTGTTCTTAATACATTTAAGTAATCCAGGAGTTATCCATGGTTTTATAATTCTTTTATTTCTAGGAATTTTAGTAGTAATTGTATTATTTTGAATAACTAAAATAAGTTCATTTAATAACTTATGAGCAATTTCATTAGGGTTAAATAAAGAAAGTAATGGAGACATATTACAATTCTCTAGTTGATTCAAGGCTGCATCGACATTTAAGTTTGAAACGAATCTAGCACAATTATTTTTAATCGTAGGCTTTGATGTTAGGCATATAAATTTAACATGTTTAAGAAAGGAAAAGCTCATCTGAGACTATGTTATATTTCTTTTATATAAATAAACTCCATAATTTTCTTAATCTGGCAATCTGAAAACAAAAGTTGACATAAATTTGACAGTAAGTGCATTTGATTGTACACAATGTGTTTATCAAGTATGTAGGTAACTGTCAAATATATACAGTATTATAGACGAACTTGCGTATTGTGATCATATGACAGTGACGGAAGAAAACCTGACCTGTACCTACCAAACAACTACACAACAAAGAGAAGTGCTAAAAATAAAAGTCTGTCCAGTAAATCAAGGTTACTTCTAAGCTGTGCGTGGTGTTTTACTTAAGTATTCAAACGAAATAATAATATTCAATCAAAACCGATATACAAGATTGTTCACAAAATTATATATGTTTCACGTATATATAAAAAATTGTGATTGAATATACAAAGACGAACGGTGGGATGTCTTCATCGGAAGGACAACAATCGTCGGATTTAGACGACGTCCACGTCAGGGAAGGAAACTGCGGAAATCATGAAAATGTCCAAGGTCAAACTCCAGGGCCATCCCCCAACGCTGCAGTTTTCGCTCAAATGGAAGTAAAAATGCGACGCAAATTGCAGTTTTTCTTTATGAACCCAATAGAAAAATGGCAAGCTAAACGTAAATTTCCTTACAAATTCATGGTACAGGTCATAAAAATAATTTTAGTGACGCTTCAGCTCTGCCTCTTCGCTCATAATAGATACAACCATGTGAATTATACTTGGGATAACAGAATCAGTTTCTCCCATTTGTTTTTGCTTGGCTGGGATTCAACGAGGGAGATAAATGCATACCCACCTGGGGCTGGACCTCTTGCTGTTTATAAAGTTGATGAATTCTATAGTGCTCTGGATTATGCATATGCTGGATTCTCGAATTTGACAAATGCCATTGGCCCATATTCCTACAATAATGAAGATAATAATAAAACTGACCCACAGTTCTGCACCTATTATTTTAAAAAGGGCATCATCAATGGTTTTAATGAAAGCTATGAATTCAATTCAGAAATTATATACAATTGCATCAACTTCACTAATTCTGATAACAAGCTGTTCAAATCTCAAGAATTTATAGAAAATAGTGGTCTGAGTGTTGATTTTGCTGCATTAGTGAGGGCAGAATTGATGTTTTCATTGAAGACAATAAATTTCAGGGCCGCTGGACCAATTACTCCGCCTGATTGTTTTCGATTTGATATAGCAATAATATTTGACAATGAAGACCACGACGGCCAGATGTCTCTAACACTGGAAGCAGACCCTTACAAGTTGACTTGTAAGGGTGACAAATCATACATCACCAACAATGAGATAGATCAAATACTCAGAAGCATTTTAAACATATTTGTCATACTTATATGCAGTGCCTCATTGATTCTATGCAGCCGTGCCATTTACCGAGCTCAACTGCTAAAAGAACTGACAGTACAATTCTTTCATCAAGCTTATAATAAGAAGC
The DNA here is from genome assembly GCA_916720795.1 of Danaus chrysippus. Classification (NCBI taxonomy): domain Eukaryota; kingdom Metazoa; phylum Arthropoda; class Insecta; order Lepidoptera; family Nymphalidae; genus Danaus; species Danaus chrysippus. The sequence goes on along the minus strand of CAKASE010000046.1, from coordinate 1,680,984 downwards.
TCAGTTTAGATGGTCGTTTGGAATTCTTGAATATTTGGTATATAATGATTATTATTAATGATATCCTTATAATCATGGGATCAGCTATCAAAGAACAAATTGAACGCAACCAATTCACAAATGACCAGTGGAATGTGTGCTCCTTATTCCTGGGTGTGGGAAACCTCCTAGTCTGGTTTGGAGTACTCAGATATCTAGGATTCTTTAAAACTTATAATGTTGTCATATTAACTTTGAAGAAAGCTGCACCAAAAATATTTAGATTTTCTTGTTGTGCCCTTCTTCTTTATGCCGGTTTTACGTTCTGCGGCTGGCTTGTTCTTGGTCCCTATCATATGAAATTCCGGTCACTGGCCACGACTTCTGAGTGTTTATTCTCATTGATAAACGGTGACGACATGTTTGCGACATTCTCGATCATGTCAAAAAAATCGCCAATGCTGTGGTGGTTCAGCCGCGTGTACCTCTATTCCTTCATTAGTCTGTATATATACGTAGTGCTTAGTTTGTTCATATCCGTCATTATGGACGCTTACGACACTATCAAGCAGTACTATAAGGAGGGATTCCCTAAAAACGATCTTCAGAAATTCATTGGGGAGACATGCATTGAAGAGGTTTCCTCTGGCCTCTACAGAACTCATAGTTCGTCTTCGCTTAACGCTATAATGAATTCTTTGTGCTGTTGCAATGTCTATAGAAGCGCGTATTCAAAAATAGGAGGCGGTACCTCCACGTTAAATTTATTTTAGACAAGGTATTCAAACAATGTTTTGGTAGTCAAGTTTAAATATCAGATAAGGCAAAAGAACTGATATGTTATGTGTAAAGTAGACTATTATATGAATATTTGAATATAACTTATATTTTAGATAATAATTGTACGATGTGTTAATCACCTTTACCATTACTACCAAAGAGGTATAATAAAATATAATAAACGATGATAAAAAGTTGTCATGGAATGATCATGTTCAGTTTAATATTTTAATAAACAATATATGATTTAATTTTATATATGTATGCAGTAGCATATAGAAAATTTATATTTTCTATACTCATTAGTTGTGAGTAATAAATATATAGGTATAAACTTTTAAATATTAGGTTATTTTTAAATAAAAATAATCATAATGTTTTTAATGCAAGTGCATGTTGTTTACAATAAATTGTTTTTCTATTGAAAAGGTCTAGTTTCATTATTTTATACGCCCCCCACATATGTATTGCAGTTTTATGAAGATTGATTGTATTTTGTAATTCGAGAAGATTATTAACTAAGATAAAGTAGATTCGTAACTCGTATCAGCGAAACAACAAACAACCTCATGATAGTTTGACATCTGGTAACTTATAAAGGGGACTGTCTGATGTACGACAACAATCGCATAGTAAAGTTCTTATTTGTTTCAACTGTATGATAAAATACAATACGGGTACATTTATTTCATTACTTTTGTTGTTTTCGTATAACAAGCAAATACACAAACATAAATATTGGAATTTTTTGAAAAAAATTGTCATTACGAGTGCGCAATAAATATAAATATGGTGTCATATGTTCGAGTTGTATTAGATGTTATAACTTATATATCTTCGTCAAAGCGAATGGGTACTTAGAAAAAAGAGTGAATCTGAAATAAAACCCGTCAACAGCTTTCAAATTTCTTCTTCTTTAGTTAGTGGCATTTCCTTATAGATTTCGCCAATGTCGTGTGTCTATATTATACTGAACTATGTGACGAGATTTTAAATTTCTAGATGAGTTTACCATCATGCTTCACATAATGTACAGAAATATGATAAGATCAAATTTTTGTCTAAGAAGAAATAATTTTCTTTAACTATGGTGCCTTCGTCATACCTATTTTGCCTTAACAAATAAATTTGATTAAAGCAAATCTTATCTCATATTACATATAAATGAACAATTCTCGTGTTTATATTTATATATAATCGGAATCGGCTCCAACGATTTTCAAGAAATTTAGGATATATCCTATTTTGGGGGGCGATAAATCAATCTAACTAGGAATAATTTTTAGAAAATGTTATTTTATTAAAAAACATAATAACAAAAAGGAGGCGTTAAAAATATGACTCTTCCTGACATCTTTTGGCGAAAAGAAATACTTCTTTTTGTTAATTGCTTTTACTAATTGCTTTCACGACCCACCAGCAGATGGAGTTATTAAATACCAGGAAGTCAATGTTTGTTTTGAGGTCAGACTAAGAAATTAATTGTTGATTTATATTTTATATTGTTTTGTCTTCTTAACGTATTTACTTAAAAATGCCTAAAAGAAATAAATAAAAAACACAAAATAAATACTAATAATTCCTAAATACCGAGCAAAACTCTGTAACCAGATATTTTATCTAAGGTAATGTAGGGGAAAAAATATTAAGAGTAAAAAGATGTAAATATCAATATTAACACATTTATTTATTCTAAAACATATTCTCAACAATATGCAGAAAATTGCTAGTATTTTCCAAAGTATATAAAAACAAAAAATAGTTCAGAGATACAATAATAGAGTTACACTTTTAAAATAAATAATTGTCATCACATAAATAATCAACATTGCTCTTAACGCATAAGGCTGTTCATATATAATAGCTGCAAGTCTTGTTATCTATAATAATATTGCAATTAATAAATTTACATTAAAAACTTATATCTACTGTATTACAATTTGCTAACAACAATAACTAGCCTTACTAGTTCTAATACAAAGTTACAATAAATAAGGTATAATATAATGTAAGCTGCGATAAAATTTTGATATGGCAACCGATATTTTACTGTCTATGAAAGTGGCTGAAAATTCTTTTCATTCATTAAAACTTATCGGCTAACAATATCACGTTCCAATAGTTAATAAAAAATAGCTGCCTCCAATACTAAAATTTAAAATTAATATCCTGTAGTATCTTTTCATCGACGAAATAATAATCTTTGGTAATGTAGTAATTTAGGAAGCCTACATAAAAGACAATTAGAATTACCAACCACATCGACCATAGACTACATAAAACCTTAATAATACCATCAGTCTCTATGATTGTCTATTTTTTTTCTCCGTTAGTCTGTGGCTGTTGTTCCGCTCCCAACAACAGTTGAATTTCATCGACGCTCTTGCCTTTAGTTTCAGGTACGACGAAGAATATAAATATGAAAGCTGCTACCATAATACCGGCAAACATCCAGAAGACTTGTCCGGGACCGATGGCAGTGTTTAGAGCGTTAAAGGTTCGGGTCACCGTGAAACTTAACAACCAGTTAAGGGTACCAGCGGTTGAACTAACGAAGGCTTTGATGTCGATCAGGCACAAATCACCGGCCATCATCCACGGGATCGGTCCGGAACCGAGAGAGAAAGCAATAATGAAAAGAGACAGAGATAACAGCGGTAGCCACGATATCGCTTGAACTATCGAAGACTCTCCGCCGTGAGTATCCTTCAAGAAGAAGAACACACCGAGAGCCGTGGAACATAAGCACATAACTAGTACAGAGAATAGAAGAAGTATACGTCTGCCTAACTTGTCAACAACCAAACTGGATACTAAAGTAGCAATCACTTGGATGACGCCGATAATAATCGTCGCGATCGCAGCCGGTATTGTCGCGCCAGCGCTGTCGAATATTTGTGATGTGTTGAAAATCACCGCGTTAATACCCGACAATTGTTGTATGACCATGAGAGTGTAACATATCAGGATAGCTTTTAACGCCGTCTTTTTAGTAATCGCTGACAAGAATGACACGTTGTTACTCAAAGACTCTTCATATTTCTCCCGCAGTAAGTTCAATTCACTGTCGACGTCGTAACTGCTGCCGCGTAATTTAATCAAAGAATTTTTCGCATCATCAAATTTTCCTTTGTTGACCAGATATTTAGGACTTTCGGGCATGAAGAAGAATATTACACCGAAAATTATGGGAATCAATGTACACAGGATGTTGAATACCAACACCGAAGTGGAACTGCCTACCGTATAAGCGAATAATATACCAACTGTGACCATCAACTGGAAGAAGCTTCCCAGGGTGCCTCTTATAGAATCCTGGGCTATTTCACTAGTATATGCGGGGGCGGTAACACAAAACGCACCACCAGCCACACCAGTGATAAACCTTCCTGCCATAAGCATTCCTACATTTGTTGCTAGGGTTATCAAAAGCCAACCAACAGTGAAAGGTATGACTAACAACAGCATGGTTGTTTTCCGGCCGATGGCATCCATGATGAGTCCGATGGGAAAGCAAACCGCTGCTGCTCCAAGATTTATCAGCGAGGAAACCCAATCTCCTTGAGTACTGGAAACATCAAAGTCATATTCGGTGCTATTTGCCTGAGTTATTCTGTATACAACTGGCGATGACCATCCTAGCATTGATCCCGCAGCCAAAGCCCCTAGGGTCGCTGAAATTAAAGAAAAAAGAATAAGTACATATAAATTAAGAAACAAATGTATGTATTGATTCTTAATAAGTCATGATATAGGAATATTTTCTGTTGATTTATATTAATTGAAATAAAAAATAGAAATATATGTATATGAAAGCAAAAACATGAATATGGATTATATAATATATTCTATTATTCATATAATACTTTACTTTTTTATTTATACTCATGTAAACATGTGTGTCCTTGCGGCATATAAATATTATTTATATATATACATAGTCTGACCATAAATACTGTTACATTTAAAATAAACAAAATATTACATTTGAATTTGTAATCAGTCATTTTTATATATTAATTATTATTATGATTTTCATGTAACAAATTAAACTCTCTTTTTGGAGATATTTTTATCATCATCGGCATAATGGTGCCCCAATGCTAAGCAAAGGCTTCTTTCTCACATGGAGAAGGTTAGAGCATTTATTTTATTTTAGGGAAACAAATGATAAGATAAACTTATGGGATATGAATATACAAAATAACATATATCAGCTAAGTTTTCACTTGTTATTAATTAATTTATGCATTAATCACCATAATCACTCAAGGTAGATTTGGAGATTTCAAACTAATAATTTGACATTATAAGTCCAGGTTTCCATGTTTTCACCACTTATCAGTGGTGTTTAATACTTTTTGAAAGTACATATAACTCAGTCAATAGTACTTGTCAGGTTTCTAACCAAATTTGGTTAGTTTATTTAATATAAGAAACTATTGTCGAACCTGATAAAGCTGCTATATACTGTGGTAGTTTCCGTCCGCCTTCCTCTCGAGGCTCCACGAGAGCCGACTGTGAAACCCCCACCTCTGCCATACCGTTATTGCCTGTTCCCTGAAATGAGTTAATATGACATTTTATATAATGCTAAAAAGGTTGAAATAGTTAAAAGGGATGTTTTAAATTTGCTTCATTTTAAGTATTATCTGAATATAAATATCAAATAACACTGACATACCACCAATAGCATGGTTAAAATTAATGTTATATTTTTTATATTAACTTGAGGGTACTTCTTTTTCACATGGTAACGATATCTGTTTTATATATAAAAGCAAAAAAAAAACAAGAAAGTGAAATTAGGTCATCACATAAAAATTGTAAAATGAAGTAATCATATCTTAGTCAAGGTAACTGTGATCATGTAGTACAAGAAACAATAATACAACTATTCAATTATTCAAACCTCATTATTTTGTGTTAAAACCGGAATAGCGGGAAGCAACGGCTCGGTCTCCGAACTATCGTATCTTTCGCGACGGTATATTGAAGACCTCATCTTTTAGGTAATGCGACTACACCAAGAGCAACGTGTGACACTATAAGTTGTTTTCTTTTGTTGTGTACGTAAACAACGCAGTTTCTCATTTTAACGTAAGAGATACAAAAACGTAGACATCTGTCAACTGTGAGCTGTCAATGTCTATCTGACATCTATTAGTATTGCTGCGCTTAAAATCCTAATTATCTACAAGACGCTCTAACATTTGTTTCAATCGATAAATACTTTGTTTCAATATTATTATTAAAAATATTACCAATTTCTAGGATTGAACAATCAAGATTTTGCAATATCTATAACGTTAAACTAAAATGTTTGAATTCTTTGTTTTACGTTAACTTAGTGTTCCACTTATACAAAAGTATTGATTACTATCATTTTACAAGAATATTAACACGAATACTCATCTGTATTCATTTGTGACTTGTAGGTATCTACTTACTAATGAGTGAACTTATCACTTGCATAAGTTTTCAACCTTGACTTTGATTATTCAGAACAGCTACTAAATGCTATATATAGCAGTAAGCGACGAACATATAAAAGGTGTATATGCCGCAAAGTAACCACAATTTCCGAATTTTTTTAGTAACTTTGGCTGAATATACATGATTCATATTTAATTATGTTCTATAATATAAATCTATTGATAAATATAACAATATTTATAACTATGAATAGTGAATTTATATTTATTCCACAGAACTTAAAACAAATGCCATCAAAAGATAAAGATAACTTTTATATTATCTCCTACGTTGACGTCACAAAATAAAACGTGTGAACATTGTTTTTTATATGGAGGCGCTTGACGCAGTTCTGTCATTTATAAAATAATTGATAATCTTATTTAATTTAAATTCAAGTTCTTTATAATACAAGGCTGTTATTTACTTTTTATTGATAATTTTATTGGTACATAAAAGTAATAGTGTTCTAGATAAGAATTATATAACAACTGCAGTAAAACATTAAATGTTTATTACATTTTGTTATCTCATAGATTTGTCTTTCATACTCTAATAATATTTTATAGCTAGATAAAGAACAAATAAATGTTGAATCATTTTATATATTTATCAATGTTATTTTGAAATGATAGTTTTAAAAAATATAATAAAAAATGGGTTCGTTTATCTAATTTTACGTAAATGTCGTTTGTCAAGAATTTATAATAATTAGTCTATGACGACGTTTCTTTGGTCATTGTTAAATAATTGTTGAATTTTATTTATATTATAATATAATGTAAGTGCGAAGTAATATTTAGAAGTGACAATTACTGCTCCTAAATTAATATTAATGTATACGATAGATTTTGTATTTTTTTCAGAAGCCTTCCTTCGTTGTCTTATTGACATATTCCACTAATAAAAAAATATTCTTGTTCAGAAACTGCGCATAAAATTGTTATGACGACATTTATTATAATTTTGAATTTTTATTTTATTTTTGCGTGTTTCGATAAAATAGATTGCATTTGAATAAACAATAAGCAAGTTTACAGCTTATGGAGTATCATTAAAAATTTATGGTAGCAAGGATTACGTCACTGCTATAATTTCAAACATTGAATGTAATTCTATGTATAATATTTTAAATAACATATATAAGAAGTGTGAAAAGAATTTTACGTGTTTATTTTTATTATTTCATTTTCGGGAGTACATATTTAAAATTAAAGTTTCGTTTTTCGAATACGACAAAACCTTTTTAATTTTTATCATTCCATTTTTACATTATACAAACGTTTCGATTGTTTTACAGCAACCGATGAAAGCGTCTTACACTTTCATGTTGATGTAATCAAAAAACAAAAATATTGTATAATGAAATAATAAATCGCGTAGCCATATCCAAAAAACTTAGTTTTATTTCAAGATAGTCTTATTTTTAGTAAAAAATGTGTACATATTTTATGACGTTATAGTGAGTATAAGAGTAAGTTATTTGTTTGCAAACACACACACACTCAAGTAGTCATACGTGTATGTGTGTGTGAGAGTATAAACACGTTTGTAACAATAACAATGGATGTTGTTACTGAAAATTCTTTTGAAATTATTAAACATTTGACTAACGTTTCCTTTCATACCATTGTGGTTTTCAATACTAGTTGTTATTTATTGTACCATTGAAGTGTATAATTATTGTAAAGATTTCCAGCCACTACGTAATTCATTCGATTAGGAAAATTCCAAGAATATGTAATATCCGTTCAATATGAATTTCATCAGCTTAGTCTTTTAAACTTTCTTATGTTTTGCGATAGTTTAAAAGCTTAATTTAAATTATTTTCGTCATGTATATGTATAATCTAAGGAATTTGAGTATTTCTTTGTTTTGAAGTCGTGTAAATACATTCAAGGAGCGTCGTATTAGATGATGGTCGGTGATGCATTATTCATAAAGACAGGGAATGTACATTATTTTTATCTGTTACTGAACAGAATCTAGATAAGTGTCTTGGAGATTTATATCCAATGTCGGTGAATAGATTTACAAAATGTTTGAATAATACTATTTCCATTATAATATTGCGTAAAGTAATTACACATATTTTGAAAGAGGATTTATAAGAACGACTCCCAATTTGGGAAAGCCTATGTCGAATATTTTTGTTAAATTTGATCAATGATATTCATCAAATTATAAATAAATTTAAGAGAAATATTTATGGTAGACAAATAGTCGATGCATGTTTTTAAATTTAAGAGTCAATAAAAATACATTAAGACTTTAACTAAATATAACATGTAAATAAAATATTTGAACTGTAGAGGTGATGAACTATAGTATCCGTGAGATACAAAGTGAGAATAAATATATCATTAAACTTTTAATAAAAAAATACTTAGTCTTTGTTTCTTTTTAATTAGTAAGGTCTATTTTTCTTATTCGAAAAGAATAGCTATAGTTTCAGGAACGTCAGTGGATGAAACTATAAATTGTTTAGCAAATATAATATGTATATGTTCATTTTGAGATGATTAAACCGGAGTAGGAAGTCAGTGACTCTTCATAAAGTTTCCAATAGGAAGAAGATAAATGTCGCTGGTTACATGGAAACCTTTTTGTGACTATAATGAGCAAAAAACCTGCTAATGTCGCCATAGTCACTTTTGCAGACTAGTTAAAACTATATAACCAGGCCTTTTCAACTTATTACGAGAATAGACTCATTATAATAAGGATTTAATAAAATTTAGTAAAAAATATATAAATTAGATATTAGCTAATCAATGTTTATGAATTAAAACTGTTGTTAAACATAAAATCCCCTACTGACATGTACCTATCTGTTAATCAATTTAAACTGACTAATCTCGATAACCACGCCTGTAAAACCTCAAAATAGTCAGTCTTAAAGTTAGCGATAAGCGACAAATAATCAGAGAATACATTGCAATAGATATCTGATAATTTACAACAATACCATAAAATGCGTCCTTGGAGGTGAGTCCACAGTTGCACTTAAGAACAGATTGGCTGTCAGCAAGCCCGTAGCAAGAGGCGGGTTGAAGGGAAACACACTTAGAGCCAAACCCGAATTGTACCGCGACCCGAACATTTTCACTACTTGTATTTCAACCACTTGTGAAGTTTCAACATCATTATCAACTTTCAAGTCTCGAGATACGATGAAATCTCATCTCGAGATTACGAGACGTGTGGAGGTAGAATGAACTTATCATTGATCTTAAGATATATCTGTTATATTGATAGAGTATGACAAATAGAAAACGAAAATAACATCTACATTATTTTTATTCTGCAAATATTTTTTTTTTAGAATCATTTAGCACTTTATATACTTTTCTCAATTATATCTACGCTGTGCAGCAAAAGTCAGTTATCTCGCGAGTCGAAATAAAAAAAATATGAATCAATAAAAGTATCTTGATTTTTTTCCAATAAACTTTGTACATTTGGGTATTGTCACTACCTACGAAGTGACTAAAGCTTTTTATTCATAAACCTACAAACGGGTAACGTTGCAACATTATTTGGGTTACTTAAAGTTAATATGGAAAAGCTTCGAATGTTATTTTACGCCACAGATTGCTAAGCTCACAGTACTCTGAAAATTCAAGTCTTAATGAGGTCTAAGATTTGAAGGGAGTATTCATTTAAATGAAACTAATATTTTTCGTATGTGATCCGTGTACCGTGATCACGGTTGCTGTAAAGTAATCGAAACGTCGGGAGTATGTAGTTTATAATCAAAAATAATAATCGCGTAGTACATCCGTATAATATTAGTTTCATTTAAATTCAAGACTTAGTAGTGTAAATAGTTATATAAATAAAGGGAAATATTTCTTTACACATATGCCATAATAAGGTAAGTTCCTGCTATACGACCTCTTTTATATCCTATTCCGGTTTACTATTGCGTTTGATACTAAATGATTTATAAAACTCACTTTGTATTGTTATGACAAAACGAGAGGTTAATTCTGATTTACTATACCTACTGCAGAATAATTATTTTCCTTAATTCCAATAAAACTTTATAATCTTCTCGGTAATAAAATATGATAAATTAGGTGTACGGATAAATAAGATTATTGCAACAGATAAAAAATGGGAGCGTTTCTTAAAGAGGACGTATTGCTTAAGGTGAGACGGATTTAGTAATTACATATTTCATGGTGACTCAAAAATTATATGTCATATGACTCATTGACAGTTGACTAAAGAATGGAGCTTACTTTAATTTACTTTCACACCTTAAACAATAATAAGTAAGTATTGATTAAGTAATAAAAGTAAATAAGTCTCTAATGATATTTTCATATTATTTCACCTAGTTCAGTGGTTCCCAATCTTTTATTGACAGGGGACCACTTTGTATGCTTCGTTGTTCGCATAATACTACGATGTATAAAAAAAATAAAGTCAACCCCTACGAAAATAAACTTAAAAAACCTCAATGAATTTGTTATCAATACAGATATATCATTAAAACATTAATAAAATTTAAAAGAGTTTTTGAATACGTTCGCGGACCAGTTTTTTAATTCCGCGGACCACCGGTTGGGCACCACTGATATAGTTAGATTAACCGGTTTTCCTTAAGTTACACGCAGATTATATCTAAGAAATGACATCATGTATAATGTATTTTAAATCATTCATTTTTGTAATTTCATATTTTCTTTTAAACACTTTTATATCGATTGTTGAAAGAACGTTATCATTTCTAATAATCTTTTTCGCCGATGACAGATCTGTTTTCTTGTTTTGGCGATTAAAATAATCTAAATCTTATCGTTTTATTCAATATGACAAAATAAAATTTGTGTAAAATGATATTTAATTAAAATAGCAATCTAAATTATATTCACGTGTACAGATATTTTACCAAAAGTTGTTTTGACATTTTTTTTCTGTTCTAAGACGTAGTTAGATGATTTCATCGAGATATAATTTTCGACAAATTACGATAATTACAATAGCAGTGAGGACGTAGAGTAAAAAAAATGCAGATTATATAAAAGTGCCCGCATTTTTTAAATATAATTTATAAGAATATTTTTTAATTTAAATCTCATTAATGACTATTTTTACACCGTTTCCGAACTCATTCACCTCGGTACGCCTTTTTGGTATGTAATCGGTATGTTAATTTAATCTCATCCATTTCGTTACATCAATTAACTTTTCAACTCAAATATAAATAGTTTCTACTACACAATACATTGTTTATTATTTTCGCGAGTGGTCACACTTAATTTCATTGTTCATGTATGTTTAACCTTGGCATTGTCCGTCTTAATTTTACAATAAACTTGACATTTCATATGTCTTTGATGCTACGATTAAGATATAATTATATCATTTCTAGAAAATTCGATTAAGTTAAGAATTTTAGTAGTTTCATTGCTTATAAATTGCTTCACAATAAGCGTAGATGTGAATAAAATAATTATATTATTATATAATCAGTTGAAGGTCGAAATGTAGAAAGTACAAGTAGAATTAATCTTATCTTTTTTTATATATGTTTCATATCAAAATCCCTCCTAAGGTATATTTCTCATAGTGTGTAAACGCTTAGCTGAGATGCATTTCTGCATAACAAATTTTCCTCTACATCAAGAGTTTGAATAAACAAAGTAATGCATACAAACGGTTTGCAACTTATAAGTGACGCGGAAACGAAATTTATGGTTTAAATCGTAAAACAGACTCCAGTAAATGTATTTATATTTAAAAGATATAAATTTTAGATTAACGAGAATATTTTACTTTCAATTAAAGTTTTTTTTTATATCAATACATACAACGATAATTTTATTAAATATTTTTCCTTATGTAATATTTATGTATCTAGGAATATTTTTAAATTAATATAGCGAAATAATAAAGATAATAATTTCATTAGAAATACTTGATCGCTGTTTATAATGCCGGTTTAATTAGATTTTATTATTTTACGATGAAGCTCACAAGCAAAGTGATAGATAACTTTCATAATATAGAACAATTAAAATACATTTTTTATTATATAAAATTATTGCCATATTATAATAAAAAAATCATTAAATATTTAATTTTGTATAAAACCACATTATAATTTTAATTTTTTTAAATATTGATATAAAATATTATTGCATATATTAAACTTACCGATTATATTAATTATAAAACACTATTATTTTTTAATTTTAATAGTAAACGAACTTATCAATATTTTTTTTGGATACGCGCCCTATTTTTGCGAGCAGCGTGGTAACACTGACGGGTTGTAGTGAGTTACTACACAATATACGAGGGAACTTGGCAATGGCGGAATATCGTGTTAACATCTGGTTTCACTTACAATTTAATTAGATTAAAGATACTGAATTAAAAGATAAAAAATGATATGTAAAATTGATATGCTAATTTCTTTACGTTTTGTGCAGTTTATATTAAAGATATTGTTTTAGAGGTGTAAGTTATATTTATTTTGCACGTTCTTTAATGTTTTTCAATACTAACTTGGTATTTAAAACACCGACGACTCTTCATTATAATAAATGATGTTTATTTGTATGTTTTGTCAACCGTTACATTCATTTATAGGGAATAAGTGTAGTTTACAGTCTCATAGAAAAACAGGGTTCGTTGTCCATCGTATATACATGTATGTATATATAGATTATCTGACTTCGTTCGCGGCGAAGAGGGATTTTTAAAATATATGTATAAAGTAAAAGTGGCTTAAGATCCTTCTTATTACATCAGAGTAATTACTTATCTGTCTATGAAAGGTCAATCAAAACTGGTAAAGCCATTTCAGAAATTTTCTTGAACAGACAGACAGAAATATATTATATTAATTTCTATACATATGTATGTTACGCGTGTAATATCTAGATGCAATATATTATTAGTAGTGGTTTGAAACCTACATGATTCAGAATAAAAAATACCTATATATCAACACAAAATTTTACAGATAACCATGAAAAAAGATTAGTTTATCTTAAACGGAATTAGCCAACGTATGATAATATGTCAATAACATATTAAAGAAAGATAATGACAGATAAAATGCCACACATAAAAACCCCTATGTCAGTTTGAAATTTAGAAATAGTTGACATTTGAATTCATAGTAGTATTAAAAAGGGTAGACAACATCGTATTTTGATGGGAGACGAAAAACTTATAAAAAAAATAATTAATATATCTGTATATATATAATCCTTCTGTGAGTTTTTTAATTAATTTTTAATTTATTAGTAGTTGTTGATACAAACGTTTTTTTTTGACATTAGATTTGACAACTAACTAATATGTCAATCATTCTGTCGCACTTCAAAACACGGAGATTTATGGCTTTAATAGGTAAACTACAAAAATATTAATGAAAAACGTAACAGATATATCTTGATTATAGGGCGATACGAAGTTCGGCGGGTCTTCTAGTATGTATATATATCATAAATTGCGCTTGCCTCCATATAATGTCTTTTTATTAACTTTAACTAAGTTAAATGTCATAATCAAGAAGATCTATGATTTTTGGTGTCCACAGATAAACGTTGTCTAATCTTATTACCAGCGGATGACCACGATGAATTAAGAAACTTTAATTTAAATGTATACATTTTTTATTAAAAAAAGAAAATAATATTTGTTGATTTAAAAATAAGCAATGAATATTAGATAAGGAAATTATATGTTACGGATTTACGTAATCTAAAAGTATATACATATGTAAATTAAAATTGTTACTTTTTTAAATTTAAAAAAGCTTTCGTAATTTCGATTTTCAATCAGTGCAGATTATTAATAAATAGATGGATAATAGATATTTTTTTAAACTCAGTGGTGGCCTAGTGGTTAAAAGGCTCGCCTCTCATGCATGAGGGCGCGAGTTCAATCCTGGGCCGGGCAAGTATCAATGTGACTCATATGTACTTTCTAACAGTATTTAGACATCACTGATTAATGAATTCCCAAAGAGGGTTGATGTCAGGCAGGCGGCCGGTCGTAAAAACAATTAGCCAAAACTATTCACACCATGTATAAAGGCAGACCCTGGCTAAAGCTGGGTAATTGCCAGGTAGCAGAAGATAGATAATAGATTTTTAAATAAACTGATATGCATCTAACAAATTATTACGAACTTAAATATACAAAGAATTAATCTTTAATAATAAGAATTAAACTTATATAACAATACTTAAAAATGACAAAAGAATGTTATCTATAGAAGAAAATGTTTATATATACTTAAGATTATATCTCGATAATATATTATTATAAAATATATTTATTTAATGAATAATCAATACGACATAATATATATAATGTAATAAACATAATTATGTAAAATGAAATTGTTTAATCTGAAATAAATCTACGATGTAAAGAAATTCTAAGCAAATGTCAGGTATTTATTTACGGCACTGGCAAAGCTAATAGATAACCAAATTAATAAGAAAAAAACTGTTTATAAAGTAATTCTAACTTTAAAGCCTCATATTCCGATATGAAAGGAAAAAAAATCATATATTCAAAATACTAACTAAAAAAATATTAAAAACTAGCTTTTGCCGCGACTCCGTCCGCGTGGAATAGTGACTTCAGGCAGATTTTTGGTTCTTCCCACATAGTTCCCGTTGTTGCGGGGTTTTCGAATTGGTCGAGTTCCCGTAGAATTTTCAGGATAAAACCTATGTTTTTTTTATTTACAATGAAGTACTCTTAACCAACAACATATTTATTTGTTTATTTGAATAAAGATTAATATTATTATGTTGATACAACTTAAACAAATTATTTCGACCAAATTAGGTCCCATAAAAACGATTTTTGTGATGTAATCTTAAAAGATAGACATATACTGTCGCGGACTGTTTTTTAGATCATCAAAAGAGCTATTATTCTTTAATCCATATTTTTGTGTATCTTGAACCGTTTTGACGTCGCACGCAACGGAAGGCTTCAAAGATGAAATAATTTCTCCCGTATTTTACACATTTACCACTATATCTTTGCTCTTATTGGTCGTAACGTGATGTTATATAGCCTACAGCCTTCCTCGATAACTGGACTATCCAACACAAAAAGAATTATTCAATTCGAACCAGTAGTTTCGGAGATTAGCGCTTTCAAACAAACAAACAAACAAACAAACTCTTCAGCTTTATAATATTAGTATAGATTACAGAGTCTTCGTGTTATTTCAAATTAATTAATAGTAATTAAATAAATTACACTAAACAAACAGTTTATTTTTATGTTTCTCATTCTCGTTAGTCAAGTCATCAGGTATTTTTAGGATTTTGGAATCGTATTCAACTTGTTGGACTGGTCCTTCGTAATTTTTTTAACCTTCTAATAAACGTGTAAAATTATATGTTTGAAGATAATTAACTTAATAACTTCAATAACAAAGAAAATTCACTCTTATTTAAATCAATTACATAGTATTAAGTATTTATCTATTACGACCCCCCTCCCCCCACCATATCTGTCGTAGACTCGTATGTTATCTGTGAACCGAATCAATGAACTCTGTTTATAAATTAAACTCATTGTTAGATTGTTGTATAAATATTGTAAATTTTCCTCGGCTCTTCAGTACATTTCTTCATAGTATTAATAATAATACAGATCATTTCTTCTAGAAATATCTTTCAAATTGATTGCATGTATTAACATGTTTTTTTTTCGTAAATATATAGGTAATTTTGACAATTATTAAATTTTAATATATCTACTTATTTGCAATTTAATTGTTTTAAGTAATAATACAAACAGTATACTTTATTTAAGTTAAAAATAGCGTCAGTCGCGTTATTTTAATATTCAATGGATGCAATCGTTACATAATCGATCGAGACAAATCTATTAATTTTAGATTTGGAATATTTTACATATTAATTAACAACGTTTATTTCGACGCAGACTTTTCTGTTAAAGTAAATTGTCTCTAGAAATTTTTTTGATAACTTAACTTATAAGAATTATGATAGAAATTTTTAATTTTGAATTCTTCTTTTCAATATCAGGGCGTCATAATTTATAGGTACTATAAATAAATGTAATAAATTTCGTGATCAAGAAATAAAAGATTTTCATGTACTTCCCCCAGTAATTTTATATTCATGAAATGATTCAATGATATGATGATATAGAATTATCAATAAAATACAGATTAAAATAGTACATTTAGAATAAACGGGCATATTAAAAAAAACTAACCTCTTGTCCAACAAACGGGGTGTACGAAATCAGTAATATGTCATCCTTCATTTTGAATTTGACACTTATTTGAAATATATTTTTCAAAATGGAGCACTCCACGGGTACTACGATACTATACTTGATTGTGAATATTATCCAAATAGAATTTGTATTCAGGCACAACTAGTTTTAAGTCGTGTTTTATAAACTTTTCCTCAATATATATGTATAATGCGAAAATATGCGTCGTGTCAAAAGCCCCGTGAAACCTGCTTGTGTTTTATGTCTATGTATCGGGGTGAGGTCGTAAAAATATATTTAGATAACCTTTAACAACATCGGTTCAAATGTATTAACGATACAATGTTTAAAAAATTTGAATAACTTGTTTTTAATCATGCCAGGACCCGATTTTATTTTTCTTTATTTTGTTTATATATTTTACTTTATATACATATATATTTTTCTATATAAATACAGATGACTTTACAAAAAAATACACTAACAATAATACACCTTAACATACTACATAATTCATTCATTTAAAATTTCATAATCCTTACTAATACTCTTTGGGAAACATTTCTTTAGTGTTACTGTTTAAAAGACGTTTTTTCTGTAATAAGGAATAAGGAAAAACCCGGGGAATACCTTCCATGTAGACTTTGCAGGTAGAAAGCGCGAAGCTATTTTTTATTTTAGAATTATAATTACTACTATTACTACTGAATCTTTTCATTATTATTATTGTATCGATGTGTTTATACAATAATTGCATGTGAATTTTATTATTTTTGTCCTATAGCAAAACCATCAGGAATTGAAGCCTTTATGTTTAAGATAATTCAAATATTGTTTAGAAAGACACAATAGCATCAGAGGTTTTAAAAGTCTTACAATTTTATTTTTATTATTTACTATCATTTTCCAATTTAATTTTCAATGTCATATATTTTGTCCCTTCTAAAATTATGGTGTTTATAAATCCAAAATAACTAAACGACATTCAGAAATACTTTACTCAGAGACTCAAACAGAGTTATTTGTAATTTACTATGACGGTTTTGGAACCCCTAGTATTGGTATTAACCAACTGTCTAAACATCTACGGATTAATTGACGACAGTATGACGAGGTAGTTTCCAGTAGTAACAATTTAAAAATTTCTTCTAACGACTAAAGCAGAACCAAATAGAGGTGTATAGCATTTTTATTGATTAAAGTAATAATATTTGTCTCTCAATACAATAATGACAATAAATTTTTTGAAAGATTAATTAATTGGCTCGAAAAAGGAACTAAAGCTACCAGTTGAAATCGACTAGTAAGCTGTAAGCGTTTCAGTGGTCGTAAGGTAAGAATTCTGCTAAGAAACTTTCTTTTACATCTACTTCAATAAATATTAAAACAATTGAAGACACGTTCATATAAATAATTGCCCTATGACATTAATCTACAATTCTCTAATCAAATTACTCCAGTAATGCTATTATAATTTCAATAATTTTTATTAATCCATTAGGTTCACGTCTAGGCTCATTATCAAACAATCGTTCTATTGGAAGATGTCGAGTTATGAATGACACAGTTCTTTACAGTCTAGGTATATGAAAATATGGAATAAAAAAATCATCGGAATTTAAAAAATCACTTCCAAAAAATCTAGATAAAGTATGAGTTTACATAAACAGGAAAACTAGTAACGTCGCGTGTTAGAGAACGTGATTCCTACGACGTAGTCCGAACCGTTTTTGGTCGCTGCTATTTCATTGGGATAAGGTTCAAAATTGTATGTAAAATGTTGTATATGACTTCAATGGATGTGTTCTAATTAATAATAATCAAATAAATTATGTCAGGTGTCCTGTCTTCATATTATGGTCTTAAAGTCTGCTCTAAATACGTATTAAGACACAGATTACAAAAAAGACGCAAATAATAAAAAAAAACTTTATGATTAAATACTTTTTGGAGTAACATTTAATTAATATGTAAAAAATCTATAAAGAATTCTTAATAAGATTAATTAACAATATTTTATCTTTCCTTATAATGTAAATAAATATAATTTTCACAAACTCACCAATAGCCATCTTAAAATTTTAAATTGAAGTATAATAATCGATCATAATTAAATTACCAAGATGCTGAGAATTGCAATGTAATTGCAATTGCAATTTGCAATTAAAAACTATAAAATAAGCTGGGTACATAGCACTTATGATAATGAAATTGCATAGTAATTGAAGTCAACGGTCAGATGATTAAAAATTACAAACTATCGTTTATATAGAAAGGAATAATGCGGTGCTGGCATATAATGATTTTTTATATACATAAATGTGGCTTAGATATGCTCATATACTTCAAAAGATCATGAAGAAGTCCAATGTAAAGCATTGACTGAATCTATAATAAGGGCAACTAAATTGAAAGATACATAGGCTATTATATATGTACATACATATATTCGTCGGCAGCAGCAGGACTTGATTGCACTTCAAAATCATATACTCAAATTTAGATTCTTCTGCTTTGCTAGCGAACATAAATATTAATACGAGGTACAACTGCCGCAAGACAAAAAAAATTCCTTACATGTTTTTAAAAACAATACCATTTTTATAATCCAGTTATCAGAATGTGCCACCTTTGTAATGAAATAACTAATAATAATAATAATATTGAAATTGATATTTTTAATACAAATCAAGCGACCTTTGTAAAAATTGTAAAAAAATAATATCTATTTTAAAAATGCAAATTTGTAAATTTCGAAAATTCTTATTATTAACGATTATATTTCTTTTGTCTTTTTTGTAAATTCAAACCAAATTTTTTTATTATACCATTTATTTATTTTCTTCTTGTAAATTTAATTGGTGTAGCTTCATTGAATATCGCTTTTAATATTTTATTTTTGTCTTTATTTTGTTTAGTCCATGTAATTTAATTTTATTATGTTCTTGATATACCTACTGTTGTTATTGCTTAGTACTAATACATAGTTATCTCCTGTATTGGAATTTGTTTACTGTAATAATTGGCAATCCCGTTATGTTGTGCATGCACCCTTAGGGTTATAATCTGTTCGATACTATTAATATTTCAGAAATATTCTGTATGTGATTGTAACCTGTTGTGTTTGCCTTAATAAATAAAATAAAATATGAAAAGAGGTCGTCTACTCGAAAAAGAAGAATTAAAAAATCTTGAACCAACTTAGAAAATTTTTAATTAAATTGTTTTGTTTATAATTAAGCTGAGAAAACTCTATCGTAGGTGCTTGACCTGTCAGAGTAACTGAGGATTATATTATGTAATTAAAACGACCTTAATTTAGAAAGATATTATATTACAATTAAAGAAAACAAAGTATCTTTAAAATACGAAGCAAAGATTTACTTGCAAATGTAAAAATGCTTTACAGAGAATTGAGAAGATCTCACGTGGAGAAGATTTAAGCATTAATCACCACGCTTGCTCAAGACGGGTTGGTGATTTCAAACTTATAATTGTGAAATCATAAGTCCAGGTTTCCTCACGATGTTTTCTTTCACCATCAGTCAGTGGTGTATATATATGTGTATTATAGTAAATAATATACATACATGTTTGTATTAAAATTGGATAAAATTTCTTAAACTGGACTTTGGTTTGTTTAAAACGATAAACCTTTGGGGCTATCTCTCCATGTAATAGAATATGTTTAGCTAATTATATTATGTGATAACTGATAACGCATTTTAATTATGTATTATAACATATATATTATATGTTTTAATTTATATAATAACATATGGATTCTTTATTAGTTTTAACTATGTATTTTAATATATTTATATCAGATTGTAACGGTAAATAAATGTATCACGGTATAATATAAATTATAGCAAAAAAAGTAGCTGTTGATTTTATCTTTGCGATCGAGGCGAAGGAAAAATGTATGTAATTAAGTGAGTTTACTGACCCCAGTCGTATGCTCTGTAAAAAAAGCTTTTATTTCTGTCATGAAAGCATTTTACTCAACCAAACGTATATACAGAGTACGATAGTACATAGATAGTATAATATTTAATTTATAAATATATTTATACATATTTGGGTGTATATAGGTCCTAGTATATTTTGATGTCTCCAATACAGATTTAGTTATATGTTATGTATAAAGCTGTCAAATATATATATATATATATATATTTTGAAGTTGGTTAATAAATCTCGCTTGACAAAAAAAATCTTTGATTTAGTTACATGAAAGTGATTCAAACCTTATTTTCATTTGTACGAAGTGCGACCAGTATGGTCAATCTAATTTGACATCGCCACTGCGTAAATTACAGTATTAACTTAGGTCATTGTATGAAAAACGGTTAATGCTACGTATGCAGTCGTCGTCATCAGCCTATCAGAACCCACTGCTGGGCAAAGGCCTCTTTCTCACATGAAGAAGGTGTGAGCATTAATCACAACTCTTGCTCAAGACGGGTTGGTGATTTCAAACTTATAATTGTGAAATTATAAGTCCAGGTTACCGTCTGCCAGTGGTGTCTAAATACTCTTAGAAAGTACATATGACTTTAAAAAATCATGTGACCTGCAGGATCGAACACGCGCCCTCGTGTACGAGAGGCGGGCCCTTTAACCACTAGGCCACAACTAGCTATACGTAGGCAACTTGGTGTGTGCAATTGTGCATACTGATCTTACGTTAGATTTTAATAAATACGTCCTACTTCTGATTCATATTTACTCAAAGATATTTGTTCTTCGCGTATGTCGCTTAGATCCTACATGATAATTATATTATGATATTGACAACGATGTTTGTAAACTTAATTTTCGTATTTCAATTTATAAATCTTCCATTTCGTTGCATTATACGAATTATAATTCCCGGGTTCTACGCAGCGTATCCTATTTCATAGTTTGTTTTATCGTCGTGGAGGCTAACATATAGATTTACTGAATTGATTTTCTGGCTTAGATTTCTGTAAGAGCGTTAACGTTTCGTGTCTATCCATAAGAACTAAAAGCGTGTTTACGTTAAATAAAACTGGATAACACAATCCAGTAACACAATTAATGTTATTATTATTTTAATTAACAGTACACAAACAAAATACATTGTGGAATTATAACACATGCACTTTCTATGCTTCACACATTGTTTTACAAATGCTACCTTCTTTAGTTTTTTGTCAAGTTTTTACAAATAATAGCGTTGAATAGGTAACTTGTGTGATAATATTCTGTGTGAAAATGATTGTTTTATAATTTCCAATAGATATCATGAAGATTTTTAATGCATTTACTGTGTTCGAAGCTAAATGTACCTACAATTTATTGTAAATATATATTTGGCACAATAAATTTTGGATTATATGAAGGACGTCGTAATTGAAGAAATGTTGCCATCACCAAAAAATCTTCTACCCATATATGTCAAGTTACCCCAAAAATTGCCTTGTGCATGTCTGGAACCCGTTTCGTGTATGTCAAGTTAATTAGTTTTTTCATGTACACAGCGAAAATATACATTCAAGAAAACGATACATTGATACTTCGAAAAATTTGACTTATTATTTTTCACGTTAAAACGATAGTGAAAAATTATAGAATAATAATTAATTAACGTTTCAATATGTACATAAAATTACGGTCACATAGTAGAAAAACCTTTTAAATGTTAAATACCTTGCATTTATAAAACGACTGATATAGATAATATTTATGCGGATATTCGCGGTCTATCGATTACATTCCAACAGCTAATGTTGTGAAAATAAAAAAACGGGTTATTTCAAACAATCGCCTTTAACAGAAAGTCGTTTACAAGATATTATCAAAGGTACATGTTTTTTTAATATAGTTTGAAATTTTTTATTATCATTCAAGAATATGTTTTATGTCTTTAAGATACAGGACTTAAAATACATATAAAATATGCATTAAATCTCATAGATTTTTAACAGTTGCATACAAAATTAATTGCATATAATTATAGCAAACACTCTTTACTCACATTAACAGTTTATGCTCGTTATTTAGAACATTAAGTTTAGTAATTTGGATTACATAATGGAGGGAATAAATTAGCGGGAAAGATTCGCCTTACGTCATTAATTTTGCTGTCATTTTCTGTGTTAATGACACAAGACAACTAACGACATCTATGTTTTTTTGTAGGATCATATCTACTTTACTCCGAGTTCGAAACTACAAACTGTTCGATGACCGTTTCCAATAATTGTATGATAAATCGTCACAAATAGTAATTTAATGTATATATAATAAAACTCTGTTTTATTGTTTCTTGTAGTGTGTTCATTGACAAAATGAATGGTCTCATTAAGTCATGTCAGTAGATTAAACGTAATAATTTATATTTTTGTCCTCATTGAATTTTCTAATTAAACCAATTTGATAATATTTTTATATTCTTTATATGTTAATAAATATTGTGCGAAAAAAATATATAAATTTTAAATTTTAATTAGTTAAAATAGTATAATTATAGAAGAAAACACAAAGGATTACAATTAATTAGACCAACGTGAAGTTATTTTAAAGATCCTACTTTTATAGTATTTTAATATTATTATCAAAATAATAATTTAAATAAAATGTAGTATTTTATTTTCTCTTTTTAAACCATTTTTAGCGAAATATTTCATATTGATAGATATTAAAGTAAATAAATATTAAATTAATCTTTAATTAATCTTTATAAAAAATATATAAAATATATAGCAGGTTTGAAACCTATTCATAGCAAAGAATTTTTAATTCTGTATTTTCCATAAGAATATAATAAAAATGCAAATAAAAAGTTGGAATATTTTCCAACATTACACATATGTACATTAACTTTTATTAATGACTGAATAAGCAATTATTTGAGATCATAGTTATTATTTATATACTAATATAAAGTGAATATGTTTAATTTAATACTATTACTATTTTTATTTTTAGTTTTCAGTATTTTATAATCATGTATGTAGTTTGAGATATATTTGCAATTTTTTTGTACATTAGGTATTTATAAGTTTCTTAATTGTGTTTAAAATTAAATTAATTTTGATATCATCACAGAAAATTCAATATTATGAAAGAAATGAAACATCAAATGAAATTTAATAATATCAATATTTTATAATCAGTTTATTGTTAGTACATAGCTCGTCACGGATGGAAAACCACAGCAACAAGGTTGTTATGTATAAAATGTCTTTATATTGTAAATTAATCAAAATAAACAAGATAGACCTTGACCGTACCTTGTGGTAACATTTCTCCGTCATCACGAAGCCATCGTTATCATAGCTTCTCTTCACCATATTAAATCACCTACAACTATAGTTAATAATAACCTTGAAGTAACAATACAGTATTTAGAATAAAAACTCGCTTTTCGAGTTACGCGCCGCTCGGTAAGAACCACGCGACTGCCAGCGTTGGCTTACACTGCCACATTTTAACAGTTTAGCCAAATAAATACGTTACAAGTTTTCGTGATGTACACTGAAATATCCTTCGCCTTTTTAACTTCCTGAGTGCTTATGTTAAATTATTAATTAAGGTTATCCGTGTGGTATGATATGGAACTCTTTAAGTGATGACTTTCCTTATCCGAAATGACGACGAAATTTTCCTTGATGTTGCTAAAACTACATCGAGTTTACTAGTTGATGGAATCAATGAAGCAATGTATTTCACACACCGCTTTCATTTGTGGTTATTATTAATATTTTATTTGATTTAATTTATCAAAAATTTTAATTATATTTTCAAATTTAAATCGGCTGTGAAATGGCAATAATTAATTATTAATCTAATAAAAATATATTATTAATTATTGAATGCATTTGAGATGTAGATAAAATAAGATAGACATAAAAAAACTTTTTAATCTATGTACATAAACAAGATGTCTACCAGAAAATTCGACTCAGGTGCAGACTGCAGTAACGTAAATAAAATCTCAGGAAAAATATTTATAAGGATAAATAGTTCCCATGAACTTGTAACGACTACAATAAAGTTCTCAGATAATAAAACGCATTTTTTCATTGTATTTTACAATTGAATGCATTTTTTCAACCTTGTCCTTGCCGGGCCCTATTTGAAAATAGAGTTTTTCTTTATTAATTGTTACAATCACCAATTAAAGAATTAATTAATTAAGTACGTATCATTATAAAGATATTTTATTGGTAGCTACAAAGTAACCACGAGAGACGAAACCTCAGGACGAAACGGACAGGCCCAAGTCTTTTAGTAGGTTATAGAGAGATTTAGCTGTTATACCTCTCGCTCCCACCTCTACCGCGTACAAATCAACTACGAACCTATTTCGAGTTAGTTCGTTAGTGAGCTCGTAATACTTATTGACCTTGATGGCATGGTCTTTAGGGATGTTGGTTTCCCAAGGCACCGTAAGCTCTATCATCACAACGCGCTTTAAAATTCGCGAATATAGAAATATGTCTGGTCTAGAGGCCGACGCACAAATATCCTCGGGGATTTTGTATTGTTTCTCATACGTATCCATCATGATAGTTCAATCCGAGGCCGCTTTAAGGATAGAGTAAGGCTTGACGTTTGATTTTATAGCCCTGGTGCCCTCTCTCACAAAACCTATTGATCGCTCGTTTGTGGTTATTTCCCTTTGCGCTCTGGCTACCGAAAGACTAACCGCTTCACGTATGATCTCTAGAACCCTATCGTGACGACGCGAGTATTGAACGCTATCCAGGAGAACCTTACATCCCACCAGCAGATGCTTAGCAGTTCCAACTGTCTTTTCACAGATATAGCAAGTTTTTTCGGTACCTTTACCCCATCTTACTAAATTACTCTGATCTGGGAGAGTCATCTGGAACGCAAAGAGATAAAATTATAGCAAGGCTGGCGACCAGTCATGAATTAGGGTGCGCCATTTTAGTGCTAGTAGAATGCAAAAATCTCCTATGTCTAACCAATCGTTCTGCATTTCTAAACTCATTGCATGGATCTTGTATTTATCGTTCTCGTCTTGCCGAATAAAAGACTTCAATATATCCGTATCTTGGACTTTCCTACTTGATCCTAACCCTACTCTGTTATTTTGCGCTCCGATCATAAATTGTTTATGGGATTGGAGTCGTGACTCTAGCTCTGGGGCATCATTGTCTTTTGGGAGTGATGTAACGACGTCATCATGGGATTTTCCCAGGATATGTCTCTTGGAAACTCTTAGGTGTTTGTAGAGCTCCGATGGTCTTTTTAGATTCATCCCAAAACTATTACGATCCCTGAATAAAGCCGATGAATCAGCCGTTAGCGCGAGCCCGAACCACAACATCAACATCTTTATGACGCCTGCATCTAATTTAGATAAAAGGATTTTACTAAAATCATAGACGAGGAAAGGCCAATTCAAACTTGAAGTTAAGTAATTATCGTAGATCCATGCTTTTTTATCCATTGTATATTTTAACATTTTACGTAACAAGATTAAGCATCCCTTAATATCTTCAGAATATACCAATGTGTAATTTTTTTAAAGTACAATGAACAAAAAAAAACACCATATATTCTTTTAATTCTTTAGTCGTTTCTAAATTTTTTTTGATCAGAAAAATAAGTTTTTTTATAACAACTTCTTTTGCCAAATATCCTGAATGCATTCAAATTTGGTTCTCAATTAATATTTTTATATCAATATAATTTTTAAGTAATAAATTTTCTATAGCCTGTGTGTAGTATACTTGAGAGCATTAATAACTTTCTCCTTTATAAATAACCACATCTCTAGATTGTTCTAGAAAACAGTTGAGTTATCTAGTTCTACTACGAGAAAGTGTTATTAAGATACATTTGCTTAATTTATTAGAAATAAGAAGATTTTGTTGTTTTTTCATTAACAATAACAGTATAATTAAACAATAGTATTAATTTCTTCTTCCAGATTCTATGTTAAAAACTATATTTATGGTTCGTTGGAATGGTTTGTCAAATTGACATTATTTTTGAATACCATTTTATTTTTGCTTTTAGAAAAAGTTCTACTGCCTCAGAAGCCATTAAATTGTCTTACTAAGGAATTGTTGACATTGGGGAACATATTAACATTTTTTTTTTCTACCTTTTTTGAGTCTAATTCTACAACTTACAGGAAATGTACTAAAAAAGAGTACTCGTAGTGTGAATTTGTCGTTTCTACATCAAGTGATTTTTACCAAGGAACCTTTGAGAACCTTATTGAGTGTGAATGTAAAATATATATATTGAAGAGGTAGCTGTTAACGGATTAAAAAAAAAACACGTTATGTTTCATAAAGATATTAAAGAATTTTTATAACTAAACTGAAAAGGATACAATTATTTAAAAAACTCTATATTCACATTTCTATATGCATATAATATGCATGCATGCATATTATGTATGCTTCAATATACATTACATATGTAATTCATATATTATTAAAAATTAATTTTTAAATATGATTTAAATTGTTTTTATAAATTTAAAATTAATATTAAATAAATAAAATCTCATATATATTTATGACGGAATAGGAAAATTATTAACATATATAACGAGTTTCTTGTTTAAATCAATTTGTAACGTTTTTAGTAGCTCGCATGGAGTAGCATTATGTAAATAAATTGCGTTCAGACTAACACAATACGACGAAAACAATGAAAAAATAGTACATATAATATAAACTTAATATAATAAAGTTGATTTTAATTACATCAAAGTAATACAGGGATTTAGGAGCAGGAATAAAATGATTAAGTTTTCTTAAGTCGACATTAGATTCAGAAATCGGTTGCGTTCGATCTAACCAGTTAATGATGACCCTAACTATCTTTAATTGTTTTTAAGAGAAAGGCCTCAAATGAGCAGACGGCCTGCTTAATGGGTAGAAGTAATTAGTTAAATACGTATTTTGGTCAAAATATATGATCTTATTAGATTAGCCAACATTTAATCAATAAATAACTTTAGATGAACTGTGTCTTAACTGGATTTGCGTGGGTTTCTCGGTGCAATGCCCTTTGATAGGTTTGAAAGAGCGAGTACAAGCTGCATTCAGTTTTCCTCTTTCGAAACTGTTTTATTTCAAACTAGTTATTGCAAACTTCGCGTATTACAGCGAATTTATAATTTGTTGGTAGGCTTAAAATAATGTATGTGTATTTTGTAGACTTTTTGTTTGTCAGTTATATCTATGGATATAAGACAGATTTTAAAACTTTGATTAGTCAGATGACCTACGAATTCTAGAGATTTCATTTCTCTTTTTTGACCAAAACGTCACGTTATTTCGTTGCTTCATAAATTTAAAAAAGACATTGAAATAAGATATAAATTAATAGAAGATATCACTGAAATATTAATATTAATAATTTATTTACTTGTTAAGTTATTAAACATTTCCTTTTTACCTCACTAATCTTTAGAATAAGTATATTTTGATAAATGGTGGTTATTGAAACATAAATATAAACATAAACATTGTTCTTAGAAGACGGTTACGAAAAGCATGAATTTAAATATATTTTTTAAATTGATCTCCGTATTTATAAACTTAATTATTATTATATATTTTACACACCGTACTATGATTAATGAAGTCTCTTCAAAACTTGAAAAAATACCCAGTCCATTCAATTTCATTACAGATTTATCAATAAATTTAAATATAAAATCTTTTTATTTTAGGTATATATTTTAGTTGTGTCATATTCCTGCTCGTATGAAGACTAAGCTTAAGAACTTGATTCAAAGCTTTATATCTCCTCAAAAGACTATGTACGGACAGAATTGTTATACATATTTTATTTCCAGTATATATATTCTTCATTATATCCTAATTAAAAAAACTATAAAGTTTATATCAGAATTGTAAGCGGTAATAAATTACAAGTAACAAGTATGTTAAATTGATGCAACATTAAACTAACTAGTAATGGTTTATTACATCGTATATTACTTGAAGATTATTAGACAAAATGAAGTCATTTAGAATTTTATTAATTATTCTGTATTATTTTAAACATTGTGTTTTTTATATTTTATAGAAAAAATCTAGATTTCTTTTCTCAGGTACGAAAAAATGTATATTATAATAAAAAAATATATGTATAGGAAATGTAATAAAATGCTCAAAAAAAAATTACACATTACCGTTACGTTTCTTAAGAATTCGTTCAACTGTTAAAAAATTCGTACATTTTTATATATTTTTTTATTTAAAAGATATTAGTAACATATATTATGTAGACTAAAATGTCCATAATAAATCCAGGCACGATAGACATATTATGTTAATCTACGTTTAATCACCAGTTTAATAAAGACTTGCAACATTGGAATGTAAATTGCAACATGGCAATACACCGTCGTGAGGGTTCAATGAACCCTATAAAATTGCAAGTGGTATTTAAGTCTACATTTTCCTATTGCATAAATGAATAATGAAGAAAGCTTTTAAGTTTTATATTATGTTATATTAAAATCATTTTATTTTATTAGTTTTAGGAACGAAATAAATCCTTTATATATCATATAATATAGATATATTTCATGAATTGAACATATAGTTTTAAACTTGAACCACCGTGATAATTAAATATACATAGGAGGAAGTAAGAAGAAAGAGATTGACTTAGAAGAGAATGAAAAGAGTTTAATATGACAAACAAATGAAGCATCAAGAGAATGATAATAATTTATTAATATATCTCAAAATAGATCTTAAGTGTTCATTGTGTAGGAGCATCTCATATCTACACAGGATGCGGGCTATCATGGACTATTAGACCGTTGTACAGACGCTGTGTGGATTCATTGTTGTTAGACATTTATGTACAATACATATATATCATATGTGACAGATTTAATATCATCATCGGCCTATCAGAGCCCACTGCTGAGCAGAGCCTCTTCTCATGTGGAGAAGGTTTGAGCATTAATCACTACACTTGCTCAAGACGGGTTGGTGATTTCAAACTTATAATTTGAAATTATAAGACCAGGTTTCCTCACGATGTTTTCCTTCACCGTCTATCTGTTGTGTATAAACTCTTAGAAAGTACATATGACAGGGAAGAATCAAACCTATGCCCTCATGCGCGATAGGCGGGCCTTTAACCTCTAGGCCACCACGAACTTAGATTTAATATACTATATGTTTGATAGTTAGATAACCCATGATACTGCTTATGAAGCGTAAATGTAAATTAGTAAGCGTTGCAAAACACAGTTACTTTCCAGTTTATCTTTCATATATAGTCATACTATTTCATACTATGCAAATAGTGTTATGGGTATTTAAGTTGAAAGTACACGGTAATCTAAAATGCATTACAAAACCCAGTACCCTTTTAGAATTTCCACATACAGCAAATAAAACTACGCAAATACACTCCTAGTATTTGTAGAGTTGCATTTTATTACCGTTCCTAAGCTCAAATTCATGACAGGGGTGGTTCATAGGATATAAAAACTTACGTTAATCATGAACAAGTGAATTTATAGTTATGAGAGCAAAAAGTCACCAATGTCAAGTATAATAGCATTATTTAAACAAAAAAAAAATCGAATTTATAAAGTAATTTTATCCTATCACTTTTAAATCGTTATTAATGTAAATTTTACTTTGTTTTTATTTCAGTAACAAATCAAAAGTCATATATTATAGTTATGTATTGTAAAGTTTTACATAATGTGATATAAGTTTCAACAACAACATTATTTCTTAGGTATATGTAATTTTAATATTGCTATTTTCATAGCATAATTTTTTACGTGAATGAAGTGAAGTCCATTTAAAGACGCAGAGTTTTTTCTATACATTAGTTGATTCCTTGACTCATTCGAATCGTTTCCTTTTTTTCATTCAATAATATATGTAATTATTACAACGTGCAAAAATTTATTAACGAAAAACTGTTAACATCCCGCAAGTAGTGTGTATTAAAAACTTGTGATAATAATATGGAACTTTCCTAAATCATAGTTTCATTTACGTATTTTATTAAATAATAAATTTAATAAATTAAAACTTTATATCATTCATGTTTCATGATTTTTAAGATTTAGATTAGGATATGTATGTCGTCGTCTTAATTTTAATTAATGTTTGAATTAATACAACAGAAAACATGATTGTAGGAAACTGTAAAAAGTTGTATTTATTTATTGCATAATGTTAAATGAATATTTACATTTTATATACATACTTGTATATATTTTTCGCACTGTAAAATTAACTTACATAAAACTATTATTATCGGTAATTTTAAGAGGTAGTAATACCTCTTTTTTTATTTTCAACTAAGTAACCGAAAATTTTTTATGCAGTTTAAAATATTAGAAAAAAAAGCGTAGTAATCAGATAATATAAGTTTTATGAAAATGAATATTCACGAAAGTCTTATCGTATTATGCAAAATTAACTGCTTATTAATAAAACAATATAATTAAATACTTACGATACCAGATTTGTTACATACATAAATACTTTTTGGAGGGAGACGAAATAAAATATTACAGACTCCCCCTTAAATCGTATGACGTCAAACTTAAGCAGAGTTCTGACGCAATTTAAGAGAATTTGGCATAATGACTCTATGTTATAATAATTTCATATCTTATTTATATATGATGAAAGACAATATCAAGTACATGTTAGAATTATAATTATTATCAGTCGACTTTAAGAGATGACTTTTTCGGACCCCATCCGCCTCTCGTAATAATTTGTTTTGTTCTAAAGATAACGTTTTATCATTCTTAAACAATGAATTGATAAATTATATAAGTTTTAAATAATTTTCAAGTTGTTTTTGCATTAATATGAGTTTAAATTATTAGTATCATAATAAGTATTTTGGATTTTAGCTTAAGTTAAAATTAAGTATGGATTACTGTGTCTGCAAACATGTTAAAACATAACGCAAACATTTGATCTTAAAATACATGTTCGCTGCAATTTTATTTGTTTAAATCATCATCTCCACTAACCTGACTCCGGTACTTTTCCTGATTCTTCTAAATTATTATATTTTTATGGATTCTTATTATTTATTATTTTTATTACGTATCTTTATTATTACTTTTTTAATCGGTCACACCGTAGACATTAAAAAAAGAAGATTTAATAGTCTATACCTATATTAAAAATAGCTTGTAACTAAGCAACTTGATCCTTAATCACTCTATGACCTTTACATGACATTGTTTTCACTTACCTTTTTCTCCAGCAACCCAATTGTCTCAGCATTAGGTAATTCCGTTTTTTCTTCTGTCATTTTCACTGTAATTTATATTAAATATTATTTTAATATGTATAAGTGATTTCTATAAACGCGTGGTGTTCTGTCAATCTGCCTAATATAGCGCATGCGCGATGCGGACCCCAATTTTGTACACGACTTTATTGTTAGGAGGTAGAACAGGGAGTTAGCGGGAATTTACTATGGACCTATCTGTTATCATCTTGACATATGAGGTCAAAGTCGCGTTTGTTGATATATTTGTTTAACCGAAATATATGAAAATTATTTTATAATTTATTTTATTGGCTATAGTGAGACATCATTGAAGGCAGTTGAATCGGTTTTTTTTACTAAATTATGAAGTTATCAATCATGTTGTTGAATGTATTTGTTATATATTGTCAAGAAAATGGATTGTTTTAGAAAACTGGTAGTAAGTTTTACGAAGAATTTATGAGAAATTATTATAATATATTTTTCTTGTTATATTTTGTGATCCAACTTTGTTGTTGATGTCAAGTAGTTTGAACACTTTCCTATATATTTCATAATTTAAAGTATTAGTATATAGCCTTTGTAGCCTTACGGCTTTGGGGCAATTTTATTAAGAACATTGCACTTAAGTAAGGTCCAGATGAATATAAAAATTAAAAATAGACATAATTTTGAATAAGAAATTCTAACTCATCGTTAAACCTAATGTTTATTTATTGGTTTATTTACGTATATGTATATAAGTTGTAATAAAGTTTGTGTAAATAGCGCTTCTCTACCTTATGTACTGCGTCATAAAACTGATGATTTAACGCCGCGTAAGTTTCTCAAGTTTTTAATATCTGATATCAAAGTCAAGGTGAGTCCAAACCGGACTTTACAACTTCATAACATTGATATTATTATTAATACTGAAATTATTATTTTTCTTTTATTAAGTAATTATTATATATTTTTATGTTTCATTTTTTCTTCCTATTACATTTATAACAGACTAGCTTTTGCCGCGACTCCGTCCGCGTGGAATAGTGACTTTCGGCAGATTTTTGGTTCTTCCAGCATAGTTCCCGTTCTTGCGGGGTTTTCGGAATAGTCGAGTTCCCGTAGAATTTTCAGGATAAAACCTATGTTTTTTTTTATTCACAATGAAGTACTCTTAACCAACAATATATTTATTTCTTTATTCGAATAAAGATTAATATTATTATGTTGATACAACTTAAACAAATTATTTCGGCCAAATTAGGTAACATAAAAACGGTTTTTGTGAGTTAATCTTAAAAGATAGACATATACTGTCGCAGACTGTTTTTTAGATCATTAAAAGAGCTATTATTCTTTAATACATATTTTTGTGTATCTTGAACCGTTTTCACGCCGCACGCAACGGAAGGCTTCAAAGATGAAATAATTTCTCCCGTTTTTTACACATTTACCACTATATCTTTGCTCCTATTGGTCGTAGCGTGATGTTATATAGCCCAAAGCCTTCCTCGATAACTGGAATATCCAGCACAATAAGAATTATTCAATTCGAACCAGTAGTTTTGGAGATTAGCGCTTTCAAACAAACAAACAAACAAACAAACTCTTCAGCTTTATAATATTAGTATAGATTATATTGAGTTTAATTTTTTTGTTAAGAAAATTAATAAGGAAATAAAGAGAACGCCAAAAGATGTTCAAGAAAAAAAATCATCTTTTAGTTATTTCATTAAAAATCCAACAACATTTTCAGTTAGATTTTTTTAAACTTAACAATATTTTAACTAAGATAATTAATAGTTCTTTTCTTACTATAATGTTTATAAACGTTATGTTGATGTATACATATAATATATATTTGTAGCTACTTATACTTCTAGCCAAAAATTCACTTGCACTGTTACTCATTCTCACGATATTCCAGAAGTTACCACAAGTATCATTAGATCCAAGCCTCATAATTGAAAAAAAAAGCGACTACGAGGTTTATCATCATTAGTAAATTTTCAAAGTCGGTTGGAATGATAGGATATTAGTTTGTTTGTTTCTCCGTTCTGTTAATGACTTCCATGTAAATGATATAAATTGGAGCCAAATTATAAACATTACAACAGAGTTGTCAGAAATCGCATGAGAAAGACTAAATTACTTCGACCTATGTTGTAATTTTTTAACGAATCTCAGCTCGGGAGACTTCTGGTTAGCTTTTTTTTAAACTTTAATTATCTCAATGATGACATACTTATGAGTTACGAAACTTTTTAATAACATAAATTGGCGGTTTTTATTAAACAATGTTAGTATATGTTTACTGTGATGTGCATGACAATCCTTACATTTTGAATTACTCACAGACGAGTAATTTATACTGACGCTGATTATTTTTTATTTATTTATTGATATAAAAGGTGGCAAATGAGCAGACAGCTCACTTGATGGAAGGTGGTTACAGTCGCCCATGGACATCCGCAACATCTTTGCCAACTTTGTTTTTTAGGGA
This sequence comes from Danaus chrysippus, assembly GCA_916720795.1. Classification (NCBI taxonomy): domain Eukaryota; kingdom Metazoa; phylum Arthropoda; class Insecta; order Lepidoptera; family Nymphalidae; genus Danaus; species Danaus chrysippus. Next base: position 1,646,767 of record CAKASE010000046.1, on the reverse strand, counting down.
CAGGAAGGGGTGTGAATAAGGAAATGGTAGGAAAGGGTGGGAATAGGGAAAGGGCAACCGGCTCTCTCACTCATCGGACGAAACGCAGCCATTAAAGGCTACTTCACGTACTCCCCCGGTCGAGCCAGCCCATGTTCGAGCTCTAGCAAATAACCACAGCTAGGCTCTACCACTTTTAAATTAATTAGTAAATTAGTATTTTAATTAATTAGTAAATGAGCCTTTTTAATATCTGTAATATTACCATCACCAGCTAATGATTACAAGAAAATTTCATAAATATTCTCATATTCGTTGTTGTTTGAAATACAAAACGTGACTTTGGAAAGCGTATTTATAAATTTAGGTATTAGGTATGCGTATTTGTAAATTTAGGTGTCACATATAAATTAAATAACTTTGATGAAGTAAACTTATATATAGCAAGTGCGCCGTGAATTAAGTGTCACTGCAGGCTAGTATAAAGGTTATTGTTTATTTAAATTTATTGTCTCACTTATAGTTTTCTAAACCGTTATTTAAAGGTAAAACATTATTCAAAAATACGAGATAGTAGCCAAGCAAATACAAATTCTATTTATAAATGTCCTTATTTTGTTTGTGAAATTGGCATAAAAAATACAATAGCTTTACATATAAGTGGCAATGGGCTGGTCATGTTTGAAGGACCGATAGCCGATTTCGGTGTCAGGACGTGACGACCCCATCGCCCACCAGTGTATTAGTATATTCCGTTGCAATCAGTCACGGGGGGGGGGGTGTCCTTGACCTCTTTGTGGGGTCTCCTCCTCCTTTGCAGCCCTGGGAGTCGGACGGTCACGGATGGTAAGGGGCCTTCCGTGGCTGTCTTGAGGGGGAAGGGAAACTCGGGTCTCTCCGGAGGCCTGAGTTCGCTTGATGATCGGTTTAAGCTCTGTATGTCGTCGGGCGCTTGCGCTGATCGGGTGGTGGTTAGAGACTAGCCGCGTAGGCTTGGTTGGGAGGGGTAGGGGGTTAACAATCTCGCGATTAAGTAAGCCTGCCAGGCGGGGGGATGCTCTTGGTCATTGGTCACATGGCTTCATTCGCACTGGAATCGTGGAATATTTTGCACAATTCCTTTTATATATGATATCTGGAAACATTTTTAATCTTTTCTCAATTTTCATCGCAAAAGAAAAACGAAAACCTATTATTTAAAACTAAATCTCTCCAAATACATTAACTTTGACCTTAAAGGAATGAAGCAGGGCATTGAACTTTAGTGTTTCTATTTGATAAAAATCTTTAAAACAGTAGGTATAGCGCAGGTCCTTTTACCTTTCTATTGCTATTATAACTATGAATAATATAATGTTAAATATTTCTCCCACTTTTGATTTTTGCTAGTATTTGTGTTTTTAAATCATTTATTAACTTGAGTTATGTTATACATATGTTATTGTATTTCATTTCAACTTTGAGCAAAATATAATAAGATCCTATTTTATATAAAGCCCTATTTTCTGAGCAACGATCTGACAATATTACAAAAATTATATCCGTATAATGAGAATAAAAAAAATTGGATGATAGTCGCAATTAAAAAGCACATAAGGCTTGAAAACATGGTTAACCAGTGTAAAGTGGTACATTATATACGAAAAAAAAGGTTTTAAGACAGTTAATTGATATAAAATCATGAAGTCTTAATATTTCTATAAAAATTACATATTAATAATATCTTTATGATTCTGCCAACAATTTAGTACCTATTGATTTAATAATTTTATTAAAATATTTAGATTATGTTGAGTTTTAATGTCGAACGTACTTTCTAGTTAGAAAATACAATACAGAAAAGAGAGAAGCTATTGTTCGACCATTATCTGCACTTACATATTTTGATTAGCAATTATGACAATAAACGTCATTTATTTGATTTGACTGTACAAAGTTTAACGTTAAGTTTATAAAAAGCATACAATGAGGTTATCAACATGACTCGATCTAATAACCTTTAAAGGATTATTCACCTAAAACATTTGAACTACTATTAGTATTTGACACGCAATAAACGAAATTAATAACAGCCTTTATTAAGTGCTTTCGGCTTTCTAATAATTTTGAAAGTACTATATAGTCTATACATTTTCAGTATTGCGATATTTTGACTAAGGATTGTTTATTAAATTTTAAATGTTCATAAACAAACTCGTGTTGCCAGTAATGAATCAAAAATATACCTTATAATGTTGCCAGAGTTGCAATTCAGTTAAAATAAAAGGCAGAATAATTTTCATGAGTAAATTTATTATAATCAAATCTAACATTATTGGGGCCGAGACACACGTTACTCGATGGCATTATAATATCAGTCAACATCACAACTGTATTTAAAAACTATTCATATTTACATTTAACAACACATTTTCAAACTGAGATATATTTTACATTCCAGTATCATACTTATAAGCAATATATAAATTTTATTTTATCAATTTTAAATAATAAACAATTAAATGTAAAATAAAATATGAGATATATATAAAAAAAATCTAAATTAAAACACCAATAAGATCTTCGTATAATCAAATTAAAAATAAATTAATATAAATGTGCTTAAATTAATAAGTGATCATATAATATTTTGTTTTCATAATATCAAACGCTCGGCAAGATCTCTCTCAACTTAAAGCTTTAAAATACACAAACACTACTATTATAATATACACATGTATTACTGCAAACTATTTTAATTGTAGAATCAAATTAAAATCAACAAATAAAACATAAAATGGAAGAAAAAATAATTTTTGAATAATGTTCTACTAAATATGATTGATTATATATAAAAAAATATTGTAATAAATACATATATATTTTATTATTAACTACTTGTAGTTTTAACTTGCAGTAACACATTACTTAACACCCTAACACTTTTATATATAACATTTGACATGTATTGTTTTCCATAACTATTAGGCCGATCACTACTCGTTGTATTCATCTTATATAATTGACATTATCTATATACATTATATACAAATAATTAATTCATGAAATCTTATAGTATTTTACTTAATATATAATTTTTTAACGACAATTTATTTGACATTTTTGAAACAGCTCAACCAATTTACATTTTATTTAGATGTTATATGGAAAAAGTTATATTAATGGACATTTCAGTAGAAATTAAACTATTCTATAAATGATATGTATCTTAATATAAGAGTTAATTGAGAAATATCAAGATAAGTATACAAAGTTATTGAATAGAAAGAGAAATAGAATTATTATTATATACAAGTAGTATAAACAAGTAATTCATATATAATATCTTATTGCTATTGAATACATATTATATGGTAATTACATATCGTCAGGGATAATGCAAATCCGCGTTACTAGCATTGGATAATTCCGCATATCTACATTGGAAGCAGATCATCAGAAGAAAGTTTAAGCTGAAATATTTTATATAAACGACTTTTAAGGTATTTTTTTTTCACTATTAGTAATATTTAGTGTTTAATTTATTACTAATTGTGAAAAAAAAAATACCTTAAATTTGATTAATTCAGAAAATATTTCAGCTTAAACTTTCTTCTGATAATTTGCTTCCAGTGTAGATATAAGATTTATACAATGGTAGTTACGGCAATTTGCACTATCCTTGATTATATGGATTTATTAGCTTTTATTATATTTAAAGGCATGTTATATATACATGTATCATAATCTGACGTTGTCTTCTTCGTCTATTTGGCAGTTGGTGATCAGTTCTTCGAAGGTCATGCCGTCTGCTGTGAGTGATGTACAGGAAATGCTCCTAAAGAGAGCTTCAGGGTCAAGGTCGTCTGGTAATTTAGTGAGGAACTGAGCCGCTGATATGAAATCCATATCCTTTAATTCGTTTTGGTATAAATGTAGCACACCTGGAAACATTGTAATTATTGTATTAGATATTATTTATATATTAGTTTTTCTATATGATAGTGTAGATACAATTTTTATTATTTTTTAATTTAAATAAAACTAATAATGAATTGAATGTGATGTGAATTCAAGTCTCGTCTGCCCGTGATCACGGTTGCTGTAAAGTAATTGAAACGTCGGGAGTATGTAGTTATATTAATTATATCCGAAAAATATTAGTTTTATTTAAATTAATAAAACTCGCGAAATCATAGATCTCATTAGATTTTATTGTTTTATAATTTTTTTTTTAGAATTGATATTAATTATTATAAAGTACATACATAAATTGATATTGACTGGCATATTATATGAAAAATATATGGACTATCTATACATATATTCATTTTTATACAGAGTTTTTTATATTCTCAATATTTATATCAAAACAGGTATAATATCAAATTACTTTCTATTTCAAGTATTATTTCTATATAAATAGTTGGTTATATACTACTCGGCAGACCCTGGCTAAAGCTGGGAAATTGCCAGGAAGAAGAATAGTTTGTTATATACTAACCGAGTGCCACATGGAACAAGAAGTAGTCTCCGTCCCTCAACATAACGTCCCACACGCGGCACGCAGCGTCTAGCGGCATCGGTTTAGCGAACACCGAGTAGATCCAGTCTACTAGATATAGTTCCGGGGCCACCACAGACACGAGGCGGGGCAGCTCGTGGGATAAGACGGATGTGTACGCTCGCCACAGACGCTGGAACATACACATAAAATAAACATATATATGTATATAGAAAAATATCGTGTCACGTGTTTGTCCGCGATGGACTCCTAAACTACTAAACCGATTTTAAATTTGATTTGCATTCCGGATGCATTTTGATCCAACTTGAAAGATAGGATAGCTTACATCACAATTTATAGTCACAATATTATTTTATTGCAAATTATTTGTCATTATAACAATTATCTGTTGACTGTGTAAACTGTGTATTCAATAGATGGCGCTATGTTAAAAATCCAAACGTCATATATGTATGAGCGACTATTTAATAATAGCATAACCACCACGTGTTTCTGAGGCTAAGGTATAACATAAATTTATTTAAAAAAAAAAAGTAACAGATATTTCTTGATTATAGGGCAATACGAAGTTCGCCGGGTCTTCTAGTATATAATATATAAAATAAATATATATAGTCTCATCAGCAAGTGCTTTTTTTGTGAAAACATTTTAAGTCTCGGAAAAATATGGTCAAGAGCTCATTCGATTCCTTTCGTGGAGCTATTCTTCAAAGATAAAAGAAAGGATTTCCGTCGAGTAAATACAAAAATTGTTAATTTCAAATTACTTAGGCGGGAAATTATTATTTTTTTATATATTGTGAAAGTGTCATCTACATAGCGTTTATAAATTAAGGGTCTTATTGTAGGAGAGCTAAGGGCTCGCACCTCGAAGTCTTCCATGAATATATCTGCTACAACGGGGGAAACCGGCGAACCCATTGCTACTCCATCTACTTGTATGTAGAATTCATTATGAATTCATAACCATAAGCCAATTCTTGAGACCAATCAAGAGTAACATTCCTTTACAACAAGCGGGTGTATATAAACTTGATTGTGACTGTGGCTTGTCATACATCGGACAGACAAAGAGAAGCATCGGTACAAGGGTTAAGGAACACATTTCAGACGTCAGGAATAGGCGCGCGTCGAAGTCAGCAGTGTGCGAACATGCATTGGACAAACCAGGCCATTACATTAGATTTGATAAACCACAGATCCTCGCTCGTGAAGACAGATATATACCAAGGTTAATCCGCGAGGCTATTGAAATTAAAAAACACCCCAATTTCAATAGAGAAGATGGCTGGAACCTATCAAACACCTGGGATCCTCTTCTTAAAAATATAAAATCCCATGTCCGTGACCACACCGCAGGATCTCGAGACACCGTGAGCGCATTTTGCCGGCATCCAGAGCGGTACGCAAGACAATTAAGAAATCGATGGCGGTAGGAGATAAAATGACCAGACCAACTGACAGACACTCACATCTCGTCTGCCCGTGATCACGGTTGCTGAAAAGTAGCCGAAACATCGGGAGTATGTAGTTTCTAATCAAAAATAAAACGCGAAGTAAAATCCAAAAATATTAGTTTCATTTAAATGTGTACTCGCGAAATTCTTAGATCTCATTATTTTAAAAAGTTTTGATTAAAAAAGCATTTGTTGACTAAACTAATATGCCTACACAGATTTTTACCAATGAAAATATTGTTAAAAACAGCGGTGGGTTCATTAAGATGTAATTATTATAAGGACTGATTTTCAATTGTACATATGAAATGCGTAATTGTAGTCCATTGCTTTGTTTACTAGGTTATCAAATTCTATTGAAATTAACCGTATATATGTCCCCATATGTTTACAACATATTTAGTCTGAAGAGGGATATTTAACACTATAGTTATTAAGAAGTGAATGTTCTTATTAATGTATAAAACTTTTAAACTCAAATAGGATATTTGAGACTATAAGTTTAGCTTTTATACTTTCTAAATGTTTATATACTTAAATAAAAGAAATGATTTCAAAATTCGTCTTATACTTTGATATGCAGTAGGATCAAAGTTTATTTCAAAAAGTTCTATTAAAGTGGGAAATGATATTAGAATAATGGTATATATAATACAAGTGTAGTTTCCAGGGTTTACCTGCATTGTAGCTCCGTCCCTGGTGAAGGCGGCCCTCAGTACAGGCCACTCTAGTAGGTTTGAGAAACACATGAACGCTTGGGGCGCTTCCATGTTGAGGATCAATACAGCCGCTATGAACGACATGCCCTGGAGGAAAACAAATATAATATTACATCATTATAGTACTATTCTTGTATATTTTTGTATATTTGATTTGGCAGATTTCTACGGACCAAAAGTTTTTTTTTTACGTTAATTTTAATATATTTAAATATATGTATAGTAATATTTTCTGACCTGGTTTAAGTGATAAACTAGTACTTTATAAATGATAAAAAATACTTGTGACATTTTAAACATTTCCACTACATTTTAATGTTGATACATTTTTTTTGTGTTTAGCAGGATAATATATTTCTATTGGCCAGTTTTTGGTGTTTATCACATACATTACATATATTATAAGCATTGTTATATACCTGTACATATCCTATATCGGGTCTGTAACACACGTAAGCCGCCAGCAACTCATGTAGGACGTCGAAGTACGGCCCTCCCGGCTGGAAAATACACAGATGTGGGAAAGTCCTTGATATATCCAACTGGATCAACTCCATTGAACATTCGTCACTATATTCTAATAGATTAGGGTTTGATTTCGAGCAACACTTGTTGGGTGGTTCAACGTTTAACGTCTTCAGATTCTGCTCGCTGTAATTCCTTGGCATTCCTAATCTCAATTTTTCAACTTTCTCATCTTTTCTATCGTCATTTTTTGTTTTTTCCGTTTTTTTGATGTTGTCTTCTTTATTTGTATCTTTTGTAATTTTTTCTTCTTTATCTTTAGGATCGTCTTCTTGGCAGTGACAGGAGTTGTTGATTTTTAACCGTTTCCTTCTCAACTGCGCTTCGTGTAACTTCTGTTTTGCTTTGGCCACATAGTCTTGGTACATTTCTTCTGTTATATTAAGTTTGTTCTCTATAGCCAGTTGCCATACACGTCCTCTTATAGACGGTGGTAGCCCGCTCCACCAAAGTTCTTGAGTTCTTTTTGCATTTTTCCTGCAATTATTTTAATATACAGATTATAAGATATAATTACCGATCTATTAACCTGTCATTTGATTGAATATCACTATTTGTATATTATTAGATATATAAAGATAATAATAGCATCATTAAGTGTTTCTTCTTGACTATTTATCAGATTTACACGAATTCAACCAACAGTTAGTTGAATGCGGAATAAATAATCGGAATGAACACATCGCGTACAAAGAACAAAACAAAAACAAAGGGGAAACGTGTTCATTGTCCGCAACCTGCAGCTATTGTGAGATGATAGATTGGTTGCCGACGGAACAAATACCGGGAACGACTCGTTCAATGTACGCAACATTGTAAGGCTTGAAACTAATTTACATATTTAACCTTGTTATCGATACCCTTTACTGTGAAACGGTTCTGTGCTATCCTTGAGTGTAATGGTGAAGTGTAGTTTACATTTATTATATTATAAATCGCATTTCTGATCGTCGTTATGACTAATTTTTTTTATTTGATATCAAATTTTAAGTCAGTTATATTTGTTGTTTTAACTGACTTGACTGACCCCTGTATATTCTATCTATCTCTTCCTACCCCTCCCCCTACATATATAAGGACTCACATGTTCTGCCAGTCCGGCAGTATGTTCTGTGTCCACTCCCTGGCGTGTCTCGTGAGTCTCTCCTCCATCCTCAATGACTCCTGCATCTTCGCGTGTCTCGCAGCAGCCTCTCGCTCCACTCTACGTCTCGCCGCTTCAACCATCCGAGCGTGTTCCGCCTTGTGACGCAGAGCTTCTTCAGTGCATTTTGCTGGCAGATTTGATGGCCTGAAAATAATGTATTTGACTTTTTAAGACATCAAATTGTCTGAGACACTAGGTACTAAACATTAAGCCTGTTGAACGCCATATCCATAATATTTACATATTTAGATACTAGTATTAATAGCTTTATAGTGAGGCTCAGGGACAAAAAGTCTACTGTTAAAATAATAGATGTAGTAACCAAATTAAATCTACAAGGTGTGTCATGTGACAGCGAACGCAATATGATCCTATTGTATAATCTGGTATCTAATCTTTATTAATGAGGAGATCCATCAAAATCCTTTAATTTCTTTTTGTGTGAAAGAGATTCGCAAGCATCTATACATCCGTACATTGTCACAAACTTCCGCGTTTCTTATAAGTATCAGCGAGAATTAGGACATTAACATATAAAGAGGATGCAAAGAAATTAAAGCTAAATTTTCTCCAAAGAAAACTACGTCCGATAATCTATACTAATATTATAAAGCTGAAGAGTTTGTTTGTTTGTTTGAAAGCGCTAATCTCCGAAACTACTGGTTCGAATTGAATAATTCTTTTTCTGTTGGATAGTCCAGTTATCGAGGAAGGCTTTGGGTTATATAACATCACGCTACGACCAATAGGAGCAAAGATATAGTGGTAAATGTGTAAAAAACGGGAGAAATTATTTCATCTTTGAAGCCTTCCGTTGCGTGCGCCGTGAAAACGGTTCAAGATACACAAAAAATATGTATTAAAGAATAATAGCTCTTTTAATGATCTAAAAAACAGTCCGCGACAGTATATGTCTATCTTTTAAGATAAACTCACAAAAACCGTTTTTATGGTACCTAATTTGGTCGAAGTAACTTGTTTAAGTTGTATCAACATAATAATATTAATCTTTATTCAAATAAATAAATAAATATGTTGTTTACTTCATTGTGAATTTAAAAAAACATAGGTTTTATCCTGAAAATTCTACGGGAACTCGACCATTCCGAAAACCCCGCAAGAACGGGAACTATGTGGGAAGAACCAAAAATCACTATTCCACGCGCACGAAGTCGCGGCAAAAGCTAGTTCTCAATAAACATTTTCAATCGAATAATACTATTAATACACTATAAAAATAAAATTAACTCAAGTTCAAATTACATAGCAGCCATTAACCGCATACCGCACGGGTTTCATTCACAGCTTAAATTGAATCTAAAACAAAACGTAACGTGTAATTAAAATCAAATTATAGTATTTAATAGATCGTTACGCATATTTGAATGCACGCTAAAAACGTTACGTCGATTCTGAATAACAAATGGAATGCAACATTAACTGGTTGTAGACTTGTAGTTTGTTGAGTGACGTGATTATATCAAATTGTTTACATATACGTAGTAATAAAAATTCATTGAAAAGAAATTTAGTTTGCCAAGTGTTCATACCGGAATACTAAATAATACTAGCGTGCCACTTCACTACCAAGAAACGTATAGCATACGAAGCTGACAGCGTAATTGGATGTCCGTTAACATGCAGTCAGGCAATTATAGAAGATTCCTGGCTAAATGACGATTCCCTCGAATCAGGGACGGAATGATTGAAATAAATTCGATTTTGTGTCTTATTAATACCAACATAAGGATCTTTATCTAAAGTCTTATGATTTCCAATTTGGATAAAGATTTTTTTCTGAACCAAGAGTTTTAAATACTTTATTGTGTAAAAAGTTTATTTTTAAACGATCGTGGTTCTAATATAAATTCTCTCGTATTTGGGAGCTTGCCAGTTGATATCTGAAATGAACTTGAAATAAGGCCAATGACGAATTCTAAATCAGTCCATAAACAACATTTTGAAATCGAGAAATAAAATATAGGTAGGATTAAATTGCTGATAAGTTGATGATTTGTAATATTAGAGATAAATAATTGCGTAAGTTTTACTAATTGGCTTTTTAACCAGTGAAATTTTTAATTTTATCATGTTTGTCATACGTAGTCGTGTAAAAGGTGGAATTTTATTTAATTAATCATTAGAAGTTATTGTTAAAATAGTTGAGGCCATAGGAATAGATGCTGAAGAAGTGTAGTGTAATAAGTAGTATGTAAATCAGTGTTGTATAAATATTAAGATAATAATAAATCTTCTTCTACCAAATACACTCGTTTCAATAACATAAGTCCCCTCAGAAGTGGTGTTGCAAATATTACATATATTTGAAAATAATGTCTTTTTATTTCTGTTTTACCAAAAATTTTCTCTGAATATTTTGAGAGCAGTAAACAAGAAATTGGAAAACGTGCTAGCTTTATTCAATAGCTGACTTGCACACTTGCCTTTCTCAAATGCAAGTGCAAATAATGAATAAAATATAAGGAACCAATTTAAAGAGTGTCAAGTGATAGAAAAAACTTGGTTGGGAAAATAAAATAGTTGTAGGTTTTGGTTTCACACAATGTCCTGAATTCCAAGTAAATTAGACAACATGATTCTAATTTATTGAACTATAGTATATTTCTGTTTACGTTTGAACGGATCCCTAAGTCAGTTCTAAACTAATAAAGCTTAAAAAATAAAAAATGTATGTGAGTAAAGAGTAATAAATTATAGGTACTGTTTTTTCCTAAAAGTGAATTACTAAGTCTCATTTTTCTTTCAATAACAATAAAATATTCTAGCTGATAATATACCTATATGCATATCAAATATTCTAAATCTACCTTGATTTAAATTCAATTCCAAAATTAACAATGTAGTATTGACCACAAACGTGTTGTCTTAAACGGAATATTCGAAGTTAAATTTATTGATAATAAATATTGTGAGTATTATATTGTTAAACACCTTTAAAAGGCCGATTGTGGAGTTTCACCGATTCCAAACAATGATATCATTTCAAGCAAATAACGAAACTACAAATTGGAAAACGCATTTGATTGAAGAATAATTATATTTGATTCAAACTATCTTGATTGCAAACCAATTTCATTATATCGTTTATGTTCAAATGTCAACTAGGATACCCGTACGTTTACTAAAATATCATTGTCACACTACATACAAAGCATCAATAGTTATTGAATTACAAACCTTCGGACATTATAGTATTAATGTACTTTATTAATTAATTAACGAGAAACGGTGAAAGATTTGTATTTCGTGAAACGATGAAAACTTTTGATAAGCATACATAAGTTGGTCTGATTTATTGTTGAATATAAGTAAATGTTATAATCTATTTTAACGCGCAATATTTTATTAATCTGTGTGTGAACAGTCGTATCATAATTTTGTCGGTTGATGTTTGATTAAATGTATGGAATTCATTAAAAAAGGGGTTTTATTTCAAATAACTATTTTAACATTGATATTTAACATAACCGGCGTGAAGAGAATTTGCTGGAAATTGAATCATTTGCTATTTACCACAAAATAGGAACGGAACTATTAGTACTACGGTCGAATTGAAAAACCTCTTTCTTTTTGAAGTCGGTTTCATACCAACTGCCACTTATGAAAATATTATACTTTATATCTTAATATTCCTATGGAATAAATCACTCAGTCGTTCCAGATGTTTGTAATGAAAGGGGAGTTTTTGTTTATAGTTATATTTGGATACTGGAAATGAAATGTAGCATTCTAATTAAATGAACATTGAAAGCAAACTAAATAAGACTTTGTTTACTTAAATTTTGTAAAGTTCCAATTATACATAAATATATTCTATAATATTAAATATTATGTATCTTAATTACAAGCTTCTAATTACAAATTCAATTAATTATTTGATTAATTAAAATAATAATAAATAGAGGTTAATAGATAATTGGAAATATATTTGTATAAAAAATTCAGTACATTTTCTAATTCAGATGAAACAAAGGTAAATTAGTATAATAATTACAGCCTTGTATCACTTTGATTTCATTTTAATGTAGATGCGTTAAAACAGTACGAGATTCATTATTATGTAAATGTTTGCCGTCTATCGCATGTCTGTACAAAACGTTACAAGAGAGAAAAACATTATTTAAACTCATATTAATTCAACTATTAATATAACAATGTTCTACTTTGTATACATATCTATATTATACAAACAAATAATGCCGTTAGGACAAATTTCCCGGAAAACAGATATGAAATTATCTATTTACAGCAGATACATGTTTTATTTACATTATATGTTTACGGAATGTAAATATTTGTTAATGTAAACATAGAAATACTTTACACTAGTTACTTCACCCGACTATGTACAGGAAAATTAGTGTTTGAACAACAATATCCTTCTAGCGAATCCCAACATTATGTATATTATTTCAGAGCAGAAGTTTCAAATGTACACCCGATATGGCTGTAGCGATTTTGATGAAGTTCAAGTTTATTCTAGGCTTGAGTACATTATAATATTATTATAACAGATTGAGTTCAAACATCAAGTGCTGGCCTCACACGATAAATATTTCAGCACTTTATTTATAGTGTTGGGAAACCAGACACCTGGTCGGACGTTCTAATTAATATTGACTAATGTATCGATAGTATCATATAGATAATACTTTTATACGCGTAACCTCTTTTATCGAGTCGATGAACTTATAAAGTGCCTGCGATGCTGACCCTGATTAGCACAACACCTCTCTGTAAGCCCTTACGAAAGGTCAATAACCCGAAATGCCTTTCAGTAATCTTCTATATATATAAAAATGGATTGCTGTTCCTTAGTCTCGCTAAAACTCGAGAACGGCTGAACGGATTTATCATATCTTACTCTTGAAATGTTCGTGGAGGTTCAGGAAAGGTATAAAAGCTGAAAAAAAAAAAATATTTCCGGGAAAACCCTAAAAGCGCTTTTCTATTTCCCATACAAACGGGTTTTTTTACATCAGATTTGACAACTAACTAATATGTCAATCATTCTGTCGCACTTTAGAACACGGAGATTTATGGCTTAAGCTTTAAAGGTAAACTCCAAAAATATAACTAAGAAATAATTTATTTCTTGATTGAGGCAGTACGAAGTCTGCCGGGTCAGCTAGTTAGATATATTTGAAAAATTGTAATGTACTGTTATTTTGTATATTAAATGGAAAAATTAATAATCTTTGGTTTAAGCGAAAACACGCAGTAAGCGAAATTATTATCAACCTATAGAACAAGAAACGAAAAAGCTTAATTTTATTCAACGTCAGTAATTTCCTTTATTACAATTTACATATATATTGTTGAATTTTTTTGTTAGGCCTTCAAGTCGAAGCCTTGACCGAGATTATTCATACTTATGGTAGACCATAGAGAAATAAATGTATTGTAATTTCAATTTAGAAAAAGAACTAATTCTTTTTGAATGGATAGGCTAGCCGAGTAACAATAGCAAGTTTTAAGTGAATCTGTGAATACTATCTGGCAGAACTATTGTTTCTGAGTGTTAGAATGTATGTCGGTTTTATAGCACCTGGTTTTACGTGTATGTTTGTCATAAAACACAGAATCGATCACGTCTGTATCCACAGAACTAGATTAAAATTTAAATACGTGACAACACGAAGATTTGTATGCTTTGTTTGAAATATTCATTTAAATTCTATAAGAATATGTACTTATATTAAATAAAACTAATACTTTCGGTTAAACTACGTATTTTCCCGATGTTTCGGTTAGTTTGCAGCAACCGCGATCCCGGGCAGACGAGATGAAAATGTTTCTGCCAGACATTTTCATATATCAGAAATTCTTTTTTTATTTAGGTACATAAATACTCACGAAAATATTAGATATCGTTACATAACTGGTAAAAAAAAAATTCCATTTCATGTTTTATTCTTGAGTCTTGACAGTCGGCTCCACTTTTAAAATAATTTTGCAATCTCGTTCTAATTGTCGACCTGGGTTTATGTCTAACTACTTCGTCTTAATCGTTCTTTAACCTAAGACAGGTGTTAAAACTCCTTGTCAATAATAAATCAATCGTGCAGTTAAGTAATATTTCCATATTAATATAACATTTATCCTGTGTACTGTTTGTTTGTTATAATTCACCTATCTCTACTATATCTTATATACATGCCCCATTAAACACAAGTCGTACTACTTTATATGACCTATTTTACTTGGATTTCATTTAATTGGATTGTGATTCCATACATAGCCGTTTTAATCAACTTATACGCAATAAAATTATTAATATAATTTGATAGTCACTAGTCTTATTTTAAGTCAAAATTAACCATCCATATACGAAATACTAGAAGCAAGTGTCGTATATCTTTCATTACGAAAACTTGATACATAAATCTTACTTACTACTCATATAAATATATTTTATTAACAAATTTTGTATTAGTCATATCAAATTCATCAAAAAACTTAACGAAACTCAAAACTAACGTAATCCGTAAAATAATATCAGTTTCAATTCAGCCGAGTATATCTAAGCGCACGGTAGTGCGCCGGCCAAGTTCCACAGGCCGGCGCATGCCGTGCACTATATTTACACGAACCGTTTCGACCCACTTTTGACCCCCTGTAGCTCAGTGCCTATTGCAAGTACAGAGATAAAATTTTACCTACGTAATCATATACTAGTACTAAAGCAGTATGCCATATTATATAAATATAGCTTCAGTAGATCCTGAAATATGACCCTGTGAAAATAGCTAATTTTGGCACTGACTCACTGACAGGTAATCAAAACCTCTAGGCTACTTCCCATTGTTTTAGCATTATGAAATTTGGTACACAGGTTGTGTGTTATATGTAGATTAACAAAAAATTAAGAAATTTAAGAAATCGGTCAAGCGTGAGTTGCCTCAATTCTAAATATCGAATTTTTAATAAATTCGACCCACTTTTAACCCGATGTAGCTCAGTGTCTATTGCAAGTACAGAGATAAAATTGTACCTACGTAATCATATACTAGTCCTAAAGCAGTATGCCAAGTTTCATAGATAAAGCTTCAGTAGATCCTGAAATATGACCCTGTGAAAATAGCTAATTTTGGCACTGACTCACTGACAGGTAATCAAAACCTTTATATAGGCGCTCAGCTCAGCACAATAAAATACATAATAATGAAATATTAATAATTAATAATATGAGTATATCTATCAATCGGTGATAAATGAAACTAAAAAATAAAAAATAAATATAGTTTAAAAAAAACTAAAAAACACGCTCCAATGATGAAAGAAACCGCGTGGAAACTAATTTAACCTTTACAACCTTGGAAATCAATTTAATTTAAATTGTTTAAAATAAACAATAAATGGTATTATTGAAAAAAAAGCGTGGGGCGCTTCTCAAGAAGTGATATATGAAGCTCATCACGCTTTTTTTCACAAAAATACCATTTATTGTTTGTTAATTTATTTTTAAATGAATATTATTGTGAAAAAAATGTGGAGCGCTTCTTAAGAACATATATATATTATCATGCATAAAATATTGTCATTGTATACATAATGCACACTGTATAACTTAATTAAATATTGCTTACCTAAAAAATCAGGTTTCTATTGTTATAAATTACTTTCGATAGATGGCGCTAGCGATATAATTGAATCGCGATATTGTTTTGTCCGCAGTATATGTGAATGAAAGTCGATAAGGAATCGATGGTCATTTCTTTCTATTTCTTTCTACACTTATGTCTTGATATCTTATACATATATGGTTACGATTACGATTAAATGGATCACTGATTTGACTTGCTAAAGGATTAATTTTGATATTGCTTATTGATTGATTACTTGTGTGTGTTAAAAGCACAAATTCACTCTATTTCTTTTCTACTATTCATTTACCAACGATGAAAATTGTACATCTTTCGGTGGTTGGCGGAGATATACCACATAGGGTAATTCCTATGCCATCAGATGGTAGCTGTATGTTTCATGCTGTAAGTTATGCATTGTACGGCTGTATAGTACGATTGTATGTACGATTTCTTGAAAAAAAGTATTGAAATCTCACCAAAAACATGCCTGTTAAAAAGGGGGCCAAGTTCCAATCGGCTAATTGTTTGCCTAAAAAAGGGGTGAAATCCAATCTAATGCCAAGTTTAGATGCCCTTTGAAATCGATCATAATCATCTTCATCAACAGCATGATCCACTGGTAAACATTTGCCATTCCCAAGACTCGCCACCACACCCAGTCCTCTGCCTTCCACATCCAGCCACTACCCGCCACCTTATTCACGTCAACGGTCCATCTGGCCGAAATTCACTTTACCATACACCCAACTTAAAATATGGTATAGTTGTGAAAATACGTAGGTGTTTGGTTAAAAATATCTAAAATTATAATACTTCTAAATTTGAACTTGGCAGGTTAATTTAATTATATAAATAATATAATATTTAAATTATATAAATATAAATAATTATATAACTAAATAATAAATTAATGATACAATTAATTAAGTGTTACGTACAGCACGAAAACCTGCCAAGTTCAAATTGAGAAGTATTATAATTTTAGATATTTTTAACCACGCACCTACGTATTTTCACAACTATACCATGTTTTAAGTTGGGTGTATGGTAAAGTGAATTTCGGCCAGATGGACCGTTGACGTGAATAAGGTGGCGGGTAGTGGCTGGATGTGGAAGGCAGAGGACTGGGTGTGGTGGCGAGTCTTGGGAATGGCAAATGTTTACCAGTGGATCATGCTGTTGATGAAGATGATTATGATCGATTTCAAAGGGCATCTAAACTTGGCATTAGATTGGATTTCACCCCTTTTTTAGGCAAACAATTAGCCGATTGGAACTTGGCCCCCTTTTTAACAGGCATGTTTTTGGTGAGATTTAAATTACCCGCATATGACTGGCCACGGACCTAGATTATATGGCTAGCCTTAACATATAAACTAGATATTTTTCTCTTTTAATCCATTCTAAAATTCCATATATAATAATCACAAGTTGATAATAATATTAAATTAATATGTTAGAAGAATACCGTTTTGTATAGACGATTTATAATGATAAAATATTAAAGAAAGGTATATTAATATAAATATATCATGTTAAAGTTTTTCTAATAAGGACAATTGGTTTTCCTTAAAAAAGGTTTTTGTTCAAAACATCTTTATATTCCAAATTCCAATTGTTTGTTTTCAATACTATCTTCTATAACATGAACAAATGTTTGTTTAATTCAAGCGTGAAAACACATTGAATGGGCTAAATTACAAACTATTTGGCTGGATTCATGTTAATTTTTAACTATTTATATACTAGGTGATTTTTTATAACTCATATACATTTCTTAGAAAGATAATATTCAAACAGTAAAATGTTGTTTTCTTTAACATCTTAAACGATTTTTCTGAATTAACATAATATTTTCTCATTGTTTGCTAATTAAAAAGAAATGTTTAACAATAAAATAATTATACGATATCGTGTTAAAAGCGTCGATGACCTCGTAACATGCAATATTATTAATAAAAATGTGAATTGCTTTAAATTTCTTCGGTTAAGGCAGCATATGAATTAATTAAATACAACCATAATTAATCCTAATTCTAATTAAAAAGAATTAAACTAGAATTAATTAAATACCACCATAATTAATCCTTCTAATGTATTCGCTGACAGATTTAATTCGTTTTTGGCGATCGGATATTGCATCGCCATGTAATTTACACGAGGTTACAAGCGTGTATGTGTGTGTGTTTGTGTGTGTAATAAAAATTGATTCATAAAGTAGTAAATAATTAATATTGGTATATAAGGAAAATTTTTATTTTTAAGAAGAAATATTTTTTCAAATTTATTTATTTATTTAACAATTGACTGTTTACTACGACTCATTTGGTATAGTTACTGGCAGTTTTGTAACTTAAAATAATAAAGCAATCTTCTACACAAAAATAATACAAAATTGGGACATAAAACAAAAATAAAAGGGGCAATCGACAAAAAAACAGTAATTTTTGTAAAATAAATTCAAAAGCCAATAAGTTGAGAAAGGTTAGGTTTAGTATATGGGGTTCCATAGTCAAATCGGTTAGGAATGATGGAATCTATCCTCTCTTAAAGGATTTCTGTTGACTTAACCTCTAACCCTGTATATGTGTGTGTGTGTATGAGTTGTAACTAAATATCGCACTTAAATTAACTTGTGTCATATTTCCTGTTGTTACGGAAATTACGATTCCATAAGAGCAGTCTGTAAACCGGTTAATAAACTTAATCACATATATTAACTGAATCGAGAAAATATTAAAAAGACATAAATACTTTTAATAAAACTTACTAAATTTTCTACATCAAATATTTTTTTAAATAGAATTAACTTTCAATGTATTGCAACTCAAAAAAAAATTATTTTAAATGAGCTCTAGCCTCTAAGTGATACATGGTAAATAACTTTAATATGATCGAATTTTATAACACGAAAATATCCAGAACGTTTATAAAAGCGAAATTCTTTTTCTGAGAAACTATGAATTATTTTTAATACAGTATAAAATACTCTCTCTTTTAGTTAGTGATGTTTCCTTATAGATTTCGCCAATGTCATTTGTCAATATGAACTATTACACTGAACCATTTAAAGAGGGATTTACGAATGAACGAGGTCGCGACCAGAAACTAAGAATTTCGATACTGCTAAAATCTGTATAATATTGTCTTCATATCACATGAACTAACCTGTCATGTTGTATGAGCGCTATGGAGCTGGCGACTAGGTCGTCGAACTGCTTCTCACTGGCAGAGCTGCCCTGCCGTTTGTGGTGGTGCGGTGTGGTGGTTACGGAGGACGATGGGGTCAATGACTTCTGAACCTCAGCGGTCAGACTCTTCGCCAGGTTACTGTTGGACTTGCTGCCGAACAGTCTCCAGGACGTCGGAGATGAGTCATTGTTCTTAGACGAACTACTCTTCCAAGGGAAAACACCTCTGCAAAAACATTGACTGGTATTATATAGTGTAATTTAATCTTTACATTGTATAGAATACATATAAGAGAATGGTGTATAAGAAAAACGAATTTCAGTAAAATGAAGTAAAATAAATAATGTAAATAGTTATGTTTCACTCATTATAAACCAAATTTTCATATTTAATAAACATGAACTATCAAAGAGAATTTGTAATCGATGCATAAAAACAAAGTACAAGTTAATAGGTTTATCAGTTCCCATGTACAAGGACAGTCTGACAGAACAGATGTTTTTATTGTCAACATATGATTTCAGCTTGAATGACTTCTACTGTTACTTATAATATATTACATCTATACATGTAATAAATCGTTATCGCGCATTATGAGATTTTCTGTTACAAATTATCAACATTTTTCTCTTAATTAAAATAAAATATATGCACATGTAACATTAGACATAAAAATGAAACTAATATTCTTCGGATTTCATTATTTAAAAAACTATGTACATATTCCCGGCTTTTCGGTTATTTTACAGCAACCGTGAGCACGGGCAGATGAGATGCCCGTGATTACAATTGCTGTAAAGTAACCGAAACGTCGGGAGTATGTAGCTTATAATCAAAAATAAAAACATTAGTTTCATTTAAATGAATACTCGCGAAAATCTTATATCTCATTATTAAACATATATTGATGCTACTGAAACTTTTTATTACAAAATTATTTTATTTGCTATAATTTTTTATATTTCAAATAACAACTATGTAATTAAAAGTTAAAATAATTGACGAAACGTTAAATTGAGAAAGATTTTTTATTATGAATCGTGAAAGCAATAATTGTTATCGCCGAAATAATAATTAACGAATGTTCACGTGTTTTAATGTATCAGAGATTGTGAGGTTGATTGTCTGGCACTGATTGATAATGAACACTTATTAAAATTATCTTAATAACAAAATTTAAACACGAAGATTTTAATTTAATTATTTAAAGCACATAAATGTAATGACTTTATATTTTATCCATCATTAATTAAATCGCTAAAATGTATTTACGTAATAAAATTTTAATTACTTAATAAAAATTAAACTCTTCTCGGATTTTTTACTGCAACCGTGAGTAAGGGTGACGAGATGACAAAGATTTTTGTCAAATCTAAATTTTTTTTACATACATATATGCCACGACTCACGAGATACGTTTATCTAGAGGTCAATTAAAGCAACTATTAATACGTGACATAAATGTTGAACACTTTGTTTTGTTTTAAACAAAGTACTAAAAAGTATATATACATATATACATACATGAGTACATGTATTGACAATTCAGAATTAATTTGGATTTATTTATATTTTACACCGTCGTCTCGTGTAGAATTTCAGATCAATTGACAACTACGTCAATGGAATTGTACTTCTTGTTATAACGTACGTCACAGCGTAATACGCATTATCTACTATTATATATGATAACAGTCAAATATGAATCATAACCAACAACAATACGTGCGAGAATTGAATGACTGTTATTTAAAAACACGCTGATGTTATAAAGCAGGATTGTTGGTATTTTAATGAAGAATTCTCTAACAGCTGGTAAGTTAATTTATAGTCCCGTCCTTATCACACTTGTATTGATGAGAGTGAGAGAGATATGTCAATGTTATTTAGAGCATCTAAAGTTGGGTAAATAATTAAAACCACGTGTTACCACATGCGGAATAGTGTGGAGTTCGCCGATGGAAATTAGAAGAAAAAAAATTAAACTTATTTATATAGAGGAGAAAACATTGCATATAGAATCCGATGCGGATTTCGTTGCGGACTTTCGCTTGACGTAATTTGTTACAAACGATAAAATAATTTCTCAACTAGCCTCCATAAAACATGTAACAATACTCTCACAACAGAATAATAATTCGAATGTATAAGTATGCTGACACGTGTGACATAATAATTGAATTTTATCCGTCCAAATCACTCGTTACAAAATGTATTTTACGTCAGTCTCATTATAAAAACATCAGAAACGTTATAGCCCAGTCGCCGCAATAATCCATAGAACAATGCGTTTCATAATTCCTAGTACATAATCCATAATAAAAACTTGGTACCGGCCAGCGCTTGGTACGCTGCGCCCGCGCCGCTGACCCCGACACATACTATTCAGATATTACGGATGTATTTGTGTGTGTATAATATGTGTATGTGTGTGTGTAACAGTAATGTTATTGATAGTATATACTTATTTTTAAAGATTTTACATGAAAACAAAATTACACTTTTAAGTTGCTTGCAAATCATTAGATTTTAGATCTATATATTTAAACATAGTATTAGATTCTCGACTTATTTATGTACATTATGTACTTGGTATTTTATTATTAATAATAATTATGAAGCACAATTCCCTTACTGAAGTTATAACACAATTAAAAATATTTTTCCCACGAGATATTCAAGTGATCTCAGTAATAGCACGTTATTCACGTGTCCTGTAATTATTTGATGATATCTTTGTAACATGAACATGTCTTATTAAAACTGAGAATAAATACATGTGTGTATGAGAAACGACGTCTGTTTAACAAATAGTAAAAACAAAAAAATGTAATACATGAAGTTTGATATAAATCATATACAGGGTGACTGGTGAATTACTATCAATATTTAAGGAGAATACTCGGTACATGATTCTCATTCGAATTATGTAAAAAAATAGGTACTTAATTTTTGACCAAATTTCCGTATAATTAAATAAAGTGTGAACACGTTCCAAGTGTTCCAAGTGTGGACGCGTGCGGCGGCGTGCTGATACAACAAGACGCCGCCGCACGCGCGTGTGTGTGTGTGTATATCTAATCTGTAGGGTGTTCACACGATACGTAATTAATTACATAACTTTTGGTTAACTTTACTCAGAAGTTTATTAATATTTATGTTATATTAATTTTTATTTTGTCATATATGATCGTCAAATATCACGTCCTCAAGTATCGATAGTAATTCACCAGTCACCCTGTATAGTTTTTTTATGGTGTCTTGATTGTGTTTATAGAATATTTTGTATGTCAATATTTTTATGGTAACGCGTTTTTATATAACTTTGGATACATTGAGAAAACATGAAGGACAATAATTCATTTTATTTCCTAATTATTATTTAACCCTAATTTGTAAACTTTAGTATGAACTGTCTCTTGTTATCAGTCATTTTGTTGTTGTTAGTTTCTAACGTATCAAATAAGACTTCAAACAAATCACCAATACAGTAATCAAACCAACAATGTGAATTTTTTAAGGTATTTTTATAATTTTAAACAAGTTTTTTACACATACTACTGTCCTTAATCATTTTCGTTCAATAAATTATTATTAATAATAAAACGATCTTTTAAATTATTTTAATTATATGTATGTAATTTCAAACAACTTTTTCTTAATAGAGAGTAATATGAATTACTCGCCAATCCTACCAGGTCTACTGGAGTGAGTAATAAAAACATTTCATGAAAGTCTAGTTTAGCAGTAATAGCTACATTTACTTAAACGCTGGGCATTTTGCCAGTGGAAAATCCGAGTGAAATTGAGTTCAACAAGTAAGTAGAGTCGGTATTGTATTCTAGTAATAGGTATAGATTCAAAGTTAGCCATACACCGTGAAATAAAGTCAAACAATTCTTTTCTTTAAACATAGAAAATTATTTGATAACTGAAAAATCACTTAAAACTTTGTTAAAAATAAGTTATAATGTACATAAATGGCTGAAGAGGAAAAACCTAATGATTTACAAACGAGATACATGAGATGGTCGAGATATAAAAACAACTACGGCAACCATTTGTAAGGTATGCAATAAAACTTTACGTCACGGCCGAAGCGACATGCGATCTAAGGTCAGAGCGAAACTGTTTACTCAATTAAAATATATAATTTCAACAATTATGACATAAAAAGAGTTAAGTTATTACAGCGTACTATGTTTTGAAATAGATCTCAACTTACAAAGAAATAATGATATATCAAACGATCGATAAATTTAATGAAATATAAGGTATTGAGGTACTGCTAATATTGAGACTTGTTATTAATACCCAAAGCTTAGCGAATAAATCAGAACAAATATTGCAACCGTTATTAAAAGAAGCGTTTGCAATAACTGTAACATCCGTATAATCGATTCGTCATCTTATTTACATTAAGTTTAGTCACTCCGACTGACTTACTTCATTAAAACCATTAAACAAATTCTTAAAACCAGGCTTAATGAGCGATATAACAAAGAATTTTACGACAAAGCGAACAAAGACAAATTCTTACATCGATGAATTCCAAATCCGTGACGCCTCATCGTGATTTCAATTCACGTAACAATACTTTTAATGTACACTATATCAGACACACATGCATGCTCCACGTTGCACGCGTTTTATTCAATAACATTCCAACCGTTCGTGACCTTTCGATCGCTTTGATAATGATTTGAAGCCATCCGCGTACAACATTCGTAATATACCACAATTGGTTATCGACAGACATAACAGCGGGGGAGTTATTTTGTGAATCAGAAACAACATCAATAAAAATAAACTCGAATGATTTTTGTTAGAAACGGTATATGAATATTTAATTCCTATGAACGAATACAAGACCATAGATACGAGTATCTAAATATAGAACTATAAATTTTTAACAAAGACATTTCGTTCCCACGATTACAAACAAAGCAATATACTTGTTTAAATAAATACGTCATTACGTATACTAATTCATAAATTTATTTATTTTTACTTATACTAACAAGACGTATAAGTTTTGAAATATGTGAAGTTCTGCTGCGACTCCGCCCGCTGTATTTCTATTAAGATTGCTAAGCTAAAAAGTACCTACCATGTCTTTTCAGAGAAGTCCCACCTTCATTTGTGGCAAAATACGTTGCAATCAGTTAGGCAGAATAGCCATGAAAAGAATTATTACATAAGGAGAGTCTACAGACCTTATTGACAGCGAAAAATATTACAAAATCAGTACATATAAAAATATTTTAAATCTCTTCACGAGAACATTAGGTATAACTTATAGAAAAGTCACAATTTTGAACAAAGGGGAGTTTAAAAAATTTTCAAAGAAAAGAAACAAATACTATCACGGCGTTCGCTTGAGGTGTTTAAGATACGAGGCGTGTTATATGTATGATGTCTGGAACGAATCTTTAATTGGATGTTCCGACACTTTCGTCTTGAAAGCCGGGAAAGTTACGATCGACAGTGACATTATATAACACACGAATAATAAGTTAATTTTTCACTTCATTTGAATTACTATGGATATTATATCCAATTAATAAAATACAAATCTACAAACAGTCTCAAAACGCTTCATTTATTTCATCTATGTCTGTCTACTACATTAAAAATATATTCAAAAGCGATGTAAGATGCGTCTTAATATTGATTATATTATTACTTCAAATGTAATATTATATTTCGTTAATATAAGCCGATATTTTCTTACTACTGCTACTGTAATCCAATCCAATGATTTGCCCTTGATGTCACTTGTGTACACAGCTTTAATGTACGGTTGCTGCGACATTAGTTTAGCAATCCGCGACACTTGTTTCAAATAATGAGACAAATTTTGCTAACAAGGCCGCATACATATACTAGTCAAATATATCTTTTTATGCTGTACCTACAGAAATGAGGTCTTCTAAATCAGACGGTTAGATAACTCGAATCTGTTAGTGCGAAAAACAATTTATTTCTGAATAAAGTGTTATCAATGTATACAATTATGTCATCGTTATGACATGTATGATAAGGAAAGGTAAAAGATAAAGAAACATACTATGTTATTAAAACTATAGAAAACTTTCGTTTGTATATTAACAATTCATCATTAGCGTGAATCGTATTTCGCAAATGTAAACAGTTACGTTAACTTCAGCAAATGAGAACGTGGAAATAAGACGCCCTTTGACACAGGAACTGGGGCAAGATATTGATGCTGAGAAAACCTGTGTCTATACAGCTTAGCTTTAGTTTATACTACACTGAAACATTACAACCTCTCACATAGAACAAAATAAACTTAACAAGAATAATGAAACACATATTATTTCAGTTGCAAATCACTCACACATATATTTAAGTCAAAGAGGTCCAAAACAAACTCACAATGAAGACATAATCTCTGTGGCTATACGATTGAACTAGTAACGAATAACGACATTTAAACAAAACATATGTGTTACTTGATAGCAGCTTGCGATAATACTATTAACATAACATATAAAAATATACACAGAATGTTAATAATGTATTGAATAACATCAAAACAGATGAAAAATAATTTATTTTTATCACTGAACGAGTCGCAATACTATTAAACTTAATACAAGAAGTCAAATAATTATTTTATTAACTTGTATGTGTATGAACTTGTGTACATATTAGCTCCAGATTGGAAACATATGAAATTATGAGTAAAATTAAACTTTATAACATAACAAAGGTATTGAAAAGTTAAAAACAAAGGTGCAAATACTTACCTCCGAATAGTAAATAGATTTTTTTAGTTCATTTTATCGCATAATTTATTGTGTCTTTATACTTCATAGTATACACAAAAATTATATATACAAAATACATAATAAGAATCAAAGTTCATCGTCAATAAATATTTAGCGATGAATACATTTATTTATTAAACCCATTACATTGAAGCAAAATTTATTCAAACTAATTTAAATACAAGACCATTTAATAAAAATTATATTAAATATAACATGCCTCGTGTCAAGATTCATAATAATTTAGAGATATGAAAATATTAAAAATATGACAGCCAAAAAACCATGTACTTTAAAAAGTATCAATAAATTTCTCTCCCATTACATTTTATAAAAATATCACAACTTAAAACATACATTTAGAGAATAACACTAATATTTTATTAAATTTTTCTTATATACATATTTAACATTTTAATTATTTTGAACAACAGTTATTTCCTTTGAGATTTACTTACTTGCAAATTAAAAAAAATAATTTTTAGCAATAAAGTATAAGGAAGAAAAAATATTAATACAAAAACAATATTTTTAAAACATTTAGTATGCTTCAATTCTGTACATTATAATATTATTTGTATTTAAATCAGATTTAACACTTGAATTACATATCGAATCTATATGAATAAACCAATCAGTACAATTCAAGGCACTTAATTAATTTACGAGTGTATTCAACTCGTAATTGATAACGATAAGATAAGGGACGATTGATAAATAATTGATTATCAAACACTCCATATACCCATTCATTAATTGATAAATTAAGTGAGTGTAAACATTTATTAGTTACTAAATTACAAATATTATTAACATAATTAAAGTTTTTACGAGTGCAAAATATCAGGTACAAATTTTTTATAATATTATGTAAAAACAGTTATAACAAAGTTTTATTTTGTGCTATATAAAGTTCACGTTATATGTATAGTTGTATAAATCACTAAGATAATAAATGCGTAATTCTGCCTGTCTGTCTGTTACGCTTTCACGCCTAAACTACTGAACTGATTTTAATGAAATTTGGTACAGATATAGAGTTGACCTTGAGAAAGAATATAAAATAGTTTTTATCCCAGACTTTTGAAAGGTTCTCTTGGGAACGCGATATAACCGAACTCCACGCGGGCGAAGCTAAGGCGGAAAGCTAGTATATTATAATATATTTATATAAATATCTATTACTGTAAGATTGATGAATGCCTTTTGATACAATATGACGTCACAGTGACGTCACTAATCACTTTATTAGTCGTCATGCAAGCATTTGACGTGATTTATTATCGTACTTTTGTGTGTTTCCTTATGTATGAATACATTATAACGAAGTTGCTATGAGTATAATTCTTACAATATTGTAGCTGTATGATAACTTGTCAGGGTAGAAATCAAGACACAGAAATATCGGTCATAAAAGAAGGCTATGTTACTGCTCATTTTATTAGTTCTTTGTTAGTGAAAATCGGAGACGTTTCAGAGATTAACAGAGTTCGAGCAAACAAACAGACAGAGAAAAAATAGTTCATGTGGTGTGCATGTTTTATTAGATATTTTACTATAGAGATATGCATTTAGTAAAAAGTGTTTATTTTATAAAAATAGAACAATTTGGTCTTTTTTGATTGCCATTCATGTATCAACTTCATTTTCATCTACTGGTTTTAGATGTTCATATACTTAAGACCGTAAATTCAAAAATATTAGTTTCATTTAAATGAGTACTCGCGAAAATCTTAGATCTCATTACTTTAGACCAATAAATGTATGGAAAATTTTTCGTTCATATAAATAAGTCCATGTTGAATAAAATTATATATGAGATGAAAGAATACATATTTCCTGGTCATGCAATTTCAATCTTCAAGTAAATTAATGTCGTGTTAAGAATTTGTCATAAGTACCTAATAGGTATAACAAGATTTAAAAAAAATTCTCAACGCATAAATGTTGTATAAATAGGTAAATATACTTTATATAAGTATATTTAATTTTAATATTATATGCAACATAAATTTTCTGAACAACTGACAAAACGTTCAATTTACATATTTTTCATTCTCTCATTGTTTTCTTTTATATAAACTCTTATTTGATTATGTAATCTCCGTCCAAGACATATGTAGAATAGAAATGGTTATTTACCATTTAGTTAACCTAAGGAGATACACATTAAGATAATATTTAGTTATACCAACAAAATATCTTCAATGATAGTAAAATATAAGAAACTGCTTATATACTGTTATTATTTTTAAATAAAACTTTTAATAACATCACTAGAAATTAGATAATTGTATATTATTAAATAGCTTTTTTATACGATAAAATGAAAACATGATTACAATAATACTAATTAAGTTTAGTTTTTTTCTTATTTTTAACTTCATACTCGGTGATCACGGGCAGACGAGACAAAAAAAAACAATTTTTTCTAGTCTGCTCGTGATCACGGTTGCTACAAAAGTAACTGAAACGTCGGTAGTACGTTGCTTAAAGGAATACACAAGAAAGATTAAGAAATTATTATACGAAAGGAGACTTATTATTTCTTATTTCATGGCGGATTTATACTTCCATAGTGATTCTTATAATTTCCAGTTCATTGATCGATTGTCACTCGCAGTCGTGTCTCTCAGTGTCTAGCGATCCATGCATCCTTTTGAATTTTCTATTTGACTGAACGGTAACAATAGCCGGCCATCCTCACCTGCCGCCGACTAACTCGCAAACAGGTATACCGAAATATTTACAACCAAATTTTTTTATATTGTAACAAAAGGTTTAGTATCGAACGAGATTTCTACAGCCCATATTATCGTTCGAATTTATCCTACGTCTAGTTTGAAACTAAATAAGATTTATTAATCAGAACACTAGAAACTTTTAGTTTTTATTCTGACTTACCATCTTAATTAACGAAAAATATATTTCCATAATTATCGTCATATATAAAACAATGGAAACGTACGAATGAATAAGTTTTTTATACGTATGTAAAGTTTTTGCTATACTTTATTCAGAGTTTGAAATAACATCAAAAAAACAAACAAAGACATACCTACAAGAATAATGTTAAATTTATTTAAATATATTTCAAATCAACTGTGGTTATAAAAAAAATGGACGCAATCGTAACATCCGGAGCGGATACATTTTTAAAATAGTTTACCAATTGACTCTTATAATTTATTCAAGGCACTCAATTCTTATGTATACTTTGATTTGCAATATTTTGTTAAATAAAATAAAAAGTAAGAGTTTTATGTAAATATTATAATGAATGAACTTTTAAATGAAACTAATATTTTTCATTTAAATGAATAAAACCCGCGAAAGTCTCAGATCTAATTCTTATAATGACTAATAATCCAGCAATATTTTGCAATACTTTCGACTAATCATTTATATAGGAAATTACAACTAAATTACTTCTTAATTATACCATATACATACACGTTAAATATGTAATCATTGGTCCATAACTAGACTTAATAGTTTATAATTTCCTATAAGTATTGAGTCAGGGTGACCGGGTATTAAACGGGCGTCAGTCAACGTAGCTTCCTAAGTGAAATTTCTCAAACGTCTTAAAACTTTCACTCAAATTATTAATTGTTAATGAATAATGTAAGAACGTAAAGATATGAAAGTAAATTTAATTTTGATATCTTCATGGTTTGATTACTTTGAATTTAATTAAAATCGTTAGTGAAATGAATTTATTGATATTTACACTCTTTATACTGAGTCAATTTAAATTGTATAGGTAATACATATTATATAAATAATCTCCTTTTCTTATAATATAATATATTGTTCGATTATATAATTTTGAATATATAGGTATCCGTGGGTGCTACATAATGGTAAATGAATTCCGTTGCAAAGTATAATATGTAACATGTCTTTTTTCCTTAAATTACTTAAAAATATTCACAGCAAAAACTTATACGCTTTCATTAATAAGCCATCATATCCAAAATAATAATCAAATATACATATGTAGATTAAATTAAATGTACATATGTGTGTATGGATTAAAATCTATAATTTCTAGGTTCAAAACCAAGACACACTTAAGTAATATAATGCAATATCTTTCCATGGCTTCTCTTGAACATTGAAACAAATGCGTTTAATAAAAATATTATTATGTAAGGTTACACTAGATGTATACGACACTGACTTTGTCGCCTACCTTCAAACACTCGATACATTGACCTGAATCCTAAGCAATAAGATATTGTGATTAACAAACAGTACTACAAAAGCGAATCGTATTAAAGAATCGTATTATTTAACTATAACTTTTGTTCTAGTAATAATCTATGTATATAAAGAAAAGTTGTGTTAGTTACACTCTTTATAACTCAATAACGGCTGTACGGATATGGTTGAAAATTAGTGGGTTGGCAGCTTAGTAACAGGAGACGGACATAGGATATTTAATTCTGTTTCATCGAACAAGGACAAAAAAACGAATAAATTCACACATCTGGTTATTTATGGGTTTTGGGGGGAATAGAGTTCGTCCAGTCAGTTACACAAATATAGAATACTAATGCCAAAATTAAAGCGGATGAAGTCGCGGGCAAAAACTATATACAAGGTTTGAAGCTCCATCACAATATTATAAGGTGTAATGACTTACAAATACGAAGTTCCGTTTTCTCAGCGCACTGAGCACAAAAAGTTATCTCAGAGTGTTCTCACGTTGCACCGCTAGAACATGATGCAGCGGAAGTGCTTTAAGATGTGCAAAATGAGAAATCTTACGAGATCAAATAGCATATTAAACCTGTACTCTCACTGCAAGCGATGCTAACTAAATAAGGAGACTTTCCTGTTTATCATTACGTTGATAAAAATGACAAATGGGAAAATTATATTTATATGAACTTGTGGTAAGAATTAACACAGTTGAACAAAGTTTTAGTAACAAAATATTCAATAAAAAAACCTATATTAGATTGCTCTGATGTCATTTTATTGTTAATTCAACATTAAATGTTATAACGCCCAAAACTCAAGTTCAAAGTTCAAGTCCTCAGTAATTTTTGTTTACAATTTTCTAATTTTGTTTTTCACGATGAAAAGCTGGACCTAAAGATGTACACGGTTTATTTTGCAACCAATAATGTTTTATATATTATTTGTAAGGGTTGCTCGTTTATGCGATACAAGCCCAAAAAAAAAATTTCATCCTTTTTCCCAGCATGACTACAGGGAGGAAGGCTTGCTACCCGAAAAATTATTACGTATGTTGGTATTAGACCCCATACATTAAAAAGTAATTAATTAACTCCAATGAAAATCGCATGTTAAGGCCTAAAAGTATTTAACAATACAATGTTTCATTGGGTCGTATGAGTCATAGATAACCCAATTTACATTTTCTTGTACGCCATTAGCCGTGTAATACGACACAAACGATGATTAATTGTAACTGACGGTACCATTATTGTTATATTCGTAATGAAGGAATGTTTATTATATTAAATTTAAACAGGACTTTGCTCTGGCTTTGTGACGCTACGAGATACGATGCAGCAATATTAATATGTACTAAAATATTGTTATTGTTTGCGTAAGAACAATTAATATATTTGTTTTGTTTTAAGCGATTAATATAGAGAAATTGTCTTAATATAAATACTTCGACAATGATGTACAGATCAGTGTTAATCTCAGCCTTACGAAGAATAGTGTATGCTGTAAACTTCAAAGAGTAAATAATGTATCCACAATCAACATTTCAAATTGAGCATGCGAGAAATTCTAACAGTTGATGGATTCAAGAAACTAGAATACTTCATCGGTTAGTGAAATACATAAATAAACAACTTCAAATATATTTATACTAGGAAAATTTTTTCTTACATTTTTTAGTTTATTATGTAATAGCATATAAAATATAACATGTTGTACCGCAGCTATTTTTCTGAAGATTTCGATGCCTTTTTTGAACATTTTATATTACGTGCTTGCGACGATTTGCTAACTTTAAAGAACGTGAGGAAAGAGAAAATCATTTCACAGTGCCATTAGCTATGAAGAGAAGGAATAATAGACAACAAAGTACAAAAAATAATAAACAATGTCTTTGGTTATAAGGAAAAATTCCTACTATAACATAAAAATTAGATCAATCTGGGCCGTGTTCGGTGAAAAGTTTAGGTACATTTAATAAACTCTTTAAAGCATAACAGACATTCTCTGTAACGAAAAATGTATGAATAATGAAAACAGTAAGCAAATGAAAAAAATATGAATATGTTTTTACAATGGTGTTTATAATACACTTGCAATATATAAATTAATAAATTTAGACTTAATGTTTCATGTGCTGAAATTTTTAAAACGGCACACATTCGCTTGCTGCTTTGAAGGTCATAGAAAAATATATCATCATAGTTATTTACACTACTACTCTCAACATTGTATGATGAAGACAGTGATATATGAATATTTGTTGCTTTTCTTACAAAAACTAAATAGATTTTGATGAAACATAAGCCAACGTATCTCAGATATCGAAAGAAGACAAGCAAAAATGTTGCTCGGATATTCTTATAATTCCTACGAGAGTATTTTGAATTAAGTCACGTTATGTACTATAAATGTCGCTAACGTTTAGTTAATATTTCTTTTGTTTTATTATACAACAAATTTCTCTCTGAGCCCAATCCCGAATGGCATGAGAAAAAGTCGAACACAAAATCAAGTAGGTATGATAAGTTCTTTATTATAACGAATAAAGAAGCTCGTTCCTTGAGATTGGTTATACAGTTTATAATTTTTTATGAAGTTAAATCTCTGCCCAGTGCCCGAATCATATGATACAAAGATATATTGTCTTTGAGAATAGCGGAATTTTACGATTTTTTGAGTTATATTGGTCCAATTTTATTTAAACGTCAGTCGTAACGTGTAATTTACTCTCAACTATCCTTCGTTATATTCTGATTACAGAATTCTTTTAAATACTACCAATTTGTTTAACTTAAATACCAAATAGAATTTTTTTAGAGCCAATATAAATATCACGTTATATTTTATTTAACAAGTTTTGGAACCACTGAGGCGCGTGATAGATCGCTTCTCAGATATCTAACTACGGCTGGTTAGCTGCAGAGAAATTTACGAGGTTTCTGATTACTTTTTAATGTACTTACAAAAAACATCGCCACATAATTTGATGGACATCATTATTATTTATAACAATTTCGTTATTATACTTATATTAAACCCGGATCGAGAGTGGATATTTTGTTTTATGTTTATTATTCGGTTATATCGCGTTTCCAAGAAAATCTTTCAAAAGTCTGGGATAAAAACTATCCTATGTTCTTTCTCAAGGTCCTCTCTATCTCTGTACCAAATTTAATTAAAATCAGTTCAGTGGTGTAGGCGTGAAAGCGTAACAGACAGGCAGTCAGAGTAACTTTCGTATTTATAATATTAGTAGGGATTATGCAGCTACGTAAGAAATAGCAGAGTATGATTGTCCAGATGCTGATAAAGGAGTTTGCATTACTCATTAGCTCTACATGAGTAATTGGTAATAAGCACTATATGAGTAATTACGAATTAGCACTATACAAGTTATGAGTTATATACGTGATCGTTGTCAATATTCGTCGAGCCACTAACAGTTGTCCAAGGACCATGCAATTTGATTAGACCAACAGATTGTATTCTCTACCGAGTTCACGGTCGAAAGTGTATTAATTACAGGGCGTTGAAGGTCAATGAGCACCTATAATAGTCATTTACGAATAATTAAGAAAAGCTATATCTATCTTTAAGAATAAATAAAGATAATAATCAGAAGCCCAAGACTATTTTAAAAATACAAAAAGTTAAAAGATGTTTTAATATGAAACTAATATCTTCGGTTTACGACGCGTATTGTATTATTTTTAAAAACTACATACTCCCGACGTTTGCAAACTACAAACTTTCCAGCATCCGCAGTTAAATTTATGTTAGTTTCAACTTCGTAAAAAAACTACTTAACAGTCATGTAGCTCAGGTGCATTTCAGAACAATAGATTTAAAACTACCTAGTTATAGTTACCATACCAGCAGAATTATGTATGACGTCGCGATATCTATACGCATAGATTGCGGATGTCTTGTGGCTTAAAATTACACGACAAGGTTTGTACAGATGCGTGGTGAATAAACAAAGACCTTTTCCTCATTAAACACTTACAAGACGGAAATAAATAACATCACCACGAGATGAGACTACATCTAGTACGAGCACGTAATGTTTACAAACATGAATATAGAATAAATATAATACAATGAAAACATACATACATTCTCATATATCTTACATACATTCTAGTTGCAAACGGAAAAGCCTTGTCGACCTACGTACGAAGCAATAGTGAGCCTTAATGGATTTAAGGCTTTCATATGCCAGAGTCGCTTTTATAACCACAGTAAAACATAATTTACGTGAAAATACAAGTATACCGTATTAGCCCTTAATGACTAATGGCCTAAAAGCAATTGACATAAAGTTATTACTGCTTCGTGACAAAACCGTAATCGTGATTACTGCTAGAGAAACTGTGGTTGAGATGTTAAAATTTCCCAAACAACTTATTACGAAATGCGAGTTATAAGTGACCATGGAAATAACTATCACTGGATGTAAAAAAAAATTCTCATAAAATAATTTAAATATAAAAATTTTAAAGGTTTTTCATTCAGTAATCTAATTAGTAATTACACATATTCTGTGTCGTACATTTATGAATGAAAAACATTAAAGCTTTCAAGCGACAGGAACGTACCAAAATGCCGCTTGCTACATATTGCTAAGCACACGTTTGCACAAATATTAAAATATTCCCAACATGACCTACTGATTAAAACACCTGCATACAATACACATGGTAACATTTATTTTAACGATCTATAAAAAACGTGAAACAACTTCAAAGAAACGTATTTGATATAAATGAAATTAATTTCGTTTATCTTCATCGAGTATTATATACGAGAGTAAATCAACCGACAATATCCATTGCGCGGTGTACATTCATATACAAATCATGTCGCTTCGTAGTACGCAATGTATAAAACCCCAGCCAATATTATTGTATCTTCTAAAGTTATTTTGCCTGAATGTAGTGTCAGCCGGTCAGCGCTGCCGCCTCAAACAGGTTCTCGAGTATCAGGTTTAAGGTACAAACAATTTTACGTTACGTATGCATCGTGTTGCCTCAAGTTTATAGCGCATTGTTCCCAACTGGTACTTCATCTTAATGAATACAAAAAGTAACGAACCAGTATTCGTGTGCATTCATACAATGCATTTGAACTTTAGGTCATATGGACACTGTTATATATGTATAAATTGACCATATTTGTTTTTACATATAAGTTGATCATCAGATGACGGTAATGAAGTTATTATTCATCATCACCATTTTACATACATTAACACTATATTAGTATTTCTTACTCTCGCTACGTCATTAATAGTGTAATTCTATAGGAATGTGTATCGTTTATTATTTGTATGTGTATATTATGAGGCAATATTTAAATTTAATTTGTATATACAGGGTGACTGGTGAATTACTATCAATATTTAAGGAGCATACTCGGTACATGATTCTCATTCGAATTATGTAAATAAAATAAGTACTTTATTGACCAAATTTCCGTATAAATAAATAAAGTGTGTACACGTTCCAAGTCTTCCAAGTGTGGACGCGTGCGGCGGCGTGCTGATACAACAACACGCCGCCGCGCGCGAGTGTGTGTGTATGTGTATACCTAATCTGTAGGGTGTTCATACGATGCGTAATTAATTACATAACTTTTGGTTAACTT
The DNA here is from genome assembly GCA_916720795.1 of Danaus chrysippus. Classification (NCBI taxonomy): domain Eukaryota; kingdom Metazoa; phylum Arthropoda; class Insecta; order Lepidoptera; family Nymphalidae; genus Danaus; species Danaus chrysippus. The sequence goes on along the minus strand of CAKASE010000046.1, from coordinate 1,610,979 downwards.
TACTTAGAAGTTTATTAATATTTATGTTATATTAATTTTTATTTTGTCATATATGATCGTCAAATATCACGTCCTCAAATATCGATAGTAATTCACCAGTCACCCTGTATATTGACAGAAAACAAGTAGCATATAACACTCAGAAGAAAGACAAGTAAAAGTCACAAGCTAGTACATAAAAAACGTCGACATATTATTAAAAATTATAAAAGGAAGGCAAATCTGTAATTAATATAACTAAAAAAAAAAATATTTACAAAACCTTGACGCTATGATCGTTAAAACGGTGAACCAAGGTTTCACTTCCGATCGATACATATAAAATAAAAAGCGTATCACGACTACTAACAATTTAATTAATAAGATCAAAACAAGCAGAGATTTTATTACGTCAGAGTGTAAAAGTAATATTTTTTTAATAATTGTCAACAAATATGAGACGGAAAAAGAAACTTATAGCTGTCTATACTAAATGTCATTGGTAGCGTCAATGTCACTATAAAGAATTTACAGAAATTTTAAAAAGGTCAAGCCATAGCAAAAAACGGCCATACAATGGTTTCCGGTCAAAATTCTACAAATATTTCTGTGGCACCATATATCAATTCGTACTAATATCACGTTTAATATTTATATGTATTTACAGTTCTTAAAACCTTATACAGGGTGACTGGTGAATTACTATCAATATTTAAGGAGAATACTCGGTACATGATTCTCATTCAAATTATGTAAAAAAAATAGGTACTTCATTTTTGACAAAATTTCCGTATAAATAAATAAAGTGTGGATACGTTCCAAGTGTTCAAGTGTGGAGGCGTGCGGCGGCGTGCGGATACAACACTACGTCGCGACACGCGTATGTGTGAGTGTGAGTGTATACCTAATCTGTAGGGTGTTCACACGATGCGTAATTAATTACACAACTTTTGGTTAACTTTACTTAGAAGTTTATTAATATTTATATTATATTAATTTTTATTTTGTCATATATGATCGTCAAATATCACGTCCTCAAATATCGATAGTAATTCACCAGTCACCCTGTATAATATAAGTTATTTCATAATTTTTCATTTAGCATAATTGGCAAATCATTTAATAAAGACTTTTTCGTTGTCTCATTCCTTTAGATTTAACAAATAAGCTACTACCATAAACTTCTACCAAACCACATGATTCAAAATCAGCCATTACTTTTATTAATTTCTAGTTACAAACGCTATCGAAACGAAATAGCAAACTTTTAGACGATGTCGGATAGAAAAAAGATAACGAAATGTTTTAAATCCTGGTGATAACAGAATTTATCCACGCTAAGATTATTAGTAGTCCAGTCATTTAAGCTTAAATTAGGTAAGAATCTCGGAATTCGAGATACCCAGCTGTAAGTCTGTAAATAGTTGTATATTGACACCCTAAAAGTTGTCTCAAAACCTACATATGGTAGGGTGTAAGCAACTATTAAATTTCAAGTTCAAAGGTCACAAAAATCGGTTTTCTGCGCTTTTTTTGGAAATATCTCATTTCCTATGGGTTTTTTGCTATTTGTATTTATTATCAATATTCTAGAATACTAAATTCTCTACAAATTTTGTTTCAAAATTTTTTTTATACGGTGTACCGTTTTCGAGATAGAGGGCGGAGAGCGCGCGGTCACTGCATCACTTCAGGTCAACCGGTACCTCCGGTCGAAAACGCGCCATATATAGTTGATGAACTATCAATAAATCAATGATTATAAATATTTGTCAATTTTTATTAACTATTATATTATATTTTATCATTTTTTTCCTAACTTATCCACTTTTTATTCAGTATTAATTTACTTAACAACACTTACCTGTCCATGTAATTGCAGAATTGTTAATGAGAATATAAGAATTATATTTGAATTTTAACCTAATTAATATTAATAACTTCTTACATGATGAAAAAAAAACAAATAAATTATGAATTAATCTTTTTATTGAAAAATATCATTGAATAAATTATTTTTTATTGAAAGTAAAAAAATGGAATAAAGGGTACAAAAACTGCAATTTATAATTTTAAACATCTTCTTCCTCTTCATCGTCGTCTTCTGGCTGCTGGTAAATTTCAAACTGGTCTTCATTATCGTCTTCAACGACATTTGTTTCAAGTTCTTCCTTGATTTCGGGATCAAAGGTTCCATCTTCGTTAATGTCGCTCTGATATGATTGAGCATTGAGACAAGCTTGCCCATTACATTGGCCACAAGCTAAAGAGCATTGCAAGCCCGCTTTCCTGCATCCGCATCGCGAACCACAACCACTTTTGCAGTTGCAGAAAATTGTATTTAGCAAATTTTCTGGAGCAGGTGGTAAAACTGTCATGACAGGCTTTAGAAAATCATTTCGCATTGCCCAACCCCATACCTGGGGTTCCAAATCATGTCCTAACCAAGTTTGAACTTGATAATATACACGGTTGTAATGTTGATGAGCAGCGGCACTTGTTGGTGGAACATTTGAAAGCTGCACAGGTTTATTAAGTTTTGTAGACTTGACAAAATGCGTATAACGAAGATCGAGACTTTTCACACATTTCGGAGCATTATAGACTGCCAATAAGGTTTGAATAGATATAGATTTAATGCATGAAGAAAATGATAAAATATAATATAATAGTTAATAAAAATTTACAAATATTTATAATCATTGATTTATTGATAGTTCATCAACTATGTATATATGGCGCGTTTTCGACCGGAGGTACCGGTTGACCTGAAGTGATGCGGTGACCGCGCGCTCTCCGCCTTCTATCTCAAAAACGGTACACCGTATAAAAAAATTTTTGAAACAAAATTTGTAGAGAATTTAGTATTCTACAATATTGATAATAAATACAAATAGCAAAAAACCCATAGGAAATGAGATATTTCCAAAAAAAGCGCAGAAAACCGATTTTTGTGACCTTTGACCATGAAATTTAATAGTTGCTTACACCCTACCATATGTAGGTTTTGAGACAACTTTTAGGGGGTCAATATACAACTATTTACAGACTTACAGCTGGGTATCTCGAATTCCGAGGTGAACTTACTATAATGACTGGACTATAGGTGATAGTTCCACATATTTAAATGTTTGGAAAGCAAAAGATAGTGTTAAAGTTTTCTGTAATATGTATATAGAAAATTAATCTAGATATTAATGGATGTAGTAATAAAATTGCAGGAGATTGTCGCCACAGATCATAGACCCTTCATTAATACTTCCACTCCGTTACTACCGTTAGATGACATTTGTAACCTGTTCCATGACGTAATACTGTTCAGAATCATCGTTTTATGGATTAGAAAAAATATTAAAATTAACTGCACCTTATTAGCCAAGATATTCTGTAGAAATAACTGTTAGAACTAATTGTTTAAGCGTAACTAATGTCCCACTTTTATCGCTACGCTTGTGCATTTACAAAGACAATACAAAAATATAAGACTTTCCTTGATAAAAAATATTAATCATATTAGTGAGTCAGTCTACAGATTTAAATTACATATCAGCTACTTCACTCACATTATCTATTATATATTAATAATATTAAACTTATATAATATTTTTGCTAGTGACTCGTAAATGCACAGATAACAAAATGTTCGAATAAACGTAAACATCAGATGACGTCACCGGAATTCAAAACAAATTGAAAATGTCCTCCATAAGGAATGCTTATTTCAATAACAAACAAACGGTTAACGCCTCTAATAGAAATCGTCTGTCTCGTAGGTACAATTCCATTTAATGACGTAACCCGCATACCATATTGTATTTGACAGTAAGTCACATAATGTGCACAGTAACATTCAAACCTTCATTACAATCGATTAGGCTTAGAGCGATATATAATAAAATAACGAGATTACATTTTTCCATTATCATTATAATAAAAAATATTTTTTTTTACAGTTTATAAATAAAGTAGTATATTCCTAATATCGATTCTTGCTTAACCAAACAACTGAAGATCGTTTCCGTAAGGACTAACGGTATTTCAAACACGCATAAGCGAGAGAAAGCGGAGAGGATTTCATTCGAGTGAAAGCCAGACGGCAGTGCGCTACGTATCATACGGGCAACATAACCTAACATGTATCTGGTAGCTATTTCGGCGGTGATAACTATGGCGGGGGCGGCTTATTGGTATGTGAACAGACGAAAACCTATCAGGCATATACTCAGTGAAATTAAATACGCTATAGATATGCAGGGGGCAGGCGCGGGGGGCTTGATAGACGACTGGGTCAGCGTTTGGAGAAACAGGATAGTTTTGCCAGATAGTAAAAACAAAATAGCTGTCATAACTGGAGGAGCTCGGGGCATCGGAACAGAAGTTGTGAGAGGATTTCTAAAATCAAACATGACCGTCGTAATGGGTGTTAGAAATCCAGACTCAGTAAATAAACTAAAAGAAACTATGGAGAACGGACACAACATAAGAGCATTTCCACTGGACTTACAATCACTGAAATCAGTTAAACAGTTTGCAACGAGTGTGTTGAAAGAGTACAAGGAAATACATATATTGGTCAATAATGCTGGCATAATGTTTGGAGATTATAAATTAACCGAGGATGGCTTCGAAACACAACTAGCAGTGAATCATTTGAGTCATTTCTATTTGACACATTTATTGTTACCAGCATTAAAAAATGCTGGCAAAGTCAATGAACCCGCAAGAATTGTGAATGTAACATCATGTGGTCATTTTCCCGGAAAGATTTACTTTGAAGATATTAATATGAAAGAGCATTATGATACGACGGCAGCTTATGCACAATCAAAATTGGCACAGGTAGAAAACTTAACTGTTATATAAATATTAATTATTTAAAATAATGTATTAATGATATTAACATATTTCTCTATTTCAGTTAATGATTGCAAGATATATAAATAGACTGTTGGAAGATAAAGATGTTCCCGTTAAGTGTTATTCTGTACACCCAGGAATAGTAGACACAGATCTATTCGAGAAGACGAACTTTGCGAAATTTCCATGGATTAAAAAAGCTTTCTTCAAAACACCAGAAAAGGGTGCAGTTTCTATACACTATGCCTGTTTTAATAAGGAGATTTTATCAAAAGGTGGTCTATATATTGCAAATTGCAAGGAAGGTTTCAGCAACAGATTCTCTAAAAATGAAAAATATCAAGAGAAATTGTTCAAACTATCTTGTGACATGGTCGGAATTGATGCTGAGAAGTTTGGAAGAGATTAGCAAAAATTGTACTCTATTCCTACACAATTAAGATTTAAAATACTCTATTTATTAAATGTTTTACACTTATACATTCCATTGTAAGAATAACTTATACAATAAATAATTTATACTCCTTCATAAATAGTTTTTTATTTAGTTTACATAAACAAAACATTATATATAATTTAGCAAGTGGAATTCCCAGCCAATTCAAAAACAAAAATGTTCTTAGTCAAGGCCATACTGTTGATTTGAAAACTGGTTTCAATTGCACCTTGTAACCAAAATAGGAACTAATGAATAATATTATATAGAAAATGTAGCAACTATCTTTTTATAAATTATAGTACTAATAAACTCTTATACTCTTTCTTATGTTCATTAATTTGTGAGGATAATAATATATTTTAAATAACAACATTCACTTCATCTTTTTAGCATATATTTGTATTCAAAATACTTGTATTTATTAGAGAAAGCATTTGATAGATTAAACTATGTGTGAAATTTACAACACACATAATATGCACTTTGATGTTGAAGCCACAAGTGAAAGTTGATGTTTTAAGACATAATATTGAATATATAAATATGTATAATATTGAGTAACATTCCTTTTTTTTAAATTATGGATTACTTTATAACATTAAAAACTACATACCTGCTAAAGAAACTTGATAGACCTTTCTTCTTAAGTTTGCCATTCTCAGGTAAAGTGGTTTCTGTTAGCTCGTCCTCTCGAGACCCATTGGAACCCAGAGAACACTCTGATAAACTGGAGACAGTACTTGAGAAAGATCCACCGTCCTTACCCCGCTGGTGACCACACACACTCCCACCCCATTGCAATGTACTTTTTGGAGAATCACTTGTATCACTTTTTTCACAGGTCGAAATTGAATAGTTCCCTTCATCACTGAAGCTACTCTTTTTAGACAACTTGTCAACGTCGTCTGATATGTCCTCTGTCTGTTTCTCTGCTTTGGGGCTCACAAAATGTAATTGTTTGGTAATTGGATTATAAGCGAGCTGTATATTGTCTAGGGCCTCACTGAGGCGCATCCCGCCTTTTTGACATGGCGACGACATGGCAAAGGTTTAAGAGTGGAGTTACATTCACCCAATATAGCCATTTTTCAAATAAGGACGCACTGTGGATTTTTCACTAATGGCTTCATTATTAATCATAATGATTGTTAATTACAATAATTAACGCTGATTTCTTATCTCATTTGATACATAAACTGCACTTTAACAACAACAAACAATTAATGTAAATATTTTTGAAATTGGAAAGCTAGCTTAATGTACAAATTTTTATTCACTATCTATATTCAGAACGAATTTGTTTACACTAATAACTTATTATTTATTAATAAATTAAATGTAACTAACTACTTAGTTCATGTTTTTAAAAAATTAAACGAAATAAAAAAATCTACGCGAAGCAACACACCCACCACCTTCTCCATTCTACTGCAAATAAATTGACATTTACATGATGCGGACTCTGTTTTAGAACGATCACGAGACATAGTATAAGTCGCTTAAATTCAAGACTACATAAAGCCATCGGTGATCAAAGGCAAGAACTACCATCTTAATAATGTTGGTTTATAGTAGAATGAAACTTTACAATGACAGCGCATCTGTCAAACCGTTTTGTTTTCACTATGAAAAATTTTGATAATGCGCAACGAAAACCTTTGTTAGTTTTATTAAAAATGTAATTCAGATAATTTTATTGAAGAGTTGTATCATACAATTTAACCCCGTATACAAACAGTTCGATATACTTTTTGTTAAGTTTTATTGTAAATGATATTTTAATGAAATAAATATTTGATAATATAAAGGATTTTTCGCTAAATAAAAGAATAAACATATAAAATAAGTGATTTAATTTATATCATTAGTAGTTTTGTGGGGCTCCTAAACAGGATTATGTTAGAGATTCACGGTAACTCTTTACTTATGTTACATACAGACCTTTCAAATTTATACCTTCAGTATTTAAACCTAAAATTTCTAAAACAGTTTCACTGAAAACAATAACTTCTGCGTCAGTTGATCACAATAAAAAAAAAATCTTGATATTGGCTTCCGCTAATGACAGCTCTTACCAAAATACTCAACATTCCAGGAATCTATCTTCCAGGGTCATCTGTCATGGAATCATCTATCACCTCCTGCTTTTAACTATTGAACTATTCACTGCGGTGTTTACACACTGAAACGTACTAAACGCGTCTTTGCTTGAATAAAGTTCTTTTTCATTACAGTTATCTGCATAATATACGAAGCAAGTTTGATTTACAAGAAACTGCTTCTTTGTGTTAACCAGAATAAGGAATTGGGATGACACCATTTAATGTTAAGAATTGATTCCATTCCAAACTTTCCATTTCTTATAACAGTTTTTCAGTCTACCACGAATCAATTAGACGGTGTGCTCTCAGAACAGTAATATACTGTAATAGGAGAACAAGCTCATAAATGAGCTAAAGTCAATTGCTTTTGCTAAACCAGGTCTACCAAATACGTAATGATTTCCAAAAATATAGGATTTTGAAGTTGCTTTTTAATCCATGGTTTTTTGCTTTAATAATTCATAAAGATTTAGATACTTATAAAAGTTAACATAATTATGTAAAAAACTTTTGCAACTTATACACTGTTGTCTATTTGACGTAGCCTAAAACATATTCTACTAAAAAAAAGTAATAGGGGATGTAGTTCTACTTCACCAGCCTCGACATATAGGGAGTAGAAATAACACACGTGATATGAAAATAATATATTTGGTTGGTATTTCCTGTTACAAATATTCGTTTAGAGCAACCCGCATTATCACAGACAGAGGTTGCGGTCGTTACGTTATTACAAAAAAATATATATTTAATAATACAATTATTTACATTTCAATAGAAATCACTCGTAAAGTAAACGTAACAATAGAAAACTATCACTTGCAACCATTTCACAATTTACAAAAAAAATACTTATACAGTAATGATAGAAGGTAATACGTCATCAAGTGTGGGGAGAGCGCAGCTCCGGGAACAGTTCGAGAACACACAGGTCCAGTAAGTTATACACCAGCTGGAAATAAAACACATATATAATAATGAAACCTAAATTAATATTTATGTATTACTACGCGTGTTTTTATTTTGTAAAACTACCTCCTGTCGATTTTTCAGTTACTTTGCAGCAACCGTGGTCACGGACAGACGAGATGGAAAGAAATATGTATTTCATACAAGGTTGTTTTTAACATTATAAACATATTGAATCACGTTCTTGAATAAGGATTGGAGAATTTTACGATTCAGTGAAAAACCTAATAGATGCCAGCTCCGCCGTTACCTGATGTTTGAATATACAGGGTGACTGGTGAATTACTATCAATATTTAAGGAGCATACTCGGTACATGATTCTCATTCGAATTATGTAAAAAAAATAGGTACTTAATTTTTGACCAAATTTCCGTATAAATAAATAAAGTGTGGACACGTTCCAAGTGTTCCAAGTGTGGACGCGTGCGGCGGCATGCTGATACAACGCCACGCCGCCGCACGCGTATGTGTGAGTGTGTGTGTATACCTAATCTGTAGGGTGTTCACACGATGCGTAATTAATTACATAACTTTTGGTTAACTTTACTTAGAAGTTTATTAATATTTATGTTATATTAATTTTTATTTTGTCATATATGATCGTCAAATATCACGTCCTCAAGTATTGATAGTAATTCACCAGTCATCCTGTATAGCATAAAATGACTGATTCGAGATAAACTGGATAAGGATCTTATCTTAAAGGAACATAAGGATCTTATTCGTGGAGATGACGTTAAAATTCTTTAATTTGAATATCAGTTCAGATTAAACATATATAAGGAAAACCCGTCTTAAATTATATATCCCAGAAGATCGCTAACAAGCAAACACAGGCGAACACAGAACCTTCTATCTGTGTAGTCTTCTAGAAGCCATTACGTAACACGACACTAGTATCATTTTCAACCGACCTGTTTGTTCATCCTCGGTATTTGCATTAACTCGAACACATCCTGTCCAAGCCCCGCCCACAACCACGCCCCCCGGCCCGCCCCCGCCCCCACCACCCGCGCTCGCGCACGTGACGTCACCAGCGACGGAGGACTGCGGGGGCTGCGGTCATTGAACAGGAGGTCTGGAAGTTGAGATATTACCTTAGCATTGTATGGAATATATTAGTAAATTGAACCTTATTTTATGGTATTAGGGTTAATTTTAAGGACAATATCACGTTGGCCGAAAGCGACTAGGCTACAATGAGTGAGAGGCGGTAGCTGTAATGGTTGTATAAGAGGATTCATTGGTATTTACAGAGCCATTAATTTGAAATGAAGGTTTGAACTATGAATCGTTTTCGCAATCTCACAAAAATCTAATAATAATACTTTCGTCTCTCCACATCCATGCAAATTTAATTTATAATCCATTGTCGTAATCTCAAATTGTATGAATACTACAAACAATAAAGTTTGTATGGACTGACATATGTGTATGGTTATAAATCCTTACACACCAGGAACTACTGAATGGATTCTTATGAAAGTTATCAGACATATCTCCATACATTAGAACTATATGTCTATAATATCTAAAGAAAGTCCTGATGGGAACAATACATCGATTTACGGGACTATAGATGGCGCTGCTAGTTAGTCACTATTTTCGAGTCAAACATTGTTTTTTTCTTTGAATTTAATTCTGTTGTCCGTGCCAACGAAGTATTGAAAGAAGCGACTAATATTTAATAGGTAATTATTTTCAGTTGTAGCGTTATTATTTCTCAATAGGTAATTAATTTCAGTGGCAGTTCAGTTATTCTCACTATGTCCCAGTCGTATGAGATGCGCCAGTCGCCTCTCGCTGAGCAGCTCCCGCAGGTACTTGTTGGTTAGAGCCGAGCCCGCTAGGTCCAGCGCGTCCCTCACCAGAGACAGCACGCTGCCCACCACGCACACCACCAGCCCCGGTACTTTCAACACTTTTATTACTGGAAAAGGAATAAAACATTAGATACGCTAGGTTTTTAGGTCTTTAACAAATACTTTTTTTGTATATCATCCGTCCTTTATACAGGGTGGCCCAGAAAGACCGAAGTGGTGTGAATTCCTTATAACTTTTTTATTATAATTTTTTTTTCTTTTCTTTTCAGTATTTTGTAAAGAAGACTTGGATAATTTATAATGGAGCAATACACAATTGAACAACGTGCCCAAATTGTTGAAATTTACTTTTCAAATCAACGGTCCATTGTGTTGACTCAGCGTGCATACCGTCGTCAATTTAATGTGCGGGTTGCACCCTCTCAGTCAACAATAAACCGTCTGGTTGCAAATTTTCGAGAACAAGGAGCAGTAAGGAACCTTCCTGGTTCCGGCAGACACCGAACTGTCCACACGGCTGACAATATTCAAGTGGTAGAGGAGAGTATTCGGGAGGATCCAGAAACATCAACCAGGAGACGTTCGTCACAACTGGGCCTCTCAAGAACGTCGCTGCAGCGAATTTTGCACACCATAGGATTGTTTCCATACAAAATTCAACTTGTCCAAGAATTGAAACCAACAGATTACCAGCAACGACTTGACTATGCAATTTATTTCCAGCAAAAAGCACAAGAGAATCCAAATTTTATTCATAACTTAATAATGAGTGACGAAGCCCATTTTCAATTAAATGGGTTCGTTAACAAGCAAAACTGTAGGATATGGGCTACGGAAAACCCGAGAGTACTTCATCAACGACAATTGCACCCAGTTAAGTGTACCGTTTGGTGCGGTGTTTCTTCAGAAAGGATCATTGGCCCATTTTTTTTTTGAAAATGAACAAGGTGTCGCCATTTCCGTCAATGGTGATCGATATCGGGCCATGTTGCAAAATTTTGTAAGGCCAGCCGTGGAAAACCATCCGCAAATATGGTTCCAACAGGATGGAGCCACAGCGCACACTGCGAGGGCCACAATGACTCTTTTACGCGACATCTTTGGTGAAAGAATAATTTCTCGTAACAGCAATTTTAATTGGCCTCCGCGGTCCCCGGATTTAACCGCTCCAGACTGTTTTCTTTGGGGCTATTTAAAAGGAAAAGTTTATGTTAATAAGCCTAGGACTATTGAGGAGTTAAAAACCAATATTCGAGAAGAAATTAACAACATACCACCGGAAGTTTTGCGAAAGGTCATGGAAAATGTGTTGGAAAGAGCACATTTGTGCGAAGCAGAATATGGCCACCACTTGCGGGATATCATTTTTAATAACTAATCCAAAAATATTCCCCATAAATTTAATGTATTTAAAAAAAATAATTAAAAAAGTATCTCTTAAATAAAAAGTTATAAGCAATTCACACCACTTCGGTCTTTCTGGGCCACCCTGTATTATAGACTAGTTTTAAATACTCATTTTTGATACCTCAGATTTCGTTCTACTCTATGTTTTTTCTTTAATTTACATACAAAATGCATAATGTTACTCATCTGTTTTATAAAATTTTTCATTACTTCTATCCCATTTTTACATATAAACCTTTCGAAAGTGTGTAAGCTGTGACCATACATATTCAAGCTGAATGTGCATACAATTGTTATCGACTGACTAACAATATTACGATATAAGAATTTTAAGTAACATTTTATTCAACTATTTTTTTTATTTCATTCACATGAATTAACCGATTTATACCAATATCGAATAAGGTTAAATTTTTTTAGTCTATTTTGGAAATGAAAACTAATGCTTAACAGAAACTATAATTTTTCGGATGTACTACGCGACTTTAAGATTTAATACTTCGTGACTTTAAGATTTAATACTTTTGAGCCATTTGTAACATCTTTATAAAGAACACGCCATCTACCGTAGGTGAAACTTGTTATAGTTAATCGTAAATAAGGGGGGCGTTCATAAATTACGTGAGGTGTTTTTTCGAAATTTCTGCCCCCCTTGGTGAGATGTCGTGAGATTTTTTCAACCCCCTCCCTCCATCCCCCAATCTCACGTGAGATTTTTCAAAATGTGGGTTTCTTACGTAAATGTGTTAAATTATTATTGTAAAAAGAAAAGAAAATTTGCTTCGTGTTTTTATTTACGACTAGTTAAGACTAGTAATCAATATTGCTGAGAGTTCAATTATAAGTATAATAAAAATTTAACAATAGAATACTTGTACAATGGATTAAATTGACCAAAATAGTATTTTTTTTTTGTTTCATTCAGAAAAAAAATTACGTGATATTTGCCGAGACCCCCCTCCCTCCAACGTAAGATTAGATGAGATTTGACTCGATCCCCTCCCCCCCTAAAACATCTCACGTAATTTATGAACGCCCCCTAAGGCATCCACGACACAAGCTCGCTTAGTGTGGACGTCCCTGGAAATCGCGCCATGTTATCACTTCAGCAAAATATTGTTATGTTTGTAATTGTGTTCCCTGTTAATATTGAGTTATTGCTGGTAATAAAGTATTTTTCATTTTCACTTTATTTTTGACAAAAAAACTACATACTACATACGTTTCGGTTACTTTACAGCAACCGTGATCACGGGCAGACGAGATGAATGGTCGCGAAAATATTAAATCTCATTACGAGAACTAAATTAACAATTTAATACCAATGTATTCTGGCTGATAGTGATAATAATTTTTTATTTTTTTTTTCTTCTGTATAACTGTATAATAGGTATATGTAATGTATGTATGGAGCAAAAAATAATAAATAAATAATAACTCACATAGATACATGAAGCACTGCGTGAAGCCGACCACGTGTTGTTGGTAGTCCGTGTGTATGTTTGTCACTTCTTCCTGTTCCGTATCAAAGTTGTTCCCAAACACACTGGACCGTATGCTCCGCACGTTGTGTTGTCTCTTAACGATCTTTTCCGTGTCTTCTTCGTTCACTTCGTGAGCTTCCTCCACTTGGGTTCCTTGTTTTCTAAAACAATAAAATACATTTAAAATAACTAAATTTTCCCTTGATTAAAAATCAACATGCAATTCTCTACTGGTGTTACCACATAATCCAATATATATATATAAACTAGCTTTCCGCCTTAGCTTCGCCCGCGTGGAGTTCGGTTATATCGCGTTTCCAAGAGAACCTTTCAAAAGTCTGGGATAAAACTATCCTATGTTCTTTCTAAAGGTCAACTCCATCTCTGTACCAAATTTCATTAAAATCAGTTCAGTAGTTTAGGCGTGAAAGCGTAACAGACAGACAGACGGAGTTACTTTCATATTTATAACATTAGTAGGGATTAAGTCTTGTAATATGATTTTTTACATAAATATAGGTTTTCAGATATAATTTTAGTTTTTATGCAATTCCAACTACATAATACGTAATAATAATGAATTGATAATCTTACAGAGCCTGATAACGTTCTTTATCAGACGAAACCAGAAAGTTTCTGAGGAAGCTTTCTAAGTGTTGTCCCTTTTCCTTCCGTAGTTTATGAGCCACGGACTGATAAATATTTCCGAGGTCTGTGTTAGAGGCATTCAGGGTTGACGCTTGGACCACTAAAGAGAAGTCTCCATCAACTGTGAGGAATAAATGTAGGAGCTCGCTGGTCTGGAGTAGGGAGACTTGGAGCAGTCTCTGGAGGAAGTCTTCGTACTTGTAGCGGAGAGTCTCTAGAGGACTGTTGTCTCTGTTGGGAATATAAGAAATTAAGTGATTGTTTGATATTAGTGAAGAAATATGTAAAAAATAAACTGCTACTGATAACGGTTTCACTGGAAATATACAACATTTTCTTCATATATGAAGAATTATCATTATATCTTATATTACTGAAAGAGTTTTAAATTCAAAGTACCGTAAGCACATTATTAATAATCGACTAGTATAAAATTAATGTACAATTTTTGATGCCAGCTCGTTTCTAACACACATAGTGATGAGTCGGCGCATATAATAACTATCACACTTACAACAAATTTTACTTCAAATATTAACTATTTTTTAACAAAAGACCGACAAGAACAGTACAAACCAGTTTTGTACACATTTCAGATCACTCTTACACACGATGGAAACATTATTTAAGAAATGTAAATATAAAAGAACTTTATATTGTAATATATGATATACAAAGAAAATTAAAGACGTTTTAACCTATTGAGATGTAACATCTTCTGCAATTTTAACATTAACTTATTGATATTTATACTATGATATGCATTAATTGAAACAGATTCTTGGTCATCCAGAGATATATTGATCCTCCAATATACGACAAATTACAACAACTCACTAGGAAGCCAGTGGCATTCTGTAATTATCGCGAATAATCTTTATATATATAATTCTTCTGTGAGTGTGTATGTCACTGAACTTCTCTCAAACGACTGAACCGATTTTGATGAATTTTTTTGTGTGTGTTCAAGGAGATCTGTGAATGGTTTAGATTCACAATTTTGTCCGCTGGACATTGGTCTTTTTTATTAATTTTTAATTTATTAGTAGTTGTTGATACAAACGTTTTTTTTTTTGACATTAGATTTGACAGCTAACTAAGATGTCAATCATTCTGTGGCACTTCAAAACACGGAGATTTATGGCTTTAATAAGTAAACTCGAAAAATGTAAATAAAAAAAAAGTAACAGATATTTCTTGATTATAGGGCGATACGAAGTTCCCCGGGTCTTCTAGTATACATAGTATACAATAAAGCGACTACACCGCTGACCTCCTAGACGGCAGCTGCTGCAGCGCCAGCGCGTCTCCATGGAACTCCCTCAGCTTGGCCCGCAGCAGGTGGAAGTCGTGCTCGCTCCGCTTGACGCGCCACAGGGCAGCCTCAACGTCCATAGAACGACCCGCGCGGTGCACGGCTAATGTGAACACACGCACCGGACCACGGCGGGGCGGGGCTTGCTGGAAAGAGATAGAAATACTTAATAAACTCTAATATACAACCTTCTTTTTCAAACACAATATAAGGCTCGAGCTATATTTTTTTTTGATATCGCAGGGAAACTCTTTTCACGAGCCGTCCAACCGGCCTTTGTGGGACCGGAAATCTCGAGCTATCTGGCATTTACTAGGATTCGCGAACTATAAAAAAAAATTGACAACAGTTCTGATTTGATAGTAATGAAACAATTATATATTACTGAAAATAGCGGAACAGCACTTTATATAGAGGATAATAAATGTTCGATAACACATCACACATAGCGAAATCTACAGACTAAAAGTAGCTCATGTATTAAATATATAAAAATTAGATCTGGCCATAAATACTGTGACAGTAAATCATAATATTATATGAAAAAATACTTTTGAATTTGGAATCTATCATTTTTATAAGATAGTTTGTTGTATTTTCTAACCTTGGCCCCAATATATACTGTAAAATATTTTGTGAAATTACAATAGTTTAGAGCGGTAAAGAGAACCAAAACAAATATGGAGCCAATTACAATTGTTTAAAATTGGTGTGAGTAATTTCTAGCCAACTATAAAGACAACACAATAACCCAATAGTACTCCACTGTTAAAAATACGATCCTTCGGCTTCGGCGGGAGTAGATCTTTAAATAATATATGGAATACTCATTATTATCATAAATACATAGTTGATAATTGATATATTACTGATATTTTAAAAACCAAAACTTCTAAAATCCCTACAAATTTCACGCCTAAACCACTGACCTGATTTTAATGAAATTTGGTATAGAGATAGAGTTGACCTTGAGAAAGAACATAGGATAGTTTTTATCCCAGACTTTAGAAAAGTTCTCTTGGAAACGCGATATAACCGAACTCGACGCGGGCGGAAGTTAGTATAAAATAATGATTAAATTCTTAATATTGATATATCAAAAGTAATATACGCTAATGGATAAAACTGCTAACGTATCTTTTATACGGTCTTGTATTTTTAGAACCGATACGGAGTTTGAACTTCGAATGTAATGTTTAATTTTGAAACATGATTTATAGAGCAAGAGCCAGCGACTGCCAGGCCTTCGTTATTTTATAAAAGCTGAGTTTTATACTATGAGGAATTTGAAAGACAATTTTATACACCTTTATTACCTGTTACCTGCCAAAGCCACCGCGACCCAAGTTTCATAGGTGGGGATCGTGACTACCTGTATTGGGTGCATCTATAGAAAAACTTTCAGCTTTTATAAAATGATGAAGGCTTGGCGGTCGCTGGCTCTTGGCCTCTTCTTCCTGGCAATTTCCCAGCTATAGCCAGGGTCTGCCTTACATGTTGTGAATAGTTTTGGCTAATTGTTTTTACGACCGGCCGCCTGCCTGACATCAACCCTTTTGGGAAAAGGGGCTCTTGGCCTATTAATACGTTTCCATACACACCAATGTAGATTCGACGTTAGTGAGGACCACTTTGTACGTGCTGAGGTCCTCTTCCAACGAGTCCTCGGCGGCGAGTGAGTCCAGGTACTGTAGTATGTCAATATTCTCTATCCCCTCCTCTTCTTCCATGTGTGACGTCATCTCCAGCTGCCCGTCCACCTCCTGCTGCTTCAAAGCGTTCTTTATCCTCACACCGAGTTTCAATATATTCTGCTTATCTTCCGACCTGGAATATATGTCTTCGTATTAATTACTACATATACTAATGATATATCCGCATATATATTTCAGTCATGTACTATGACTAATATCATACTACACCATAAGTATCATTATGTATTTAAATGAAACTAATATTTTTAGTATGCGAGTTTAATTTTGTAAAAAACTACATACTTCCAATGTGTCACATCTCGTCTGAGCGCAAAATCACGGTTGCTGAAAATAGCCGAAACTCTGGGAATATGTAGTTTTTTTTACAAAAATAAAGTCGCTTATGTAGTATATCCGAAGAATATTAGTTTCATTTAAATGAATAAAACTCGCGAAAAACTTAGATCTCATTATCATTACATATCACAGTACATACCTCTTCGACATCTGTTTGTGATATCCAACAGGCAATCTCGGACCTATTAATAATTTGTAGAACTGAAAAGTGAAATGACATGATCATTATATAATCATTTGATATAAATAATCGGATGTATGTAATTACTTCTTCGCTATGTAAAAATTTTGGTAGCATTATCTTCTCTAGGGCACTGTGCGCCTGTCTTGCAGCCTGGTATAGCGCACGAGATGTCTGAAGTCTGCGGAGACAAATTCACATATAATATTATATATACATACGATAAAAGCATATATCGAAAACCCTAATAACTCCTCTTCTAAAGAAGAAAACAAAATTTTACAATACATGGGCCACTTGTTACTTTTTAGTCCTTAATATAGTAGATCATTCCTCCCCAAGTTCCCCTCACCTCCTGACTCCTCCCTCCTTCATCAATTGTTCCATCTCGTGTATGAGCTCGTGATGTCCGCTACTTCTGTATCTCGAAAACAACTCCTCAGCTTCACGCTGGAGAGATTCCTGTTCCGATACACTCAGCTCGGGGTTTAATATTCGAGTTTGAAACGACTCTAGAAGATAAACCAGATTCTGGCAATCACATTTTTTTGGCAGACGAATATAACTGTTGATACTCACTGATGTCCTGGTAGAATTGTAGGAGCTGTAAATGAGGTGTTGTTTTTAGGTATTGTAGTAGCGCGTATAGAGCGCTTGACTCTTGAACTAATGGTTCCAATTGAACGCGAAGCAGACGAGGTCTCGATGAATACACACACTCTGACTGACGGACGAAACACTCTAAGAACTCTACCTGGTGAATACATGGAAATATTATAGATTTCAAATAGTGCAAACAAATCAGTAGTGTTATGGTATGTAAAATTATAGATTGACCATTCCTTGAGCAGTTCCATTATAATTAAAAGGATCTAAACACGTCTTTATTCGTAATAAGAATCTTTGTATATTCGTTAGGGCATCGCTATAGATGTGGAATAAAGTCGACTATGTACAGAAGAATTAAGTTTCTTGAAAAGCAAGTTTACGAAAAAATCAACATGAATCATAGTCTTTGGACATCAAAAAATTTTGGTCTTTGGTAAGTCTTTTGTTTCATGATTAGAATGAGGAAATTGCAAAATTAATACCAAAAAGAAACTAATATAATATCGATCAACATTGAATTTCAATTAAAGTATTACGTAAACATTGCTTTAGTGACAATTTGAAGGTAGTTAGATGTTAAAGCTCACTTTATAATCTGGCGTGGCGGGTAACGGCGCCATGGTGTCATCCCCAGTGAGGAGCAGAAGGAGTGTGTTGAGGGTGTAGGGGTCGGCCAACACGTCCACCAGCGGCAAGAGAACCCACCACGACACTAGCTCACGAACTAATGTTCGGAACACTCTACACATAGGTGGGTCATTAATATACTAAGTACAGTAGGACCCCGATTATCCGGACCTCGGTTATCCGAATTCGCGATTATCCGGACTGCCAATCGCGACGAGTTTATTCTAACACTAGCTTTTGCCGCGACTTCGTCCGCGTGGAATAGTGACTTCCGGCAGATTTTTGGTTCTTCCCACATAGTTCCCGTTCTTGCGGGGTTTTCGGAATGGTCGAGTTCCCGTAGAATTTTCAGAATAAAACCTATGTTTTTTTTTATTCACAATGAAGTACTCTTAATTAACAACATATTTATTTGTTTATTTGAATAAAGATTAATATTACATATTATGTTGATACAACTTAAATTATTTCGACCAAATTAGGTACCATAAAAACGGTTTTTGTGAGTTAATCTCAAAAGATAGACATATACTGTCGCGGACTGTTTTTTAGATCATTAAAAGAGCTATTACTCTTTAATACATATTTTTTGTGTATCTTGAACCGTTTTCACGGCGCACCCAACGGAAGGCTTCAAAGATGAAATAATTTCTCCCGTTTTTTACACATTTACCACTATATCTTTGTTCCTATTGGTCTTAGCGTGATGTTATATAGCCCACAGCCTTCCTCGATAACTGGACTATCCAACACAAAAATAATTATTCAATTCAAACCAGTAGTTTCGGAGATTAGCGCTTTCAAACAAACAAACAAACTCTTCAGCTTTATAATATTAGTATTAGGTGTTGTTACTAAAGAGCTTTCTGTATGATACAGATCCCAAATTATAATTACGCTTTTTAATATACAATAACCTTTGAAACATTACTCTGATTTTAGTAGAAAAAATCAAATACTCTCATTATATAAAAAAAAAAATGGCAAAGGAAATAAAATTAATGTAAAATTAACTAAAAAGGCGAGCCAAGGAAGGACATTGATTACAGAGTTTTGTTTCAAAACAGTAAAAGTTCAAATCACTGGACTACAAATATGACGAAAAATTAACTACTATTCACCTTCATCTAAGCTACTGAATAAAAATAAATATTTCAAACCAATAAACTCACTCATTATGACAATCAGCCGGTCGTAATAGATATGGCAGCAGTGTATCAGACAGACATCTCAGATAGCGTAGCTCAGATGCGCGCGAACTGAGAGCGGTGTGAGTGGCGGCCGGGGGCAGCGACACGTGACGTAACGCGCATGGGACCAGCCGACTGAATAGGAACACTCCTGGATCTATCTATGAAAAGGAAATAATTATTTATATCAAATCTTTAATAATAACATTCATCATTCCTTATATGTAAAACATATTTATTCCTAAAAAAACACAAAATAATGTGTTAAAGTTACAAAGAATAAGATATTACATTGTAGAATTGTTCTCTATAAGACATTATACATAAGACTTACTTTAATTTCTTCACACAATATTAATTTTTAGTCCTATACTTTGAAAAAATTCTGAAAAGTTAGTTGTATATACATATAAACCAAGACTTTCAATAGTTCCTGAATTGTAACAGTATCTATTATTGTTTAATCAAATTATTTGAATTTGATTAAACCACTTAATAAGTCCTGACCAAATGATATGAAATATATTTCTCAGTAACAATAACATCCACTTACTGTAAGAGCTCTCCTGTACAAACATGCCGAAGCATATCTCAACTGTTGTCGAAGTTCATCAATAAAAAATGGCTGCAAAGTTATTTTGCTGTACCATGTATTAATAAATTGCTCTAAAATTCTGTTATAAAACTGAAAGAAAAACATAACATTTATTTATTTGAAACTATCTTCAAACTTGAATCTTATTTCTGTTTGATATAAAAAATGATTAACTGAATGAATGACCACTTAATGATTATTAGTAATTATAATTTTTCCTTATTGAGTTACCATCATACATTGTTTTTGTTTATTTCTATTATAATGATTAAAAATTTATATATATAAATATCATCAACATCCCCAGTTATTAAACTCATAACAAAGTGCAATGATTTCTGATAGGAATTGTATAACAAGAACAGTGACTTCTCGCATTAGCATAGTTAATAATTACAAGTAAAAATTTACATCAAATGAAGCCTTCCAACTAGATAAAGACAGTTATAAGGTCTCATACAAACAAAACATTCAATGTCTACTGTCCAGTATATTTTAAAATAGTAATATGAATTAAATTTTATATAATTAATTGTATATCGGTGACCTCTATAATTAGAACTCTTATCCACAGTATTGTCAAGTATATTTTGAAATAGTAATATGAATCAAGTTTCATATAATTAAATGGACAAAAGATACCGCTATAATTTGAACTCTTATCCACAGTATTGTCAAGTATATTTTGAAATAGTAATATGAATCAAGTTTCATATAATTAAATGGACAAAAGATACCGCTATAATTTGAACTCTTATCCACAGTATTGTCAAGTATATTTTGAAATAGTAATATGAATCAAGTTTCATATAATTAAATGGACAAAAGATACCGCTATAATTTGAACTCTTATCCACAGTATTGTCAAGTATATTTTGAAATAGTAATATGAATCAAGTTTCATATAATTAAATGGACAAAAGATACCGCTATAATTTGAACTCTTATCCACAGTATTGTCAAGTATATTTTGAAATAGTAATATGAATCAAGTTTCATATAATTAAATGGACAAAAGATACCGCTATAATTTGAACTCTTATCCACAGTATTCTGTCAAGTATATTTTGAAATACTAATATGAGTTAAATTTTATATAATTAATCGGATATCGGAGACCGCTATAATTTGAACTCCTATCCACAGTATTGTCAAGTATATTTTGAAATACTAATATTAATCAAGTTTCATATAATTAAATGGACAACAGAGACCGCTATAATTTGAACCCTTATCATAATTGTCAAAGCAAAACCCTTTTTCAACTTACATCTTCAATAGCCTGGTCCAATTGTTTATGAATGAGTAATCCAACCCAGGGATCGGGTAATAACTCTGGGTCGTGGCGACTACAATTAGGAGCATCGCAAGCATTACAAATCTGAAGATATTAATAAAAAAAATATTGTATTGAATATTTAATGATAGACATAACATTCAATTTGTTAATTTTATTATGGTTCAAAAATAACTATTCATAGATTTTGAATGTAACCTTTAAATCAATTAAATATTTGTACTGTATAATGATAATTATTGGTAATTGATTGTACATTAGTGATTTCCCACAAATGTCAGCAATAAATTGACTATGAGCAAAATCATGATTATTAAGTTTACAATCATTGTTTGTTACTTTTTCACTTTTGTATTAAAAATATTAATTTTTATTATGGTTTACTAAAACAATATTTCATTTATAGCTATTTGGTACAGTGACATATTAGTGTAATAATCAAATATGAAAAACTATTGTATACTAAAACTTACTCTGACAGAAGTTTTTTTCTGATCCCGACTGGGCAGCTTCCTAATAAAATGGCACGTAATCGTTTCTAAGAATGTCTGGAAAATGTTCATCTGAAGTCCATAATAACAAGCCATACATCCCAACACATAGCTTACTATTATTGTGATCAGGTGAAATCTGAAACAACTAACTTTCTTAAATGCTTCATTACACTAGAACCACCCATACATTTTTACTATTCATTCATAGTACCTGTAAAAATATAATACAGCTAAAAAAGCCACAAAACTTCCAGTAAAAATAATATAATTTTGATTAAGAATTTTTTCTGTAAACTTTTTTTGACATCTTTCAGTCATGGTTATGTGAACAATGACGTTTTTGTCATTTGTATTTTGTGTTGATAAATATTTCATATTGCAACCTGCAAAAATTAAATATTGCCAGTATTGAAATAAAAATGTTACAATTTATATTTTTTAATAAATTTTACAATTGCTTTTACTTTTTGATAAAACAGTTATATCACACGATATATATTACTTACTTTCTTATTCTTACGGATGATAAAAATTAAAACTTCACGAACTTGTCATTTAGTAATCAGCTGTGTAATGTCAACCTCAAAATACAACAGTTTATAACTCATTAATTATTTTTAAATATCTATTTAATCACTCCAAAAGTAATAGATCATTAGTGTTAATAATAAAGATTTAACGCACAATTTTATTAATAATACTACCCTGAAATAGGAAAACGTATGTTGAATTTCGGCTTAACAATTTAAAGAATTTATCCGGTGAAAAAATATTAGACGATGCATATAAAATATTCTTATTTCATTCAAAGAATACCAAGTAGATAATATATAAGAAAATTATAAGCAAGAAAAAATTATTTTATATAAATGTCATTGCACATTGTGTAAATAGTTCGGAGGTCATCTTTATCTCCTGTTTAACTAATATCTCATTAACAACATACTCAAATTATAGTTAAGCTACGTGATAGTTGACGCTGGGCGGGCCCAGATTTCTAACCTTAATATTTATTTTTCAGGCTATTATGCTTCGGCAAAGGTGTTTAATTCAACTGACTAAACAGTGCATATCGCGGCAGAGTTTACTAAAGAAAAATGTGAACGTAACATTCTGTAAACTTCAATATAGATATAATTCTGATGCTAAGGAGAGAAAATTCACAGACCGCCATGAATGGGTTGTTGTAAAAGATAACATTGGCACAGTGGGAATAAGTAATTATGCACAGGAATCTCTTGGAGACGTTGTGTTTGCACAGCTGCCTGATGTAGGCACAGAGGTTAAAGCTGGTGATGAGTGTGGGGCTTTAGAAAGTGTGAAAGCAGCTAGCGAAATATACTCCCCTGTTAGTGGAACTGTGACAGCAAAAAACCGTGACGTAGAAAACAAACCTGGCTTGATTAACACATCTTGTTATGAAAAAGGTTGGCTGTTTAGACTCAAGTTATCAAAACCAGAGGAGTTAAAGGATCTCATGACCGATACGCAGTATGAGACATTTTTGAAAACCGATGTTGAAAAGGAACATTGAATATTGTTTTAGTTTGATTGTTGCTGTACATGTGTAAGGCAAATAAATAGTGTTGATGACTTCCTATTTTCTTATTTTCATACCTATTTCGCTTCTATAATCATTAACTAACACATATAATAGGATTTTTGAATGAAACAGCAATAATTGAGCTATACATTATATTTGAAGAAAGTGTATATAAAAATGCATAAACAAAAAAAACATCAATATTGTTTTAAATCAATTCCATAATTAGCATTTATATAAAAACCAATTAAAAAAGGACAACACTCAGAGATAGTGAGCAAATAAGTAAAATATACCATAAGTCATTTGTATTAATATGCAGACTAAAAATATCCCACTAATATTACCACTACTTATAAAATTAATTAATGTTATGAAAACATACACACAATTAGTAAATTTAATATATATATTATAAAAAAAATTACACAACATATTAAATCTGAAGTTAAAACATCACAGATCACTTGAAAAAATATCAAATAATACATCTATGTATTATAAAAAGGTTAACAAAGCTGGCAACAAACATTTTAAATATTTTACTGTATAAGTAATGAGGAGGTATAGTCCGTTAGTCTTAAGCTGAGCTTTGTATTTGTGTGAGTGAAAGTAAAAGTAGAGTTAGACAAAAAAATTTTAGAATTACATATTATTATATTTTATATAGATACATAACATAAGTACTATAAAATAAGCAAAACTTGTAAAAGGCCGGATCCAAATATTATGAATATTATGGAAAAAAACATTAAATAATAAAATTTTTGAAAAAACAATACAAATTCATCTTCACTTGACATTGCGTTTTCAACATTTGACATTGCTACCAGTACAAAAATGCATTCAAAAATTTGACATCACACCTACACTATCCGTGTGCACTCACACAAATGCAAAGCTCAGCTTAAACCAAACGCACTATAAATTAATATATAACAACCCTTCAATAATATCTTCAACAAATATAAAATGAATACAATGTGATTGGCACACATCAAGATACACTCAAAGCACAGAATAATTATATTTTACTATGTAATTATTTTTAACAACACATACATTTAAATTGTATTCTAATTAATTTGAGTGAAAATTAAGTAAAAGTACATAGATATAACATTACTATTCTTTTACTTAAATAGATGAATTCCAATCTGTGCCTTATTGTATTTGAAATATTATAAGGAGAACTTTTGTATCTTACATTGAATTCTTTATAATAACAAATATCAATATGAGTTCATACTTACATTATATACTAAAAATATAATTACAATATTGTTGGTATAATTGGCATAATTTCCTTATAAATTATGAGATCTTTCTTCCTAGTATGTCTCTTTTCATTTATTTAAACATACAATATAATTATTTAGTTTATTAAGATTTATTTGATAAGATATGATATATCTATCTATTATAAATGTGTGTCACTTAACATGTAATTTATTAAACATTACCTATACAATTATTTATGACAGGGATATTTATAAAAAATCTTATGGCATTGTTTCATTTCACTATATGGTATTTGTGGCCAATGTGGCAAAAAATACAAAAGCCACAGTCAAATTGAACTAATCATAACACTTTGTGGTTATACCTACCAAGATATGGCAATTTAAAATACACTTACCTTTACCACAAATTAATGTTTAATATAATTTTCTTTACGAAATGTAATTCAAATTATATTTTTCCCGTTTTTTGGAAGGTCCATTTGACACGAAACGTTTTATCTAATGGCAGATTTATGGAAGAGATAGTAACAACTTGAGTTTTGTTGATATAAGTGTATTTGGTTGGGATGTCGTTAATGGTTAAAGATTTTAATGGCTTCATCCCCAGTATGGAAATAGAATTGAGAGACGGGACCCCATATCCCCACCACTGTATAATATTCTGTAGCTCATTGTTCTTCACAATGAAATCAATGTGGCTATATTTTTTCTCCTCATAGGTGTCTGAAAATTACAAAATACTGTGATTAATATATACAGGGTGTATGAAAAACTGTGTCAACCCTTGAAGGCATGTATACATATAAGTATAAGCTTATTATAAAAAATAGTATAACTTAAAAAATATCAAGCAGAGGTCAGTTACAGTGCATAGGCTAAATAAGTTTTAAATCGACGTTATTCGAAAAAATTTACCAAACATCTGACTCATACAAGGTCAAGACACCGTATAGTCGCAACGGCGCATGCGTGACCATTGACCGCGGGCGCCGGGCCGCCGGCGTTATTATTACTATTCTGTTAGTTGTTCGAATAGAGATTTGAACGTGTAAAAATTTGTTATATCGATAAATATTCTATCGACATTTTCAATATTGCTATAAATAGTTATGCTTTTCACATTAAAATAATTTCATTTAAAATAACTTTTATTAATAATAAATATTATAATTTGAAACTTGTTCAGGTAAATTAACTACATATGTTGTATTATTAGGATAAATCGTTAATCTATTTCTGTTAAAAATGGTGTTTTACAATCAAACATAATAATAATGTTTGATATATCAAAATAAGTATCGAAATAATATGAATATTAAATATTTATTTATTGTTATGATTTTTTAAATATCGATATTTTCAATAATGTGAAAGTAACTTCAAGGTCGTCACTAGTAGCGCAGCAGCTGTGATGACGTCATTGCGTGTCATCGTGTTATACCAGGGTTTACAAACATTTTGTTACTCTACATATAATAATCATTTATTATTTAATTTTATTATTTTTTTTGAAGAGTTTGTAAATGTAAGTTGTTTTATTGTGTTACATTATCGATACTGATAACGTAGTTAAGAGGGTTGACACAGTTTTTCATACACCCTGTATAGTGAAGTTTGCTATAAGCTAATGGGCTCTTTCATTGTTAGTATAATATATGACAATATCTATATATCTAAAAAGCTTAAACCTCTTGAAAGATTTTTATCAATAAGGTTATAAATATATAAGATAAGATTTTATTAACAAAGTCTAAGAAATTATTATTCATACTGTTATCGACACTGCCCGTAAATTCTATGATTTAAAAGATCCACATAAGATTGAGATAAATTCAAAATAAATTATATCAATTAGATTATCTGTTCAATATGTGAATTTGAATGACAGACAATCCATGAAATGCATCAGAATTATAAACAATAGACCATTACATATACTTAGCGACACAAATTAATATTATTAACACATATGAGACAATTCATAACCATCTTATTCTTTGAAGAATATGGAATACCAAAAAAAAAAGTTTCTTTTAATAAATACTGTCCTATACTGCTGATATCTGCGATATTCCCGTGTGTTCATTAAAATGAAACAAAGTTTATCGTATACCACGCGTTCTTTTATTATATTAATACAGCATAATTCCGACGTCTACAGATGATCACTTTTGCTTTAAGGAAATCTATACGTAGTATCCGAAAAAATGTAGGTTCATAATGCTATACTTACTAATGCTGTCTCCGTCGTCCCAGTAAAGCTGCCCGTTGGCTACTCCTTCTTTATCCGGAACCACTAACAGTTGGAGAGGACCGCTGCGGCTCACGACCGTGTTCACGGGACCCTTGGACGGGGGCTCTTGGAGTGGAAGGATCGCACCCGCCTAGGGAATTAGAAGAAAAAACCATATTTAATGTAATTGTTACTGCTGTCAGTGCCGCAACATTAGGAGATCACTGAAAATCAGCGTAGAAGCAACATTGCTTCTATTTTTCACTGAGTGGTTCTCCTTTTGGTTAAAATACACTGCTGCACACTTATTATTGTTGTTATTGATTTTTCAACTTAACATTTGTCATGTTGTAGTTGTTATTTTATTTTCTTTTTTTTTGTATACATGTGATAAGTGTTACTCTGTTTTTATTTTGTTGTTTGTTTTGTAGTGGTGTAATCTTTTAACGAATAAAATTTATTATTATTATTATTATTATTAAAAGATATAACTCAATCATGGATATAATTAAGGGTTATTTTGGGCGTATACAGGAGTGAAAAAATATTATATATGTGAGAAGACTATGCTCAGCAGTGGGCTCTGATGATGATAATGATATATGTACTTGAAATGGACCATATTAAATAAGAAACGGTACAGTGACTTTCAATACAGTATTTTACTGTTATAATTACTATATTACTAGCTGCGCCCCGCGGTATTACCCGCGGATTTCCGGGATTTTCGTGATTTCCGGGATATAAAGTAGCCTATATGTTATTCCTGGATATCAGCTTCCTGTATACCAAAATTTTATAAAATCGGTTCAGCCGTTTGATCGTGAAGGAGTAACAAACAAGCACACACACTCACAAACTTTCGCAATTATAATATTAGTAGGATAACATGACAAACCCTAATGGATATGATATCCCCTTCTCCTATTTCCATCCATCGATCTTTAGCCAGATATCTTCCATCTAAGAAGCTGTACCACGTGGTTGAGGGGAACAACGCTGTGGTCGAGTTCCCGGGAGTCAATATAGGACTCACTAACACGTGAGGACCCAACATGAACTGCTCGTCGATTGAATGGACTTTACTTAGCGACGGAAACCTGGACAGATGAACATTTGTATATATCATATAAACAATATATTAAAATCGTAAATGTCATTTCAAACAGAATATTAAAGGTAATTTTATTTGGTCGTATTAACGCCCCAATCTGATTCTTTTTATTTTTTATTTTGGTACCAACAAAGAATACAGTAAATTATTTAATGACAGATGTGTACAAAGGGATGACTTATCTCTAACAAGAGTTCTCTTCCAGAAATTAATTAATTACTTAATTGTAATACATATTTATGGTGTAGTGTAGTATACAATATCAAGTAGTTTATTATGATAAAATTGAAGTAGACTTTTTTTTTTAATGAATACATTACTTATTGTATGGGTGATGATAAAATCAATATCGTAGTAATACGCTTTACAGTATTATTAGTTAAATTATTCTGCATCGTTCAATCCTTAATACTAACTCCATGAACAGCGGCCTGGCGACCGTTTCCCCCTCCACGTGGGCTTTCCAGAACAGCGTGTAATAGTATGGCAGCATTCTGTATCTCGTGCGGAGCGCTATTCTACTTGCTCTCACTACTTCTGCACCCATGGCAACTGGATCTTGAGGCTATGAAGGATATTGATATTTAACTAACTTAAGAAAGGTAGCTTTTAATGCTTAATATTAATGTTTTTCATCACTGCAGTCCTTTTTGTCCATTATGCGTCAATATTATCCTAAAATCTAGTGACGTAATTAAATATTTTTTAAACAATTCTTATGCGTATGGTCAAGTTGGTTCATTTTCTTAACGTGAATGTGCATGAAAAGGAAAATTCCTTTACTCTCGGTGACATTCCTTTTAAATAACCAGATTTGCTACATAGTTTTTACATAATGATTTAAGTTTAGGTCCAACATGAAATTGAACTTAAAATTAATTGTGAGAAAATTCAATATGAAATGATACCTTAGCATCATTGGAATTATGGTTCCTTGAGAATGGATAAAAGGCACCAAGCTGCATCCATCTCTTGCAAAGTTCTTCAGAAGTATCGCCGATGAAACCACAGATGTCGGAACCCATCAGTGGCACGCCGAACAAGCTAAAACTCAGCAGCGCTGAAATTAAAATTACTTTATTAGTTTTATGAATACGGAAAGTGCAATTAAATCTATAATAATATGGAAGGAAGTTTTCTGACTCCACGCAAAATATATCTTTAGAAAAATAATAAAGCAAGTCATTGAAGAATATGAATCACCAGTTGTATCAAAAGTAAGTATAAGGTTTCAATTTTAAGTAGAAGAAGAATTCCTCTTAAGTCAATTCAATTCAATACATTCACAGTTCGGGTCGATCGTGTTGTAGAGAGAGGAGGTTCAACTGTGCCTAGGACTTGCGACCCAGGTATAGGTTTAACGGACCTCTATCTACAGCGGATTGAAGCTCTCTTCTCTACCTAACTAAATTTGAAAAGAGCCTACTAGGGCTGCCTTCGAAGTATGTTGTAATAATGAATTGATGTTAGTACTGGACAGGCCCAAGTCTTTTAGTACACTGTGGAGAGATTTAGATGTTACACCTATCGCTTCAATTTCTACCGCGTACAAACTTACAACGAACCTACTCTTAATGAGTTAATTTGTGGACGTGGTCTTTTGGGATTTTATTTCCCAAGGAACCTTGGGCCCCATTAAAATTCACGAATACATAAATTTTTATATTGCTTCTCATACGGATGCATAGTCCAATCCGTAGTCGTTTTAACGATAGAGTGAGGCTTGACCTTTGATTTTGTAGCCCTAATGCCTTCACAAAACCTATTATCTTACTATATATGTAATATTTCATCTCACCAGGTATGGACATCTTTAGGTCGTGCCACTTGCTGTAGACATCTCCGCTCCAGTGGGCAGCGAATTTCCCCAGACCGGGGCTGGACGCTCGAGACAACACTAACGGACGTTTACCGCGGACCTCACGCATCGCACTGGGTAATGGAAAATTATTATTTATTTATTTATGTACCAAAAGGGAAAAAAAATAGTTACAATTACAGTATTATAAAAGAAATGCGATGTACAAAAGATAACTTACGTCTTAAAAGAGAGAAACCCTTTTGATAGAGGATATGAGAAGAGAAATGTGGAATAGGTACAATAAAAAGAGGTATATATATATATGAATACAAACCAAATTATTAGTGGTCATTGGTAGATATCTGACTGTTGGACCCTTAATACACGATTTCAAAACTTGACACGAATTCATAATATAAAAAATCTACTAAGTAAAGATTAAACTTTAGTTAAGAACCTAGTTTGGACTTAATTATAAAAACAGCTTCTGAGCTAACAAATAATTAGTAACCAAACAGTTCTTTTCCGAATTGAAAGTATGAAACGTATCTTAATAAAGTTTATATGAAACTAAAGATAATATTTTAAGTACGTACAAATCCCTACTAATATTATAAATGCGAAAGTAACTCTGTCTGTCTGTTACGCTTTCACGCCTAAACTACTGAACTGATTGTAATGAAATTTGGTACAGAAATAGAGTTGACCTTGAGAAAGAACATGGAATAATTTTTATACCCGACTTTTGAAAGGTTTTCTTGGGAACGCGATATAATCGAACTCCACGCGGGCGAAGCTACGGTCGGAAAGCTAGTTATCAATATATGTGAGAATTATTACTTACTTGAATGTGATAACGGCCTCCGCCATAGCGTAGACGTTGTGTACATCATAATGCTTTCCAACGTAATGCTTGGCGTCCATACACAAGGTCTTATACTTGAGACCCTCTTGAGGTATCTCCGCCGGGCTGTACGGAAGGTCCTCCGGCTCACATTCACCGTACATAGACCCTGACAGGAAGTTGGACGGCTCGTTCATATCCTGGATGTAACATATATAGATAAATAAATATTCATATAACTATGATAATAATTAAAGATATGTAGAGCTTATCTTTATATGTATAATTATTCTGTGAGTGTGTATATCACTGAACTTCTCTCAAACGACAGGACCGATTTTGATGAAATTTTTTGTGTGTGTGTTCAAGGGGATCTGGGAATTGTTTAGATTCACAAATTTGTCCGCTGGACAATGTTTTTTTAAATTAATATTTAATTTATTAGTAGTTGTTGATACAAACGGTTTTTTTTTTACATTAGATTTGACAAGTAACTAATATGTCAATCATTCTCTCGCACTTCAAGACACGTAGATTTTTGGCTTTAATAGGTAAACTTCAAAATATATATAAAAAAAACGTAACAGATATTTCTTGATTATAGGGCGATACGAAGTTCGCCGGGACTTCTAGTACTTGGAATAAAAATCAAGTAGTGAAAATTCACGGACAAATTCATTGATACTAAAGCGATTTGGTTTCAGTTTCTCAAGAATCTATTGCCATTAGAGCTTTTGTTTCTCTAAATGAGTACAGTTATTCAACAGGTAAAACTTTTATGTTGTTTGGACAATTTATTGTTAACGGACTGAGTCAATATCACCCCGTGAGTTTTAAGCTCATTTTAATATTCGTAAGTATGTCATCAGAAAATAACAAAATTCTCAGTATAATACTAACGATCCACACTCCGTCAAATTTAACCAGTTTATGAAACTCTGCCAACATTTCCTTCCAGTAAATCGACGCGTTAGGGTTAGTGAAATCTGGCCACACTGTCGACTTTGGATTCCAAACCTGGAATAATATCGTTTATTATATGTATAATATAAAACTTTGATATATAAAAATATAGGGTGTATTTTTCATTATGATCGAATAATATGAGTTCATACAACATTTGTCGCGAGCTTACACACAAACAGTCAAATTACATGTTTACAAATTCATGACACAAATATTGCTCACGGAAAAAAATATCAAAAACTGATGTTGATTTTTAGGTATACATACAATGAAGAGAAATAAAAGTAAATTTTTTGGGTAGAAAGACGTACAAATATATTAATTTCCTATAACAATATCATGTATATATTACAAAGCCAGTACCTTCCCCACAAAGGGTTGATCGGTGGAGTTCTTCACGAACACGTTCATCTCCAACCCTCGGTCGAAGGGCGGGTAGCTGCCGGGAGTTTCAGAGGCGCTCACACCAGGATCTGAATATAAAAAACAAACTCATATTCCTTAAATTTCTAGAACATTTATGTACTTTATGGACATTTTACGTCGTTTTTGTACATTTTATGTAGTTTATGGACATTTTACGTCGTTTATGGACATTTTATATCAATTATGAATATTTAACGTCGTTTATGGACATCTTGGCTCGTTTATGGACATAAAAAGTTCGCCTTGAAAATTTTTACCAATTTTTTTTATCCCTAGATTTTTCATACATAATGCTTATGATATTAGATATCCTGGTATTCTATGAATCGTGATACCAGTGTTTATAATACTGACCAACAAGCACTACATAGTGCATTCCCTTCTGATGTATCTCGTTAACGAACTGCGGCAGTCCTTCGTATTTCTTCTTGTCGTATGTGAAGTCGTTTGCAGTACTCATATAGTCCAAATCATTCCACTGGGCGTCCTGTTGATGACAACAAAGAAGTTTTAAAATACAATTTTTACCTTGCAGTAAATTCTTATATAGGATATTCTATGGCTATGAATGGTATAGCGTGGGAAAATATGCCTTGCTACAAGGAGATAAAGACGAATTTTAATTTTTAAATTATAAAATTCTGTATGGTTTTGAACACATGCAAAGTTTTTGGCCCTAACTGTTTTATATCAGAGCAAGAAAGCCTCGCAGGAGCTGATGAGATTCATATAAATTATATGAGCAAACATGAACGTTAAAAAATAGTAGGGTTCACTTCTAACGCTCTTACAGACACTCATACATATATTAAAACTAATATTTTCGGATTACTACGAGTTCTTTTATTATTTTACTACATACTCCCGACGTTTCGGTTACATTGCAGCAACCGTGATCACGGGCAGACTAGATGAAAATAAAAACTAGTAGTAAGCCGAAAATATTAGTTATATTTAAATACTCGCGAGTTTTAATCTCATTATTCATATACTTATTAAGTGTATTCCTAGATTATCTTGTTCTACGATTTTATGCTATCTAGTGTTTATGTTTGTTCTATAATCATCTCCCTCACCAGCGGTATCCCGGCGTCTATGTTCCTCTGCATCACCTCCCTGGTCGTTTTCAAACTGCCGTAGTCATATCTATGGTAATATCAAAATAAACAAAAAAAAAATTCTTTAATTTTGTTAAATTTCGACTACATTCGGGATTCTAGAATTATATTTGGGCATTTCGACTTTAAATTCCATTAAGGATCTAACTAGCAAAATTACTTATGTGACATATGAAGAACTATATATTATTTTGTACATCATAATAAGTACATAAGCACCTTAGTTATTTTAGTTACAAAAAATTTCAAAAAGGTTACTTGTTTTTTCAATATGTAAAATAGTTATTTTCAAAAGCAGGTTAGATATATAAACAGAAATTATCATTATACAAGTCTTATATATCGTAATAAAAACATATTGGCCAAAAAATCTAAAAATCTTGTAATATATTTTATATCACTATCAAGTAATATACATACTTGCACAAATGGAATCCCAGCGCCCAATACGGCGGCATGAAGGGTCTGCCTATGAGGCTCGTGAGTTGAGACACGACTTGTGAGGGCGAAGGACCCATCATTACCAGGAAATCTAGGACTCCGCCCACCGAGCGATATGTTATAGCAGGAGAAGGCTGCAGGACTATGTCTATTGAAACAAAGTTGAAAAAAATGTAAGTTTCAAGCTATTTTTGATATATTTTGTATTATCAATACTATGAGATCCTTTCATTCCAAAGATTCAAAAAAACTCACCCATAGCGTTCGAATTCAACAAGAGCATACCATGACTTTTCCCACTTCTTTCCAACGCCAAATAGAAAGGATGAGTTCCATAGAGACTTTTCTAAAATAACATTAAAGTTATAGTAAATGTGTTTATATCCTATCTAGTGATAAACATACTGACATTCTCTATAGGCGGCATGTCGCTGTTGAATAGTGTAAATGTGTTCCAGTTGAAGTTATTCATGAGCGGCGCCTGTTTCTCTCCCAAGCCGTAAACATGGTCCGTAGGCAGTACTGATGATAACTGAAGAAATTTCTCCGATAATATCAAACCACCCACGTTCTGTGTATCGACTCTGAAATATAACAAATATACAGATATTTTTATTATATTAATTATATTGAAAATAAAACATTTCTTATTATGACGTCCAAGTAAATATCTCAACGACCAGCCTGAATAAAAGTATTAAATAATTGCTTAAGGGCACACATCTGTCTACTTTAATCTATTTATATCCAATATATTCTGCCATTATACCATGAAGGTTATATAGTCATTTTTTAAAGATATAAATAATAACTTCGTATCGCCCTATAATCAAGAAATATCTGTTACGTTTTTTTTAAATAAATTCATTTAGGTTATACCTTACCCTCAGAAACACGTGGTGATTGTGCTATTATTAAATAGTAGCTCATATATGACTTTGCATTTTTAATACTAAACTCAGTCAACAGATAATTTTAATAATGACAAATAATTTTCTTTAATAGACAAATAATTTGCAATAAAAAAATATTGTGACTATAAATTGAGATGTAAGCTATCCTATTTTTCAAGTTGGGTCAAAATGCACACGGAATGCAAACCAAATTTAAAATCGGTTTAGTAGTTTAAGAGTCCATCGCGGACAAACACGTGCCACGAAATTTATATATACATATATACTAACAGGGTGACGTTGTCGTCTGTCCTCATGACCTTGAAACCGACCGTGCTGCTGTCAACGAGCACCCGGTACTGTAAGCTGGACACACGACCAGACACCACCGGCACCTCGGGGTACGGGGGTTCGAACCTCTTGTTGTTTGCGTCCGATATCTGAACACACACAGGTGATAAATAATCATTAAAGTTGTTAAAACTTGTTTTTAAGACATTCATCATCATTAAAAAATAAGAAGTAAGATTTTGATAACAATAATCATATAACATTAATTTTACATTTGTAGTGTTGATTTTAAA
Source organism: Danaus chrysippus (assembly GCA_916720795.1). Classification (NCBI taxonomy): domain Eukaryota; kingdom Metazoa; phylum Arthropoda; class Insecta; order Lepidoptera; family Nymphalidae; genus Danaus; species Danaus chrysippus. The sequence continues at coordinate 1,575,704 of CAKASE010000046.1, read as the reverse complement.
ATTAACATCGTTAGGAAGAATACAAAATTATTATTATTATTTTTTATGTGAAAGGTGAAGGTGAAGGTGGTTACCGTCGCCCATGGACATCCGCAACATTTTTGTTGCAAATGCGTTGCCAACCTTGTTTTTTAGGGATAGGGAGGGATGGGAATAAGGAGATGGTAGGAAAGGGTGGGAATAGGGAAAGGGCAACCGGCGCTCTCACTCATCAGACGAAACGCAGCCTTTAAGGCAACTTCACGCCGATCTTCTGTGAGAGGGTGGTACTTCCCCGGTCGAGCCAGCCCATGTTCGAGCTGTAGTAACTGACTACAGCTAGGCTCTACCACCTTTAAAATTATCATCCATATTATAACAAATCTCTCAAACACTCTTCACTTTACACATTAAATAGTTGAACTTGTGTATATATGTTTTAATCACCTTTATTTGCAGTACATCATCGGCTAGGTAGTTAAAGGTCATCATCACAGTACCCCATTGTCCCGGGTAGCCTGTGTCCAATCCGTGAGTGTAGTACACAGTCATGCTGTGTTTATTTTCTGTGCTGTTCACGAAACGATAGCTTGGATAGTGTTTGGGGTAGTAGCAGTATGGAGCACCCTGTACAGCGGTTGAGCTCCAACAACAACCTGTATGTAGGAATGGTTATAACTTGGTTATGGGCTATGTGACATATAGATGAATGGTTTACAAATGGTTATGGGCTATGTGAAGTATAGATGTATGCATGTTTGAAATCCACATAAATTAATGGATATATAGATGTATTTGTGGTTGCTTATGGTTTTTTGTTGATGATAGGACTGCAAGTTATTGCATTATGGCATAGCTAATATTTTGGCTGTCAATATTTTTGGATGCATTGTGCACTTACAACTTCAAAACTCACAGTGATATGTGGTGTGAATTGATTATTGTGACAAAAGAGTGCAGACAGTTACATATTTTCATAAAATAATATTTTAGGTCCCTGTTTAATTTTCATCATTTCTGTATTCAAAGAATATGTATTTAAATAATATGTATTTTAAGACATTACTTGAGTAGAAATATTGAGAAGTAATTATAAGTAGATTAAAATTAATAATAACTAAATATTTTCATTTTGTTATGATACAACACTATTACAGTGTGTTTACAATGAATCTGTTTTTAAAGTTAAAATAAATTCATATCATCTAGACATCTGTAGTATCATATTGATAACATTATATCAAACACAATCAAAATCCCTATCAAGAATTGTATAGTCAAGCTAAGGTATATACAAACAGTTGTCAGTCTTTCATTTATAATCCTATGTTTGTAAAATCATGTTTGAAAACAGATCAATGAGAAATTTGAAACTATGCATATATAGTATGACAATGCCGACTGTGGTTAGTGTACTGAATTTACGAATGGAGTTTTAAAAGCGAAAACCATACCTCGTTGTGTACAAGCTTCCTCACTGGCGCCCCCTTGCGGGTGACAGTCGAACCTCATGTTGTCTGATACATCACCACACTGATGATCTAAATCGCTATAGTCACTTTTCTTATTATCCTTCTTATAAGCCGCTTCTGTGATATTCTTGTTCTTGGTAGACAAATTGTTGTGGTCATGGTATCGGTTTTCAGTTGGTATAATCTGAAGTGTTAAATCGAATGACCATAGGAACGGAAATCAACAAAAAAAAATGAAAGTGTATGACAAAAAATACTAGAGAATTTACAAAGTTTAAAATTTTACATTACCTTCTCAATCACAGGCGACAGTGGTTTTTTTATATCATCTGGATGAGCGCGTTCGTAGAGACGTCTGGGAAGAAAATATCAAGTTGTTATATTAATAAGTCAAACAATTTCATTTTAAGATGAAGTTTCCAATAGGAATAGGTAGATAATCATGGATTATTATATCTAAGTTGTATAATAGAAACTGGAAGTAAAAACGCCACATATCCCGTGTCAAGATACAGAAAAGATGCAGATGTTTGAGAACAATATTAACTTGAAAGGGATCACTCACATTTGTAATATAAAAATTAAACCATATAAGCAAAACTGGGTAACTTAGATTACTTGGTTGGGACTAATTTAACGTGATAAAATTCTATGATATTAAAAAAATACCATCTATTAAGATATTCTTAATGTGATCTTAAAAAATGAGCTAAAATGTCTATACATCAGTTCTAGGGTTTCTGTAAATCATATTACCTGTAATGATCATCTCCCCAGCTGCCACTTAGAGCTCCGCCCACCGCCCACCATGCGCCCACGCATAACGCGCACAACAAAGCTGTGGCTAGCATCCCAGGTAGCAAATTCCCTAGCTGTTCCCAAGTACGCGCTAGCCAACCGCCACGCGGAGAGAAACGTTCATATCTTCAAACAAAAAGTTTATTTTTGTTATAAATACAATTCATTAAATTCATTCAAAATACATATAACCTCATTGGTAAAAACAATTGAAACACAATATCCTCCTTGTTCTTAAAGGTCTAATTCCAGCCAATTGTTTCTTAGTTATTTTACTTCATAGCGTAAATACAATTAAACATATTTACAAAAAATGATATTTTTTTTCACATTTATACCAACAAAAAACCTAATTTAAATTATGTATTAAATAAACTGTGAATGTGAAATGAAAAAATATATTATTTTGAAACATATTTCATATACATACTTACATTGTCTCTGTTTAAATAAAATAAACAATTTTCTAAATTTTTACTTCACTTATAAGCAGTACTGTAAACTTTCCAGTAATGTATGAAATATTTATCAATAATTATGTACATATATTTCAAACATTCATAATGAAACTTGTTTACTTGTTCCATCGTTATCAAGAATGTTAAGTGGCAATAAATATAAATGGACATTATGATTGCAAACAAAATAATAATTATATTTAAGGAAATATCCATAGCAGTGTTCATTGTGTTTACAGAGAGTCAGTTCCATGCTACATTACTGTAACTTTTTGTTCTTTATCTATAAACATTCTTATATCAAATAATCAACCATTTGTCTATTTTTTAAATCCAATAAAAATTAAAAAAAAAATGTAATATATAATAGTAATGACACATAAGTAATAGTTCATGGAAAGTATGTATGTATAGTTTTTTTATTTGATATAAAGCCAATTCCGTAAAAAAAACCTGCAAATTGCATATCTTAGGTAAAAACATCTTTTTATAGAAAATGGGAATAAGGCTATTCTGAAATACAATACCAAATAGATTTAAGACATGTGAAATAAAATAAAATTTTGCATTAACCAGAACTGTGTTGTATTATATATTATAGTAATAAATAAAAACCAATAAGTATTACAATACCTTAATATATAAATAAAAGTAATGTTTTTGGATGTACTATGAGTTTTTTTTTATCATTTTTAACTACATACTCCCAATGTTTGGTTACTTTGTAGCAATCATGATTATGGGCAGACAATATAAAAGATATTAATAATTAAAAATGCATAGTACATCAGAAAATATTAGTTTTATTTTAATGAATACTCAAAAGTCTTAGATATTATTATACCTTAACATAGTCACTGATTCACAAACAAAGAAATGTTATATTTAAATAATGTCTTAATACAACATTAAATATGAACTGTTACTTGAGGTAACCAAATTATATATGACACTGAGACATGAACCAAGAATTTATATCAATAACAAAGAAATGGTAAAGCAAATAAATATTCAGTGCCAAAGTTCATTGAATGATGATAAATTTTGTTTAATGAAATTTGAACATTACACTGAACATACATATAGTATTTGTTTTTGTTCAGGCATCACTGTAAATTATGATGACTAATGTTAAAGATTAGATATCCTTTGTTAGATGAAAAAGAGAATTTATGTTTTTGATATAAAATTGAAGAGTTTACCTGTGTTCCCTAGATTCCCCTTCATTTCTAGGTTTCGGTATGACACCACTAAATAATGGACCGCGATTATTTTTATCGCTTCTTCCGAATGGTGCAAAGGACAATTTTCTTTTGTACGACGCATTTTTGGGACCGTTTAAAGAAGTTTCTGTGTGCATTCCAATATCTCGAGTTGATGGCTCACCGGCTTCAGCGAATTTTGAAGCTTTGTCGCTTTCATAATGAAGTCGATAGTTTATATTGTCATTTAAAGTCAATAGATCAGTACTCGTTCCTGGTGGCTTATCGCAAAAGTCTTCAAAAGATACGATTTCATAATCCTCATCTTCTTCTCGACCCTTTTCAGGTTTATATGGTATCTTAGGCATTATTAATTATTAGCGTAGTTAAATGTTACATTCAATACATTTTTAGATTCGTCAATAACACCATCACCCCCTTAAAATAATGTTTTATATTCATGTAGATAATCAAACATGAAATGCCTGATTTATTTAGTTGTTATGTATTTATATTTTGAAATTGCATTTATTACGTATTTTGTCCGTAGCAGGACAATGACAGATATATATTGGAACTTGTTAGATTGTAGGAGCATAGATTATCTTAATCGTCTCAATAGTCAATGTTTTTGTGTATTTTTTTTAAATAAAAGATATTTATATTATTACATTTCTAGCCTTATTTATATGTGGGTGTTAGATAAACAACATTTAAAAAAACGAATTAGCTGTAAGGAGCAATCTATTTTGTTTTAAATGATTTTTGTACAAATGTGGGTAGATTAAGAGAAGAATAAATTTGTTTAAGGAAAGAGTAGTCATTTGCGTGGACATCATGGTGGAATGTTGAAATCTAGTTTTTGTTTATATTTTTTATTTCTAATATTTAAATTAAAATGGATTGGAAAAGTGCAAAAATTCTATTAGCATCTACTGCTACTGTGGTTGTTGCTTCCCAAGTGGTCAAAAAGTTGTGTAATTACTTTTCCAACTCAAGAAAAAACACCCGGCCAGAGGATGCAAGTGAGAACGATGTTCTTAATATTAGAAATCGTGAAATTAACGACGTAATATTATTCTCAGATGACGTTGTACGACACACTATCAAAGTTCCACCCAATAAAGATGTTACTATATGTGAAAGTAGGGAACTAAACTGCTTTAAATTAATAAAGTATATAAAATCAGCACGTGAGACGTTAGACGTCTGCATGTATCTGATAACGAGTAGTGAAATAGCAGAACAAATTATAAGGTTGGGACAAAGACATGTGTTAGTAAGAATTGTCGTGGATAGTGACATGTCCAACACGCCTCCATCTCAAATAAACAAGCTTAAGGAATATAGTAAGTTGGTTATACTAAATAATTTCACATATATTCTTATTATTTTTATAATTTGTCTTTTTAAAATTTTTAGGCTTTATTCAGGTGCAGACTAATAAAAAGTCAATACTAATGCACCATAAGTTTTGCATCATTGACGGACCTAAAGCTATTAAACGAAAGAATGTGTTAAAAGCTTGTGCTGAAAAATTAAATATCCATGCACAATTTGCTAAGTACAACGTGAAATCTCAAATAAAGTCTAAACCATGCAAGGGCTTCGTTATGTCTGGTTCCTTGAATTGGTCTACTCAAGCCATGGTGTCAAATCATGAAAGTGTAATCGTTACTTCACATGCCAATATAGTTAACAAATTCGAGAAAGAGTTTGAAAGTTTATGGATTGAAGACGAACCGGTAAGTTAAGATCATAAATCGTATGTACAAGAAGCTCACCACTTATGATTTGTGATGATTATCTGTTTCCTAAATATTAAATAATTTTATTTTTCAATTACAGGCCCTGTTAGCAGCACTATGATTAATGGCAATAAAATTAAATAAAAATTTAATTCAAAACAATTACACCAAAAATATGGTAAGTAATTAATAAATATTATTTACTTTTAAAATATTGCGTTCTTGTTAAGATTTTTTTTAGATATTTCAATTATATAAAATCTTTTCATTCCTTTCGTTCATTCATATTTAGCAGTGACAGGAGATCGTCTATGCCATAGACAATTCCATGTGCACTTCAATTCAATTTCGATCGATCATATGTTTTCTTTGTGTAGTTTTTCAGCCGATGATATTCGAATTGGTTATAAAAATATATTTTAAAAAACTGTACTTGCTTCGGTTTGTGCGCCAGAGTAGTGAATCAGGTCTCTTACGTGCGTGTTTGCAGGGAAAAAAACATTTTTTTTGTATATCATATAAGTGCATTTACAAGTGCACGTGCTTGCAATTTTCAGTCAGTTTCTGAAGTTTCAGTCTAAAAGTGAACAATAGAACCAATCATACAACTAGTAAAAGGCTGTATGGTTCGCTACACGTGCACCACTATGTCAAAATATCTATAAAACGAGTGTCGAACGTGTTTTCAAGAGGTGCTATCATGAATGTAGGTCTGCATTTTGGTTATTTTCTTTATAAACCTCTTCTTCACCTTTTTTTGGTCCCTATATAAAAATAAAAGTGTGAAAGTGGCATGCATGGAATGAAAAAAATGTGGTTATTAAAATCCTATTTCTAGTCAAGCCCGTTTTTGATAATAACAATCATTCTGTTTTAATTATAGGTAGCACTTAAGATTAAGTTTGTATTAAGGGCAAGCTTTATATTTTACTTAATTATATATGGTGATTAATCTTCAGTATACTTTCTTACTTACTTTACTTTGTGATTGTAATTTTTCTAAGAAATTCTTCACATGTCATTTCTAATGTATGTGGTATTTTCTATAAATATGTTTCTTACATATGATGATGATATGATATTAAGCTAAAGTTTGGTTATCTCAGTGTGTGTGAGTGAATTGCATCCGCATGCAAATTTTTTTTCTAGGTCAACAGATTCTCGGAACATGCAGTGAACGAATCATGTAACTGCTGTGATTCTTCACTTAGGAATTTTATTGCATCAGTATAAAGTGTTAAATATTTGATTATTACAGAATAATAAAAGCAAAATTTTACTGTAATCCTTTTGTCGGCAAACCTCAAATATTTTTTTAATACATAATATTTAGTCATCTCTTAACAGTGGTATATATAATAATGTTGTTATATGCCTGTATTGTATGTCTTAAGAAGTTGATAAACACAATGACATTAAATTAACCTCAACGTCTTTGTTTCAGATGTATGCGCTTATGATGCAACACCACATGTGCAAGTGTAAGTTATGTGCTATGGGTGCAGTGCATCAAGAACATATCATAAACAAAAATGACAATTTTATAACGTGAAATAGTGTGCCATCATAGTTGCTGGCTATATGAAGTAATATGTGATTTTAAAATGTGCGCTTTGGATGCAGTGTTTGTTAATAGATGGCGTTGGGATCATTGCTATTCAAGTGAGAAATGTGCTACTGCTATTCGCCGCTAGATGGCGCTGGTAAGTTTTAGAATTTATGGAACAGCGCCTCCTGTTGTCGAATAGATAAAGCTTTAGTTATCCTATACTGCGATAGGTGGCGCTCCTTTTTCTCCGTTTTTTTTCTTATGAAATAAACATTAACACTACTTTAAAATTTAGTAACTAAATTTGTAACTTAAATTTTTATAGAGTTTTGGTAATGATTAAGACGTATTATGAACATTAACACCACCTATTTTAGTTTCTAAGATATTAATAGATGGCACCACCAGGCTTGATTTAGGTTCGAAACCCTGACTTAAACGTTAACGTTCGTTGAATAATTAGTCACAATTGTTGAGCTACAATAAACCTTATCTATGATTAATAGCCAACACTATCGATTAAAGACTTGTTTAGTAATTAATGCTTAATGTTAGTTTGCAAACACAATATAAATTTATAATGCAATATAACAATCCAATTAGAAAATTAGACATTTAGGCTTAAAACTATTTATCTTAATAGAAACATCTTGTACGATAAATTGAATAATGTAGATAATAACGGTTTTTAGTATATTTTTTTGTAATTTCTGTTATTTTTTTATTTAAAATATAATATGATTTAATATGGTGTAGAAATCTTTGTTCTAATTCCGTACATGATATGAAGCTCACATGATAACGACACGATTCATGAAATCTTTTATCACGAGATAGTAAAATTATCGACGTACTATACTTATATAATACGGATTTCATACATTTTAATATAACAGACATATTTTATTATCTTCAATAGAACCGTTCGATGTTTTAGTAAACTCAACTTACTCATAATATAAAGTTCTCATTTTATTTATTCATACTTACATACTTCTTATAAGCGCTATATCTAATTGTAATTTTAAAAACAGTTTCTATTTGGTCATTAGACCAGTTTACGCTTATTGACACTTTGAAGGATTTCCAATATTATCGCGTTTTTAAGTACATTAAATTTTATGATATCCTACTTTTAAATTACTTAATATAATCACTTTGAAAATGTTATAGTTAACTATATTTTGGAATCTTAACTGTTATTAGTTAATCAAGCAGTTAGACACGTTCCGTAATAAATCTATTTTTTTACGATCTCTCCTTTTATAATATCAAGTTAGTTTGAATATGTGAATGTTCCGTGTGTAATAAAATATATAAATATTTAATATACAAAACCGGGATATATGACATTAGTATACAAACGTTACACCGAATGCCCGTATTACCAGAAGTTCCTATCATTGAATACAAACAACTCATTAGCTACTTTTTATACGTATTTTGAATATTATCACAGCGCACTGACTTGACTGGAGGCGATCGTAAAGATGTTATCAGGTGTCCCTATCATAGAACATCTTCTAAGTGATTACAATGCGTTTGATGCACTTCCTGACTTCAAATAGAAAAATAGGTTTTACTTACACCAAGTATAAGAATATTATATTCGTTTATGGTTATAGAATATTATAATCATTGTAACTTTTTATAGAAAAATGATCTTAACATGTATTTGATATCTGTCGTTTGTTTTATACAGTTGTTAGAGACGTCCTAGGATGTCTATAACTTATAATAAAATCTCTTCCGATACAACATGTTCGTGTAACGAGTACAATTATAATAAAAATTGAGCATATCTGAAAAACAGCTGTGCACCCCCGCCTTGAGAGTTGAGACGTGTGACTCACGTACGGTTTAACATAATAAAATGTTATTATATTTACAAACAAAGCCGTGGTCGGGTTAACAACACCGGACGTGCCCAGGAATGGAAACCCTGGAAAGGAAGTAGGGAATAAAGCGACGGTGTGATAGGCGATAATAAATACAGGAGATTAATTATTCGAAGGTTGGACGATTGTATGGAAACAAACGACGCGACTCGCAGTTTACAATATACATATACTATGACCCGGAGTAATTATGTGTGTGACACTCGACGTGTGTAGTACGCAGATATGACGTACATTAATATCTATATAAAGGCCCGCTTCAATATAATAATGGTGACAGTCACACTAGTCCCGCCGCCCGGCGTCGCCCGCGTCTCAGTCTATGCACAGTTCTCGTTAACTCCCATTTAATCCGCATCATAAAGAACATAGAATGTTCTCTGTTGCATCGCTCGTAAAACACGAAATTATTATACAATACGTTTTATTGCTTTGTATAGTAATGATAGGCGTTACTTTATATTCATATAATACAGCTATATAAGTAATTTACGAGCAATTTGTTTGAGTGCTTCCGAGAAGTATATGGAGATCGGATAGTAACAGGATTTAAAACGCCGTGCCCATTGTCGACATTATTATTGATTTCTGTGTAAAGAGCGTCATCTGCGTCTAGTTTTCAATGAGAGATGTTTAGATTCCAATCTTCGACACCAGTCAATGTCTTGTATTGTCTGTATAGAGCTGGTCCGCATTATGCAATTAGATCGTATTTGTGTGTGTGATAGTTTTTGATTTACGAGCGAACACATCGCCGGTTGTGTCACATTGTCCCGGGCAGCACCAGGTGCTCCATATTTCCGAGACTAGCTTTGTGAAAGATTCGGTTTCGTTGTACAATGGCTGTAAGATTCGCACAAAAACTTCTTGCAAGTAAGGGGCGACGGGAAAAAAAATATGCATAAATGCATTACGGGTGTGCAGCAGTGATGGATAGCATTATAGTTTTTATATATCAAGCGTTATAGCGCAGAGCTGCGTGATTTTTTATTGGCGGTTTTTTTTGAATGTCAATCTGTGCGTAACGGTCGTATATTCCCAGACTGTTTGTCTGTGGTCGCGTGCCTCTTGATTGTTCTTATTGTTTTTTTTAAGTATTATATTTCACACGATCACCCCTGTGTGTGTGTACTAGTGTTTGACCAATACGCTCGGCCTGAAAAAGGTTACCGACTGTTCAATGTTAAACTAACCCGCCTCTTATAATAATAGCGAATGAGTTTAAAACTACATACGTTTATTTGAACTTCAAAATTAAATTGTATTTTTGAGATGAGTGTAGTTCTTACGAACATAGAATTGAAAAAAAGTAGGTAATATGCTTACATACACACAATGGTGCGACAAAATGTGTTTGAAAAACTCTTTTGTATATCAATTAAATTGAGAAAAACAGCTCGTTTAAATTTTATTAAAATGTTTAAATATCCTTTTATCAACTAAAATTATTTTTAATCATGTGTCACCGTAACCTACGTCACAAAAATAATCGAAATTAATCTCATACAACTAACTCGTAACTAGTCTGGTTTTAAACTTCAAATGCAAAAACTATGCTAGTACTATCCACATTCCAACAATGGCTAACGTTTGAGATGGTTTAGTAAAAATTCGCATTGTTGTCCGTCAATCCGTAACACGTCGGTACGTTTGATCTCAACCGAATCAAGTAAGAATGTTTCACGTACATAATGGCCGTTTTTAATTCGTTTAAAACTGTTCACTTCATCATCGTATTAATACGAGATAGCTATTCCTAAGGATGAGTTCGTTTAGTTTTTGTTATTAATTAGCATTTTAGTTTTCTTCATCGTAACCATTATGTTGTGTAATGATGTATCGTTTGTTTAATGAGACATTATTTTAAGTAGAACTGCTTCTTTGAAATCGTTTGTTATTTTTCTATTCTTACTTTGTATGTTTATGTGCGTATTATGTATTTAATTGTTACGATATACATATTTTATGTATCATACGGGTCAGTAACGGAATTTACTTAAATTATGTGTTGAAAAGTCCGCGAGCCGTACATATTTCGAGATTGAGTTGGCGTGAAGTTCAGATGGCCCCGCGGTGCCGACAAATTATATTGTAACTTAACATTAACAAATAAAAATAATGATAGTTCACGTGGGAACGAATCTCGAACAATATACGTCTTTAAGAATCCTTGTTTAAAGTAATTTCTGAAATATATAATGAATATTATTAAACATAGTTCACTAGCTTTTGATCCTGGATTTACTTGGTAACGGTTTCGTGCTGGTATTCTTATGAAAGTGTGATATTTGTTTAATTTATGTATTAGATTTTACTTGTGACGTATCTCAGAAACAAAAATAGTCGCACAGCAATGAGTTATGAGACTTTCGCGAGTATTCACTTAAATTAAACTAATATTTTACGAATATACTGGGCATGCTATATTTTTGTTACAAAAATTTTATATCCAAAAAATATTAAGTAGTTTTATATAGTCGTAGTATTTTCAGAGACGCTGATCTCTCACTAGTACTAGAATTTGATGCTTTATTCTAAATGTATATACTCATTAGCTTCCTATGTTTAATATATTTTCTCTTAGTCGTTTCTACGCTATAATAGAAATCTTTTCTTCCTTGACAACCTCCATAATCAACTTATCTGCCAATCGTTAGTTACCTGTCACGTATCCATCTAATATAGTCAAGGATAACCGGCACCAAATTTGAAACTTGACTCTATACATCTCATATTGTACTATAATATTATTTATTAAATGTAGACTTTTTCTAAGCGGTAAAGGAAAACATCGTGAGGAAACCTGGACTTATAAATTAACAATAATAAGTTTAAAACCACCAACCCGTCTTGATAAAGCGTGGTGATTAATGCTCAAACCTTCTCCATGTGAGAAAGGGGCATTTGCTCAGCAGTGGGCTTTGATAGGCTGATGACGAAATGTAGACCGTTTTGAGTTTTCACTATTGAAAGCTATTGTTTTGTATATATACATATAAGGTAATTTTCTTTGTTAAAACGTTTTTTTTACATTTTAGTTGTAGTCTATATTTATTTTCTCAGTCAGAATTGTAATTTAATTACTCGAATTATTTTTTTCCGATACCTGTACAATGACAATATAATTAAGATTGATATTTATTTTTTATTTAATTATATGACTTATTTTTTATGCTTTATAGTATATGTATTACATCTATTTTAAGAATTATATACATATTTATAAATATGGTAATTCATTGACGTGAATGATATATATAATATATATACATATATATACGTATATGTATAATTATGTTAATTTAAGGTAATCAGATCTCCTAATGTAGTTTCCCACGCGATCTCCTTACGTTTTCTGGCTCGAACCCGCGACTGTCAAAAATTGAGAGGCCATGTGAATCATTCCAACACGCATCGGACGTTCAATGATCGTTTAAAACGTTCATCTTGAATAATAAATGTTTAAGAATATCGTGTGCCTCGACACAGAGGATGTGTTTAACACCCGATTTTTGGAAAATAATATCGAAATGCGTTTCATTTAATGTAAATTTAACAAAATATCACGCAATATATTGTTACTACCGAGTCAGCCTTGACTTTAGATTTAATATCAAACGGGTATATCATTTAATGAATAAATGTTTGGCTTCTGATATCATTCTATATATTATGTGAAGCAAATATGTTTTGGATGATTTTATGAAATTTTTTAAATACTTGTTTGATTTAATATAATTAACAATGAAAATTTCGCTTAATGTAACATGTAAGTATGGCGTTTAGATTGTTTAAATACTTCGTGAAATAATTAAGGGGAGAGAACTTAAATAACTTGTCGTAATATTTACATGCGTCACTAATATTGAGTTATTATAAGTCTAAGGTAGGGTGGACGTACAGTTGGAAGTATTAGCTTACATCGTATGTATTAGAAGTATCGATCGATAGTAACATATGTTTATAAATAAAAATTTTAAATCTTATTCCCATAAGTATTGTTTAGGGATAAAGTCGGGATCATCCCCGTCTTGAAATGCTGCATTGTTTTTTTTTTGCTCCCGATATAATATTGCGCTATAGAACGAGGAACACGTGCTACATTCAAGAAATTACGGTACGCAGGCTGTTGGGCGATTTAGTTTAGTTATAACGTAACTCGTAGTTCACTACGGTGACCATACTACTAACGTAATGATGGAAAACAATAGTAATAGTTTTCATATAAACATGTTTATGCATATGTATGAGATGTGAATGAATTAAAAGCGTTCAGTTTTAAATGATGGCTGAGTGAAATATCAACGAATGTTGTATTGGTTTTTGTAATCCCGCATAGACATAACCGCTTGGTTGCCCTACACAAATAAGTGGCAGGGCTGCGGCAGATGTCCAAGCGTCCCGGCTCCCTTTCAATTGGCTGTTCCAAGTTTTTTCTCCGAACTGATTGTGATCAGTTCCATTGTGATGCATTGTAACCGATGTATTGTGAATTTCTTCTAGACTTTGATTTTCAATCAACATTTTCTAAGAGATGTTTTTCTAGAGATTAACGGTGGGAATGTTCCTACTCTGGGATTACATATTGTGTTTATTTTACGTGATCTTTAAAAGCGGTGTTTTTTTTTATTAAATTTTATAATGTTACTTCAATAGTGTTCTGTCCAAACTCCAAAACATTGTTACGTAGTGAATGTTAATTAATATACAGTTAATTATAGCCGCATCGCGTACATCAATGTCTCTGTAACTAATTATCTCAGAGTTTCACACCTCACTGAATATCGATACACTCATTTCCCTCGCTATGTATATACATTGTTAAGAATTTTAATATATATCAAAGGTCTGTTAAATCAAGTGTGACAGTTAAACCCTTTCTAATATACTATATATATTTTTAATAACCACTAAGAATTTGAGTACAAAACTTAAGAACTACTTAAAGCTGTAAAACTTAAGTAATCTTACATACTTCTGTTCATGAATACATAAAAGTATCCACAGATTAAAAATCCTAATCCGCATACACTTTTCAGAGGCACTACAATTAAGTTGGACATTTTTAATATACCTTCAATATGTAGTTATGAGACGACGCCATTTTAATATTTAGATCATATCAGAAAACATCAATAGGAAAAAAATTGTTCGAGCCTCGAGCGAATTCATTTCACGTATTCTTAGTAGAAGTCGTTGCGATTCTTTGGTTTAATATCGTCGGAATGTCGGAAGTTCATAGCGGGGCGACTTTGAGTTATGGACCAATAAACACGAGGATCTGAATATCGGAGTAGCCGGCTAGAGCTGAGCCTCTTCATTTACAGAGTAATAACTGACGGACCGTTGTGGAGATAGTCCATTATATACATATTCCAGCTGGCTTCTTTTCAAGATAACTTCGATTGATTCTTTCTAGTAAGGTTATTTATCTTTATGTTGGATGATTGAAACTTGGTTGTTACATTGGTTTTTAAGGAGCATTTTCATTTGGCACTAGTCGATAGGGTTGAGTAATTAGTATACTTTGAATGTCCTATTATATTTAACAGTTATTTGTTTCTCTATTATATTGTTTAAATTTCTTTATTACTTTTTAAAACTTATATACAGAATTAAAGCGTCTTAATGTGTTTAATTTTTGATATCGCAACTGTTTTCTAGTTTGTCTACATTCAGTTTAAAATCTAGACAAAGTAGTTCTTGTTATTTTTAATATCTACTTCATTAAAAATAAAAAAATCGTATTATCTAGAGAATTTAGATGTAGGCATCTTATGTATATATGATGATTTATGACCAAAATACTTTATGAAAAAAATTAAGAAATATGTATTTGCTATTAATAAGGTGAAAATAAAAATACTCCTGAGAGAAATTTATTTTCTTTTTTTTTTTTGTTAAGCTTTTTTAAGAATTAAGTTGATTATACATTTTTACTTTTTATTAACTTTGACTTATAAACTGCTATAGAATCCTATACATTATGATACCATTCGGTTTAATAGCTATAATAGTTTGTTGAATCTTTGTCTTTGAGACTTTAATAAGCTTGAAGAGTTGTGTACCAACTTCTATATAATTTTTGTGCATTTGGCCGCTTATATTTTTATTCACCCAAGTCTCCCCTCTTGAGAGTTAACGGTGCGGATAAATTTGCGTGTTTCACTTCCACATAGCCATAGCGATACTCAAAACTTTTCCTTTATGACGTACAAACAAAGATTTGTCTAGACTGCTTAGACGTAAACTATGGTTGTTTATTGTCCGTACTTATGAGATTGCTCGTATGAGATTCCTGTATACCTAAACCCCTTCGGCTATACGGCCTCGCAGTCCCTTCAATGGCACCCTTTATTGCTCTAATCCCCTTTAATAGTGGTTGTTACGATCTATTCGGACAGAGCTCGCAATGAATTTAAATAGAGCTATATTTAAGAACATAAGTTTTATTTTGACAATTTGGACGTGTTTAAGTTGGCATTTCGGGAATTAACGGCCTTTTATGGTATATGTAATTGAGGTAAACTCTGTTATTATGATTTATAGCCGGGACAGCCTTTTGAGATTTATTGCTGTATTATTTGAGGATAAAGTACCTAATATTAAGTGCTTATGAGCCCATAGTGCAAGCCGGTGTCAAGTACGAAAATCTAATATTAATAATGTTATAAATATTAACATATAAATATATGGATGTTCTAAGTGTTTTATAAAAACAACTTCATACTGTATGTTATTTTACGTATTATTGTTTGTATCGAATGAGTTATTGTAATATATACAGGGTGACTGGTGAATTACTATCAATATTTAAGGAGCATACTCGGTACATGATTCTCATTCGAATTATGTAAAAAAAATAGGTACTTAATTTTTGTCAAAATTTCCGTATAAATAAATAAAGTGTTGACACGTTCCAAGTGTTCAAGTGTGGACGCGTGCGGCGGCGTGCTGATACAACACTACGTCACGACTCGCGTATGTGTGAGTGTCAGTGTATGCCTAATCTGTAGGGTGTTCATACGATGCGTAATTAATTACATAACTTTTGGTTAACTTTACTCAGAAGTTTATTAATATTTATGTTATATTAATTTTTATTTTGTCATATATGATCGTCAAATATCACGTCCTCAAATATCGATAGTAATTCACCAGTCACCCTGTATACATACATAGTTCACTTCACTTGACATGGGTTTGCTTAACACGCGACCCTGGAATGAGAAGTACATATTTTCTTGTATATAATTTAATGATGTTACAGTATAATGGTGGTATATAAGATATTTTCATACCAAAATAATATCGTACATCATCCTCCCCTAGCTTTTCCGATTAGCTCTCTGGCTATGGAGACATATTGCCATACTATTCACCTTTCCGAGTGGCTTGTAAATCTTTTTTTATAACTGTTCGCCCCAGTCTAGACGAATTAACAATATATAAATCTGTCTGTATGTTCACCAGTTATATTGTTTTTATCGTCGTCTGTGTGTTCATAAGCTATAACAGACAACTTTAGTTAAACAAACAACCAATTGAAAGTGACAAACGTTTGTTATATATTGTACTTGATATATATACCTACTTTATATAAGAAGTTCCCTTGGCAAAAATTGGATATTTATCTCAAAAGGAAAAACAATCTCGTTGTGTATTTTGAAGGTTAAAGAATTTGGGTTAATTCACTCGTATGTATAACAAGTAGGGACTAGGGTGGTCGATATTCGTGATTAGAAACCAAATATTGTTTCAACTTGTTTATCTCAGGAAGTTGGTATTGGGTTAGATGCTTTTAATATTTAAGATTATCGCTAATAGAATAATATGTTTGTTTTGTATTACTATATACTTTCTGGTGATATCGTGGTATTAGTTTCAATTTTGTAATAATATTGTCTTTATATGAACATTTAATACATGTTAATCAATTGTAATACATGTTAGGGAGTTATAAAGGTATGGGAACAAATATATTAGTAGTGTTGTAGTTTGTCGTAATAAATAAGACTTGGTCTCGGTGGTAATAAAAGTCAAATGTCATTATAATTTGCCGTATACATAGCAGGCTCCAGTGTAAGGGTATGCGGTACCCGGGTATCGCTTCCTCAATTATCACGTCTCGCTCGGCGCCGGATGTCTTGTTTGCTTTTTAGAATCTGATAACATTTTGGCCACTACCTGCCCTCGTCTGCTAGTTTACCTGCAGACTTGCTTTGTCGGTACTATTCTCAGAAATCATAGCCAACTTTTGTTCGACTAGCTAACAAAAGTTCGGTCCGCAAAACTTGAACTGAATGTGAAATATTAATTTAATTTTAGTATTTTTTTTAAGTTATTTATCGATGTTATAACAATTGCTTCGCTAGTTTTGTTTGAACATTCTCAGTTTGTCGTCATATAATTTCTATGAGCTGTAAATCGTATTATTTCATACATATATATAGTTGCGTGTGTACGTTTTTAATAGGATTAATTACTTAAAACATCCGGTGTCCCAGACGCCGTCGGTGTGTAATCCATCTTGATATGACAACGGTTCCAAACTCACCATAAAAACCTCGTTAAATCTGGCACTTACATTGTTGTTGAAACGTCTGTTTTACGATTGCATATTAAATACTCCTCAGTATGTACGGAGTTTGGAATTCCATGGACCATTTGATTGAAAATTATTAGCGATTGAATAGATTAGATACAGGATACATAGGGGTTCTGTTTCTATATTTTTGTATTTAGAAAATCTATAGATAAGTGATTTAAATTATACAAATTATTATAACCAACATTTAAAAGAAATTATGTCAGATATTATGGTAAATTTATTTAACCCTTAGAATTGTCGTTTTATTGGGGTGGTTTAATTCAATTGTGAGGAAGAATTTTATTAATTAAAATTCATTTTAATTTATAATTGAAAAATAAAAATTATATAAATCAATATACATATGTATACATTAAATTTCTTTATAAATTTATATGTCAATAGTTTTTTGCCAAAGCCTTTTACCACACACTACTGCCTTTGAGATACAAGTACTAAACGAGGTTTCATTCGATTTGACGATGATCCCTTTATCAGATCATAACATAGTTACAATGGCTTTTTACAAAAATGCACTTTTCATTCAGAAATATTTGAAAATCTGCCTATAATTGAAGAAGTCATAACGTAAATAATATATAGTCGAATTGAGAATTTCTTTCTTTCATAAACGGGTCGAAAAGTAGCCGAACTGACACCTTATATAACTTACTCGCGTGTGAAAGTCTCGTCAAAATCAGTCCAGCTGATTTAGAGTTTGGGCAGAACAAATAAATAAACAGACACCATCAGACAGGCGGACCAATATTTTAAAAATTGCATTCTTAAAGGGATTTTTATTTAGTATATACTCTGTGTTAGTTTAAATGAAATTTGTTAATATATAATAACAAAAGACACCCTTTAGTTTTATTTATAAGAATGTACAGGTACATAAAAAGTTGTTTATACAACACTGTGGATTTTATAAGGTTATTAATTTGGAGTTTCATTAACAATTATTAAAGTTTTTTGCGATTTTAGTTTTTAAGTGCATTCCAAATTTTATGTGACTGTTAATTGAAAAATCTCGGGTTTTTTAAGATCAATACGGTTCGATGCAATAAATTATTAAATGATCTAATTAATTACACAGTAAAAAACCTAATGGATACTTCGTTTTATTACACCCGGGTATTGATAACGGACATCTTGTTATCAAAATTGAATTAATCAGGTAACTTATTTGTATGATAAGATTTTTGTAAGTTTAGAACGGAATTTAACTGGTAATTTTCGTTTGAATTTGTAACTTTGTTTAATAACTTGCCTCAATGAAAGTTATAGTTCTATGGTAAAGCTATAAAATGTTAAATTTAAATGTGTTTAAAACCTCATACATATTTTAGGTAAAGCTGAATAAAATGTCTTACAATTGAAATTATTTTCGTGAGTATATATAAAGTATTCCGTTAGTGATATGTTATCATTGCGTTTCCTTATCAACTTCTTCAATTGTCTGCTTCAAGTCTATGTCTAGAACAACACCCGATGCTATCTGTATCCTGTCTGTAAGTTATGTTTTATAAACAATTAACTCTAAGCGGTACTTTAATTAATTTGTATTTAAATTTAATTTAAATAAGTGAAAAGACCCTGTTCTGGCAAATTATTCGTTTTATTTTGGTTTGCTTTCAATTTTTGACAGGTTGACTTAATTATTCCGAAGTTTTGATCTTGCGATTTTATTTTTTTATATAAAAAGAAATATCGTAATCAGAATATAATTAAATTTATTTATTCGCCATAAATCACAGGAAGGACATTACGTGATTTATTCTTGTCATGTTTTATAATTTGCAACAACGAGTAGTTAATTATTGTGACGAAAATTTATCGATATTTAAAATGACAACTAAAAGGAATAAATGTGTGAGGTGCTTAGATAAAAATCGTAACACTTAGTGTTCTTGGAATACGACAAAGACCGCACAGATTTAGACGCATTAGTGTTCCAAAAAATGATTGTTCTGCCTTCATTTTTACATCGCAGTTGATGTATTAAGAGTGAGATGGGTATCGAGGTGCTGTGAGGAAGAGGGAGATGTAAATATACAGCTGGGAATATTGAAGAGTGTGTGTGTCAGACGCCTGGAGCGTGAAGTGATTAATATGGGGTAAGGATGTCACAGAATGTCAAAGAAAATTGCAAAACTTTGGCACGTTGTTTAACATCACTCGCGCTTAGCTTACTTAGTTGTTTTGTATCGAAAAGTTTTTTAACCGTATTCCGTTAATGGAAAAAGGACGAGTTGGAATACTTTAAGTGTGTGTATATATATTTATTGTAAAACATTTATTCCAAGTATAATTTTGATTTAGTACGTCATTTAGTTTTTCTTTTTCTAATATTTGATATCATTTGAAAGAGCGATGGAATGATTTGTGAGAAAGCATTAAATTTAAGTCTAATTTTTTCTCATTTTGGTTTTAGGTAATTATTGTTCTTGTTAATAAATCATGGTTTATGTCACGTCTAAACTAGAATTCTTCAAGGCGTGAAAAGTTCTCTGTGACAGCCCTGAAGTCATATTCGCAAAGACTAAAGTTTAGTTTATTCAAATGAGATTAACAAAGTTGTCTTTAGTCCCCCGGCCGGCGGAGCGTGCAGCGGTTAATTGATAATATCAATAAATAAAACCTGACCTGAGCTTTACCTTCACATACAGGGTGGACTTATCGGAGTAACATTTGAGTGATATATACAGGGGCATCAGTATCTTTAGATAGCTGGGTAGTCGGATACCGTCGTGTTTAATAATTAATGACTCACGTAGTTTTAGTGCAATTGTCCCTCGGATTTATATTTATGTTGCAATTTTTCGCATTTCGTTTAAGTATGAATAATGTATTTTGTAAACATCGTTATTTTTGTTGTTTCCTATTTGGTTAATTGTTAGATGTCAATAAAAGTAGAAGTGATTTTTTTATTCGCGAGTGATGTTTTTATTGTTTTGTTTGATATTATAAAGCTGGTTTATCAAGACTTCTATATCATATTAATTCATATTAGTTTCGGTGTAAGTGATGAATGTTCAGTGCTATAAATTATAGGCATTGGAATTTGTACCTAAATGTATATATTAACACATTTGTTGTAATTCGGTAGTCAAGGAAAACTGTTGATTAGATTAGTAGCTCCGGTAGGAACTGGTACATGCTATAAGCATTGAACCAGTCTGAATACCATACGGTAGACATCCTAAATGACCATATAATGAAATTCTCACTTCGTACAATTAACCAGCCTTTAAACTGTACCAATGACGCTGTCTCCTCCAATAGAATGATAGCGATTCATGACTCTCGTAACTTTCATCTAACAGCTCGGTAATTTACAAGTAACTCACATAAATATGGAACGGGTTAAAAGGTTTTTAATATTGTTTATGTGAAATGGAAATCGCGTAAACAACACGCGTACAAATTGATTTTGATGCATTACAAATAATAAAAATCGGTCACGCAGTCACTAGGTACGAACGTTTTAAAATAACTCGCCTACAAAACAAACCGAATATATTTAATACCATTGTTCTTTTATATGTAATTTTAAACTATAAAATGGGTCAAGCCTTTTTTAAGTTTCAGCGAAGAATATCGAACGTCGATACCAATTATGACTTTTATTGAATAAGGTATTGTTGAATTTCCATCAGCTGTTGGTTTATTTTATTATATACGTATGTATTCATATGTAAATGTATTACATCTTATATTATCAGTTTCTTATTCCGCATTCCTCTGTTTTGCTCTAAATAAAAGAGCCAGTTAATCGTCTCTATTTCGTCCCACGTGCTATCTTGTTAAGGGGCAGCGACGTTTTAGTAATATAAGATTTTCTATATAATATTGTCATCAAATGATTCAAGGTTTTCCATTTAGAAGGTAAAATAAATGCTGCCTCTTAATAAGATATGTGTAAATATAATTGACATAAATTTAAAATGTGAAAGTTTCTTTACAATTGACGTTCGTAAAACTTTGCTTCGAAAATTATTGAATGGTTTTTCATGAAATTTTAAATGATTGTACTTACTGACTACAAATAAAGTTTATTTATAATTCGTAATTTCAATAGCGGTAAGCAACAAGTAGATTCTAAATCAATATTATTGGTTGATATACAGTAACTGCATTAATATTATATTTTATTGGAACTAACAATTCCATTACGGAAATGTAACCCTCTTTTAGTGTTATTTGTTATTAACGAAAATTTTACGAGTGCCATTACTCTCTATTCCTGTAACATTTGATCCAACTTTCTTTCTTATAATAAATAATATACTGTTTATAATACAATACTTCTGGTGTGAGTTTATTGTCATTGTTTTATGTATGACATAAAAAAATAAGTTCAGTCCGTCCGTCTGCAGGTCCTTTACGGTCAATTAATGTTAATTAATCTATTAGAATTAATAAAACTCTGTAACTGTATATTCAGAAACTCAAAAATTTTAACATATTCGAAATGTGGATGTTTAAAAATATTTTAAATGTTCTCGACGCGTGGTGTTCTTTCTGTAAGATGTTAATGTTATCGTAACTCCGCATGGCTGGTCGTAGTCAGTACCAACCGGCTGTTCGGCTCCTTAACCGGATCACGTAATTGCTGCAGGATGTCGGGAATAACCGGCTGACTCACTGTCGCAACCACTACACCACCGCACCACGCCCACAGACCAAATTTTACGCGATCATACCCATTATATGTGTCTCGTAGAAAAATTTTCATATCTCCTTTGATGTCGCGTATTTAGAACACCGGAAGATTTCCAGAAGATTTAAGCAAAAATTTTTAAAAAAATTATTCTCTCTCGGAATCTTAATGGTCTCGTGTATTCTATTTTCACAATACACGTACTGCATGTCGCCCAAATTCTTCTAAAGTACTGGCGTTATGTGAAAATTTATTGATCGTAATTTAAACTCAGAGTTAACTTTGATAAAATTTATATTCGACGAGACTATAGTAACATTGTTTTGTAATATATGCCTATAACACATTCGAACTAACACAGATATAGATTATAAGAGTGTTAGATTATAAAACAAGGTATTTTTCTTCCCGCCTTGAATTCGAGACAGACTTACGATCATTTGTACAATTTTAATTCACATTAGATTGAGTGAAATCATAAAATCACCCCGTCTCAATGCCACGCTGAGGTGTAAAATTAGATACTGTGCTAGTTTCAAAAGAAATTGTACAGTTATTTCCGGGTCTCCGTTTTATATCACATTCCTTTTATCAAATTTTAATGAGACGATATTTAAAATGACTTTAAAATAAATACACATACAATAGATTAATTTGACTCGCTTGCATCAAATTGCATACATAAATACGAAATAAAATATTATAGGCACGATTTCGAACAGTTTAGTAAACGTTTAGATATTTAAATAATAATAAAATTTTCAGCGTTTTCATAATTCTCTAGTTATATAATATTAGAAAGTGTTTTATGATACATAGTTGCATGTTAAAATGTCATTTCCCCAGCATCCCGAAATAGATAGTGGATGCTGGCTGGCGAGAAAGCGTTCGGAAGACGGACTAAAAGCTGATTGCACAATCATTTGTATTCTTTAAATATTTTGCTTTTAAAAATCTTTTCCACTTTCAGCACTATACATTGTAATGGAGATTTTCGATGTCTCTGATACATTAAGTGGTTTAAGATATATTTAAGATTATAACAGGCAGAAATTACGAATGAAATTGTGTTTTTCGTGTATACAATGCGATTTATTATATTATTATTTTATCTTGAATATTTCGGTTACTTCACATCAAACGCGATCACGCCTATTATATCCGAAAAGCATAGTTTATTTTAAATAGTCTCGAATGTACGGTAAATATTCTGTTGTATTTGTCGTTACAAAAATACAAAGTGACACAATTGATATTTAATAACAGCTAGCGGTAAATAAAGATTATGACTATGTTAATTATGAGGTAAGAGCTGTGCAATTAATTCGTGCGGGTCATTAAAATACATATTTACTTGCATGCGGGCACCGACATGCACATCCTCATGTGTTGCATTAAATATTTTGACCTCTGATTTCTATGACAACCGCTATAGTTTCATTCATAATTCCTAACAAGTTCTTGAATAATTCTAACGGATTTTTCGTCTTTAACGATTTCCGATTAAACTTGTATGCATCTGTTTTTTAAAAGGTTCACATGTTTTTTAAACCAGGAAGTGTCATTAATAAAGATAGTAGTGTGCACGTTCTAGTTTATAGACACTGACAAATTATGTTTTTCTTATTTATATAAATTTAAATTTACATTTGTCATTAAATAGAGATCGCTGAGTGCCTATTAGCGGCTAAGTACCGTTCGTGTTTGGCTCGCTGCCGATATGTTAAAGGCACTTACACTCTACACCAACTTGTCCACATTATATATGTTATATTTCCACCTGATTCATGGAATAATAATATCATTCTGTTACACTAGTATAGATTATTTCATTTTGTATGGTGTAGTTCGATTCAGAACCAACAGGTTTTTTTATGTTCCATAAAAATCATGTATTTTACGTCATAATGTATAAATGATCCTAGATCTATTTGAACGGTGGTATCATGACGTGGAGTCAGTTGCGACATCAGTAGGCGCCGAGCGGCGGCCGCAAGTCGGTCAGTGTGTCGTCTCTGGGCGGGAAATATGCGCATGCGCATAGGCGGACAATATTATAGTCCTACATGCCGCAATGCGCTATTTTTATACAGCTATACATTTTTTGTATCTTTTTTTTTACAATAAACAGACTATTTAGGTATAAGTTCGCTGTCTTTAGATGTATAAAGAAATATATATTTTAATATTACCAACATGAATCACGACAATTCACATTCTAGGTAACAAAATGAATGTCTGTATCAACACTCCCCCACTCGCCACTCGCCACCCCCTATCTGTTATATGCGGTGATAATCTTGGTCGATCCGACTAACGGAGTGTTATAAACCCTATTAGAGTTTGTATAAGATACATATTTTTACATAAAGTCATTGTTTGTATGCAACACGCACTCGAGGGTCAATAAAGCTATTAGTCTCCCGCGATGTCCATTACCGATAACAGATGAATGAAGGGAGCGAGCTCCGGTGACCATGTTTATTACTTGGACGAGTCTAGAATATGTTACAAACTATCTGACAAATTACTTGTCAATATTAATAAACATATATTATTACTTAATGATATACGATAATTGATTATTAATGATAAAAGATCAATAAGTCTAGCTTAAATTTCATTTGGAATAACAAGTTTACGATACAAAAATTTCCGTAAATATTTTTTATAGTATCGGTAAAGTTTTTTCTCGTTATAATGGTCACCGTATTCAGGAGGGTGTGAGATAACACAACCAATTTGCAGATCTAATATCACAAGGCCCTCCCAAATTATACAGCCTCTCTGAGGATGACGGATGCATTCCACTTCGTGACTTGAATCAGACTTTGATATCGGCTCCACACCACGATATGGTGTTATGTTGTCACGTTTAATAAAATGTGATTTAATTGTAATCTATTTTAATTGATCGATGTTTGTTAAACGTATTTTATAACTATGCGGGTAAAATATATACTATAGAGAATGCTAAAGAACCGTTTGATAAAATATATTACAAAAAAATGTATTATTATAATTGGTCATGATTACAATACTCCGTTAATTATTTTGCTGATGATAATCTTTATCATAGAATTTGTATTTCAGTTCTAGGAATGATTTTGTTAAAATTTATGGTTCAGGGGATTTGTTAGTTATTTTTAAACAACATTCTAATATCGGGATGGCCGACCGGTCAACCGTTATTATCTACACGAAATTTCTGGACTCCTGCAGTCTTATCGTGGTTACCTCATCTTTCGCTAATGGCTCCACCGCTTTAGATATTAGATTTAGATATCAAAACTCACGAAATGAGTGCATTCACGTGTTAAAAACTTGTTTTTGCTTAGTTTATTTATTTTATCATATAAAAACTTTACCTAACAGAAATGTCATGATAATTATGTAGAGTATAGGAGAGGTTTGATAATAAACAGCAAATTAGATTTAAGTGATATTTGGAATACAATTTATTATAAATTTTCTTAATATTTAATTCTCTATTATTCTAAACCGAAGTTATGTTTGTATAAATACTTTAATGTTAATGTTGTTTCCTTGTATAATATTGGTTTTAATTCAAAAACCTAACGGCGATAAGGTAAAAGGAAAATTTACTGAGAAATAGAATAATTTGCGATGCTGGAAAACACGCGTTGCTTAAAACATATTTTAAAATATTAACAGGTCGTTTAAAATATTTGACGTATTATATTAAACACGTAATAAGTTTATGTAGATAAATACTTTTTTCTTTTAGCTTTATACTTTATCCGAAACTTTGTTCGCTCAGGAGTAACTACAATTTTTATAGGATAGTGCTTCTTAATCAACTCAATAAATAGAGTATTATGTTAGTAACATCGACTTACCGCTTGAAAATGTAGTATCATATTTTTGTTGAAAACGTGTGGTAAAAACGAATTAAAGATATGTTAAAATCCAATATTTTTATGTATTTTCTCAAGATTGATGTAAAGTATTTCTTAGTTTGAATGACAAAGGTTTTACTTAAAGTTAAAAATCAGTGTATTACTTTCAGAGTAATTCGTTATACCTATAATATAGAGACAAATACTAACTAATTCTCTTTGGAAGTACAACATACGGATGTTGTTCAGTTGTTGACATATCATTACACGATTGAATTAATACAAGTAAGAATATAATTCTATATCGGAGCACCTGCTATTACTATCTGGTCCCTTCATCTCAATACGTTTTCAAATTTCAACTTCCCCCATACACGAGTTTTATTGGCATCTCATTTTATCTTCACATTTTTTATTAAAACTTTGATAATTTCATTCTCGTTATGGCTTTTTTAGCTTTTATTTATTGCATACTTAGATATAGAAATGAGTTTCTACTATCCCTACTGATATTATAAATGCAAAAGTAACTCTGTCTGTCTGTTACGTTTTCACGCCTAAACCACTGAGCTAATTTTAATGAAATTTGGTACAGAGATGGAGTTGACCTTGAGAAAGAACATAGGATAGTTTTTAACCCAGACTTTTCAAAGGTTCTCTTGGAAACGCGATATAACCGAACTCCACGCGGGCGAAGCTGCGGTCGGAAAGCTAGTTTTAATACAAGGTACAGTCTAAATTAAAAGCGTTGATAGAAGATTATTGTGTACAAGTTAACGTAAGCAATGACCGTTATAAAAGTCTATTATTAACCGTTTGAGGATACTGTTTCGACAGTCTATTTCCATTGATGGGTTTTAACATTATAAATATAACTAGATGATGTCATACGGTCAGCATGTTGTAATCAATTACAGAACATTATTATGTAAAGTAAATTATCCATTTAATAGGAAGTAATATATATTAAAAGTAGATTTGTTATGTGTTGATACACACAGTCGTTAAAAGTTTGATTAGCATTCACAGACACATCAGATAAATAGACAGCGACGAAAACATTTGTATCATACAATAAGAATAGAGGCAGACCCTGGCAAAAGCTGGGAAATTGCCAGGAAGAACAGAGGAATGTTTAATTATAATTATGTTATAATTAGTTTGTTCGTAAAGATTTGAAATAAATAAATTATTGTTCTGACCACTTAAAATTCAATGCCGTTTTCTTTTAACTCAACTTGTGTACATTATAAATGATTTTAAGTGGCTCGTATACCATATGATCGTGTGGGATTTTTGAATTCTTTACGTATCTTAGCTTTGTGTAGAAAACAATATCAATTCTATTTCGAGCTTCTGTACAAAGACTTGATTATTTTCGATTTCGTTTCACATATTCTGACCATCTAGTCATAATTCACTATGGAAAAATTTTAATAATTTATACACTACAACTGTACTATACAAATGTAAACTATTTACAAAACCTATCAATTTAACCTGACTAAAATACCATAAATTTTAAGTTAATTTTTTTTATTCCAATATGTTGTAATCAGTGTCATGTATAGGTATGTTTATGTTTATGTAAAATAATAAATTATATACAATAATTGAGATAAAATACATTATAATATTGGTAGCATAGCAACAGAAGTCTTATAAAAATATTATCTCTTGATACTACCTATGAACACTTTATAATGATTCTGTTTAATTTGGCGATATTTCTAGATTCGTGTAAATGAGACTTATATAATGCGGGAAATCTTTTTATGTTGAGAGATTAAGGAAATATGGTGATGTGAAATCATTATAAATGTACTTGTTTATGTGTGCGTGTCACCACACACCTCGGTAGACTATATACATATTAAATATATATGTATGTATATATATTGTTTGAATAGCTTAGCTCCTCTAGTATTGTTAACAATTAGATCAACTAACAAATGCAGTGATGTCGTTAATCTTAGTGTTGGGGACGCGAGGACGAAATGGTATTTAATCCTTATCGACTGTTACTGACTGCTCTAAATAATGTGGTACATTTGAAAAGATTCAGCGATTAGTATATAAAATGTTCTAAAAATAACTTTACACTGAATAATAAAAAAATATGATGTCACGAACATATTGGTAAAAAATAAAAATGAATACTCATCTATGAACTATAAAACTAGTATAGTTTTGTTGATTTTAAACGTATACATAAACGCTAGTGCTTTTGTCTTGAACTGGTGGCTTCGATTCTCAATTCCCGTAGCGCCCTCCCAGCGCCAATGACAAATGATGTTACTGTATTGGTAAAAAATGCCATTGTTATTCTATACCATGACGAAGGCTATACTAATAATATTTTAACGGAATATATTTTTTTTTATGTCATTAATATTTCTCTTGCCTAATCTTTGAGCGTTCATTTGCTATCGGTTATTGACGTTTTAATATTTGGTGATATTGTGTACTTTTGACTGGATTTTTACTGTTGCGGTACAACACTTACTATATTGATGAACTTATGACATTTGTGTTATATAAATAATTGCGTTCGAGTATTATAAATTGCAGTTTTGTTGCTAACCAAATACGATCCAAACAGTACTGGGAAGCGATTATTCAATCGTCCGAATACTTTCCCCTTATAATTAGTTTGTAAATTATAGAATGACCATATTGCGGTTGAAAGCATCGCTCTGCAATTTTTATGGGGGCCATGACTCAGTCCGCACTCGTTTGCAACTTTAATGGCATTAATTATACTTTAATGAGGCTGTGCGTAGATTTTATCACCGAAGTATTATAAAGGCGAACGGAAGTTCTCAATTATTTCTCTTTTGTTTAGGGTTGGATTATCCTTACGTGTTGCAAATGTTGCCCGAATATAATGAATAAAAACAGACGTCCCTGTCATATGACTCTCAAGATACTTAATTTTTATTCATCATAAGTTTTATTTATAAACAATTTTGAAATAAATCACAAGATAAAAATACACCCAACACCACTGTCGATTTTTAATTTATATTCAATGTGGTGGTCGAAATTTGATTGCGCTTTTCATGGAAGGGCAGATGGGGTCTAAATAAATTATTTTTGTCCCATCAATCTGACACGGGGTTCTTAATTACCCCCAGAATGCGGGTTCTAATGTAATAATGTAAAGCTGTTTAAATTAACAAACGTACAATCAATACACTTAATGAAATTTTATATTTCTCGGTGGCAAAAAAAAAGACAACAGGGGTATCATATGCCAAGCATTTGATACTTTTTTGCTTGCGGTGCTTAATGTCGAAGTGGTGCTGTCAGTATGGTTGAGATAACATAATCTAAATGTAGTTTAATTTATTATTGTTATAAATAAAATTAAAACTAAATGTTTAATTTTAATTATTTTAGTCGAAAATTATGTTAACATACATACTATGTAATTGGTTATTTAAATAATGATAAAATATTACGATTTTCTTAATCATTTTCTGCTTTAAATTCGGTCTAAATTCATACTAATATATTATTTATAAGTAACTGTTGGTATCGATTTCAACTAATTATAACCAATAATGTTAGTAGTCGTTTGAATGTAGCAAAGCGATACGGGACCATTTCGTATGTATGATCGACCAATTGTTATGAAGTCATTATAATTTACAATAGTAAAGCTACCCGCATGGTGCGCACGCGCAGCCAATATTGGGGTGCTTTATGTTCTCACCAGTAACGGTCTGTGTGCACGATCAGAAATGACACACTGCCTACTTGTTAATATGCATTACGGTTTTATGCGTTACTTTATTATTTTCATTTTTATGTCTTACATTTCAATGAGGATTAAGTTGTATAATTATTTCGTTGCCCCCTACATGACTCGAATATTTCTTTGAATTTACGACCGTAAATATTTTCGTTGCTGTTCAAATATGTGCTTGTCATGTTTTAAATGTCGAATATTAGTGTTATGCCTCACTAATAATGATTTAATGTATTTTTTTTCTACGTCATAAAAGATAAGATTACTATCTTGTATACAAAAAGATTTTATTTGTTAACAATACATTTAAGTGATTGTTGGACACATTTGTTTCAAATGTATTCTTTAAATATATAAAAATGGATAAACCGGAAGTGTGTCTGTGTAAACAGAACCTTTCTGCGAAATGTGTTGGCGATACAAAAAGGAGTATTATTCCATAGTAAACATCACCGTGTCGACAACCCTAATCGCTGAACAACGATTAGGTACAATTTTTTAGCTAATATTTTCTATATACAAATACCAATATAAGTTTGTATGAATAGAAATAAAAGGAATTGTTAAACTAAATAACAATAATCAGATTAGTTTTCCATGGAACACAGTATGTAGCGTGACGGTTTGTCTTCGAAGACATGTGGGTTCACGACCTCCCATTTAAAGTATCGTCGCGATAACGCTGCTTGGCTACTGATAACACAACTAAATATCAAGTGATTTACAACTGACGAAATCCTTTCGGGTCGTTGACGTGATTATGATAATTTATAATACGTACTCCGGTTTTCCCATACTCGATATGGAATGACTTCAATAAAATACTTAGAAAACTATTTAGATATATTACTTGTTAGTTTTAGAATCTTCACTCTGGTTCACTTCACTTCACTCAGCTTCACTCGTCTTGTACGGTTAAAAAAAATATTAATAGAAGTGCTACTGTGAATTTAATACCAGCTAGTAGTAGTTACTTATAGTAGTTCATGTTAGTTCTTGTTTAAATTATCCAAGTTAACCACAATATAACTCAGTAACTCAACGGTTTGTTCGATAGCAATTTATTTAATGAAACTTGTAACAATTTCTCCTAAGTTTTATTAATATAGAGTTTATATATTTTTAATAAATAAAAGAACTTTTTTTGTATACATATATATTTTTGTTATAGCGGAAGATAGAACTCGTAGAGATGTATTGAAACAATGTTTGAAATTGTTTATTAATAGCCACAGTTAAATGAAACAATGGATGATAAAACTATGAACATTACAACGAACTGTAAATCTTTGATCATAATATACGTGTTGTGTGTACGTCTGTTTGTTATACAATAATCCATGACACGGCCGGGTCACTTTTAGTTGAGTTCATACACAGTTGATAATAATTGAAAGGTATCTGAATATTCGAACTAAGATCGATAGTAATAAAGAATTTCACTAGAGATTGATGAGTCGTGTCTAAAACTTTTATGTATTAAGTATAAGTAAATATGTGTAACAAAAAAACTTCAGTTTATTTATATAATTTATCCTGTTTCGTTGGCTTCCGTATGTACATATAATTATTTGATTTCTATGTATATCTTTATTGTATTTATTGCATGTCATTTATTTATTTATTATTTATAAATGAATACCAATACCGAATGTCCGTCAATCCACATCTCATCCATATAAACGTGTACTTATTTAATTCGTATGCATATTAAAATAACATAACGGTTATTATGTTGTAAATTTCTAATAGTCTTCCTATTATAAACCTATTTATGTAATGTATGTTATATACAGAGTTATTCAATGTACATATGTTATTGTTAAGTATTAGTGAATTAACTGTCTCTGCTATGTCAGAGTAACTTATGAATAGTTAAACGAAATATTAGCGTTCCATAATAATATTAAGATTTTAATGATGTTGTGTTTCTAAATATAACTATTTAGGTAAACTACAATAAAAATTAAAACATAAGGTTTAATTTTTTTTAAATATATTGTTAAAATACATATTATGTTATTTTAACAATACCTATCGTATTGAATAGCTAAGAAGATTGACTAAGAAATTTGATATTTAGTGAATAGAGTAATTTTTTTTAAACTGTTTTATTTATTAGACGTACATTATATAGTTGTCTCATGATTCAAATGCTCTGTTAATGCTGATGATGTACTGTCTCCGTATCATCTGACCGGCGTGTGATCAGTGATTCATTCATATGTATACTTTGTACGGACCACACGTCACATAATATTTCACAATAATTATTAAATATGTGATTATTTTTAAAAATATTTTCAAAAAAGCTATGCATTTATTAAACTTATGCAATTATATCTAAGAAAGTGAACCAAAAAGTATGAAATGATTTTTAAAGGAGTAATGAATATGAGTAATCTTATAGGTTGTAGACGTGGTCTATGCTAATTCGTAGTAAAAGTAACATTAAATCTCCCAGACCGAACTCAAGTATCTCACACAAGTAAAGCTAAGTCGAGCCGCTGAACGCGAGTCCATGGTAGGGGCAAGGGTCGTAGCCAAAGTGACTTACATTCGCCTTTGAGCTGAGTAAACATACTGATATAAAGATATAAGTACATTGTTTCTTTGTATTTCTGTGTTGTGGGTGTGACATCAAGAGGTCCTGATCGTATGTAATGTACGTTTAAACATTCAATCATAAAAATACATAAAACACCTACTTACTGCTGTGTTCTGTTCCAGTTTGAAATAATAGTGCGTATTTAAAAGTATATAAGTAAAATAATTAATTATGTATATTATTAACGTCACTCACTAGAAACTAGAATTGTTTCAACGAATTAGTTTATACAAAGTAATTGTATCTTTGGGATAAGTGTTAAACAACTTTATTATTCTTTGACAAGAACTAAATAGCGTTTAATAGAGCAAGTTTATTCTTAAAACTAATTTGGTATTCGTTATTGTCTCTAGAGATAAATAAGACTTCCAAAAAAAATTTAATATTAATTCTAAAACAAACATTCCCTCCTGTGACGCAACGCTTTTTCTTTCAAATGAATTATTTATGTACTGAATAACTGAAAATGATCTTATTTGCGTCACTATAAGGCTGTTTATACACTACGTTCATACAAATATTATTTTTGATGTTTCAATTCGCCCTTATCGTCTTTTACACGACGTTATATATATATGAATTAATTTATTCTAGTATATGTGTAAATTACTGTTCGTTCTAATACATTATAGTATATGTGGTTTTAATATAAAATTTATATAACAAGGCCTGGTTTGATGTGAGGTTGTCCTTATGTTAAGAGTTGTCTCAGTTTTGATATGTTATGTTGTTGCATATTATTGACCTTAGCATGGTAATGGGAGAACAGGGAAGTTTGTTGCCAAAATTAAACTAATCTATTTGAGTATGTCTCGTTTTTTGTTTAATAATTAATAGATATTATTTGTGATATATGTGTACTTAAGTCAGCAAGCCGTTGGGTCCATTCGGAGTGCGTCATCTTGTAAATATTTTGGCCGGTGTTGAGTGACTCAGTTTGGCATACGAATGCTATGATCACAATATACACAGTTGTATATGTTATATGTAATGTAAGAGCCTTTTAAGTTAGTGTTTACGCGTGTGTATTTTATAAATTAGAATTCCCATAAGCAGTTGTTTCGAAGTACCTAACGTTTGGAGTTTAACGTGTGTTGTTAAAGAATGTATTGTTTCAATTCACCTTTGGTGTCATAATAAACATAACAACTGTTCAATTCATTGAATTTATTGTGTTGTATTATTTTGTTGTTGTTGTATGTTATCTCTAAGTCTGTTGCTCCATCGAGGCACGCCTTGCAGCAAGACAAGCTGCGAACGACCAAACAATGTTTATGTTTAATACACATAATTTATAACATTACAATACTATAACATACAAGTCGACTTAATGGGGTCATTTAAATACTTGCAATTTAAAATGTCCTATAAATGAACGTAATTCTTGAATATCATTTTGTAAAATAACAAAAGGAATTGTACAAAGTACTATTAATTCGTTTGAAACATTTTAATGCCAATTCCAGACGACAGGTCTTGCCAATTTTCTCTATTTCTAGGAACAGCTAGTTTGTTAAGTCACCTTGTTTTTTATCCCTCTATAATTAGCGTCGCTCGTGTCCGTATCACGCCCCATTGTTCTGTTATATTATAACATTATTATTTTGATTGTGACCTTAATTCGAACGGGCGTTTAAGTTAAATATCACTCGTTCGCCTCACAGCTGACTAGTTGCGAAACTTTTATTGGAAAGTCTTTTTTAAACTAATATGGTGAATGGCCGGCCTTCCGACACGATTTGCAAAAACTGTCTCTGAGGTCTGGATACAAATAATATTCCATATCATATGATTCTTATAAAACAGAAACAGGAACTGAAAAATATATATAACTCTATATCTATAAAGAGAGGTTTGGGTCTTTGCAATAATTATTACAATTAAATCAGCAGTTTTATCAAATCTATCGTTGTCATCTGCAAGTTCTCTCGTAATAATTCTATCCATGTAAAAGAAGTATGTGTACCATCGGTGTATTAATGTCTCTAAAAGTGTTCGGTAGTGTACCGCAGACTTGAAAGTCCCTCCGCATCACCCGCAATGCAGTTGTGGGCGGCGCCGCTGCGCTGCGAATTTGTTGTTTATGTACCGCCGGTCCCTCATTACTGACATTATATCACTTTACCATATATACCGAGAATTGATTCCTTCATACTGTTATTTATTTTGTTCGTGTCCTCCGTGTTAAGGAATATTTTGAATCTAATTACCGGCACGCAATCTCGTCTCGGCGGCGAATCGGGTCGATGCACTCTGATATGATAAAAGATAAGTTTTTTTTTTATATTTCGGCTAATGGTTACAAGTCGAGTGTTCGATGTCACAAGACTGATATTTGTTTAAATTTGTTATGTGTGTCGTAATTGTAATGTATGTTGCAACGTCCAACTTTAGAGCCGCTATCGTTAAACGTCGGTTTCTTTTTTTTCGTTCAGATTTCCTGAATGTAATCTAATATATTTGGTGTATTAATATGTCGTATTGTTGTTTCAGGAGCCCGGGTTCAGTGGCCGATTACCACCAAAAGATAACAAATGTGAGTATGGAAGTTTCGCCAGTCTTTGAACGTTGCCATGCGGCCCCTTGGCAACAGATTCCTTACAAAGATACCGTACACATATCACTGTTCGTTGATAACCAATTTATTATAGATTTAGTGACACCAATACTACAACTGACTTAACTCTACTATCAACACACTCATTTGAGTTCATAGACATGTAATTCACGCCTAATAATATCCACAAAACTATTGTCCGCTTTGTTTCTTTGTTTTATTTGAAACGATACTTAGATAGGAATAGGATCGCTATGTGAGTCGCGTGTGTTTATTTTGATCCGATATAAAATTAATCTTGTATAGTAATGCACTTGTACGGCTGTATGTAAAACACAGCTCGGTTGGTTAGACATGATTTCTCTCATGCATTCATTCAAAGGCTAACTCATGCTCTAGTAAGCTGTCCGTTTATGTCAAGTCTGTGTCGTTTATGTAATACGGGAGAATTTAACGCTGTTATAAAATGTTGTTGTTGTCACTTATACAGTAGTCTTTATCGTATCGTAAATAAGTATTTAGAATTCTATGTACTTATAGTATAGGATTCTTAGGAAGGTCGATCGTTATATTATATCTGTTAGGAGATTTAAATATATCCAATGAAATGTACACATACTAATGGGGACGGCTTAAAATATATGGACAATCATATAACTGATTGCATTTACAATTTCTTTTTTGCGATTTACTTAAGTGGCATCTTATATCACTAAGATGGTGGTACACGTTTAATTATATACAAAAATTAATTCATGTCATTGAAACAAACAAAATATTTCCTTTCAATATCGTCTCCCAAATTTTAATGTTTCTAGTTATGACAAAATCTTAAATCTTAATGACCTTGCAATATTAATGAATTCAAATTGTAAAAATTCTTTCAGTCTTTATATTTTTACTACTACATACTACATTCTCCATCTCCTCGACCGTACTATTCTAACTATTATATAAATTATAAACGAACGATACAATTTTATTACTTACATACGTATGTTTTTAGCGTAACATTGAGAAGATCATAACTCGATCCGACTGTATACATAGAGGCATATCTTCGAGTCTTGAAAACGGTCAAGTTTCATAAATATAATTTATTATGTTGTATATATACATGCTAACTGTACCCGCGGAGCAAACGAACCCCGGAATAACTATTGTTAAATAATAAAGTAGCTGGTAGTATAAGTTTTTGCCATACAATATAACTCAAAATGAACATTATTGGAACTTTATAGTGGGGTGTAAGTTGTAACAAATAGACGGTGTTTTATTTAACGAGTTTCTGAGATATTGCATTCACATAAACCCTCATAACTTTTCAACCATAAAGCTAATTAAAATTTATATACAGCTATCGTGTTTAATATTTATTTTAATACTGGAAATTCGTTGAGACGGCCGCTGTGCTGTGCTTTATGATCTGTTTCTATGGAGTTTGAGAAAAAACGCGACTGAACAGTTATATTGAATCATTATGTACTTACTTTTGTACTCAATTATTGATATAAATGTGTCACTTCTTTATATACAATAAATGGTATGATTATACTAAAATAAACTAATCTATACTTCTATGCTAATATTATAAATGCTAAAGTAACTCTGTCTGTCTGTCTGTTACGCTTTCGCGGCTAAACCACTGAACTGATTTTAACGAAATTTGGTACAGAGATAGAGTTGACCTTGAGAAAGAACATAGGATAGTTTTTATCCCAGGCTGAAAAGTTCTCTTGGAAAGCTAGTATTATATATATAGTTTATTAATACTTTCAAAGTATCACATGTTTTATAATGATTATCCCTGAAATAACTGACGATTCGGTTCATGTTTGTTATTCGCCTGTTAATATATTTACGATAAATATACAATGAATTTATTACGTACCTTCTCATTTCACTGATTATCCGTTTCGTTCACATTTCATACAATAGACAGAGATAGAAAATTGAACCTAATTTTGCCAATAAATACTCAATGTTGAATCATATAGTTTTATTCATTAAGGTGTTGGCACTTTAACCAGGAAGTCTAAGGTTTTATTTTTGGTTTCTCTAAATACTTCACTACTATTCCCTTTTAAATTTCTTCGCATTGTTTAAAAGATACTATTATATATTTATTTTATAAACATTTTTTGGACTTAATACCAATATTAGACGAAAACGTCCTTACATATGTCAAAAGACCATTAATTTATTTTAATAGAATTTAAATATGTTAATGCGTTTTATTTCTGTAAGGGGTTGTAGAGGGTTCCGCGATTTAAATATATGTATTGATTTGAATATTGAATGTTGAGGTTTATGATTAAAAAAAATGTTTTCTATGCTTGGGACCAGACTATAGAAATAGCGATGTATTTTATTTTTTTGTTATTTTCCATCTGAAATATGAATCAGATGTAGCAACATTATTTTATTAGGAAAAAAATATAAGAAGGAAAATGAATGAAAGGATAATTTATTTCCAATAGACATTTTTTGTTTATTTTTGACGTTTATTATACTTAATTAAAAGTTGAATGTCATTCATCGAAAAACATAAACTTGTACGACAAAGAAACGAAATGTTTACTTTAATTTTTCTATTTAAAATATTGTTTAACAAGTCAACTCAAATATCACTGATTCATTTAAAAATTAAATGAACCTAATACATTTGTTAAAATTACTTTCAAAGCTCGTCGAAGATAACAGATATTTGATGTGCCCTTTAAATGTAGATTATAAAAAATAACTATAATTAATAACGTTTTTCGTCAAATAACGAGTCTGTAATTGTATTAAAATGCTAGTTGTTACGTAACGAGCTCCCTAATTTTATACTGACGTCGATATTGGACTTTAATACTGTGTAGTAAGAAGCAGGAGCCTCGCTGTGTTATTATGGGGAAATTAAATTAAAAAACTCTTTGACAGCTTATTATATCGATACTATCAAATTTAATATCTAACGCTCGGTATTAGGATTCGTTTTTGTATAAATCTAAACCCAATTATAACTATAAGGGCACGTGCACAATAAGTACGAAGCTAATAATATTGGTGTTACTTGACACTAAATATAGCGTTGTTTTTTTAATGATTTTTTTTTTGAAATTGATCGGTAAAATTACCACTGTACCAACTAGACTCCTACACAACAAACAGAAAAAGAATGTTTACATCAAAGCGTACCCAATTAAATTTTATTAGTGTAAGTCGAGTAAATATATCTTTTAATGTTAATGTTTTATTGTCTGTACGTATCGGGTTTCACATTTTATATTAATTTCAGTGTATTTTAATCTTGATACGTCGGTTTGGCGCACCTGCGGATATCACGGAATATTTACGATACTACTAATAGATATCATAAAATGGATTTACAAAAGGGAGCGATTGTAAAAAAGGTCCGATATTAAAAATACATCGGGACGTGTATCAACGAGTGTTTAAGAGATCATTACTGTGGGGTGGGTCAGTGAGAGGCCGCTTTACGGTTCACCATCACCTGTCCGATACAAAAGATTACACAAAAAAAATACAACGTGCTAACCACAGAGTGGAAAGTGCTTGAAGGAAGCCATGTGAGTTGAGTTGTGATCGATGGCGAGTTATCATGTGGATAATGTATGACTTTTTGTATTTTTTACATTCTCCGTAACAAGTAACGACGACCGAGGAGATGCATATATAAAATACATACTTGCATTGTTGTATCGATTAAAGTTTTAAACGGGATTAATTGCAATTAAAAATGCTGACTTAATGCAACCGTAATTGAAGCAATAAATCTCAAATGTCTGATCGTATTAAAGGCGAGATTAAATAATTTTTTGTCCTTGTCTAATGGACACAAGGACATTTAAAGTGGACGCGCGCTAAGAATGGCCGTAGCGAGGAAACGTCGAACAGGTGATGTTAATTATGGTATGAAACAAAAAGACAGTCTTGCACCTTTCAATACCAGCTGCCTTGTAACAGGGAAGTGTCGTTTATGACGCCTCAGATGTTTGTTACACAATGACTAATAGACAATGGATCTTTAAAATCATTGTACAGAAAACATAAGGGCATACCACCCCGGTACGGACATCGATTCATGAACCAAACATTATAAAGGATATTCTACACAATGGTGGCATTGTTCTCACTAGAGGGTAGTTGGAGAAATGGACGCGTCTTCTCGGTAACAGATTTCGTTTTTGTTTGGGAATGCTAAATAAATTTTTCTTATCTCAGCAACAATATGATGCCGACAAAGTATAGAAATATGTCCGAATAATAGACGACCTCCGATTGTTTTTGAAGTGTCTCTATTTATTGTAAAGGTGTATTGATTTTAGACGTATTATTGTGACTCCCAGTCATGAAAGGATGTGACTTGTTCGTTTCTGTTACCTCTCCGTCCATGAATAGATTATGATTTATTTATTTTTGAATTCAAAAGACTTTCTAGTGATTTTGTTGCAAAGAATTTTCGTTACAATCGAATGAGGCAATTAGACTTCAAGCTAAAATACACACAACTGCTTGACTGCTTAAATTTTTTTATATACATTTCTTACTATTGATATTTTAGAGGTAGGTAAAACACAAAATATATTGAACTCAGATATTTTTATTACATACTTGTACTTA
Organism: Danaus chrysippus; assembly: GCA_916720795.1. Lineage (NCBI taxonomy): Eukaryota > Metazoa > Arthropoda > Insecta > Lepidoptera > Nymphalidae > Danaus > Danaus chrysippus. Next base: position 1,535,939 of record CAKASE010000046.1, on the reverse strand, counting down.
TTAAAGCATCTTATCTTTGATAATCTGACATTATATAAAAACAAACATTCCGATTATAACTAAAAATGAGGTCATCTAGATTTGTAGAAACGTCTAGATTATGTATCGTATGATTGTGAACTACGAACAAAGTTTACGTTAGGAATGATAATCGGTGGAATGTCATCACACACAGATAAGGACGGTTATCGTCCAAAGCAAATGAGTATCGATCATATTTGAGGCAGATAAGCTGTGAAGAAAAAATATATTGTTATCGTCTCATTGGTGAAATGTTAAAGATTTCTGCCCATCGGTTCGTGAAACCGTTCGGTGACTTAGGTTTATGGTTTTTTTCATTAATTCCCATTCCGAGAATGACGGCGGCTTTTTGGCGCCTAAAACTTTTTTTTTGTCCACGTTTTTTTGTTATTCTCCCTGGGGAATTTGACGCGTACGTCGCGGGCCTCTATGGACGTGCAGTTCATCTTCGATTCTATCATTATCTTCATTAAGATCATTATCTTGTAGTAATGGATTATGTACAATTAACGGGGACTAAAATGATAATTGTTTATATAACAGTTACATACTTGATTTTTTTTTACGTATTTTTGCACATTCTCTTAATTAAATCGGAATCGTTATTACCCTTGTCATAATTATTTCTCTGCTCTTGTTAAGCTCGTTCAAGTCAACCACCTTCGAGATCCGAGGGCTGGAATGCGTTGTGAAATTGTAAAATTGCCGAAAGTGCGTCAGTTAATTATGGTTACAAGTGCGAATAAAAAGTTGTTCAGCTGGTTCAGGGATTCAGTACCTCGGTCGGCGCTTTTTTAAATGTATTTTTTTCTTATTTGGTTTTCGATTGGATGGCTAATGATGGATGATGGCCTAGAGGGAAACGGATTTGAAGTGTTTGTGATGTGTTAATTATTATTTTTATAATAATTACCTCAGCGTGTTCGAGATAATGGTATATTTATAATGCAATTTCTTTAATGAGTGACCGCTAAAAGATCGAAGCCTTTAATTTGTTTCATTTTAAACTGTTAGATAAATTATCGTTTTTGATGTTGACCAGGTCAGTTGTCTGTATAAAGCCGGAACTGTTGTTATAACTCTTGAGGGATAAAGATAAATCAACTAATAAAAAAACTTGTTCAGAAATAACTGTCCTATGTTAAATATAACGGAGGTTAATTGATTTTGATTGATATGTACATTGTATGTGTTATTATTGTATAATAACCGCTTGAAGGTTATTAAACAGTTTCCATGTATAATATTCTTAATAGGTAATTAAGTGAATAACATGATCAGCGTTAAGATCAGTCTAGACGAGTGTACGGTTCGACGATACGAAACGTGATCGCTGCCAACATAACAGACATATAATTTGGTTAATTTAGTACCGAGCCGATGTTTAGACTTTAGACGGTCACACGGCGGACCCTGAATCGTCTGAATAATGCAACCCCGGCCACCTTGACCCGCCGGGAGATACAGACATACACACACACACACAGACACACACACACATCACAGACGGCTAACGACCGACCTTCACATTGAATGTCATTTATATTGAAATAGTAATGCGAATTCAGTCGAACATCGTGACGTGGTCTCCAGATGAAAATTTAATATTCCTAGTGGAATGATTTGTTTAATGAGATCTGTGAATGTTTTTGATAATCGATATTGAATATTCGATGACAGGTCAGCAATACCATACTATGTGATTGCTAAATATATTCTAAAATGTATAACATTTTTCATGACGATGTCATAAAGTAATATACGATATTCCTTCTAGGAAACAAATATTTCAAAGAAGCATACAAGCTATTCATCGTTGTTCACACAGGATTATTATATATAGCGCACAGTAAGGAGATGGAACATTTTATTTTTAACTTTGAAAATGTATATCTCTCGTGTTTCTGCCGCTGAGCTCGTTTGACCATCCATAAGTCCACACCATATTTGACAAGTGTCCCAGACGAGGGCTTTGAGATCTCGTGACTACACAAATAGGACGTTTAACTTTCCTCACTCACACCGACTTTCACGTACTCACGATTAATATCATAGTTTTCGTATTTATTTTAAAATGTAAAACTATTTTTCGTTTACGTATACTATGTGTAACTTACTCGATGTTCCATAAACGTGGTAATTCTCTAATCAAATGTTTTCTATTACATGTAACATTTTCTTTTACATCTAAACGCTTCTATGAATTATTTAACAATTTCATTTCTCAGAATATCAACTTAAAGATCGTATTTATGGAAAAAAAAAACTCCAGCTCTCGAAAGAGTCGAGAGTAAAACGGTTTTATCTTTTCAACGGATCGTAGAATGTGGAATTAATAGCAATAGTAGTTGCTCGGTTAACTACATACTAGTTGTGGTCTGTAGCTGCGTGTACGGAACTATATTTAATAACATGTAAATAAAAATCATCATTAGTATCATTTACATTCCATTCCCATGGTTACTTATATTCAAAACAAAATTCAGTTAAATTGTTCTTTATTCCATTGATGAAATTCTGGCAAAGAAAAATTCAGTGGAAATATATATTGAGTTTACTAATTAATTGATTCGGTGTAACATGTAGTCGTGTCGGTTATTTTTTTTTGTCAGGCCGAGTCTAAATCTGTCCGGGCGGCGCTATTCCTGGACGATTCGTCTTCCTCTTGCGTAATAAAGACAATTGCCGCTCCTGGGATTGTATCATTCAATTTGTATAAGCATACTGACGTCTCTCTGACGAATTGTATGAAGTTTTTTTTGTTTTTTTATTATTTTTCGTAATTCAATTTCGCTTTATCTTATAACGCTGAATGAATTTATTAAATTTAAAAATGTTGATGAAATATTTTTATAGAATTTACAAACGAGTATATATATGAATGCAATATAAGTTTAATTAGCAAATATATAAATATTTTTTGTTGTTGTCGTTGCGTCTTTATTAATATGCTATATATTTAGTGATTGGATGTGATGTTCTAGTAAAGAGCCGCTAAACAAAATTACCAAGTGATAAGGGATGCTGTAATATGATGAGATACATTCGTCACTATATCATAGAGTTATTAATATCTACATACAGATACATTTAATGATGCAATCGTCTTTCATGTTTTCTCAACAGTTATCCAATGTTAATGACACTGTCCTATATCAAAATCCAATATTTCACAGCCCAGTTGTGTGACAAGAGTAGTACATAATATTGCCGTTAAAATTAACATAATGTATGCTATTAATATAAATTAATATTTCACATAAAGGTTACAATGACACGTGTAAGTTGTAATAACTTTGATGCCCTTCCTCAAATGGATGTCATCTTGGCTGTGATCGTTGACAGTAAGGGCGCTGGAGGTAATTAAGATTATCGAATGTTATGTTTTATAAACATATATATGAACGTAGTAAGGGTGTCGACCCGGGAACCAATTCTCTTCACGGTTCGAGCCCCGGCACGTGTTATAAATGCCGTGAAACTCATACATAGTATATTTCTCCGCTAAGATGACTCCGTTAGTTCAGATCCATAAATGGCTGTGATGCAGCAGGCGCCACTCCGACTAAGCATCTTTTTATAACTATGCTAATACTATATAATTACAGTTTCTATAGCTTTTGAGAAAGTTATTGATTGTAACTTTTATGTCCATATGATTGTATTATTGATGTAAACAAATGAAAAAAAACAGGTTGTATTGTTTGACCTTTAGCGTGCGTTACGTACGCAACGATGAGCATATGGAGAAATAGCAAAAAAAAACTATTTGCATTTTATATCAGGCTGTACGTAGAACCAGCTGTTCTTAGGAAACTTTCATTTCAAATCTCAAGCTAGATTTGTATTCTTTAACGTCGTGATTGTTGGTTGTTGTTTCTATTAAGCTTTTGGGAATTTTAATTTATTTTTTAGTATTTTTTTAGCAGATATTAATGAGAGGATGTAAAGGTCTTTCTAAGTTTTTGTCTCAAGATCACCTGAACCGTAACCATTCTACCTAGCGGCGGCCATATTGCGCACGCGCCGCGCCGCGCCGCTGAGCGCTTGCTAATTAAAACATGCCCTTACAGCGTTTCATTATAGCGCCGACGCGTTTTTGCAACGCGATGATTTTTTCTTTCGATTTAATAGTCTCGAAATGGATGCATACCATTTTAATAGTCCCGATATGCTTCGACAATATTCAAAATTCCTAATAGTCTTGAAGTCGATTTATTATTTGATTTAATAATCACTGATTCCATGTTTACTATTTTTTATATTTACTGTACTCAGGAACTGGGTTTTGTGTCTTTAAAATGTATAACATATGTATTGTTTTTATTGACAATCTCTAACTTGTGTTAAGATATATTTTTATATGAATGTAACTAAATCTGAGTATGTAAAAAAGTTTTAATATTACATAATAATATGCAATGGTTTGTTACCAAGAAATAAAAAACAAACTTGTTTAACTCGTTTCATCAAAAAATATTAAATTTTTTACCCAAAAATTTGCATATAATATGAATATGGAACGTTTTATCAAATGTAAAGTTTTGTTGTTATCAATAAAAAGATTGAACCTCTCGAATCACAATTAGCCTGTTGTCGTTTAATCGGTGACATGGGACCACACCGGCCCATGTCACATGTCGCCTGATCGGGAAACTCAAATATCCGAAAGCCTGATTCACATTAGCATCAGAGACTTATCGAGATTAAATGAAACAAATTTCGGACCAATCGAATCCTCAATGCCTCACCGTACAATGAACCCACGTACACTAGATACAAAAACTATATTTGCATTAATTGAAGTGTTATGTTAATGGCATATAAAAAATATTTTTCATATCGATCATCGGTTCTCATTGGGCTGTCGGTGATTAGTTCTTAATTATTAGTTAACTATGTTTCATACAAATATTTAGACTACGGTGTGATTAATGTCAGACGATCATAAGAAACCTTTGCTTTAAATAATTTAATATCATTAGCAATTTAATTTAATGAAGATTTCGTTATTAACAAAGACTTTAAAAAGTATATATCTCAAAAATTATGGGGGCTATATCTATTGGCATAAAACTGTTGAGAAATATATAAATGTAGCTTCAGTTGCACTCAGAACATTTTAATTATATATCACCATGTATATACCGTCCTTATTCGTTTCGGTTTAAAGTTATTCCAAATATTTCCGTTTGTGATTAATACAAGGAAAGTCTGAATGTTACTCCGCTCTCAGTGGACCGAGCTTTGAGATCGTCTATAGATATCACACTGAAACACTAGGGTTGGATATATTCAAGTTTTATATACAATTAATAATAAACATTTTCTTTAATGTTAATTAATTTGTAATATGAACTTTTCTATTATCAACCTTAAAACATAAGTATGTAATAAAGTCTTATTCTTAATTTCTGTTATGTTCTTTAAGAGATCAGTTTTGAATGTTATATATTTTTTTCAAAGAACTTATCGTCTTTCCTAGAGAGTGTTTAAACAGTGCCAGCCCTGACAACTTTGTAAGTGAGTGACGGTCCGCGGATAATAGTACGTCGTGTCATCAGGCCCCGCTATTACCGGACTATGTTTGGTACAGTAACTGTTACTGTATAAACTATTACATTAAAATCATTCAATCATTTAATACAAATCATTTTTTCAACGTACCTTTGTACTATAGTATATAGGTAACGAGTACGTTATGTGTAAAGCATTCACTTTTCTTCAGCTATCAGATCACTTTTGCATTTAGATCTTAACATATATTTTTTCTCCACTATCAAACAACATATGTTACACGAGAGAACTATATATTAGTCATACTAATTCATAATTCGTCGTGATGTCAAAGGAAGTCGACATCCTAATAAATTATCCAATAGTTATCCGCGCATACAAATTTATGATATGTTACTTAGATACGTTCTTTGTATTTGAAGTAAACGATCTGGGGTATGTGATGTGCGTTGTTATGACCATAGTTTATGGTGTACGTACGTGGGTTGACACTCTGCCGGTCAAGGGCGAGCCGTCTCTCCAAGGTCGTCATTTTGACCGAGCTCTGAATTTCGTAAAGAATCCACTACATAACAAACGGAATTGCTAGTATATAAAGCATGCGAAAAACGTCTGTGTGACGTTCGTGTTAGGTTTATTTTCGCGTGTTTCAATATTCTGTCGGTAAGCCGTTTTATAACTGGAGCTCTGTATTAGATACGACTCGAGAATGCTAAGGCTTAGCGGACGTTGCCATTTTGTGGAGGTTTTTTTTTTGTGTTCGTTCCATCGCTATACATACGTACAGCTTATTAACGCTCCTTGCTATACATGTTGATCTAAACAAGGAAAAATTGTAACGATTAGCGACATTTTATTTTTATTCAATTAAGATACGAGATTATGCTTCTGCATTTTTATTAATCGTATCGTTTTATTAATTTTATTTAGTTAAACTCGTCGTATACATACATTATCATAACAAATAAACACGAAAACTTCATATATATATTTTTTGTTATAACATATTCGTTTTACCTCCTTGAAGTATAAAAATTATTCAACTTTAAACACATATTATATGTAGCATAACTAAAGGTATGAGCTATGTAGCTGATCATATTATATTTACTAGTAAAAGTAATTCTAGTCTAAAAAAACTCATGTTCTTGATGCTTTCTACATACGGTTATGTTGTCAAACGATCAAGGACATCTATTCTACATATGTAACGGACGTAATTGTCACTACAAATTTCATGATGTAAGGTTTAAATCTAAAACAAAACCATTCCTTAAGTAGATTATTCTCACGTACTTAATGATTAACTGTAACAAAAAATAGTTTTTTTTAAAATTCGTAGTAACTTTATTTACCGTTGCAATTTACGAAGCAATTTCGTATTAATATATTTCAGAACACATTTCAGGAGAGGTGAAAGAGTCAATAAATCTTCTATAAATATGAGCATCTAAATTACATCTGAAGCTCTATGTGTGTAAGTTTTGTCACAACAAAGTCAATAAGGATGTTACTGTTTTGCATGCGTGAAAGAATCGTCCTGGCGTTGATCCAAACCATCACCTTGGACAGTCGGTGAAATTAGCTAAGGACGAACTTTATGCACTCTTAGACTGAACATTATATGACTCTTATTACAAGCGTTTAAAGCTTATTATGCATCGTAATTAATCGTAAAAATGTGGAGTAATCCGACACGTATGATGTTAAAACAATAATAAACAAAACGATAATTTTATCTCCACCGCATCCTTGGCAATGAACTTATTTATCTTAGAGGTGCTCCCTACTGATTTCTTCGGCTTTTCATTTTGCGGTAACAGCGTCGTATCGGATTTAGCTTTCTTTGAGGAACCGGTACTCATATACAATGTTGTTCTGTTCTGATTAAATGACATAATTATATAATAAAAAAATATAAACATACAACTTTCAAAATATGAAATCTATGGCGTTTGTAATACATTTATTGAAATATAATCGTTATTTTCAATTAGTTAGCGTCGCTATTCATATGATAGGAAATTGTCAAAGACACGATTCATTAAGGTTTCCCCTTTTCTTATAACACTTTTCTTATTATAATGTTTACATTTGAATATATAAATAATGTTAATTTTTATACCCGTATTAGTTTTTTGTTGACAAACTTCTGGAACAGTTCAGTCTGGATTATCTCACGATGATCATTTGTTCATCTCAGTGTAATACGTGTATCATTTTTTATTGATGTTAAAAACTATCAGTCATTGACCCTCCAGATTACTTTAGTCTTGGCTGCAACACAGGAAATGTTGGCAAACCTTCATTACTTACGAAAATATCAAATGAATATTTTTAAATTGCCAAATTTAATCATACTAAGCTGTCCGTCTGAATCATTGCCAAGGATATGGTTTGAACCGAGCGCTTATTGATATGATTATTAATGCGCAGTAACATTTATGTATTGCGAATTTAACTTTTTATGTCAACTTATAAAGGACTTCAAGGTTTTTTTTTTCTGCTTCTATTTGGATGTCTCGAAAGTTTTCATTGAGAGAAAAATTTCTTTCAATATAGTTATGAATAAATTGTATGAGCTTCCATATATATATTTATTATCTGGCTGAAGGTCGAAAGTGTTATAAGAACGATGAGAGGACGGTGAATTTTTGTATCTGAATATTTTAATAAAATCTCCGATTGTACTTTCACGGACAGGACTTTTTTTCAAAACTTTTTGAGGCTCCTCTAATTACGAACATGCTGGTAGACGTTAATTTTTATTTTCATGAACATTTTCAATGTTTCATAAGTCATGGCGTTCGTTTTTAAAATAAGTATAATATATTTTCTGTATGATATTTCGTTAGAAATGTTTTATAAATATTAGATTCATGCACTATAATAAAATTGTTTCACAGCTGGAGCGAATTGCTTCACGTTCTTATTTTGATAACTCGTCGCGACAACGGAATACAAATAAAAAATTCGCTGGTCGCTTTCAGAATATTTACCAACGTCAGGTTCCGGGTTCGATAGCCCCTATGGTCTAGATATCAGATGACTAAACACTCATCTAGACAGCCTTCGTCCTACAACCAGGAAACCGCAAATCAAACTCCCCTCCAGATTTGACATTCTTTCTCATGGTGTACCGCAGCTAGGAACACAGACTGTCCATTAAACATTTAATTCGTGTACATTTTATATATAAACGGACGTCTGCCGTATCTGTAGGATATATGCTGCGTCGTGAACTGTTCTCTTTAATAGTCGTCCACAATCGTCATACCATCTCGGTCGTTAATAGTTGCATTGTTTCTTTTTTTCATCCGTTCATCTATAATAATAGTTTTTTCCACCTGCCGTGTCTAAAGCATGTCCACCTGGATGTTTTATGTGTAGCGTGTGTAGTGTAGTGTAGGGTGTATGTACATATACCAGAGGCACGTGTCCTACAAGTTCAAGGGCGACTGCCGGCCGTTGCTCTTAACTTTTTGCTCTGTCCGCGTCTCAGATCGTGGGTGAACGACGCTAGACGCTTTCTTTGGACGGTACTAATGTTGGAAACCTTTTATCTCACTGTACTGTCTGTTGTGTTATTGTTTCTTTTTTATATATTTTTGATATTTTTTTTCTCTCTCTTGTGTGCTTTCGACCGTCTGTCCGCAAGAATAGATCGCTAGGATTATGAAGATTAATCATCTTGTGCTTTGTGTGTTTTAATTATATATTTATTTTTGATTATGGTTGCGCATTTTGTGAAGTTTGACCACATAATGTGAGAGTTGTCTATTGTTTATTTTGTTTTTGCAATTACAGCATGTATTCTCATCAGCTGCCACGTATCGAGTGATGTTTTGTACGTCTCAGATTGTTGTATGATAAAGCTAGTGCAATTTAGAGTTTATCATCGCTGCATCATTTATCTTATGCAGGACAAGCTCCGGCCGATGTTCTCGTTATATTTTTTCTTGCTGTCGAACAATAAAACTGAATCGAAATCATAAGTAGTATCTCAAATCACCGGCCATTAGGGTTATAACTTATAACCATCCGACGTAACCTTTCAGTTTGCTCATTCAAAGCAACAATTTGTCATTTTCGCTCCCATGGATTCTTGAAGGATATTAGCGGCTGTTGTTTGTTGAACAGTTTTTAACACAACGGATCATTGTATCAGGTTGTTTACATTTAATAGATGTTTAGAGTTTCACGGTTATATAGATTATGAGATTTATGAGTTCAACAATAATGTTACGGTCTAACGGTTGCTGATCTATTTATCATTGTAGAGGGTTGCGGGTTTTTAATGATCCTTTTATTCAAATTCATATGTTGTATTTCTTTATGATGCGAATAATATAATACATTGTAACTTTTTTTTGTTCGTGATTTAAATAGATAAATATTCTAGTTAACTAATAAAACCACTATTACGTATCAAGTATAACTTGAGGAAGTTTGTTTATTTTGTAGTCTTTTCTGTTATTTAATATTCCAAGATATTTCATAATCTTTATCATCATAATTTATCATATATCCCAATGAACGGTTGAAAATATATAACTCTATCAAGAACTGAGCACCAGGTATTCAATGAGTTGTTTTTGTCAAACGATTTAAGTAAATGTTTTGTTATTGTCAAATGTTTGAATTAGACAAGTAATGGTATAAGAAAATAATTGAATCTCTGTCCGGTGTGGGAGGCTGAGTCAGTCGGGCGATCACCCACAGCTAGAGGTGACAGTTGCTTATAATAAAAAGCTTGTTCTGCATTAGGTGCTTAGCTAACAGTTTCTATTTCTGAGAATTGTGTTTTTAAATGTCACTTTGAGGATAATGTAATGAGGATATAGTGCGTAATAGAAGAAGGAAAATGGTATTGAGTTCGTCTATCAATTAGGATATAGAGATAATATTTACTTTATTTTTAGATGTAATATATAGTATATTGTTTAACCGTCATGAAACGAAAACGATTCCCAATCTCAATAACGAACAAAACTGAGAAATAGCGTATGTGTTGAAGATATGAGGAGCTATGAAAAACTGTTGCAAATAGTTACTTGTTTAGTAAAATATGCAAATTTATATTATAAGTGGAATTTGCGGCTATCTTAAATCTATCAAATTGCTATAATATGGTAACGACTAAATAAGGAAAATAATAAAGGTTTCTCTCATAAAAAATACTTTTAAATTAAAATTAAACACTTCCTCCTAGAAAAAGTGTAATAATAATAAACTGATTCTATTTACGGATTGAATTCTATGACTTAATTATATTTATTTATAACAGCCGCTGTATTCATTGCGACATATAAGATAATAATAGATTTATAATTTTCTTGTAGTATTTCGTCATCTCTACTTATTTAATATGAAACAAAATAGCTATTCAAATTTACAACTTATCCATTGTAGATTGAATGGCAGTCTTTGAAGACCCATAACTACAATTTGGTATTCATTCGTCTTAATCATTTTAATCTTAAACATCCTTTCCCCGTCTAAAGTGTTTAATTTTCAACATTATTCAGTCCAGTGGAGATTATAATTATGTACAAATAAATTGAATCGTTTCACTTAGAATGAAATGTAAATTCACTTTGGGCTTATCGTTACGGGATTGAGAATTTGAGATTTATTTATGTTATAATAAGAAAATGAGTTATTTAAAAAATGTCAACCGCGAAATGAGCTAATTACGAAGATTGAGAGATAATGAATCAAAATAAGATATAAAGGAAGTAACATACTGCTATTACTTATTCCGCATCTGAATTTAAAATTTATTTATTTAAGATTTTTAATTTATATTTTATACTCATTCATGTATATGAAATTTAAAAAAAAACATTTATTTTTTAAACTTTTATTTTAATAGACTACGCGATATTTTTACTAATAACTTTACAAATTTTCATCTTTTTTTACTCTTCAGTTTTTAAAGCAAACAAACCGTAATATTCAAAATCAATCCAGCAAATTAAAAGATATGCATTATGTAAGGTAATAAGAAAATATGTAGGTACGAAGTAGATAATCGCGTTGTACATAACTCACTTGAGAGACGGTTAAAAACCACTAAATGTATGAAATTCTGATACATACTTTAAATATCCTGTGATAAGTTGTAAATATAGAAGAAAATTAATTATAATTAAATATTTAAGTGCATAAAACACATCAGATTAGAATATACGTATAGTGTTGTGGCATATTATGGATATGCAAATATTTTTCAGAATTTTTGTAAAGGAACCACATATAATTATAAGAATAAGGAAAACTCAAAGTAATAATATAAGTGTATTGTGACGATAGTCAAGGTTATTTACAGTATGGCTGACATAGTTCGTTCTGCATGTGCCAGATTAAAGATATGATTGGAATTCTGTGTTTAACGTAATTAATCGATTACTCGTGCCGTAATCGCGCCCAGCGACCGCTAGTACACTACCTGTAAATCTTATATTTCTAATGGATTTGATTTGTTCTCGCTCCTCAAATTTATCGATACTCAATATGTAATAAATTTCCATCGTACAATGTAATTGTTTTAATACGGTGATCTGATTATTATAAGAATACTAGTATGGATAACTCCGGGCCGATTATACGGACGACGAGGTTAGAATTGTAATTTTATAGTTTTATATATGACTATTTTTAGTTAACGGATGGCGACTGCGGAACACGTGGGTGGGAATTATGAGTAAATGTTCTCCGAATATTTATTTCAATGAATATGCACTGTAGTAGTATTGAGTCATACTCGTAGTGCAAAGTACGCTGTAACAATAACTGTTTGAAACACAAACCTATTATATACTTGTAAACCATAAAGCACATCCCCTGTTACAAATGGAAGAACCTTCAGCATCGTAAAACGATAGGTTGACGACCTACATGTATGAATTATTGATATGTAGTAAAGAATTCTCCGCTTGCTCGTAAAAAAAGCTCTATTTGGGATAGTTTCGGGATATCCCTGCATCATTTTAAGACAAAATCTTATTACTGACGCAGAAGTCTGAAGAAAAGGTCAAATAAGATTACGTACGGGACCAGAAAATAAAGGTTTTTTCTTTGCTCCGAGCTTTAGTCTTGGGAGAATCGAGTGAAATACTGTCTGATGTGGAGATTACGTAAAAATAGAAGTATTCTCTGTATAATGTTACGAGAGATTGATTTGTACGCACATTATGTTTAAAGTTACTAGGCGCTGTGCCGTGGAAGCGTTGTCCTTGACCGACTCCAAGGAGTGCTAGCCCTCTGATACCAGCTAAACCAGTATTACAAGTCGACATCTGCATTCAAATAGCTAGCTGTCTAGAACAAGATGATCGCCTCGTTTTTCATCATTAAAATGTATTTCATAATAATCTGCTCGTACTTTGTTATTTGACGTAATAAATTTTGTATTAAAATGAATATTATTAAGTACTATAGGCGATAATTCTACTCAAGGTCTTTACGAGTATATGAAGACGAACGATTACATCAGGTTTGAGCGGTAACTATGATATATTTGCTAGTAGCAGTTGATTTTGGCATGTTTCCGATGTTAGTCACGGGCTGATGACGGCACCAGTAACTCGCGTTTCCATATTAGATGTGTTTAACAGGGTTAGATAACTCTGATGATACCCGCTGGAAGTTCACGGCCGGCATTCCTTTGACCTCAATTAGCCGAAATTGACATATTTATGGTCACCCGGAAGTCTTGAAGTGGATAACTGGCCGGTGTGTTCCCTTCGTGGATTATGATTTAATAAATTAAATCGACCGTTACGTTATATGTGACTTGTATAACCATTTTTGGCGAACTAAATTTTTGAGTTTTGAAAATTATGTACATTCCTTATATTGTAATTCGTGACTACTTCATACATCTTTATATGTTACTCAGACGAATGATTCATAGCAGAACAATCTATACCTAATTATGACTAAGTGAAGTCTGAATGAGATCTTGTTTGATACTGAGAAGCCATAAAATGTTTAAAACACAGCAATGCGACGATTCTTCTTCGGAATTCCCCCTTGAAGGCATGGCGTTTATGTCATTGATATTTTTATACGGCTAGCTATTGGCATATAGGAGGAAATTATCAAATATTTACCAACTTTAAAGCGTTTAAATAGCTTTTATAAAAAATATCAATATAAATTTGAATCAGTTTCGAGTAAATTATATTGATAGCCAGTTAGTTAACGTACAGTCGTTGTTGGGGTCCACGTAGCAACTAATAATTAATCGTTTAATACGACTGCTGTTGTAAATTTATTATGATTGTTTTTTATTCTGTTATATTGGAAAGCTGTCTTTTGATATTAACATCCGCGTCTTAACTGTTCCTACGGTAAATATTTATTATTAGTATTTATCGAATAGCTGAAGAATAAACGGCGAGCTAACTGAATCTTTTGAATTATCTCTCCAACCTCGGGACTTAAATATTTTATATCAATCTGTAAAATTAATTAAAGAGACGTTTTGTAGATGGTTTTTATATAGTTTTATATCTGCTTGTTATTTTCGTTTTTATTCATACCTATATTCAAATGATGATTTTATGTTTTTTTATATCTCACAGATATGTCATTTTAAATATAACATTTAAATTTATATAATATGTATCATTAAAATTACGTGATTCATAATAAGGAATAAATCTATAGATAAAGAACCCTAATTAATAAGAGAGTTTAAACACTGAACTAATAGTCTAGATTTCAAATGCGACGTAAACTTTTAAATATCTTTGCCATACAATTGTTTTTTCTTTGTCGGTCTAACGCCAAACATATGTTATATTTTGTTATAATGTATTTGACTTCGTATTGTTTATATGTGTCAGTGTTGTAGTCCATTCATGAGTTGTAAAGAGTCGTTATCTCATTACATCATTATCACGTGTTATCTAGGGTCGTCCTTCACGGAACAGAGGTTATCGATACTGACGAATGTCGACAGTCGATAAAGTCACATGGAAAAATTGAGCGTATCGAAATTTGGTATGTACAAAGTTTGTGAGACCCGTCCAAGCGCATTTAATGAATTCAAATTGATTTTAAATTAATTCAATGTCTATTTCACTACACCGATGAACTTAAATCATAATCGAAATGTTCTGAATCATAGGTTTTTTGGTCCCGAGTCCCGTAATCGCTTCCCTTTATACTTTTTATGTCCCGACAACGCATCCCAAATAAATTAAAAACCCATCAATGCGTTTTTGTTGACTATTTTTGTTAGTGGTCCAGTATGACGTTGACCGACAGTTGGCGACACTGTCGTTGTTTTTTATAACCCGTTGTGTTACAATATTATGTTGCATCGTGTGTACGTTTCGATGTTTATCTCATGTAATAAGCTACTAAAGTACATTATGTTTATAACATCTGATGCTTTATCTATTTCCGGATTTTTGATTTCAAATTCTCTTTGTAATTTTTTTATAATATTTTTTTCTACATTTTTAAAGTAAACGCAGCGGTTTTAACACTTATAAAAAAAGATTTCACACTATGGATGCGGTCGGCTCACAATTTAACATCGAGGATTTCACACTATTCAGGATCAATTTCTTTTGCAATTTCGTAAGAAACCACAACTATTATACGTGTTTCCCTTCGAGTTTGAGACTCTGGCAAATCGAAGTATTACCCAATTATAATATTAAATCGTATAAAATTATCTATGGGACGTAATATTTATTTAGCTATAAATCATTTTGTAGGATGTTACACCTTTAGTGTATAAACTATTTGTTATCTCCCATCTTGTATTGTAAATGGCAGGTGCGACCTTCTTTTATTTTAACCTTGTATATTCAGAATGAGTGTTATCACCGGGATCTGGGGGGAAAAGGAACCGATGTTTTAATTGGCCTTAATCTACCTGTATATATACTGCTAATGACGCGAGCGAGTCAAGTGATGTTTTTATGTCAATATGTCTAAAACGGAAACCATCCCTTCAATTATTCTTTTGTGAATGCCCAAGGAAGAAATGTGTGAGAGCAGAATATAGAATGAGTCTCCAATTGAAACTTACTCGGAGCAAGCAATCGAATTGTGTACACTGTATCTTTTTCACTCCGACACCTCCAAGACGGTAGTTTAAGAATTAACCAATAAAACTACCTCCCTAAACGTAGCCCTATTCGTTCTATTTTTAGACGAGACAAGAAAATTTGATTGTTCAATTTGTAAATAATTCTAAGTTATAAAAGGGCCACTGCAAAAAAAAAATCAGACAGATTGAACAGAATTAGCTGTGAATCATAATGTACATATAGAGTCCATTAAGTATTCTAAAATACATAATAGCCGTTACAATTTAAGGGGTCGTGTGTGCGTTTCGCAAAAATTTATGTGGTATTTTATACCAATCACCATAAACGACTGAGTCACTCGTGTGTCGTCATAAAGTTGACGATTTTCATGACGTCACGCTAGTTTGGGAGACCCGAGCATTCAAACCCCAGGACATGAGGGGGTTTTATTAGAATTTTATTGTTTTATACAATACCATGCCTTATTTATCTCATTATATAATTCAGTATCGAGTAAACGGTTTTCGTCCTATAAAGCGGCTCAACATTAATTTTAACAATCTATATGATAATTGGAACAGCTTTTGACATTCGAAAGAACGGAAACAATCGATATCGCCTGTTTAATTTAAATAGTCGATTATTTAGCGCCGGCTTTGATAAGTTAAATGGACTTATCACGATAATAATTTAACCGCGACACTATCAAACTGTAGTTTAGTTACAAGTTGGCCAAGTTATTATAACCTTCTAATATTGGGTCTGGAGTAGTTCTAAAACTTGAAAGTAGTTCATAATGAAGACGCCGGCTACGGACGTATTATTAATTTACTCGGTTTATTCATTGTTCGTAATACAATACGATTTTAGTGTATTATGGGACTTGTAGGGAGATTTGTTGGTTCTTAATGTTGGCTTTTAATAATTTTAGTATGTTAAATATTCTGCTACAATGGTACCTTTGTTTTAACAATGGTAACTCTGTGTATCTATAGTTTTATTTAAGTTTCATTTTGTATATATTTCACGGTACATATTCGTATATTCACATGCAAGCCATCTGTTACCATAAATCACTCTTAAAATATTTCTGTCACATATAAATCTTATGTATAATATGTAAGTGTATAAAATATTCGTTCATAACTCGGGAGTCTCTTAAAAAGGAGCAAATGTTAACTATGCAGTAATAAAACCGGATGATTGTAGCGCCATCTGCCGTCCGGCTTGGGGTAGGTTGGGAATTGTTACAAACAACGAGACTGTACCACATACGAGTATATTTACACTGTTGCTAACTGGTTCACTGTTGCGAAAGGTTGGCGATTTCTTATTCTCGAGGGTCTTTGAGTACCCTTACTCTCGCTCAACGTAACTAAGTATTATCTTTAAATACAGGATGATTAATGAATTGTATTAAATAAATTTTGTATTGGTTAAATAATTCGACAGCCCCAAATTCATTTATATGTGTTTAGAGTATCGGTAGTAGTTTGAATTCTTCTTCCGTCAGTCTATATATCTGTGTTCATCTATCGGAGGAACGGAAACACATTCTAGTCGGAGTGTGCGAATCAGGTCACCGCTCAGTGACTCATGACCTGATAGGTTGGCGCGAATTCCTTATACTGTGTCCCTACTAATGGTCTTTAACCATTTTTTTCTATGCTCTCAAAAGAACGTACTTAGACTCCTTTGAAGAGTTCTATATATAAGTAATAATATTATTTATACTGTTGTGGTAGGACTATTTGATTTCTTATACATAAGACTCATAGAATATTCCAAATTTACACAAATCATACCTCATGTTAAGATCCAAAATGTATTTTGGAAGTTCTGTAAGTTAGCAGTGATATAATTATATCGATAAATTTTACATCATTTCTTTGTTCTGAGTATCTCCTTACCAAATAACCAAAACACGCTCCCATTTCAAAGTGTTACAATTAATTGTCAGTGTGTTCAATAAGTGAGACGTGTGAAGTCGTGATTCATGTTCAATAACAGACCGTCGAGTCCTTTTATTCTCATATATCAATAAAAGCGCATTCACAGCGCATTTCATTCACGCCGATCGATAATTCATAAGTTTTGTGCAATTTCAACGTAAATACATTATTCATGATGAAATAGAATCTCTCTCGTGGCCGGGTGCGTTTTGCAAAACTAGTCCGAACGCTTTTGTGTCTGTAGAAAGGCTAGATTCTCTCCGCTCGGTATGTGGTACATAAATCAAAGAGCACGACTCAACCTTGATGTTTCGAAGTGTTCGTCGTCTTCACCTGCCCGGGTCCATACTAACCGGACGAGGTGAGGATGTCCACACAACTCGATACCGTCTCCGGACACCGTCGTCCATCAAAGGTGACCCGCCGTGTTGCCTCCTCTCCGTATACTCGTACATCATCCCTTGTTATCTATAGTATAGAGTCGTTTTTCGCCTGTCCCTCGTCACCGGATGGGAAGCCGAGATGCTGTGTAATTCGGCCGTACAATACAGCAATAATAATCGCGGCTCGTTCGTAATTGCGACGACATCCGTCGAACGAGATGTACTATATACGAGTATACACGAGACATGTCCGTGTGAAAGTTTGAGAGGCCCGCGACCACGGCTTCTTATCAGAACCTGTTCCCTGCATTTTAGATATATCGGCTTTCTTCACGGGCTGATACTTAAATAACTGTCTCGAGCGCTTTTTATAACAGTTTATATTTAACTTGACCTCATGTACATTCAGCTTGTTGCTAGGCACGCGATAGTCGGTATTATTGTTATATATGCGAGTTCATAATATCAATGTCACTATTCAGTTTTTAATAAAAGAATACTTTATATTTACACAGAAATATAAATATATGTGAGTGATAATCGCGCTCATAGTCTGGTGGGTCTGTGAAACCCGTTGGAAGTCTTTTGTTGTTGACAGTATGTAGCTATTACTATTTATCTGATGATACATTCTTGCCACAATGTAAATCATCCTATCTATAATAAATAGATGGTTTTTTTTTCATATTCGTTTCAAAGATATTCAAAATATATTTTTGTTAGTAGCGGAAGTGTTTTGTCGGGAGTCATCTCGTGGTCAACAGGGTTTGATTCGCGTCAATTTCTTAACAAATGTCGATAGATAAATATTCATTCCAATGTTGTTTATTATACTGACAGAACGATGTATACTTTACGCAAGCTCAGGTAAAATTAAATACAAAGATACCTTTCTAGGAAACGATTACAATTGCAGAGTTGGTTCCAATGTATACTTTGAAGATTATGAAAAGGTTCTGTTAAATTTCGTAGATATTCTCAAAGATAAAAAAAGATATATCGCGTTCTGTGCAGACGTGGGATCAAAATTGAATTAGAAACCGGATATCCTTTTATAATGTTACACTTGAAATTGTTAAAAAAGGATGTCAGACGTTTTGGGACTACAATCCTTCACTATTATTACAGGAGAGTTATTGTCGCTAGGAATATTTTTTTAACATTCCTCTCAGTTATTTAGTAATATGATCGTAGGAAAAAATGTTAATAGCATTTGAAGTGCTTCATATATTGTGTAAGTACATGAAGTAAAATGTTCTAATTATTCACAATCAATTCCCGATGAACTTGTTTTACGAAATGTCTGATCGTTTCTAAAGAACCGCGGCTTTCATTCATGATGAGAGAAAAAAACTAATAAGCGAGCACAAAAACTGAACCTTTTTTTGTTGTTCGTCTATCAGGCGCGGGTCCGTGTGGCGGACTGAGATGTAAGATTCAATCACGAACGAGTGCTTCTCAGAAGACGCAGTTTTTTTTGCTAGTTTTATAGATTTAGGGCTCCACAGGACCTGTTCTGAAACCGCAACCAACTTACTGTTATGTAAAATCAACCTTAAAACCATAGCAGTAGAACATCGTTTCGAATAAACATAAGTGTTTATTCAGTTAGTTCCCATAGTTTATTTTAGTCGTTTGTTACGGAGATGATAACGTGGTTATGAAATTGTATTATCCGATGGGAAACTGAATTCGACCACAAAATGGTAGGAATATAGAAAGGATTCAATTTCAAGGAGCTGCCGAACATTGAGGTCGTCGGGAGACAAATGTTCACCTCGCGTTATTTTTTACACCATTATTTATTATTAATAAGAACGCTACGGTCCTTTTCATGGCTCAATTTTTCATTTATGACCGTTATGATATAAAAATAACATATCGTAAAATGACCGCAAAAGGTAAAATGCGATTTTAATGCTCATTTTTATATATATAAAAAAAAATAACCAACTCGAAACGTAATAAATGTAAAGCGAAGTATTTAATAAGATAATAAAATAAATAGTTTAAGACCTCATTGAAAATATCGTATTACGTCTATCAAGAACTCCTCGTCGGGTGTAAAGATCGCGCTTCTCAGTGTTTTTTAGCCGGCATCCACTCAGAGCTCGTGACGTGATATTTTTTCTGAACCATCCATGAACGATACCAAGGGGAGTTCATACATACATTTCTATTTTAGTTTATATCACTATGCTCTCTATCCGTCTAGACCAGCCACCTAACTTACATCGGATTCTCTCCAACTATCATCGACTCGTTCATAACTATATCTACATAAGTAGTGTTTTTATTCGCATTTCGGGCGTTAAGTGTACGTTTTTTGTGTGATGACTGAGATTTATTACATTTTTTTTTCCTCCAAAGACCACCTCAGTATGACGCTCGATGATTGAAGTCCTGGGAGAGCATGTGTATTTTATGAATGAAATGTCCGCTTATTTCGTCGAGTTTTCTGATTTCTGGGAAATGAGCTAACGGTTGTAGTATCATCATTATTACAATGGATGTTTTTGTAACGTTTCTTACGTCGGACGGACGCTTCGTCGGTCAAAGTTTTAATTTAAAAAGTGCATTGTAAAAAAAATGTATATATTTATATTAAGACGAACAAAAGGGTCGACGACCTCATTAAAGTTCTTAATCTTTATCAATTCTTGCAGCAATACTTTAATTTGGTTTTAATAAAGGGAACAGAATTTTTAATAAAATATTCAAGCAATGTATTCAAAAAATTCTTTGTATCTTAAAATTTTGTGTGACGGTATCATCAATCTATGTATAATAAATTTATATCAATTAGTCCTTCAATGTACTCTTAGGAATTGCATAAAATATCTCAAAGAAAAGACGCGAAATAGATGTGACAAAAGATACTATCTTGTAAGTTATAAGGCACATACATACGTGAATAATAAGATTCTTTAACCTCCTTTAAGACTAAGTAGTTTTAGTATAGCTCCTTATTACGCATCGTTGTTAATATTTCTTTAGGTTTTCGATAGTTTTATATCAAATCGATGTAACAGAACTCTTGTATTAATATCCTTATTACAACTAAGAAATGAGGAGGCTTATATCCGTAAAAATGTATTTCTATATATTCCCATATCCTAGTAAGTTATGACTTATGTCATTCTTATTTCAAGGTCCTCTATATTAGACGTGGTCAATGTATGTCAGTTTTCCTCGTAGGAGAAAAATGATTTATATAATAACAGAGTTTAATTCAACAAAAGCTGTAATCGCTCGTTATAAATAATTTACAAATGTGTATTGTAACTATAAGTTGAAATGTAACAATTTGTGTTCGATGACAATGAATGAAGTGATTCTATAATTCTATAAACACTGTAACGTCCTCACGTTGTTATGTGATGTAGTACCGTGACCACATGACGGTAACTCTGTAACCATCGGTTCGTGTGTCAATAGCCACTGTTCCGACATCCTCTGTGACAACCCTGGCGCTCGTCACTCCACTGATGCTTGTAATTTGTGTCGTAATACGCCTCTTATGTTGTTTAACTCATTATATTATGTACCTATATGTATAAGGGTTGCCACACTCTAACATATTGTGAGTGGAGACAGTGTAAGTTTAACAAAGTAAAATGTATTCCGAAACATTTGTGACACAATGTTAGGTCATGGGAAATAACGCAATAAAATCGATGCTGAGAAAATTACATTTTAACTCGTTGTTTATATAACGCGTTTAGTTTATTTTTTTTTTTCCTTTTACGAAATCGTATTAAAATACGTGTTCCTGGTTTTGAAGACGACTTCATAATCTTGAGTTTTTTTTTATAAAATCTCCATATGTTCTCATTTTTCGATTAAATTCTTCAACGTATTAAAAACCTTGTTAGCGTTTAGTCTTTTTTTGTGAGTGATTTATGTTGCGAAAATGTCATAACTTTAATTGAATCTTCTAGATGTTTTTTTTTTATTGTATTATAATCACGGGCCAGCGACATGTTTATTTATCAAAATAATCGTCGCGACTCCCATAACGTGTTACGAGACCGTGTCGTTAAAGTTAAACCCTTTTTTTCAACACGCTCTTTGACAGTTTATTAGTTCTTTGAAGTTAAAAAAATATGTTGTACCGATTGATGTATGATATTATAATTATTATGTTTGTAGGTCTGTCTGATAAGTAGGGACCTGATTTTATGAGTTTTCCTTTGATATTATGCTCACCATATATGAAATTTAAACAAAAAAAACTCATAGGAATAATTGTATGGTAATATAAAAATATTCATATTATTTTCGTACAAAATCTTGTCTGTTATCAGTGATGTTAGATCATGTCAGCAGTGATAAGTGTATTTGTAATCAGATTGCGTCGTGATAGGCAGGATAATGTATCGCAGCATCTCTATACGTCTGTCTGAACTGGGTCAGTGTGGGACTTAGCGCGCATCACATGTCAGCATATAGTAATACTGTAAATTCACCGCGGATTATGACACACGGTAGCCCATACTCCATACAGTAGGTATATATAACGGGAACTCTCGACACGTCTCCCGACTAAAACCTTATTAATTCAGTTAAATTGAAACCGCCGCGCTGCATTGTGCTCGGAGTACAATCGAACCACCATTGTAGGCGGAGTGTTCCAACAATAGTTTGAACACTAACTGTAACAGGGAATCGATCCGCGGACCGTCTAGTCCGCTGGAACTGCACCGGCGGAGTTAATCGCGACCACATCACTATAAATAGATGTCTGACGCGCTAGACGGCGCAACTCTAGCCGGATGCAGACTCAACGTGCAGCCGGTCATAGCATACGAATATACGCTTTAACGCCGCTGCATTCGGCTCTATTTACATTGCATCGGAACCTCCAGACGATTTTCAACATTATCTCCTTTAGTTAAGTCTCAGTTTAGCATGTATCTAGGTTTGATTTCAATATAGGTCGGAAAATAAGCGCCATTTATAGTACTCTGCCGTACTATCGTAGTAGTGCAGCTGTGTGCGAGTACATCCTCAATGGTGGCGTGTGTAGATGCAGTTCGAGCCGCGCGTGTGTGTGTCAGATGTAGTTATGTTTAATGAATGGGATTACGTGTGTGAGTGGGTGTGTGTGTATGTGTGCGTGTGTGCGTGTGTGCGTTTGCTCCGGGTTTATTGATTTCTTCGAGATGAGCCTTGCATACATTTAGATGTAGACAGTCGTGAGACGGAACACACCCTGTATCACAAAAAAAAACACTACATTATAACACGCACTCATAATACATTCCTTGTATTAGTTAACATATTTATTCATTCGGCTTTTCTTGTTTCAGGTTTTTGATAAACAACAAGCTGTCGTTACCACTTTCAGCAATGGTAAGATGATCATGTTTTTATATATTTATACAGTAATATTTGTATTGTTTCGATCCTCTATGATAGTTTTTCTATACTTTATATCTGTGTCGGTGTCGGGTGAATTAAAAATGTATGAAAATATTCTCACATAACATATTCACGGCACTCTTAACACATTACTTAAAGAGCACACACTCTGGATACATTTGTAGCGAACCAACTCATTTTAATTAATGTTATATTTAATTTACATGTAAAACCTTACATGTTCACGTTTTTATATAGAGATTGAAAAGGAAAATGTATTTTAAGAAGAATTTTACTTATATGCCTGATACGTAATCATAAGAATAATAATTATGTATCAATTATCATTTATACCAGTACCTACAGCATAACTGCGATTTTAATCTCTATATTATATAGATTTAAACTAAAGTCCGCTAGAATCTATATTATATTATATAATAAAACTGTAAGAGTCAGGTGAACCGGGTGTATTCTGAAAGCGGAGCAGCCAAATCGCAATGCACCATGCAGCAGTAGACCTCGACCAATGAGGAACGACTGGGAACCGCTTGCATACTCACGATATACTTAGATACCTGAACATACACACGTACTGGAAATATGTATAGATCAATACACTAGCTCATACCCGTGACTTTGTCCGCGTTATTGATTAGAATGAAGAAGAGATTAATAAGGGATATATGTATATATTGTTTATAAATAACGGGATTTAATAAAAAAATAAGTCTCTTTAAGATAAAGACATTATATTATATGTATATGTATATACAAAATATCAGCCCATACTCAGTGTCTCAAATAAAAATGTCAATTTAATAAAAAACTCTCGCTGCCCTTCCCAATTTAGATTTTGTTCGAAAGCCTAAAAAAATTACATTTAGTTTTTGTTTCAACAAATAAATATTTTTTTTAGACAAAACGTTTGTTAAGATTTGTGTTAGTCTGCATTAAAAACATTCACACTATTTATAATAATAACTGAATACATTAGATTCTATTCGTAAGTCGTCCACGTAAAAAATTGGGTTAATAGTGGCTCAACATAAAAATTCTATTTCAGAGATCATGTTTGTGAACATTCGCTTTAATTATGTAGACGAGAAGAAAAATTTTCAAATCTCATCAATTATACGAATAATGTTGTGTTTCTAAGAAAAAATCATATTGAAATTCATGAAAATTAACAGATACTTCGATATTATAAAATACATAATAATTTTGACTCACAGTCGACGTATCACGCGTTGAAGCACGTGTGTACTATGTTTGTCTCTATATGTATTGAACAAACGTTATGTACATATATATATGTATATGTGTTTTATATACCCGCAATTATGTTTATTGTATTAATATTGCGTCACGTCTGAAACATCCAAGGCTGGTTGAGTTTTACTCAGCTGTTACACTAAAAAGAAACTGTGTCAGTCGTTACACAGACGGAGATCATCGTGACGTCAATTGATTGTATATTGTTAACGAGCTTCATGTATCACAAGTAAATGAAGCGTCTACATACATATACATAAATTAAACAACACGACTGTACAATAAATATGAATAGTTTTAATTTTGGGTATGATTTAAAACTCTTTTCGACTTAGCAACAGATTGTTTTGCGAATTTATGTTTAAATGACACTTATTTTTATTAAATTTTATTTAATATAATTTGACAAAGCCATTGATTGAAGCTGAAGTTATTTTTTATTTGGGTTTTGGATTTAATTATTTTTACAGTTTATTCTAATGGTTTCAGTTACTTGAATATAAGTTTTCTTATAGCATGTTAATGTTCGTAGTCGAATATAATAAAAAAATGCCAACTCCTATAAAACATTACCAAATGAACTATTCCCAAGATAAAATTGTAATAGTGATACGCAATAGAAGTTTGGCACTTTATCTAATTGGGTCCTTCGCCGCTAAATCACAGCAAACATTATTGACTCATTATAAACTTTAATAGTAAGACAATAAGATTTATTTTTGTGTGTAAAATAAATTGGGTAGGTTATGTAGTGCCGGGATTAGGAAACGGGGTGAATAGAGACTGGTCGAGGGCGTGGGTTCCAACCAGGTCGCCGCGGTATTGTTTGATAAGGACGCTTCATGTTTATTTTGATATCGGTCTCAGTCAGGTCTGTAGCTACTCGCTAGCCACCGAACACTACTCTCGCTGTAAAGTCATTTTAATTCGCTCAACACCTCGATCCGCCACAACACCTCGTCTGTCCCGCGTCCCCCCTCATCTGGCCTTAATGTTATATTTATAATCAACGTCTGCATCACAATGTAACATTACTTAGCGTAATTTTTGTTCGCACTGATTGAATTGTAACTATGAAACTGCATTATCACCGTTGTGATATTAATTTCCTCGAGTCCCCCGGGCCCTGGCTCGGGAGCCGCGGTGGCTCGCCTGCATTCGCTCCGGTGTAATGACAGCGAGTTATTTTAAGGGTTCTCTTAGCTTTCAGTAAGTTTTATATAGAAACAGAGCGCGTTTCGTAAATTATTCCGTATTCTGCGATGTATTTTAGACGGTCCCGGAGAAGTGCTACGTCATTATTATGATGGTACACACCCATTGTACTCTTACACTTACACTATACAGTATTTGGACTGTGTTATTATTTCAGATAATATTAATATTTTTTGCGTCTTTCTGTATCTGAATCTGACGAAGATCAATACATAAATAATTGCTTCTCGTCTCTTTTTTACTTATTATAAACTATTTGTATTTTTAAAGTTTTATTTATATTTATTTTATTTTTTTCAATATTTTAATTTTTATTTTCATATTGTTACAGATACAACGCTACATCGTGGGCGCGATTCCTTTATTTCAACGTTCTCACCATGTCTGTTTGTTTGTTTGTGTTACAACTGTATTATATCCATTATTTAGTCTATATCTGGAATTATACGAAACGTGCAGTCTACAAGTATCACCGGCCTCGCTGTCTGTACCATCTTATCGTCGTGATAGTGTCTAACTGCAGTTTCGTTCGTTCTAATGACTCTATTTGTAACACCTCGTCCTGGACTACAGTCATGCCATTGTTATCATATACATAGATAAGATCTCCGAGGAAATAGAAAAAGTGCTCTCTATTTACTGAGTTGTTTGACTTGTAAGTGTAAGTTTTTGATCTCGCAAACATTTTTCCCATTTCCTTAGGGATCGTGGCACGTCCGCGCAATACATTACAATATAATTTTGTTAAAATTTTGAATTTTGACTAACAAATACTAAAAAAATTTCTAACGCATGACACTTTGAAATATATATTTTTATTTTACAACTCGCGAGTGTGCATGACGTGTATATTTATTTGTAATGATCTATTTTTTATCTAATGTTGATGATATAGACTGACATGCGTTTTATTTCTGTGTATATATAATGTTTTATAAGTGTATGATTATGAAATGTTTACTTCAACAATTTATCGCTAGCGACGAGATCTGTTAATGTCGTACGCCCTGCTTCATGGAAATTGATTTTAGGTTGAGTATTCAAAGAATTGTTTTAGTGCTTAAAATTCAATTTTAGTCCTTGCATGGCAATACCCGGGGGTTGCATTCTGGTTTTTTATTAATGAAAAATTTGATTATGCAATCTGTTAATGAATATATATATTTTAATTGTGATTTATCGATATATAAATAAACATTTACTTAATCGAATATTTTGTTTCATTGATTATTCTTGTATGAAATACTTCCCAGAGCAGTGAGGAGCTCTATCTCAGAGTTTGATGTAATCTTTCAATTAAACCAATATCATGTGACCGCTTCTCGGAATACTGAGAATATCATTAGAAGATTTGTTACAATTCTCTATACATATAATATAACATTTACCCTCTTGTTGACTACAAACTTTGAGCTGTTTTATATAACTGTGATTTTCTTTATTACACATAAATAGAAGTTTGGAAGATAAAATAAGCAATTGTTCCAGTTAGATACTTCAGATAGGTGATATTTATAGCTCATATATTCTGATAGGAAGTAGGCCGGCTGAGATCTCAGCTGATCTAGCGAATATTTTTTCGGTTGCTATGCGATGGAACGTCGGCCGTGGGCGTCAGTGATCACACCTCGCGCCCTTGACATACATCGACGGCTCAGAAACTATGTATTAACACTATATATTTTGTTTGTAAAACGAAAATTGACAAAGAAATTTACTGTTCTATAAATTTTAAAGCTATATATATGATGTATTAAAGCAAAGCGAGGAGCGGCTCGGCTCGTGGGTGCGCTTTCGCAGACATATCTAATTATAGAGTTGTATTAACGAAGTATATCTCACGATATGAGGAGATTAATTCCTCCGTTAATCTATTGAGCGCTCGGGTCTTATCATCGCATCAGCGGGGTCGTTCAACTGAGCTTGTTACGTGTGTCTGTTCGTACAAGACGTAAACCATGACGACTGCCTCGCTCGCCGTCGAACCTCGCCTAAGTATCTCTGACTTCATAATTGGCAGGTGTATTCACTGCGCCGCCGATCCCACCTTCGTTTTTGTATTCACAAATGAAGTAAAAACTAATTAGCATTGAATGAATTTGTTAAGGAACTGGCCTAATTAAAGCGTTGTTATTGAAAATTAAGTAAGTTTTTCGGATCGCGTTATTACCATCATTTGGAATTCTTTTGTACAATTTATCTTTGTTGTTATTTTAATACTATTGTTCTATTTATTTAATCGGCCTGTCCGTGACACTATACACGTCGCTGCCTCTAATACTAATGTTATGTATTTGCTTCTATTTACATACAGAAACTCATACTATATCTACATATATAATTTATGGACTATATAATCCATTCCATATTAACTTTGACAATAATACCTATTTAAAACTCTTAATAATCACGTAAATTTAATTAAATTAATAAATGAAAAATGGAATAGTGTGTCAAATAAAAGTAACATAAGTTGTCACTAAGGGGATTCTTATCTTCGAGGTAGGTTTTTTAAAACGAGTAGATGTAAAGTCATCGTAATTACACTAAATGTATTAATTTGTCCGAGGAGATCGCGTGATTGGTGAACTGGTGATGGCAATAAAAAAATATCAATTTGGAAAGTTTTTCATTACACACTACTTTCGATTTTTATTATTTCCACTTATTTTGATCTTAATGCTACTTGATCGTGACTTGAAATTTTTTTGAAAACAAGCGAATCTTAAATGTAATTTTCAATATTATCAAGTACATTCCACCATTTTAAATCAATTAAAGTATTTATGTATGTAAATGAAACTTATTTATTTGCTTTCAATTCATAAATAGACTTCCCATGAATCGATTAGATACGACCAGATTATTACATCGCAATCACTATTGTAAACTAAATTCAGGTAAACCGTCCGCTTATCGTTCGTAACCAGATATAATATAAGTAATAATCAGTTAATCGCATTAAATGCTAAGTAACTGATAGCAGACGGAGTCGCGTGCTGGCGCTAGATGTCGTTATATAGAACACATCGTCTGGACATAGAGAAAGTACATTACAATGCACGAACGATCGCATTAATTGATATATATACGGTACAAGTATGAGTGGTCGCTCGAGAGACTCCTTCTATCATCGCGTACACGTTTCATACACTACGTTTTATTATATATTATTACAGAAGTGATGATTAAAACTTCCCTGATCAAACACAGATAAAGAAAGATCGGTTGGATTATAATGAGGACGCCAATTAAATAACCGAGGAGTCAAAATAAACATTATTATAATAACAACAGGAAACCGAACCTTCCCGCCATTGTGTAATTATTTTAATAAAATTTCGTTGATATGTTCTTGATTTAATAATGCTATAAATCAGAGTTACACGTTCACAAACTTCTCTAGCGACATGTTCACGGAGCGGAGTAACTTAAACAGAATAATTTATATTAATTATAACACTTCATATTAAAGTGTTTCGTTTGTGCTTCTATTATTTTTTATAATTAGATTTAAATATTCCTACATGAAGCCGAGTCGTTAGTTCCCTCGCCCACTAATACTTTTTTCCGTCTAAACTAGTTCGTCATGTGATTCATTTCACGATTGACTTGTTCTGTTACAATCGATAGTCGTGTATGACACATTTGTGTTGCAAAAATTATTATAATTAACTTGTAGATCTCCTATATGCTGAAACCAGAGGAATGTTTGAAATTAGGCTGTAAGATAGCATAACAAATGCTGTATATATTTGACGTATTGGTGATTGATAAATGATGATAACTATGAGTGGACCGCTTGAAACATGCTCGACTAAATAATGCTCTATAATATAAATATACAGCCATTAATGTTAGCCTGAGGCTTTGTTTCAACTGATGGATAGGCCTTTTAGGAGCGTTCTATAAATTAATTATACTGTAGCTTACTTTTTAATTATTCATACGTCACAATTTCTATATGTAAATACGAAAAGTCAATTCATTTGTAGTTTTCATTATGAGCGTATAGAGAGAATTCAAACCAGGAGTTTCAGATCTCTGTCCAGTACTCGATGTGTATGTGTGTGTGTGTGTGTTTGTTTGTATGTGTGTGAGCGTGTGTGTGTGACCGCATACTTCATGTGGTCAGTGTAAGTTCTGATATCGTTGTATCAATCACTTTCAACGCGAACCGGTCTAGGTGTAACCAATATTTAGACTCAATACTAAAAGCCAGCTCTTACCGAATAGCCTAGGTATAGTCTTAATGACTCGTTATGAAAGTTGATTCGGACTTGACATATATAAACTTTACTTCCAAATATTAAGTTCCCAAACTTATTAATGAATGTTAATAAAAACTCTGTCTGATGTCATTATGACCGCTTTATATTTATGAGATCGAAGGTAGTTTTGTATTCACTCGTTTAATTTTCCGTTACACGTTTTGTTAACACCATATAACGGTCAGGAACGATTCTTTCAGCTCAGTTCTAATACAAAAAAATCTACTTCAAAGATCTTAGCGCTCTAATTAAAACATTCAGATAAAAAAAAAAACAAAGACATTTTTTATTTAAATAAACTTATTATTCTCAAAGCGGCCGAAGATTGTATTGAAATGCAAAAAGAATGTAACTGAAACATTTTAATTAAGAGACCACATTCTCTTCCGTCCGATACTAATACGAATGAAATAATTTAAACTGAAAGTCTTAATAGTATTCAGTTGGAACCCTAACTGAATGAACCACATCAAGTTTCCTCTTATCTCTCTTCGGCGTCAGTTTATTTCTATCGTGTGACATAGTTCTATTTTTCTTAGAGCGTCTGAAAAGCCGAGTGGGCGGTTCATGATTGACGTTTTCTCTTTATTTACATTATTTCAGGGCAACGAACTCGCCCGGAAACCATTCTTAAGATCGTAAATCCACGAGAAGTTTTCTTATATTTCATTGATAGTTTTAATATACAGAGACATTAACCATTATACAATGGACTGAGAATTAAACGGAGTCGAATTTAAATTCCTTAAACGGAATTTTTTAAAGAAGTAACGACATCGTTATTAGTTCAGTATAATATTTGTTCTGTATTCATAACGCGGATGTTGGAAGTGCAATAAAATCATCTAATTCCCCTGACGCTGTAACAGGAAGATTTCCTAAATTCTGAGACCCTTACACTCATGAACCAGCTTTATAAATGTAAACCTGACCGTTTCAAATACATTATAACACCGAAACAAAAAATGTCCTCACAGACAAAGCGAGGTCCACATTTATGATAACATATCATTATATATTATCTTATTAATTATCACTCGTAAAGTATTTGATGAATTACTATTGATATTATTAAAGATACTATTAAAAACGAAACTACTCCTGAACTTTGTCGAAAATAGATGTAAAGTGAGTATTTATTATACTTTAATGGAAGTAAAGACGTATCTGTTTCAATACGATCGATTTATTACAATAATCTTTATTATAATGACGATATTTTTATCTTTTAATGATAATAAAAAAAAATCGGTACATTCCATACATAGCTTCCACTTCAACGCATATAAATATTTAATTCAAAAGTTTTATATTATACCATAAAGTCAATTGTTAGTAATTTCTTTAAAGAAATAAAATTATGTCCTAAGTTAAAATTAATCAATTGGATATCACAAATAATAAATTTAAACATTTTAATTGATGTATGAAAGATAAACATATTTATTTTATTTGTAAATTAATTAAACTGAACACGTAAAACTTAAGAGTTTTATTATGTAATAAATAGTTTTAGAACCTCTTTAGACTATAAATTAATATATATATATATATATATATATATATATATATATATATATATATATATATATATATATATATATATATATATATTAAGTTATATATATATATATATATATAACTTATACTAACTATATGATTATATGATATATATATTAGTATTATGATTTAGTTCGTCATTCGATCACAGATCAAGGCTGTTGATCGATTTCTATTTGAATCTACGATTCATCATTATCAAAAAATGTTTGCAGAAAGAAAACTATAATTTTTCCATGTGTGGGTGAGGTTTATTGAACTACATGTATATAATGAAAAAGTTAAAAACGACTTTATTGTCTAGTCAGCTAAGTCGTAAGTCAAATAAGCTTCTAAATCTAGTAGAGCGTTACATATATTAATATTTGAAGCTTTGAATCATAGTTATTATTTTGACACTTTTTTTATTGTAAAGGGTTCATAGCTTGTAATACATAGAAATTGATTAGGTGTCAAATAAAAATGTATATAGTCGAAATAAAATAAAAGAATATTTTGTTTAATAAATAATTGAAAAGGATTTTGAACAAATATAAATAATTGTTAATATTATGCTGGAGTGTCTTGAAATTAAATGCTGTCATGAATATAAACGAAGGAGGGGAGACTAACATTCGGGAAGAAAATTAAAAATTTCAAAAACACCCAGCCGCACCCTGGAAACGAAATTAGTATCCAAAATAAAAATAAAAAATCGACTTTAATTAACACTGATGACACGATCGGCTTATATAATGAAGGGAACTTTTAACGTTTTACTTCGTAGTCTGATCTGAACGAAATAAATACTGCACTACAAAGAAAAGCTATATAAAACTTAATTCATATTATTTATAGCCTTTCTAGTTCTTATTATTTCTGTTTTACTAACAACTTCGACTTATAGTTACACGACATACTTTGTCTAGTTCCATCATAGAGTATTCTAAAAATGGTTTAATAGACATACTTTTGATACATCACAGAACATTCTGAAACTACAACTTTTTGTATTACTTATATGATATCAATCAAATACCTATGTATAACACACAAACTCGCTAGAAAATCAAATTTCTTTCGATTATAATTCAAAAGACTCACATATCATTAACCCCACGTTAAATTTAATTTCACCTCACCGAGACAGATACGACAATTTCACGAAGTAATGAAGGCACCGAGACTCGAGAGCGGTTTTTGGTCAAGAATGTCAATTACTCGCTGGGAATAATATCGGCCTCATTAAAATTAGCAAACGAGATAAACGCATTACGTCCCATGCTCTGATATTTTAACGTACGACGAGTTGTGGTGCGGCGAGCAAAAGAAATTATTTACTTAAGAAAAACAGTTGTATAGAACAACAGATTTTAATAGACAGTAGTATTGAATAATGAGGAAATCTTTAAACAAATAGAGAAATAAAATAAATACGTTATGAATGATACAGATTTATTATAATACAATTAATGTCTAATACATGTTTTGATATTAAAATGTATAATAATTAGTTTTTTATATAGGAGTATATTTTTTTCCACTGAATATAATCCCGCACCTGTACGTGTCGCCTGTACATCAAGACAGGTAGACTCGCCTACATACGGACTGCTCCGGTTATCGACCTCGCGCACTCTTAATGAACACCATGATTGATCTCAGGTACGAGAAATGTCGATCCGCCAAAGAAATTGCATTATGTATCATGTAATTTTGGTGCAAAAATGCATTGTGTTTTCGGCGCTTTCCCTTTGATTGTCGACTCTTTAATGTTATTTCGACGTGTTGTCAGTTCGCATCAAGCTCACTTTAAGTATATGTAGATAGAATTTAATTTACATATACCTTGGAAATTATGGATGTGGTATGTTGTAATAAAAACAATTAAAATAAAGTACAATATAAAAAGATGCGTTATTTTAATGAGTTCATCAATTAACAGCCTACTTATGCTTATATGGTTATAACGTAGTCACAGATAGATTACGAGCGTCACTTCTAAATATGCCTTTCAGGAAACTTCCTCCAAGGTCGCTCCAAAATATCAGTTGCCAACTGATGAAGTTTGTTCACCCGGCTGTAGGTGGGTTTACGTATGCAGAAAATACTGCTTCACGATCAAACGGCGAAAAGAAATTATAATAAAAATTAAATACCACGGAACTTGTTTATATGACAATAAAAGATTTTAACATTACATACATTATTTAAATAGTCTTTATTAGAAATAAAATTAAAATAATATGTTATAATTCAATGATTATGTTTTACGACAATTAACAGACGGGGAAGTCTTCAATATCTTTCAATACACCATTAGGTAAAGGTGAGTTAATGAGTAACAAAACGCTTGCCAATTTTCGTAATGATTGCGTTCAGTATTAAGAAATCGTCTGCTGTCTTATACATTTAAAATTCTTTTGTAGTCAATGTGTGTAAGAAGAATTTATATAAATATACAACTAATATTATTTTTGAACTGTGTCTCGGAAACTAAGACCTCTTTTTTGTATGTTAAGTTTCTAGAAGAACGACTCAATATTTAGAGTCAAGAATAATACTTCAACATTCTAGAGTAGTATATATATACTAGTGGCATTTTATTTGCATTTATTTCAGAATATTTCTTTGTCTGTTGTGTCATTTTTTATCTTTAGCAGTTCGTCTTTACCTTATCCACATTCCACGCGTCACTATGAGCTACTGACGCAACATACGTCATGTCCATGTTCAAATAGATTCCCGAAATATGTTTAAAGAAAATTATACTTTAAATCAAAGAATTAAGGTTGGATATGTAATGGATGTAAATATGCATCGTCTGTTTGGAAGTGTCTTGAGAGTTACGTCAAGCGCCTCTAATTACACAGAGTCAAAGAACGCTTATCTAGAGATGCGGAGATATCTAATTATATAAATAATGAACCATATTTTAAGCCATAATTTAAATTTTAATAAGGCTATAAGTAATGTTTGTTTTTTTTTCAGTGATTCAGCTTATTTGAATCAAGTAAAGCACAGTCGTGAGAGCGAACTTTGAAATGAATTTTAATAACTTTATTAAATTTTCATTTAATAATTTAATGTGTTTAATTTATTCCTACATTACATTATTTAAGGTATCGACTGGGAAATATATAATAATTCGTAGGCATCGAAAAAATTTGTTATGAGGTGTCCAAAACAGTACATGACATATTCCATCTCTTTTTAACATGTGTGTTAAAGTGAGAGGGAAAATCGCAAGCTTTGAAACCTGCTGCACCGAATTTAAGTAGAGCGATTAGGTTGAATGCACACATGGATATTGAGAATATATCACTTACATTATTATAAAATAATTATCTATTTGCAGGACTTAAGAGGTTTGGTTCCTCATGCATATTATATTGTACCTAATACTTTTTATTTGCGAATAGTTTTGGATGTGGTTCAGAGACGAATTCTCTTTCATTTTAAAGTTTGTGCGTTGTGTGCCCATAGCCGATGGTATCGAGGAGCGCCAATTATTTGTTGTGTCCGTTGCCATGGTGACCAGGTTTTTGTTGAACCTCATTAAAGACGCCGACTCCCAGTCCTGATATGTCATCAATTAACATACAGATACACATACATACACTATAAACAGTTTTTGTATCGCAATTAACATCGAAAGAACTAACATCACATTTTAAAAGATAAATTATTGCTTCATATGTATAGTTTTAATAATTTCTTTAATATTACGTTAATGGTTAGCAAACAAGGCGTTAATAAAATTTATGAGTTTGGTAAATAAAGTGAGTGTTTTAATTCATCACGTATGATAACACGTCGCCAGTGCTCCATATTTTCTATTCCACATTTTGTCTTTGTACTGAACCATCAAAGGAGGTTATCAATTTCATCTAAGATTAACATCCTACTTATTAAGATCACTCGTCGTTCTTTCACACTTACCTGTACTATATATTCCAAATATATAATATATTAATTAGGAAATAAAAATTACGAAATGCAACTTTATTATTCAATAAGAAGATATAAAACTGTTGAATTTACTCTAAAATACTCTAACAATGTTTAATTGTTAGTTTGTTTGTGTATTAATTATATATAAAATAATTACATAAATTCAGTAATAAACGTTAAATTCACTTTTAATGGCATCTTATTTCATGACTTCAGTTTTAATTGGCTTTTATAAAAAGTAATAGTTTTATTATTTCTCGTGTTTTCAACTAATATTTAATGATGTGTGTGTCTGTGTATGTGTGTGTGTATAATGCATCGCTGAAGAAAGCTAATAAACTGCTTTGCATTTTCGTTTTTAAGATATAAGTAAGTAACCTTTTTAAATTTCTGCTTGGATAAATACTTTAATCTAATGCCGTTTCACGGGTTTCTTGCTGTTTATTAGCATATTAATGAAATCGCAGAGCTTCCTTTAGAATTTTTTTTTTATGAAATATGACTCCATAAAGTCTAATAAGGCCTCAAATCGACTCCACTATGAGTTTTAATGAGATTCAGCTAAATTATTGTGCACTTAATGAGATATGAAATGCCTAATTCAATTTAAAACTCCGTTAATTTAATTAAGCTATATTCTAAGTTATTGTTATTTGTTTAACAAAATGTTTAGGTGTATTTTTAAATGTTTTTTTGTCTCTTAATCTCTATTCTATTAATACATATTAATCCAAGTATTCTGTTTTCATACATGCCGTGTGTTAGTTATGTTGTTATCCAATCAACCGTGATAGCATCCTCGCTGTATTTGTTCATATTATTTTTAAAAATTCACATTACCATAGTAATTACCGTCTTATATCTGAGCGCGATATTTTATCTTTTTGTTCGACTTTTTCTCGATCGAATCTTAACTAGCCGATAAATAACAATATTATACAATTATAACGAAAAAAAAAACTGTTTGAATTACAGCTGACCGTAATCAAAACAGTTGTTTTTTGCAATAATAACATTTTAAGTGTATTAAGATGATCGGATAATTACTCTATTTCCATCCTTATGTGTAAGCTCTCGGTTCCATAGTTTTATTTATTTATAAGTAATATTCTGTAGTCTCGTTGTAATACGATCGGTTGATTCCTTTTAATATTTTTTTTGTATTAAACGTTACTATTTTTTTGCACAGATCGCTCGCCGCTCCATCTCTATAAACCGTTAGTATGAAGCCGGTGGACTCGGTTAGATTTAATCTCATTGTAATCTTAATTAATGATTCTTATCAATACTAATAATACCTATTCAGATTTTTCTCTCAATAGTTATCTATTCAGCTGGTGTCATATCACTATTTTGGTTAATCAACTAACTGGAACAGGCAATCAGGCAATAGAGGAACTACATCTTCAGATCCAAAGACGAAGACCTGTTGCTTATACTCATTAATCTAGTACCATCAGGATATTTCCAAAGCATTTCCATACGATATATTGGATATATAAATAATTCCAAAATCTTACACGAGGTTATACGAAGTCAACTCATTACAAGGGACCTGGTCGTTCTCGGAACAGCGGTAAGTGTAACAGCGCGAACAAACTTACATTCGCTAAAATGGTCTTCGGACAAAATTAAAGCAATTAATTTACAAAAAAAAGATTCTCGTTTATGTTAATTAGGAGACGACATTTAATAATTGTTGATGATAATTTTCTAAACGCTTGTAAATATATATTAACTAACGAAGGATCATTTCTTAAAATATTTCCCTTCCCATCCCACGAGTTTAAGAATAAATTATATTGAAATATTATTGTATAAGTTTTCTTATCCTCCGATCTGAGCGGGCGTGTTCACTACAGCGTATGTTAAGGGAAATTTTATTACCTATTTACACTAAAGTCAAGATTATAAAATTATATAAAATAATAAAAAAGATTGCAATTAACTTCTCCCCTACTGTCATTATAACAGCTCGTGCCACCCGACACAGTCGTAAATATAACAAAAATAAAAGCTAGCTACATTTAAATCCTTGAATATACGTAAATATAAATTAAAATAATTGTCTTGTTTAATAGCCGTGGCTGAATATAATAAATATATTAATAAAATCCCGGACGTGTGTGTTTGTGTGTTGTTACATCGGCATCTCAAACGTCGATCATATATAAATCGTATTTACAAGCCGGCAAATTTGTAAACACCTCGTAAAGTATGTTCAGCGTTCACCGAAACGGCCGATCGAACTCGACGTCGTTATATATCGATAGTCGACGTGTTTACATCGCTAAATCATTAGGACTTTGAAACAACTCGTTATATGGAAACCGTCCCATCGACGTTTGAAGTCCAAAAGGATTTGGAAAAACGCTCGCTGGAATTAATTTACATGAACTCAAAAAAATGTTCCAATATAAAATAAGTTATTCTCGAACTCTTATACGGAACCACATAATAAAATATTCGGTCGGCGTTATTTTAACGATCACCTGCCTTCAGCTCGGTGATCCAATTAATAATAATATGTGGAGCAAAAAGATCGCGACTCCTTGCGATTTTTCGGATCCGAGTCGGACCAAATTCCTGCGCGGGCACAGGTTCGTTGAACTGTGAAACTGGTTCATGAAGACCCTTCGCAGGGTTGACAGTTTTCTTGGAATTATTTTGATTATAAAATAATCAACTCTGTGACAGATCGTTTGAGGAGTTGCAGCATCATTCTGGAAACGTACAATAATATAAGCTTATACTTTGTTAAAATTAAAGATTTATTTATATTATTATTAACTCAATTATCTCGTTGATAAAACTAGAATTTTTAAAAGTTTGCAGTTCCCATACTGATTTTATATACCTAGCGTTAGATACTTCTTCAAAATCGGCATTATGTTAATGCAATCAAAAACTCGCGAGTATCAATTATGAAAGTATTATTGTATGTTTCAACTGGTGCGGTAGGTAAGAACAGTTAATAAATTATATTTTCTCGGAAAATTCTCCAATACCATAAGATGACGGGCGATCGGATCGCCCGCAGCGCCTCATTTGAACTGGAGCGCATGTTTTAATTTTTTACCAGCAACTTATCGCCGACTGGGACCGTTTGAACAAACATATACAGCCGTGGAAGTGACCCGGGACACTTGACTTGGCACTAAACGAATTATTAATGAAACTTTACTCATATGTTACTCTTTTATATAACCTATGAACTAAAATCTTCATGATGTAATCATCCAATCATTTGACGTTTGGTTTGACGATTAAATTAAAATATAACTCTCCAAATAAATAAGCAAATAAGTATTAAATACGTGACTATAATTTTCTTAATACGAAGATTAAATGATCTTATGTATAGTCGCGTGTAAAGTCGGGGGATATAACTGATCGATCTCTTCCAGTTTCTTTGGGTCTACGTCAGGTTGGACGCAAAATTTTTGTGAGAACGTAATTGCACCGCGGCCTGCACTTAAATTTTTCGCGTATAAGTTTCTCAAATAATAAGTAGGTAGGAACTGGTTCATCGGTAGATTTTATCAGATATTTCGCCGTACACTTGTTTAACCTTATATTATTTTAAATACGCCTCGCTCGTTTTATTAATGTTTTAATACACAGTTAACGCTCGATGGATCGATAAATACGAACTGATTCCAATATGGCGTTGGACGACAGTTGTCAAAAACTAATATTATGTTATATAATTTTTATGTTTTCAATTTACTAATCATTCTGTTTTGATATTCTTCATATATAGTAAGACGTTGAAATATATTTCATACATAATTCTGAATATAAATACTCAATGAATAACATATTAAACCTCCTCGAAGGTTTTTAAAAGTAATATTCCGATAGTGTTTTGTTAAATTACAAGCTAACCGTCGTCCTAATTGCGGACTGTCAAACATATGAACTTTCGTGAGCGCGCCAATTTATTGTGAGTCGATTGAGTAATTTGGACATCAGTTTCGAAGATTCAGTTTCATATATTTAAATTTGGTTAATGCATTAAATTGGTTAATATAAGTGTTGTACAATTGACGCCTGTATCTCTTCTTATTTCTGTCGGAGATTGAAAGGCAGAGTGGTTCGTATATTCATATATATTTTTTTCCAAACAAACCAACTGTAGATTAAATATGTGATTTATACGTAATACTTTTGAATATTATTTGTCGGTCTTAGTAATTTTCACGAGACACTATTCGCTTCCCTTTTTGAATCCGAGCTTTGAATTCTGAATTTTAATCATTTATCAATACATTAGTTTTTGTCAACATTCTTAGGTCCCGTACAGGACTATATACGACCGGGCGGCAATCCTTAACAATTACGTGTAATAAAATTTTACAATCACTATTATCATTTCAACGAGCACCGAATTCGGTGCCGTGTGGACATTACGTCATCGTTCTAAATTTAAAAATTGCGCCAAAAAGCATACGCCTCAAATATATGTATGTTTATTTTTGATTGTCTACTAAATGTACTAAATGTTTAAGCTATTAGAGCATAAAATGTGTTTGTTAGTAAACGTTATAAATTAAATAATTTATTGACAGATCGATGTGTGATGTGATTATTCCATTAATACACAGATAATAAATATACATCTCGATTGAAACGTCAAACGTGTCACGCGAGGATTGACCTAACATTGATTTTGACAGATTCAATAAGCAAATTTTGTTTTTGCCTCACATAGCTACTTTTTATCGACCGTCATCGTAATGTTCATGATCTAATGACGTTGACAGATTATCTTGAGTTTGAAGCGAAGCGTGATTCATATTACACGATCTATTCGACAGACGGACACGTCTCGCGTGTGTCTTATGTCCGCGGCGTAAAGATGAATATCGTCTGATAGGAATGTAAGTTGATTATCTAGAATGTACGAAGCCAGTTTACTGAAAGCTTCAGGTGCGTTGTGCCCGTTGAAAGTTCCGGGTCAAGATACGCTGGGTGTAGATGTGAGTGATAATTTGCGCCCATCCCTAAATCGGTCGTTGGGTCTAATCATGTTGGTTTTGTTTTATGAACGGTCATGGACCGTTAAATGTTGGTAATAGCGGGGCCCGGGAGAGCGTTACACTTTACTAAATACGTCACATCATCCAATACACAACATACATACATACATACATACATACATACATACATACACATATGAAAAGCCGGATCTCATCTATTTGATTCTGATCATTGCTTTGATAAAATATTATTGTATATATCACTTGTTTTCAATATTAATGATTACAGTAGCTCTATATTTTTGTATTATACATAAGCATAGTGTGAATAAAATATTAGATACCCAAAAAATATTAAGGTAAGTTTTAAGGCACAATCTAGTAGATCTAAAACAATCTAGGGCGTAGTAAATGACGGTGGATGATTGATGCCTCTAGCTTCCGCGATCGGGAAACGAGTGAAATGAGGGACGGAAAAATTTGTAAGAAACCCAAATTCATTTCTTGGCTTTAATCACCTAATTGTTTTGTTACTTGAACCACCATTGTCCTAATCTCGAGTCTTTAAGCAAAATAACACGGAATTTTGCTCTAAAATAGAACTTTTCTTTACACAATTATGATGTTATTTCTTAATGTCCATAATAAAAATGTTTTCCTATGACGACAGTTAAATCAGATTACGAGTCAAATGCGATCCGATCATAAACGGCTCAGCTGACCTGCTTACGTTATTCATGAGATACAGTAAGTCGTGTATGACAGACGATATTTTAATAGCCAATATATAATACCGGTTTTCGGTAATAAATCGTAGAGTTATAATAGTCATTGTTATGTTAATATCTGTTGTTCGACTTTACTCCGATGATAGCTGTGTATGGATTCTTATACTAATGGACCGAGTCGACGTACAAACTGACGTATTGTTGAATTTTATTTGTTATATATTATTAAGAACTATTCATACTATTTATATTAAATTTTTAATATAAACAAATACATATTTAATATATTTAAATGTATCATAGTTTTGCAATT
Organism: Danaus chrysippus; assembly: GCA_916720795.1. NCBI lineage: Eukaryota > Metazoa > Arthropoda > Insecta > Lepidoptera > Nymphalidae > Danaus > Danaus chrysippus. Next base: position 1,494,370 of record CAKASE010000046.1, on the reverse strand, counting down.
TTGCGGTAAATTAATGAGAGATAAATTAAAGTTTAAAGAAATAAGTTTGTGTGTGTGTGTGTGGTATATAATGAAAATTCATTACCAAAAGCGAGAATCGAATCTGTATCCTTCGTAATATAATTTCACTTTACCAACTAAGCAATCGTAAGATTTAACTTATTGAACCGCGAATACACTCATACTTTTATGTCAAAAATATAATAATATTAATACTATTAATTAAAAAATATATATATATATAAGGATAAAGGGATATTGACTTCCATTTTATTTATATCTATACGGCACCTATAATTATCTAACCATTGACTTTCTACTTGGAGTCAAAGAACTGCCGGAAAAAAAATTGGCATCGGTTAGATTCTGACTTATGGTGTAATATTAAAGAGAAATCTATTTCTAGATGATCTTTCATTTTAAGACACGTCCATAAATATACATACAACTATTTATATATAATACATATAGTCATTTTTAATATATTGTTACAAGCTTGTCTCTTTCTTACAGAGATGAAGTACATAAAAATAATAATTGTGTCATTCTTATCGGTTATGGAAAACACGTAAAAATTATCATTATAATTAGGGAATATATCTAATTCCCGGAAATTTTATTATATTAGTTATTATAATTTACTAGCTTTCCGCCCGAGCTTCGCCCTCGTGGAGTTCGGTTATATCCCGTTTTCAAGAGAACCTTTTAAAAGTCGGAGATAAAAACTATCCTATGTTCTTTCTCAAGGTCAACTCCATCTCTTTACCAAATTTTATTAAAATCAGTTCAGTTGTTTAGGCGTGAAAGCGTAACAGACAGACAGAGTTACTTTCGCATTTATAATATTAGTAGGGATATCATAGAAAAATTATATATAGGTAAAATATTTTCATTTATTTTCATTACAATAAGATATCTGTCTGACAAAAAATATCACAATAAATTTTCTTAGGAGGGTGCGAGCAGACAGACGGTCAGACTACTTCATAATAACTGGTTTACTGAAGCGAGGGGCGCAACGGATGACTTGACGCGCGGCCGCGGATCTATACTGAACATATTATACGGCCTATCAATAAGTTGACCTCTCATACACTACACTGAGATACAAAAAACACTATTTATATTGAAAATACGACTTATTTAACTGTGTCAGTCAGTTAAACAAAAATAGTAGAACTAAAAGCTTCACAGTTGTACCTAATTAATAATTATTATCACTTATCCAACTTCAAAATATAATATTCCGGATTTACGGGATAATGTCAAATCTGCCAGGAGTGTTATAAATATATTGTGTAAGTTTGATACTAATTTAAGTGTCAATTAAAAATGTTGACAGTACGAAATGAACTCGACTCTCGAGTCAGTTTTATATAAAACACAGCACAGGAAGTTCACACAAACCAAGTAAACAATTTGTAATCACAAGGTCTGCGTTATCAGGGGGAAATATAGCAAATTTTTGGGAGCTATTTATGTATTTTAATTATTAATTAAATTCCCAAAGATAAAATCATCCAATTATCGCGAATATTACATTATAGGAACTGTTGCTACGTACAATGTTCTAGTTATTTATTTACATAGGAGTTTATTTTCTAAACATATTATTGTATATTCTAGAAAGTTTATTGCCCGATCAAAGGGACCTAAATACCCAAATATTGTGAACAGTTTCAATGGGTGTTTTATTAACAGTTTCGATTGCCAACACGCCGCGTACGTTTCTCCGTGAACTATTAATTCACACTTCGCACTGTAATTGTACATATTTTTGGGTGTGAAAGATTTAGATGGGTCAAGATCATAGCGGAGACTTTCACTTTGTTATACTATAAAGTGGGTACCTTCTCAATTTTAGTTGACTAAAATAACATAACATATTCATAAATGTTTAATTTTTATTATTTTTTTATATTAAATTATTTTTACACGTCTGTTTTCGTGAGTGAACGTGCTGTGAGTGAAACATATTAAGTCAGGATCCCTCGTATTAGCCGCTAAGCTGCCAACTGCATTAAGTCGTAGCGCGAATGCAAAACGCCATTCATTATATTGTGGCTGACGTTTTTTACTTTTAAGTGCTCAATGAGAAACGAAACAACATCCTGTCTTTGTAGCGACAGCATAATAATTGTTACATCACACGTACCAATGATGTTAACGTTACTTTTGTGACAGATAAATGATTTCTTATTGGTATAAATTGTACAATAAAATGTGGATTAATATATTTTCTTAAAAAATAATTTCGATTTCTTAATTTGATTATGTGCATCATGTTCAAGTGTTATTTCAATTAATTAATGTCGATTATGTATTGTTACATATAATGCTTGCTATCTCTACACGATCTGTGGGAAACTGCGCAGGCGTCACCGCTAATTTAGCGCAAATATGCATGTGCGTTTGTCCTTTGTTTTTTTTTTCGGGTCGCTCGTTTGTATTTTTATGTTTTTTTTTTTCAACCGTTTGCTTTTTGGTGGTGCAAGTGAAGCGCACGTGGTAAAATGGACGCTTGGAATGCTTTTTATTGTGATTAGACTTCCTTCCCTCGCAAGGCTTACTACTGTAACATAATATTAATGTGATTTTATTTGAAATGTATTCAAATCATATTCGTACAAACTTTACTATATTTTTTTCTACATTTAGCACTAGGGCACACCGCAGACTAGAAAAAAATATATATTTTATTAATTTTACATCGTAGTTCAGAGTTTAAATCGTATTAAATGCTCCTAAGATTTTCTTTATAAATCTGAACGTCAGGCTTAGGCCACAGCACAATAAATTTGGAAACAAGCTGTATGTTGGTCTGTCAATTACCGCTGAATCCCTTACGAGGTTAACCAGACAGAAGACGTTAATACTATAGGTAAACAATTATATTATAGCAGCGTACTTACCTTGTGGAAAATTTATATTACTTGGAATAAGAATGTATCGGCTCACACACTCCTGGCTTGTATGTAATCTTAATGAGGAAAAAAATTACAAAGGATTTATGAGAGAGTACCTTAGAGAAGTCTGAGAGTACCTCAGTGGAAGAGTACCTTAGAAAATTGTACAACAATTGCACAATTCAGTACAATATTGGGTTACGCTATTATACTTTTGAGTAATTTTTTTATTACGTTTTTTTATCGTTCATATTATTAGTGTCGACTTTTTGAAACTATTCTTTTCTAAGGCTCTCTTATAAAAGAGACCTCTTTAGTCTATTGATTTTCCTGTTGATAATACAGGAATCTCTGATTTTTATACTTATCTTATATTTATCACCAAAAACAAAATTCCTCATTTAAAACAACATATGTGATTTTGTATAATAATCATTATCAAAATATCCTTGAAAAAATTTCAAAAGACAAAGAAAGATATCAACTTTAATATCTTAATATTTCTTTTGTAATTTTTAAAATATAATTTTTATTATCATATATATTCATTATGTACTTAATATTGTTTCAACAAGTGTTGAATCAAACAGACATGACCTACAGACACCTTATATGTTATAGATAATGTGACAATTTAGTGAAATTCACTTGAGATAAGTTACAACGAAATTATCATTTTATCAGTTAATAAATAATGTTTGCAGCACGTGACCTAGCTACGGGTTTTATTATTTCAGTTACAGTTCACACAAATGACTAATAATTTTAATATATATTTTTTTCATAAACCATAGTAATTTGAATGCTGAAAAATATACAAATATGTAGCTATATTGTTTGTGTGGATACATAATGAAACAGTCGAAGTAAATGCGATCATTTAATTCAATCGTTAAATAAAAGAAAATTAAAAGTTTTTCATATATTTATTTTCAAAATCTCTGATATTTTTGCTATTAACAAAATATCTTATACTTAAAGACTGATATATTTTCTGTAAAATAAGTTCTTTATCAATAATACACAAACGCATATATTTTTTGGCGCCAATTTTTATCTTGATTAAAAACGCATGATATTTAAAAGAATTTTTATATATGTTTTTAGGTCTCAAACAATCATAAAGTTTGTATAATCTCAGATTAACATTGTATTAAACGTGATTAGCTGATTTTGAACAAGATATTAATAAGACATCAGTTGTGAAGGTGAGGAGTAAGGAAGTCTATTTTCTTATCAGCTGTCGCAGCGATATAAGTCAAATGATAAATATACTATATAAGTATATATGATATATACACTCGAGGATTTTTAGTTTCATTTGTAGGCATATATTTATTTTTATTTTTCTATACCTCTTCAAGGAAAATGTAAGTATAAAATCGTTTTCACTGATATACAACTAACTACATTAGTCATACAAGTTATATAATAATGAATCAAGCATTTTAAATTTTTTATTAATAAGAGAATATATTTTGCATTTCACTCTTCTTTTGTATAACAATCTTTCTTTTTTTTAATTTAATTGTAACTTATTATTTTGACGATGTTCTATTTTATCACAATTGGTTTAATCGTAATTTATCGAGATAAATATAAGATTAAATTATAATTATGATTTCATATACTATGTAGCTTATCATTCTAATTTAAAAGTAATATTTTCAATATAAATGATTAACTTACGTGTAAATCGATTTGATAATTTTTTACATTATAATGTTCAATATCGGGGCAAGTAGGCTAATTGTATTTTTAAAATATATTAAACGTACCTATGATTTAATTTTCATTTTCTTAGGCACTAGTATGACGTATCGGTATCATACAATGTAAGACAGGGCTGTACGTTGTAATTACGAGTATTAATACTTCTCACTCGAGTCACCTGCCTATAAGGAATTTAAATATAAAATAATTCCATTCTTGGATGATATTTATTTTTGTAAGTCAGTTATTTCTTGTTAACAATTAAGTTAAAATAAAGATGTTCTTACGAGAAAACATAATATGTTTAGAATATAAAAGTTATAACAGTGAGGATAATGAAACAAAATTCTAAATAATGTATAGAATGTGGAACGAACTTTTTTATTGATTTCGATCAATGACTGATTCTGAATTATAGCAATACTTAAAGTCTGTACTCCTGAAATATTACTATATAATTTAATCTGCAGAAAAACTTCTCAATAAATAGTGAAGGTTATAGTTTCATCCCTTCAGTGCATCTTGGGGCGAGCTGAACGGCTCCCCGCTGTCAAAGTTAGTTCCCATTGATATTTAATGAAATTCTTTTAAGACGTTTATTTGACCCTACGATTTAAAACAACTAACTGGCCACCCTTCTCAAAATTATTCAATAAAATGCGATCTTTTATAGAAAATTAAATTTTCTTCCATTCATGAGTCGAAGCGAGGTAATTTCTTGAGATTTAGCTTTTATTTTAGGTAGTATGTATGAGTGAGTGTGAGAGGCGCCTTGATGTGCCCTGAAGGCTGATAGTGTATCAAGTAACAGTATACGCGTTATATATTCGATGTCCCTTATCAAGTTATCTTATCACAACGTGATTAACCCACTTTACAATGTGTGTATAAAACATTTGTTTTGAAATGTTTATTTGTTAAAGCATCACTCAGAACGGTTGGCTGTGTAAACTTGCTGTATTTCCTGAACACCGAAATTATGCAATATTTAACAGTTTTCACTTGCTACATTATTTTACATTAAATTTTAAGTAATTTATTTAGGTTCCGATACTTTTACGCAATCATGATTTAGCATAGTCAATTCTGTTGCTTATTATATTAAGATTAAATATGACTAAAACTTTATAATCTAATAAATTATGTACCCTAAAATTGTCCGTGGTTTAAACGGTGGATAATCGTATCACAAGGAGCTCCTAGCAACGTATACGTGACCTATATCTGACGATGATCATTCAATATTACCGTTCAGGATATTCAAAGCGATAATTTAGATTACACGTCGCACGGCTTATTGTAACATTCTTTCGTTATCAGCGAGCGACTGGCGCCTCGTTCTCGTAGTAACACGTGTGCTATGATATATCAAACAAGCCGGATTCCTGGATCTAACGCAGGCTTACAAACCGACTTAGGTCTTTTAAATGAAACTGATATTTTTCGGATGTACTACGCGTGCTTTACTTTTGTAAAAAACTACATACTCCCGACGTTTCAGCTACTTTTCAACAACCGTGATTACAGGCACACTAGATATAGGACTTAGGTCGCTATTGGCTATGTATTGGTGATTTTTAGCTGTATATACATATTATAAGAAAATTTTATAAAAGAAATAACTATTATAAATTTGAACTCTAGTAATTTTGACCTAACGTTAAGGAAGTTTAGATTGCAACTGTTTATTTTATTTCAACATAATTTTTAAAGTGATTTAAATTTTAAGAAAATTACATTTGATAGTTTAAATACATTCCTTATCACTAATTCTTCCACACGGCCACAACCCGTTATCACAATATAATATCATTATACGTTTTGGGTGTTTATATCAACAATTTATCTTGAAATGTGACTGCTACTTCCTTTGTGTGAAGTTCTTTGAATATATTTAAGTTTTATTACGTGAACTTGATATTTTCCTTGTAGCATATGTATTTGATATTAGCACTAGGATTTTTTCTCCACCATACTTAGATCGCAGTGGCTCAAAAAAATATCCAAAATTCTCTAAATCGTTTCAAAGCCTCAACTTTCTTTCATCCGAGAAAAGCGTATTACTTCGTTCGACATACTTCCTTACTATATTACTATATGAAACTATTAAAAATTTTTAGACTAAGTATAAATGCCTCTAAACTATCTGTATTAACCTTACGTAACGTGAATCGTGAACGTGACAATTAATTTAAAATCATTATCCATGTGGCGCCACAATAGCATTGGCTGAAAGTGATATTACCAAAATAAAAATATTATTATCCTTATCATTATTAATATTTTGATATTTTATAAGTTATCTTCATTCAAGGTTGTATATATTAAAAATGTTTTTTATTTTATTACACATGTTCTAGTAATTGTTCATGACTCGTTGGCGATATGCGTTGCTCGATATAAATGACGGGATGGGGAATAATTAGTTGCAAATTAATAACTCGATAAAATTAACTTTAAAATATTGTTTAAATTATAATGAGATAAAATCTTTCGGCAAAGTAATGTATGTTCTTATAACATCAAAGTTTCTTTAATATATTCTAGCCCTATAAGTAATGTTGGTCCTTGTATTATGTCATATGCCATGACTTTTGTAAACATTTTATAATTTCCAAGAGTAGGTATGTTTATCGTCATGATCTATTTAAGGTCTATCAAATTTCCCTGTAGTGTGGATAAAATCACTATATTTATATAAACACTCACATATTTCTATGAAAATATCATATCTGTATTTGTTCTGATAAAGATATGCATTTTACGAAAAATATTATGTCACACATACCTTAATTAATAAATTCTTGAAAGTACATAGATACTTCAATAAGACTTATACAGCGTGTTAATAAATGCTAGAAAAATTTGTCATCAAGAAAACTTTATAGGCGTCGTTAACGGACATCCCTTAGAATATTTTTCAAACTATTTTTTTATAATGATGAAACGATAAATTTAATCCGAAATAGGTATACCAAATAATTACACTGAATAAGGTATTACCTGGAAATTTATTAAGATAATATGATCTTCAATAACATAACAGTTTTCAATTAATGCTGGAAGCTCTAGAACAGAAACAGAGATAAATTTACAAGAGAATATCAACAGGAAACATATTAAAGATATTTTTGTTAATCGCGATATACTACGTAGATTATTACAAATTTTTTGTTGGGCGTGGCTTCAATTATTATATGATGGAAACAAAACAAAATTAAAATAACAATAAATTCAGCTTTGTAAAATTGGAAAGTGTAAAAAAATACGGAATCGATAATCCTATTACTTTGAGGTTGAACAAAACACTCAGGAAAACAAGAAGATTCATAACAGCAGTTTATGTTGCACATGTGTTGTTTTTGATTCATGAATCAAAACGTAGACAGAATGCAGTGCATTGAAAGGCTCATAAAAATAATAAAAAAACCCTCGTTTCCGGACGCTAAACAAATTTTGCGACAGCTACGTGATTTGAATTTTGAGTGTCTTGTGTGGACCATCGTTAGTACAAATTAAGCACTGAGACCAGCGGGGTGCGAATGTTTTAAATATTATCTTTCGGGCTCTCCGCAAAGTATACTGCAATTGTAAAATATAATTCTTATTTAATACATACCGTTCCATAGCTCATAAGGTAACATATTCACAGAGTCACAATAAATATGTTTCTGATGTGTAATACATCCATAACACTGAACAAAATGGCGACGTTAGAAGCTATGTGTAGCGCATGTTATACCGAGAACAATACGCGATAAAATATTCATCAGAGATGTACGGATTTCCTCCGATCCTAGCGAGCGACGCGTCTGTTTACCAATTAGGATAAAAGATAACATTACAGAACACATTACATCGCGAATACTTTCACAAATGTTTACCTTTTATTAAGTAAATTACTACTTTTTATATGACCATCAATAAAAATAGATGCAATACATCGAATATCTAAAAAAAAGTATTAATTCGTTCTAAACTAAATTTCTCAGCCAAAATTTGTACAAGTACATAATGATAATGAGATTTAATACAAATTATTAAATTTAGAAGACCGAACTAAATAGAATTTTATTCAGATTTTAGCTTTCCCTCGTTAAAGATGTCGCTTTGTCATTTGGCACAGCAGAGCGTAACACAATAAGAGCTTATCGCTGAAGGTACATAGTTTTAAAATTAGTTTTTAAATAATAAACATGACAGGCTACAATGTGTCCAGTATATTACCAGTCGCACACAAGATGGCTGCCGTAATAAAGGTATGCGCATATTCCTTTTACGGCTGGTTTCCGTTGCGCCTGCGTCGATTGTTTTCTTGCGACTCAATTATAAGCTTTTAAAGTTTAACAACTATTTTAAAATATCATTCCACTTGACAACAGTTCAGCTTTATAACAGTTACTTTCAGATTTTAAGACGTTGATGTAAGAAGCAAATATTATTAGAAAGAAAACGGATTTAGCCGCTAAATATATGTAATTAAATTTTCTTAATTAATTATCCACATCTTTATATATTATCCTTATAAAACTTTTGGAAATACTTAATTTATTTTAGTTTAATAATTAGTTCGTTAATCAAATTAATTCCAACAGTTTGTTGAACTCGCTATTCTGCATGCTTCTGCAAACTGACTACCGTCACACTTGAAATTCACTTGGATTACATTTTTACAATCTTTAGTAAGTACAAGATATAACTTATATATTAATAATTCGTACCGAGCTCCTTATTAAATTTGAAATGTTTTCTTCATAAAAATATTCAATTACAACGTCTCAAAAGACTAAACAAATATAGAAAATAAAAAGCATTACGAACGAAACTTTTGTTTATGGAACAAAATCTGAAGTCGTAAAATGTCGTCCCGAAATCGTGGGAAGTTCTTGATTAATATGTCATCGTTATTTCTGTTACAAATATTTATATTGTATATAAAAATACGATTCTGAACGGCTCGAATAAATTTACAGCCATAAGGAGGATGTGATTAAAACTTTTATTAATGTTTATGTAAAATTATATGCACAATTTAGACGGATGGCGCTGGCTAAATACGATACACCATGCGTGTGCAAGAGGGTAAAATGTCAGGCTTAGAACAGAGAGTTAGGCTTAGGCCTCGGCCTCGAATTTTGCGGGCAGCGGAGCGGCAGCGGGAGCGGCAGGATCTTACGCGTATAATCAAATGGACCGACCCTCGAATACAGCGGTGCCCGCTGCCCGCTATTTTGAAGAAATGTATGCGTTTCCGTGCCGCCGCCGCTGCCGCTCCGCTGCCCGCAAAATTCGAGGCCGAGGCCTTAGTGATGCTGATGAATCTTTCTCTTATTTTAAATATTTCCATAACTTATAATGAACAGACTTGTTTCATGATGTATATAATTTCGTAATTTGTACAGCTTGCAGTAAATACAAACTGTTAAATTTGCGTGTTATATAATTCGCCATTATATGCGAACATTTGCGTCACCGCTGACCTTAAAAAGTCCACGTTGAGCAAACAGAACTGTTTATAATTGTTATTAATCATTATTTAAATAATAATCATCGGCGCCAAAATTATATATATTGTTCTTAACAATTTTGTCACTATTTTTATATTTCGTTACATTCCAAATATATAAATACATAAGTGAGAACGAATGTAAATGGATCTATGTGTTCGTAAACCGAACAATGAATAATAACTTAGCTATTGAAACATAAATAATTATTATAAATAAATAAAAAGGACACGTAATAAAATTTCATTCAAAGAAATATTGTTTATTAATAACTTATTTAATTCCCACAGCTATTTCTCCAGACTTCCATGAGAAACAATCGGAGAACATTTTCGTTAGCGCACTGTACACTACCAATAGCATGCACAAAGAACTCTATTAAGGCGCTTACAAAATGGCTGGAAAATTAATATTACTCTCTCTTTTGTTACTTTTCCTTTTTTTGTTGTCGTTGAAGTCCTAAGTCTTTGAACACTCGGACAGAACAGATTTATTTTTATTGTTTTGTTCTAGGATTTCTTTGATTATTGTCTATCCGGTGGCGGTGGTCTTCTTCCTCGGTCTTTTCTTGGGACTGTATTAATCCGACTCTTTGTTTTTATATTAGTAAGTATCCTTTCATACCTTTATGATATGAACCACGAACAGCGACCGTTACAACAAACAATACGTACATTTGAAAGTGAAATAAAAGCTAGGAACGTTTAGAGCAGCCCTTAGCTCGAATCTTTGTTACGAACGTAAATCATTATATTAATGTGGACAAAAACAATAGTTTTGTGAGATTCTCATGGCTCGATCCCACGGCCTCCATGTAAATTGGTGACATACTCTATCATTGCTTAATAGGTTAGGGTCAAAGTTGTCGAGAGGTGTTATCCTGCGGTGTGAAGTGGAAAAACGTTCCTTGATCACCATTTCACGTGTCCCGTGGCAATTTAGTTGACAACACTGCGCCCGCGCACACAATTACACACTCGCGAAACACTTCTGATAGCAATCACCGCCTGAACGATTAAGGAGAGACGATTTCTTTTGTCCGCTCAAATAACTATATTTATACACAATTTCATGACTTTCCTTTTGATGTTTTGGAAAAGCATTTTCAGAGAGTGGAAAGGTTGGTCATAATTTTGGTCGTTTGTTTCTTTAGTGCTTTTCAATATTATTAGCACTATCTTAGAAGTTAAGTACTTGCGATCATAATACATAATACTTGTAGAAACTAGAATGATAGTTACACAATCACAGTGACCTGTCAACATCGGTTCGATAAAACAGTTAATGATTTCGTCAAGCTGTCCAAGGTTCTGGAGTGTTAACGTGATGATCAAACAAACGGTACGGAGACCCGACCGGAGGCCGTTACTAGGGTACATGTAGTGACATGTGAAATTACTGAAGTACTATTTAAGTTTTAATGAAATATATTGATATGAACCTGATAGTAACAAACAATCAGGCAGACCCTGGCTATAGCTGGGAAATTGCCAGATAGAAGAAGAAGAGTTAATGTTAGAACAATGTTCTCGGAAAACGTGTGATATAATTTATTATTTAATTAACGAAGTACATGACGGTCGGTTCGTCGGTCGGTCGGTTCGTCAAACGTCACAAGATGAACTTATCAGCATATATTTCGCTATAGTTACGTGCCCGGAATCGTTTTCATTGTTCGAGCGTCCCGCTTTGAAGATTGTTATGACGTAATTATTATATGTAGAGGTAGCATCGTCTTTGATGGGATAGGGTTGACAGTTTATAAAACAATTTAAATATATTATTAATAATATATAAATTTCATGGGTCATATACTGTAATGTTCATAGATAGAAAATTTTACGGTGGTAATGAATAAAATGCTAAGTTAATTTCTATAAAAACTTTTTATTAAAATATAAATACATATATTTAACCTTTACATATACTGTGCCGCTCTAAAGAACCGTAAACTTAGTCGTGAGTCGGGGGAAAATAGTAGATGCTAACTTCGTTCTATGTTTTTTTATATTATTTTTATTATAAGGTGCATTATATCACAATTATAATATATAATGGTCCGTTGAGCGTAGTCAGCCCTAGAACAGGAAGGTGTATCAAAATGTCGGTAACGTCTGGTGGTCGTCTGCGGCGCGTCTTATGCGAGGCGCATCACATCCGGCGGGTGTCAACAAACTGAGGAATCGATTGAGGATCTGGACGAAGGTTCTAGAACACATGGCGGAATGAAGAGTCTCTGGATCACTCCGACCGACCAGCAAGTGGGGAGGCATCAGTACTAACATGATGACGAAAGACAAATTGAGGTCTTACCATTGAGAATGGTTCATAGAAGATATCTTTCTTCGTTCCATGGAAGCTTTACGTCATAAGAAAACTGTTACAATTGTTAAAATTCATCAAAAATGTCTTTCATGACAATCCTTCCAGTGTAAATATTTCTAACTTTAAAGTGGCTAAAAAATATTTTAGATATATGTTTTGGATCTAACTCAGTTGATCATCTTACACTTACACCTCGTCTTCCCGTGATCAGGGACTCTTCAAAGTTATATTAACGCCGTTTTAAGAATAATATAATCATTTTTATTCCATACAATACGGTATAATATCTTCTATATATATAAAAATGGATTGCTGTTCCTTAGTCTCGCTAAAACTCGAGAACGTCTGAACCGATTTGGCTAATTTTAGTCTTGAAATACTCCTGGAAGTCCAGGGAAGGTTTAAAAGGTGAGAAAAATTGGAATAATTGCCGGGAAAACCCTAAAGACAGCCCTTTTCTATTTCTCATACAAACGTTTTTTTTGACATTAGATTTGACAACTAACTAATATGTCAATCATTCTGTTTGATTGAAACAGGAAAAACCTGATTATTTATGGCCTCTAAGACTTAATAGAGTTCGCCTGGTCAGCTATACCTACATATATTACTCTTGACCAAACTAACGCGGACGAAGTCGCGGGGAAAAACTAGTATTCTTATAAATTTTATATACGTCAATGACCTGTAGTTATTTCTTAAATAAAACGTCACTGCTATCTAAGAACCTTAGTAGGAACATCCAACTGTTCAAACTAAGTACGAGTATCAAACACATTACATGAAGTCATTAAGTCTTTTGTTAGAAAATGTAGTTTTTAGTGACAGCCTTGGACTAATGTAACGGGTGCACGTGTCGATCTCTATTTACATTGACTGTTCTCTAATACAAACCTTTTGTATGTACTCTGTCACCTGAATACCTTTTCTATTTATTGTACTAATATTAAATATTTTTTTTCAACTATATTTTAATTTAGTATTTAGTAATTTTCTTTTCTTTTACGATCTACTGTAGGCCGTGTTTCATTCCAATACCAATATCAAGTGACTTACCCAATCTCTATTTTGTTTGCCGGATCTTATATCGTTAATTTAAAATTTCAGGACAACAAAATTTTCTGTTAACGTGTTCAATTATAAATCTATAAAGACACATTTATTTTATCATATCAAATAATTTGTTATCATAAACATAACTTTCAAGATTTTGTTAAAAACTCAAGAGAATTGTCATCCTTCTATCAAATCAATATTAAATATTGTATAAGTTACACATTGTATATATTCAGTTATTTCAAAATTTGTAACTAAAACTACTTAAATGTTTATGAATGAACTTAAGACAATATGTTAACATATACACATAAGTTATGTGAACAATATAGCAGTGATGAAATTGTTATTATAGAGGAGACGATGAACCCTGTAATAATAGCTAAAGTTGATGTTACAACACCAAAGAAGTGAAAACGCAACAATATTTCTATTTGACAAACATAATTGATGGAATCTGCTGATATTATTATATATTTTGCAACAACAAAGCCTATTGTTTAAAGATTTCTTAACGCGTAATATGATATACACTTTATATTATATTTTTATTCAAAACAATTATGTAAAAAAATGCATTCTCCACTTTTACATGTTGTAATTCAGTACATAATATCTACATAACATACTAACTCTACTTATATATTTTCATAGCAAATTTAATTTGAATATTTATCATAATAATAAGAAGGTACATAATATAATTAATGTATATATTATTATATATAAAGAATATAATAAACGGGCGGTATGCTCCATGTATTGAAAGCTCAGTGGCCAGATGCGCGGGCGCACGCGATGCGCTCATATCGCAAAGTCAGGGCGCCCTTTACAATAGTAATTTATATTGCTTTGATAACACTTTTTGCCATCGAACCTTTAATAACAAAAAACGTTATAGTATTTAATTGAGTTTATAATAGGAGGCGGCATCTAGACTTGACTTTAATAATGAGAAATACGTCCGACTTTCATAGCTCCGAGTTTTATTAAACGATTATTTTGTTATATATAATAAAGTATAATCCGGATATAATATATAATTTTTCATACCACGGTTGCCCGGCTACTTGCTATTAATATTATATGTGTTATTATATAAATATTTTCTAACGTTTACAAAAACAGTAATTTATGTATAATAACAATTAGCATAATCGTTTTCACAGTTACAAATATTATAGTTTTCATAGTAATAGAATTAATTTTTAACGCCCCATTTCACACAGGAACAAGCGTGCATTGCACAATTAGTTTCAGACACAACAATGCCGGCATCATATTATTAGATACATGCAGCGGAGATTTTCCACTATAGCTTTTACATCTCAGCTATACATTGCTGGGAATGATCGGGATATTGGAAATGGGAGTCAATGAAAACGGGCAATGTAGCTTCATATGTGCGTTCTGGATGTTTGTTGTGTTTCGTATGTATTCAGTCAATGAGACATTATGGCCTAGTTGGCACACGGCGCCCGCGTCGCGGATACTAACGACACCGCGACGGAGAACAGAAATAAGGTTTAAATATTTCTATAGCATTCTCTCATTTGAATGCGGGGTTTTTTCACGCTGTTGCCATGCGACAGTTCACTAGGAACGAGTTTAAATATATTATACAATCAAATAATTATTGGACGATCTCTCCAATATATGCTTAATATATACAGTAAGGCATCAGAAATAGAAACTATGACATATATATCATAATACTGTTGATATCCTGATCAAACACATCGCACTTCACACGATCCGCAACAGTTTTCCAATTAAACTGCGGAACCCTGAAAACTTGCAACAACAGTCCTTCGGGCTCGAGCACAAGTTTAGGAGATAACTGGGAATGAGATAAAGTTAGACGTACGTTTGTACACGGAACAATACGAAAGGTCATATCGTCTGCGGCTCGCTAGTGTTCCTTATTCAGTGAGCAATTAGTTCCATATTCGCATGTCAATAATTAATTTCCCCCGACAATAACAGCGCTCAATAAACTGCATGATGAATCCCTAATGTTGAATTTTCATTTGCAAAATTATAAGTAATGAGCTGCACTAAACTACATAGTTTTACTCCGCCTGTTATTACTTACGACCGCTTCGAACGTTCCATTTAAATATAATTACAAGAATGTATTGAAATAACTTAGAAATTAACATTCAAATACTTTATGAACACTGCTAGGTGCGTCCAGTTACACAAAACTAATTTATCAGACGTATAAAGAGTAACGGAATGTCTTATATACATTCTACTGGGATCAAAAAAGTTAATATAACTTTTTATCCTGAAATCTCACTGAATAATAGAAGTTTGACAAACCGAATTGTATGTCGGAACCTTTAGTACTTTGGAAATTCTCCCTTTGAATTTTAAATTCGTTTACGATGGGGTTCGTGATGCCCCTATCGATCGGAACAGATGGGGGGCCGGGATACATCACAGAATTATGAAATCCAAACTGAGATATTACACTAGCCGACTGTACCGGAGAGTGTGACGAGATTTACAATCTGTAACAACATGTTTAATTACTGGCATCTCTGTTGGCTATGAAGAGAGAAATCTTTTATTAAACAAGATCGTGTACATTCGGATCTCCTATGAAAAAACTACAATACATTGCTTAATATGTAACAATTAAAGTATTCGATACACTCAGTGGACAAACGTTACAAAATCAATTAGAGAATTATTTGAGGAAGTCCATAATGAACGACCCAGTTTACTTGGCTCGAGACAACTGTGGCAACATTTATATTATATCGACTGCGTGCCTCCACCGCGACTCTGTTCGCACACACATAATATATTCCATATATTATTGAAGTGGAACGAATCTCTAACGTGTAATTATGTCATATACATGTTTACAAACAAATTGTTTCAAGCCCAGATAACAACACATCTAACGTCCTATCTTTAATGTCATAAACACTTGAACAGTTTTCTTCCCTTTCATTATAAACTGGGTCATTAATATCAATAAATTTGTAATCTCAAAGAAAAACAAGTATGAAACAATTAGAGCAACGATTCGGCTGTAAAAGTGTGCACAAGTGTCACATACGACGGTTCTTGCTGCAATACTTTATTGATATAATGAAGTTATAAATATTTGTAATTTACGAAGAAAAGATAACATAATAATAGTCTCGTTAATCGTCACATTAAAAAGTAGTAAAAGTTATACAGAACACCGAACAGCTCCCTTTGAACCACGCCTCGGTCATTTTCTCCGACGAAAGTTGTCAAGACCGGTGTGAATGGAAGTTCGATGTTGTATTAAATTGTCAGTTCCACAGACAGACGGGCAGCGGGCCGTACGAAGATCATTTATATAATTAACCATCTTTAGTTACGCAATCCATCAATACATAGCGGCTGCAACAGCTTCATACAAGCGATGTAATAAATTAGCTTGCCTCAAATGTGCATTATGCGACCTTTAAACGTCATTGAAATCCATCACACTATCGTAATAAATGATACGAAAACTGTCACATGAAATATATATGTCAAAATCGGTATTGAAAATCCCCTGCATATCGATAATAAGAGATATAAAGATTTCGAGATATTATATAAAGGATTTAGGTGCGGCGATATGTTTCCTTGAATTACGCTATGTGACACGTAACTCGGTCCATACATTTTAACCCAATTACCTATAAATTATTAGCATTATAAATTTTTTATCGTATCGTAGATATGTTATCTTGTGTTTTAAGTTCATTTTGAATTAGGCCGGCTTGTGTATTATGAAAGTATATAATTACAATATTGTTTATTTTATTTTGAATGATTTAAAACCAGGAACTACATAAACATAACATATATGTCGAGTAATAATATACATGTAGAACCAACAATCATATAATATTGAAACTACCGATTATTACATTATACGGTAAGAATATTTTATTGACTACTAGTTTATGTCGGCGACTTCATTTGTGTAAATGGTTCGTTATTTCAGAAGTACGTATATTTTGTTTTCACTCGAGCTTTCTAATTAATATACTGAAAATTCTTAGTTGCTTTATATTATTGCTTTCTACTTTTGAACGATAGGAAGACCTATTTGTTTTTAGTGATTCGTGCTTTCTGGAAAGCATTTTAAATCTTTAAGGGATAAAATAACCATTGTATGTTTCCAAAATCTTTTGATCCTAAAACCATTTTGTTGTTCACAAACTCAAAGACAGGTAAACGTATATTGTATGAAAATAAGTTTACTTACTGGAATTACATAATTAGTGACGTTCATCTGAAGAAATGAGTGAATTTTATATCCATGTAAGGCAATATTGGTTTAATTAAATAATATGCCTTTACTAGAAGAGTAATTGTAATTTTAATTTTATTTATAAAACATACATAATTCATATTTCAGATACTATAGCCACTAAGTGAAAAAGTATACTATGGATTGTAAAATGGTGCATTTAAAATATTGGTATTTTGATTTCTTTTATTTACCAATCATCAAGTTACAGAGAATTTGTGTAAATCATGATTTATTTCTAAGAAATATACTGAAAATAAAATTATGTATGAAGCTTATAGATATCGTAACATTTTTATCGGCAGAGCTATCGTTTCCATGATCCATCAGTAAATTCCTAAGGAGTAACGAAATTGCCATACAACCGAACGTTAAGTCGAACAGTTGTCAAGTATGTAGTTTAACATTCAGTTAGTTGTCTCAGTGGTATGTATTTTGACAAGGTACTTTACGGTCGGTAGTGATGGTATGAATGAACTCTTTATCGGTCCACTAACCATTGAGTAGCGTTTGTTCAGGCGATAGGTGACTGATAAATCTGGACGGCCACTCCCCCCGTTTCCGGCTTCTTCAAATATTGTAACGTCTTATCGACGCGGCTCTAAATACAGTTTCAGGTATCCATACTTAATGTTAATCGATGTTTTATTTCATAAAGGAAAAGTGGAAACAGCGCATATAACATTTCCTAGATCCGTACAAAAGCGCTTGCATCGAGATCTGTGTGCGATGTTATCTGATTTCTTAATTTCACCTGCATTATTTGAAAACAAGACGTGAAAAATAATGACTTTTAAATTTCCAACATCCCACCAGATGAAGTATTTTTATTATTTTAAGAAATCAGTTTAAATCACAATCATGTAGATCGATTTATTTATCTTCAATATTAATTAAGTAGCGCTCTGTGATAACAAATATTTCTCAATAACTTTCGACGATACATGTTGACGACTTCCATGAAGTATTTGTTTTGTGATAAACATTTAAAAATGTATTTTTTATATGATGTCAACGTTTCCTTTAATATAAGCTTTGAAGTTACAATAAACTTTTATTCTATTTGGTTCATAATTTATACTAAGATCTATTAAAGAGATTTTTATCGTTTGGTTGGATGATTTAAATTCCTATTACTTGGATAATATGTAACTTCAGTTTTATTTGTTTATTATAGTTATTAACTATCTGTGTTGTACTCGTAACTTGTAATAGAAACGTAAGAAATGAGACTACTCCAATCTACATTTGAAATTGCTATGCACATTGGCCTTTTTTTTTAATAAATAAAACCAATTTATTCCTTAAATCAATTTCGTATCTTTTTGTAACAAGCAAACCCGCGCGTATAATAACAGTATGTAGTAATAAAACATCTAACGCCGCGACCGTATGTACACCCGTGACGCCACAATGCCGAAACTGTCGATAAGGGCGGGCGATAGGAAGCTTGTCAGATAATACGACGTGTGAAGGTCGACGAATGACTCCCAGCATCCTGGACGACCCTGGATCATGTTACAGTATCTAGCCGAGACTAACATGAACGGATTGAACTTATAGCTTTATGAATTGGTTTATTACGAATCAATAAAAAAAACTTTAAATCAAGTACGAAATATGTCTACATATGTTCGTAAATAAATATCATATATTATAGGAAAGGATCTTCCGTGTATTGGATTTCGGTACTCTGGCAAATAAATCTCCGATTCTCCGAACATCTATCTACATATTTGAACGACAAATTTCATCGAAATGGAAACAACAGAGTAATTTTCGTATTTAATATTAGCACGTTTTTTTTGTACGTATCATGTGCCAAGATAATCTGTTTGTTAATAACGAGTTTTTGGAAGTTCCGAAACTGTTCCTGTTGTAAACTAAGCTATTCATATAATATTTAAACAATGTAATACTTTTCTAAGAATGAAACAATAGAAATATTATAAAGATAATGTTATTATTTTTAAGGCTGTTTCAAAGTTTGTTACAATAGCCGCATTTAGGGCGAGTTCCTATCTCAATACAATAAGGTATTTTAAAAATCTTTACTGGACAATTCGCGGAAGATTTTTCGAAAGTCATAAAATAAAATCGCAAAACATTTTTTATAACACCAATAAAATTACTTAAAGATCATTAAATTGTTAAAAGTTTTATTCTGTTCTTTTGTTTTAAATCGAAGAAAAAGAGGTAAAAATTTAGTTTACAACAAAACGAATACATAAAAGTACTGTGAGATATATAAAAGATAATATACGATTATATTATATTATTCATTTATAGTAATATTTTAAGACAGTAATAATTGAGAAACAAAAACTGCTTTCCTTCCAACAATATGTATATTAATAAATAAGTATAATAAAATTTCTTAATATTTCGTTTCGAATAACGTAAAGTTATGTGCTTCTAATATAAAATATATTATTGTTGCTAAGTTAACCAAAACGCAGGTGCCAGGGATCGAAATCCGAGGTATGATACACCAACAAAGGACATGTCTATTGGCAATTGAATACTAAGAAAATTAGATGTATATTAGAAGGCGTGGGAACACATGCAAGGTGTTACAAATACAGACAGTAAGGAGTAACACACATAACACACGCCGCGCCGAGTAACGAGCGAAAGACTGCAGCGGTATTGTACTGCAGAAATATATCGGGCACAAACGGAACTCGGCTTACAAATACATAGAATAATTTGGGGTTAGCTGAAGTAGGGTAAGTTTTTAGATAAACGCCAACATAACCGTATAGTTTTACATCGGAACAAGTAAATGAAATAGCGGAAGGGTATATCCTAGATAATAATAACGGCTTGAAAGTTGAGTTCATGTAAATATTTTAAGGGGTGACAAAAAACGGATTACTGACTTTCTAACGCATAACGAGGTTAATCCCTATAGTGTACTGACAAATTGGCAGCCGCCACCCCTCGCCATGGACTGTATTTAAAAATATTAAGCAATGTTTATTTTATTTTATTGAAGTTTATGAGAAATAGATAACGGGCTAGGAAGACGGACAAACTCACACATTAAACTTAAGGAACTGTTACGAAACTTAACTAGGGAAGCCACATAATTTATTTACATTAAACAAGTTTAACCTTTTTTCTTATTTGGTTAAATGAAAATATTATAAGATTGTATATAACTCAACCAATAAGCGATTAGTTCATAATAGATTTCAATGAAATTGAATGTGTTTTCAATAACTAATACAATGTTTAGTTTGGTAAAAAGAAACATAGCAAAAAATAATCCTGACACATTGTTAAAACAAACAAACGATTTCATTTGGAAATTATATGTAAAAATATTTCAAGAAAAAATAATATTAAGAGCCATGAATACTTTTACTCTTGGATCCTCTTCCGTAACTTTAAATTCTTGGGCCAAGATAAGTGTATGTGGAACAGTTTATTCATTATTGGGAAGCAAGTTATAAAATACAATTAGTACCTACTGCCCATCTAAATTCTAGATTAATTATATTTGAATACTCTCGATGACGACAATTATATATATCAATTATCAACCTTATTAAACTAAAAAAGGTTTATTTTTAATTTATCTTCAAGTAAATTAATTAGATAAAGTCCTTCAATCTTTATTCTTGTCGTAAAATTTGAACTACGTGCCGAAAAGATACAAAGACCATCCCATTTAAAATTAATAAAATATTTAAAGCAATTATAATGTTATAATATATATAATAAAACGTCTTATTTGTGAGACGACGTCCCTAGTAGTTGGATTGACTGGTTCAGCGTCGCTTTACATGACAATAACTTAACAACAATGACAGTTCGAGATCCTTATTGCGAGGCAGTAAGGTCGCAAGTCGCCTGTCAGAACACCGAAGCTCATTGTCTGCGATCTCTAGTTACCGATGGAAGTGTTCTTCACTTCCTGTATATCTATTTTTTTGTGCGGGAAGAGGGTCGAATGAATGTGAAATTAATTGAAGGGCACTTTCACTGAAAGGGCTACGGTAACCGGCCCTTGATCTAATTTTTCTCCGACCGGTAATAGCGGCTCGCAGCCTCAACAGTTCTATCCCTTTCAAGTTTTTCGTAGTACACTCCTTCGCTAATAGGATTCCACGTTATAATTCTATAGTTTATGAAGTGTCACATGTCTTAATGAAGCCTCTTCATGAGTGTAATGTCGACACCGTCCTCTGTTCACGGTCACCCGCCCGATATTATTAGTTTTTAATTTATTATAATTGAATACAGAATACAGAATGTGTCGTCTGATAAAACCAACATTACGATATCATTTTAAACCAGTTTTTTAATATTTACGTAATTTTGTAACTTTTGCGTTAAGAAATCTGGTCGACGATCCCCTTGATGAATTGTTGAAAAAATCTTATACCTATGTAATAATTTCTTTATCGGCAAGTTATGTATTTATTTGTAAAGAAATTAAAATAAATCTGCACAAACTAGGTACGTCTAACTGTTCAAGGAATATATCTTACTTTGTATGTTATTATTATTTTAAAATACTATTATTAATTACAAGGAAAACCATAGCCACCAGGTATAAGCTAGCAGTGGCTCAGTACACCGGCGCCAATAAACACTCATTATCATTATAGGTATATACTTATACAATGTTGGCGCTTCAAGTGTTAATACTGTTACCATCATATGAAAGTTTACTATATGGGACTATTAAAAGAAAACTCTTGTAACGGCTGAGCAGATATGAATTTAAAAAAAATCATTTTCATTCCCGTTACATTTTATTTCCGTAATTTTACTAATCTATGTTTTAACAGTGCTTATTATAAATAATAAATGAAGTGTCTCTTCTAAAAATAAATTTAGAAAAAATATTAGACATCTATATATGAATATTATAATTAATTTTCTATTACTTGGTGTTTTAAATTATCATAAAAATATTTAATATCGCGTATGAAAAACTTCACAGATCCATAATAGTTAGTTTTTCTGTTCCCGTCTTTTTTTAGTCTGTGTATTCAGGAGTGGACGTGCTTTTTTATTTTTGCAGCTCTGCAAGGAATGCAACCCGCGTTCATTGACCCCTATGGCGGGAAAGTATGGAGCACATAGGTTAAAATACAACCGACAATTTAGGGGAGATTTTTTAAGTGTTTAATATTATACATATTATACTGAATTATTTACGATATAAATATAATGAATGGATGAATTCGACACTCCTTTTAATTTTAAAATCAGCTCAAGTACTTACTTTTATATTAATATTATCTATGGATGCATTTAAAGAAATTAAGTTACAGATTTTGTGTATTATAAATTTAAGACGATAGTATTAATACTAAAATATGTTATATTTATTATTCAGTTATCATTATCTTTAACCGGGGTCTAAATTCTTCAGATCGGTACTTTGGTATTTGTCAAGAGCGTGAAAGACGCTAAGCCTAATTGTTTGCAGACTTAGTCAAAGACAAATAATATAAAGGCAGCACTTCATCAGAACGGGCAGGTATTTCTGCTTCGCGCCATAAGCTGTCGTCTTAGGAATGCCGACCGACTGGCTACGATACCTAAAAAACGAAACGTCACACGTCCGCTCTCTGTGAGAGCCGGCGGCCGAGTGACTAGTGAGCTGAGAGCTCACAGTCCACACTATACAGTCGGCTAGTAGCCGGTACTCAGTACTCGGTAGTCGGTAGCTACCCAGTACCCACCCACCGAGACCTCATCCACACTCACTACGCTGACTACGAACTTCACACGCTATACGACCTCTTCTAAGATACTCTTCTTCGTACACCCTAACACCGGCGAGACGCCGCCGGACAGTTTCCTTCTCTGAAATAACTCTCTGAGGCTTCATATTTCTGAACATAGAATGTGCCACGATATCTTGTAGATTACAACTTACAAGTAATAATCTATACGCCGCGTATTTTCAGATATTCGTGAATGGCATCAAATTAGCCGGTCGGCTAGGGGAGGGGACCGCGCGGGGGGTGCGGGGTGCTAGTGTCGGAGCGGGAGGGGGTGGTGGCGGCGCGGAGGGGCTGAGGGGGCCTATACGCCGCATCAGCGCCGTCGCCGACCGGTCACCGAAGCGCTCTAGTCGCTACTCGCTCGCTAACTCGCGCGTCGCAAAGTAGTCGTGTTCACGGCGCCACACGAATAGCACGCGCGGCTCTTTTTAGAACCGGCCGGCACCCGAATAATGTTTCAGTGTTTAACAAGCTCAATCGGAGGTCTCGGTCGAAGTACCGTATTTAATTTACACTGTATAACCAACCGCATATTCTCAGTGAGTGTTACGCAGTGTGTAAGAAAAAAACTTTGTCGAAGATTCTGAAGAATTTTGTGTAAAATTGTGTAACTCGCCGGCAAAGACCGGTTAGCGTTTTGCACAAACTTTTCGGTGAGTGATATTACGATGTATACTACAATTATGAATGTTATGATGCATAGGACATGTTTTAGGATGGTATATTACTATTCCAACCATCGAATGAGTAAATACGGGTAGATACTTACACAGATATTCGTCCGTTCAAGACTGGCGGGGCGTTGCCGGCTGCGAACCGCGGCTTGGTAGACATTTCTGCGAATTGCCGGCATCCAAAATTTTAACAATATGTCCAAGTTCTTTATTTATTACTTTGGATATTAGTTAAATACAATTTTTTACTTTTCAATTTCAGTGGGTACTTTGTAAATTAATTTGTTAATGTTGTTGTATTTATATACTTTAATTGGAAATATATTATTACATAATATTATTATTAGTTGTTCTTAGCTGCTTTTTATTTCATAAGCGTTTTGTTAGGTTGTGAAATGCTAAGTTGACTTCAGAATAGGATAGACAGTTAGTTCAAGGTTTCACAATAATTTTTAATGCTGGTAATTTCTGTTAAATTGATATTTAAAACTATTTCGAACATTAAAAATGTTCGAGATATTATTTTTTTGAATATTGAAAGTCTAAATAATAATATCAGTGACGTTATATCAACTTATAGCGTAGTTTAATAGAATTAATTAACAAATTTTAAATTAACAGATTTTTTAAATTATAAGCAAATTTTAAAATTGGGATAGATAAGTTTTTTTTAATAAGCATATGATAAAATTAATTATGAAATAAATATAATAACTACGATGGATCTTTGTAAAATTAATAATTATGTCAATAATCTGGTCGTATGGCATACAATGTTGTTATAAATGTTTATAGTAATACAAGATATTATTTCACTATATATGTATGAATACACTTATATAATATCTACTATAATAAATATTTATAACACTGCATCACTCGAGGAAAATACAAAATAGCGGAAAAACTTTACGTATTTGTTTATTAGTAAACACAAGTTTCGCGCCATTTGTCTGCATGTAAACAAAAGTATTATTCTTCCACTTTCTACCTGGCCTTAGAAAGCCTCCGTAATTTCGCTGAATATTGGAGTGCTTAGCGTCTCAGGTAAAATTAAAAAAATCAGTCGGGACAATGACTAATAGTATGAACTGGGATAGGCCTCAAGGCCGATGTACTGTTTAAAATAGTTGGTATTTACATCCAGACTTCAGTATACTTTCGGGCTTCATACGATGCGGGTCGCCAGTAACGGTCACTAGCACTGTACTGCCGCAATACTTGTTTATAAATACGACGGTCAACACTAGTGTTTATATTTACGACAATATTTTACAAATATTTTTTTAAATTCTTTATTAAACATAGAACTTAATCCGGACTTGTGCAATATTAGGTAAAGATATTTAGTGTTAAGTTTTAGTTATAGTGTGTCTGAAGTTTAATGAAGTCCTTATATTAATGTTATTTTTGTTTTTGTTGCAGACGGTGTGCGTGGATACATCGCGCGCATCGTCCTTGTGATAAGAGGGCCCTGTGATATCGACGCGTTCGTCTTAGCTTTAACACTAGTTAGGTATTAGTTATACAAAAATGTCGCCCCCAATAGACGCCCACATACTGCATTTGGACGCCTGGGAGAATCTGGACCAGGAGTCCATGGAATTGACACACACCTCGGAGTTCTGGACCCAGGTTCAGTATGAAACGGACCGGCTCGACCTGATCCCGCCGACCGAGCTCAGCAACCTGCTGACGGACAGCGAGGGCGACTGGCGGATCACGGACACGCCGGAGGAACCCCACAAGGACAACATCGTGCACCACGACTGTATGTGGGCCGGCTCCTGTATAGACTCAGTGCACCCTCCCAGCAACACGTTCGTCAAGTCGGAGCCGATGTCTCCGCCGCCGGGCCAGAGTCTCCTGCGTCGGGACCAGTCCCCGCCGCGGCCGGACACTCCCCCCTCGCTGGACGGAGACGAGCCCCCTCAGTTCAGACACGCGGTGGACGTGGCCGGCACCGCGCTCAGGCTGCTCAGGGACTCGGCCGCCGTGGCCGCGGACCACTCCTACACCCTCGCCAGACAACACTTCGACTGCCTCGGGGTCCAAACACCTTCCGACTCCTGTGAATCAGGTCAGTACATCACTACTATCACATTTATATTATAACGAAATATTGCAGTCGGTACAATAATCTAACGGAATGTGTAAATTATGTCCGCTCGAGTTTTACTACGGAGCGAACCGGCCACTATTCTACTATGTAGTCGTTATATTTAAATATCCAATAGTAAACCTATTTGTAAAGTTCGCCGTGAGCAAACACGCGAGTCCTCGAGTCGGCACTCGCAGTTTTATATTGAATAATCATAAACTCGTCGGATAGGAGCGACGAATAATGTTTGTCAAGTTACACAAATAATGCGAGAGATACTAAGTTCATAAATGGGTTTGGGGACTTACGGACGGGGTTTAAAGAATACGACAAGATGGTAGCCGGGACGCTGACAGGACGCAGGCGTGCGGACGAGAGCGCGGGAAACTGCGTATCGACCGCCTCCCCCTCCCCCTCCCCCTCGCCCCGGCCCTCCACCTCCCCCGACCCTTTTCCATCGTCTAGACGCACTCGCTTCCGGCACCTTCGCCTTCGACCTTGAACGACAACCTTCCTTAATGTCAAGCCTCATCCTCAAACTGCCTCATGTAATGACTGCGGACCCGGGGCTGTAGCCAGCTATCGGGTCGGTCTCCCGGGGAGTCCAGAGGTCGCCGGGACGTCCCGACATTGAACACCCGCCACGGTTAAGGTTAACATCCTCGCGTCCCGACCTCCGATAAAAATGATGAACGCACTCCCGAAAGTTTAGAGCGGGGGAACAGACAGACAGGGCTTCGATGGATTCAAATAAAACCGAAAGGTTGCTCGCGCTCGGCCACCGTAGCAATAGACGAATTAGTTTTCATTCGATATCAGGACATTAGATAAGAAATTCGATATTCCCACACCGGAACTTGAAGGGTCTCCTCGGAGTGACGTCAGCACGCGTGCTCTATTGTATATATGACACTATCATCACCACGAGTAATGCCGTGTATTAATGATGAGGGACGGTAGACGACCAGCTCGGCTCACTCGTAGTACAGTGAAGCTTGTAATTAATTAAGTTTATAGAGGATTGCATTCCTGGCGTGTCCGACGTCGTCTAGTCCGTTATTTGTAAAGAATGCAACGGAATGAAATGGAATCTCATTGAAGCGGCGAGCCGGCGGACCGGTTCCCGCTCACGACAACCCGGTACAGTGATCCACCGACCCCAGCAACCAGCAACCGGACAACCAGACGACAAACCGCCCCAGCCGCGAAGACGCCTTCATACTAGTGTAGCATTAGTGTAGCAACTACATTATTTGATCATCATCACAATAAACATAAGCGATTATTAGCGCTCGATATATTGATGAGAATTAACTTAAGTGAAGATTTAATTTTAATTTTTGTCACCTTTTGATAGTTATCGGTCTGAATGCACACATACTATGAAATTATAAAAATGTATGAGGGAGACATCGTTTTAAGTTCTAACCTAATAAAGCCAGCGATAAGCGCACGGCGCTAGGTGCTTTTGACCCGCTGTTATTATCTTGATAGATAGCGTGTAGCCGGCACACATCTAGGATATTTAAATTCTGTCTCTATTTAGATCGATTAAGTAGGCCGGCTCTGACTGAGTCGTGTGTATATTGTGAGCTCCTTTAAGGCGATTCAGGCCGAAAGATCCGGTTTTAGAGCCCCTGACGGAATCGATCACTCGACCACGTTAATAATG
Source organism: Danaus chrysippus (assembly GCA_916720795.1). NCBI lineage: Eukaryota > Metazoa > Arthropoda > Insecta > Lepidoptera > Nymphalidae > Danaus > Danaus chrysippus. The sequence goes on along the minus strand of CAKASE010000046.1, from coordinate 1,466,375 downwards.
ATTGCGATATATCATAAAAAATTGTCACTCTATCAACGAAATCATCTCGAGACGTCAATGTTGCCGGCTAACTGTAGGGCTGTCATAAATGAAGGATAATATAAAGTTGCAATGCGTGTTTAATGCCCTTGGACGCGTAGTTAAAGCAATTTGAACGGTTACATTAGGTATTTCTAGCGACCTAAATATTGTATTAGGTACTTGTACGCAGTCACAGTCGCCGAGAGCCGGTACTTTCATATGTACATACGACATTCATTAAGATAACATTACAAATTGCATTATAAGTCACACGGGCGAGTAGCTACATACCTGTCTAGAATGAGAATATATTATTGAGAGAAGTATTGTTAGATGTATTATATTTAATTCGGCAGGTCCCATATGTCTGTATCGTGATGTGACGCGACCTTAAATTTATCGCTATATATTTGGAATTATCGCGTGGCAGATAAAGTTTCGCATTCGAGATGACTGAAATACTAGGTCAGTATGCGATCGTAGGCATTCCTTTTAGGAGTTTGTAGAGTACGTCCGCGTGAAAGATACTAGCTGTGTATATATGTATTGATTGAAATAACTTAACGCATAAGTTGCGGGGGAACACACGACCGTATTAAAATCAAACATTCGGTCACAGTCGTAGCTCTGCGTCGCCTTATTGGCCTCCGAACGGCCTTCACGATCAACTATCAATGGCGATAACAATATTGCAACGTGTCACACTAACATAAATTTGTATTGTCTTATCACGAAAAAGGTCTTAAGTATTCTCACGTCTGATAACACGCCACGGCAACAAGATAACCGCAGTCACCTTGATCTCACCGAATTAACATTCTTTTTTTTAATGAATAAAATTATTTTAATATTTATACGTCTGTTAATTTTCCATACGTTCGTCCTCAGTAACACGAACTTTTGGACTGGTTTTGTAAAATGTTGAATATTTAATAGAATAAAATTATTTACACTACGTGTTTGTTCTATGGTAATTATAGATTTTAGTATAGAAATATATAAATTTATTAAACAATTTGTAATAGGCGTGGTTCGCACTTACGTACAACGAGCAACTGGTTTAGACGAACCGGAAACAATAATACGACGAGACGAGATCGCTAGTTTAACAACATATGACATTTAGATAGGTCAATGCTAAGCTATTGTATTATAATTTATTTAACTTGGCCACTACTAATTAATACAGTCGACTATTAAACGGGTCGAGCGTCACGAACAGTACACCCTTACATTGTTTCGATGTACATAATTATATCAACAGATATTTAAACCAAGTATTATCAGCCAGGCGGAATATTTTTCGAGGCACATACGTCCGTGAACTTCCGCGCCGGCTCCCAAGGTCGCGTCTATCCAATCGATCCGCCATAAATTACCACCGCCTATTACAGCAGGCACCGGGTCTCGAGTGCTCACAACAATCATGACCGACTTTTGTATATTACGTAATGCGCCAGAAATATCAACCCGCATGTAGGCCGATACACTGTTCACTAGCGCTAATATGGGCGGAACGGAACGCCGGCGTGCTGGCCCTCGGAGCCGCGATGATCGCCAAATAAAGAAGACGATTCCTACAAAGATCTGTGCTATGTATGTCGTTTAGTGGACGTATTCTCCATAGAAAATAAGAAAACTTTATAACAGCTTGTAAGTAACGGTCGAAGAAGTGGCACGGACTCTGCATATTGTAATTAGTATCGATCATACAATAGTTATAACAGGTACATATACAGGCTGAGTCTCGGTTACGTCGTCCATCGATCGTTGTGATAACCGGCCGATAGACTCTGCCGCGAGAGGTACGAAGGACGGCCGAGGTATTTATCACGTTATCATCATCTCCATTGTCAATAGACATCCCTCACGGAAACGTTACGAAATATTGAAGTCTCGTTGTCAGTCGGTAATCAAGTTAGAAAGAATCGTAAAAGTCGCCGAGTCATTTCCTCGCAAGTCTCGGCAGAGTCCATTAAGCCTCGCCGTGTGCAGCTCTCGGATGTGTATTTCTTTTTGAATCCATCGTCGATATCAAACAACCTGTATAGGATGGCGTGAGCTGCGAGCGCGTCACGATATTTTTTAATGATCGCTCTCAAATGCCAGTGAACTTGGCCTCGGAGCGTGGCCGGCGGAGCGTGTGGCCTCCGACTTAACAGGTCACACCTGACGACATCACACAGACTACCCCTTACGGTGTAGGGCGGGCCCTAAACATTGTTAACGAACAGTTATAATTCACTACCTCATTAGTTATTTGTTTCTCTTCAATGACGTTTAAATGTTTCATTGTTGGTATTACGATTAAGTTAACATCTATAGCAGGCTATGTCTGTAGTGTCTGGTTGTAAAATAAGCGTTTAATTGAGAGTCTATGAGTCATTGTGTTTCTCACGGTGATACGGCCGCTGACTAGAAATTGTGATTAATCATATCGAGTGGGAGAACTCGTCCGAGACATTCAGCTGATTGTGCATATCGAATTGTATTTATATAAAGATATATGTATTTATAGCTAGCGATGTGAAAGGTAGTCACGTCGACTTCGCTAAATCTTTGACGAGCTGAAGAAAATTGGAACGGCGGTGGATCAGAGACGCGAGTCAAGCTATGTCGATTTATAATAGATATGCAGTAGACCGGAGACTCGGCGCACAATGAGGGGCGTATCGCTTACACGCAGTCTTGAAACAATACTCTCACATGTCCGTTAATCGCGTCGGCGCCACAGAATGAGAAAATAGTCACGTGAAAATCGACCCCCCCCTCACAATGGATGTTCCTCGCCTACATTTAGACGTCATGTGAGCCGTGTTTGACGACAGGCGCCTATAAGCAGGACGGAATTAGATCGACGCGCCACCGACATACATGTTCGAGAAACTATGCGGAAATCAAATAAAAGATTGCGTTGGTGTGAAAATTTATAGTAATTTCGACATATTATGCGTTTTTTGTTACTGCGTAGTTGAAAATTACGAAGACGTCCCTGAGTCTCGGCCGAGGCAGATTTGTAATCGAACAGCTGCCCACTCGACTCTGTATATTTAGGATGTAGCCAGGTATGACGACCGACCATTTGTAATACTTCGCGAACTATGCCATCTCCGGCGGCCGACATCAAAACGAGCGCCGGAATTAATTATTTGATAATAGCGCACTTACAAACGATAGATATAGCGATATAGAATACGTTACACTGAACATGATTCCTTGAACTGCTTACCAATCATCCATTCATAGAATTACAATGTCTTTTTTATGCCGCACTCGACAGTTTTCTGCATTACTATCATTGCAAAACTATGGAATTCAGGCCGAGTTTCCTTCAATATAGAATTACACCTCCAATACTATTTATCATAAATATGCGCCGAGCGTTCGAAGCGTTATTGCCTAAGTGCTAAAAATTAAATGGCATTTTAAACATTCATTTATCGATAATAATATATATTTTTTAATTTTTTCCTGCTCATTTGGGAGTTCTAGTCCAATGGCTTCTACTCTAGAAAAAGCAGGTATATTATATCAGGAGGACGCCCGTGTTGAGGCAGTTACTGTTGACGCCACCAACTCCGTACGTCTACCACATTAACAAAAACTATTACCCTCTACCGAATTGTCGCTGCGTTATAATTACAGTGATCTAAATATACGTCATCGGCGTCGCTAATATGGCTCGTTCGATGCGTGTCCACCGGTTGATATCCGGACGTCCATTGAGTGTGGACGCTGCGGCAGAAACCGCGCACGCGCTCTAGTTTTGGCGCGAATAACCGTGACGTCAGGCGTCTGGATCGATGTCGATAGACGCTGCGGTAGTACGACGTCGGGGTCGACGACCTCCCTCCCCCCTCCCCCTCATACCCATACCTTCACCCTCTCACCCACGGCCCCCGACTACTGCAATCGCATCCCACCACGGGTACACGAGGTCCGTTCGTCCCGCGCACCTCCTATAGACAATCACCCGCTCTTTATGGTGATGCAAACGTAATGAACGCCATGAATGAAAATATGTTAGGAATGCAACGATTTATGCGGGCTCTATGAAAAATACTATTATTTTAATTATGCCTCGGTATCGTCGCGTAAACGGTTTCGAGGAATGCGTATTTTAATGATATATTTTTACGAGCCTTCCACCAGTCCTATTGTTGTTCCTATAACGAGGATTCTAAACGTTTTCTCCATTGTTGCAGAGGAGGAAATCGATGTGGTATCGTTGGGGACATCCCAGCAGCCGCTGGCTTCAACGTCGCCCGTGAGAGTGGACTCGCTGCCCCGAGCACCTTCCGTTCAGGAGCGGCACCACATACAGCGCACCGTGGAGAACGTTATAACGAGACCCCCGGCCAGGAAACGCCTGGTGCCGCCCACTAGCATACCCACGGCCTCCGTGCCGCGGCGGCGGAGAGGTCCCGGCAGACGAGGGCGCTCCAACACTGACACGGACTCGGAGGCAGAGAGTCCGGAGATCGAGCGCCGGTCCATACACAACGACATGGAACGGTTGAGACGCATCGGCCTAAAGAACCTCTTCGACGAGCTCAAGAAGCAGATCCCCGCGACTAGAGACAAGGAGCGGGCGCCCAAGGTCGTGATACTGAGAGAAGCGGCCGCCCTGTGCCGCAAGCTGCGGGAGGAGGACCTCGAGAGGGAATACCTTAAGAAGCAACAGAATAAATTGATGACCAAACTGAAGAAAATGCGTACGATGCTCGCGGCGCGGTACCGGCCGTACTGAGCGGCCCGCCGGACGGCGTGGGCAAGGTTATTGTAAGAGAGGCAGAGACTTCCGCGTCACCCGCGCTCGACACGAGTCGTAGGAGCCGCGAGTCATCCCGGATCCATCCATCATCAGGGACTTCGTCTTCGTGGCGTTGTTCAACGTGTCATTAAAATATTGTTAAAGTACTATTTGTATCAGCTTTTACGGCTTACTCTGCTTCTGTGGTGAGGCGCGCCGGTGCCGCGGCGTGAGCTGCGTGTTTGTTCTGCTCAAACGACGTTCGCAGTGCCAAAGTGAGCCATAAAGCTGTCGTTCGTGAATCATAGGTCTTCAGTAAAATAATCTTAAATAGCTACAGACTGCTTAATGAACTCAGTAGACTGGTTTTACCTCTAAAATATTTTTTAAATTTATCAGATTTTAAATTGACATTACCAGGTCGGTCGATCGAATGACATTGTTTAATTAGTATTTGACGGGAAGATGTTTTTTACTGGACACCTTTATGTACATACTGACATACATGTAGAGTGACGGTAGTCTTGAATTTATTAAGTTAGGCTGGCGGTGTGTGTTGCTGGCTTTACGGAGAGTTTTGAGGCGCTGGCCATTATATATGTTTTAGGCCCGGTTCGGAGGAGTTTTGTTCGTCCCGCTGCAGGCGGGGTAGTGATATCTATATTGTTTTAACTTGATATTATAATTGTACACTTAGATAAGTTCGCTTACGGTTTTTGTAGTGTTTTTTTTTTTTGTTATTTTGTAAATTTTAACACTTTTAATGTTTATATATATATTTCGACGCGCAATTAACTCCGAGTCAAAGTGTCAGTGTAATATTTTGAACTTTTGGTCATGTTCAGCTAATTAGTTTTATATGCACCCATATAAATGCATTTTATAACACTTATCTTATAATATTACATGGTATGATATGATATCTATGATTATTTTATAAAAGCGACTGATTTTTTTCGTATAATTCTGGTGATAAGAAAATTATTAGTACGCGCGATAAAGTTAAAAAAATGCACTATCATGAATGTAAATGTATCATAATTATTGTTTTGCTTTAGGGTTATACAGATTTTAATTTGAACCATCCTAAGTTAGCTAGCTATAGTTGTTTGTTTCGTTCATAGGCTGAGATCGTTGAACAGTGAACAGTGAACATAATCTCAGTGAGTAAGGTTTCCGTAGCGTCGCTCGGTAACGCGACAGACTCTTGTGTATTTTGATAACAACATCAGGACCTACGACTACAGATCGCCTGTTATTTGGGCTTTAACTTAAAAAATAACCACGAAATAGTTCCTCATAGTACCTACTAATAGAAAATTTTGCATTTTCTTTTTATTATTATATTAATATTTTATTGCAGTAAGTTAGTGATGTATTCGCGATAGTTACGATAGATTTTTGATTAATATTAAGCCTGGCCGGTTTTACTTTTCCGCCGGGCTCACTGAGGGTTGATGTTTTATCAAGCACATGGTCAGCAGAATTGTAAGTTTGAAGGCTTTAATTGTGTGCGGAATGTGCCTTGCTATGTACATATACCATATATAGATAATATAGGTTTATACTCGAATTAGTTGCAAGAAATATTTTTTTGTGAGAAATATTATCGTAGGTATATAGCATTGTTCTTATAAGTAGTGGTGCACGACGAGGTTAGAGGTATCGTGTTAAAGATTCGCAGTTTATCTTCCACTAGACGTAAAGTGTACATAATAGGGACTAGATCATAGTTATATGGCAACTTTTTTATAAACTAGTTTTTTTTTCTTGTAATTGTTTAATTTTTTTTTTCATAACTGGAGAGTTACGAATTCTCGAATGTTGTACCTGCATTTAATTTTGTTTTGTTAAACTTGACATAAATAATAAAGATAATAATATTGATTTAGTTAAAGAGCAACATTGGCTTCATACGGTGTTCTGATGGAAAAAAATAGTTTTACATAAAAGTCAGTAAGTTAATGGTTTATTGGTAAGAAATGACAGCTTTATATTGGATAGACAGATCGAGGTAATAAAGGCAAAAAGCAATGCACTTTATTTGTGACAAGGCACATTTCCACCACTGCCAAATGGAAAATATGAGTAGAGAATTTTTTTACATAGCAACTTGGTTTGTATATTATATAAATAAGGTTGGGATGAATAAGTCATGTTATAGATTAATTTTTATTACTTTTTCTTTGCATAGTATCCGTTTGTAAGAAATAACATCTAACCGTCGTTCGGGCCGGGGGCCGTTCGATGTAATTTTTTTAATATGATATCGATGTATCGATATGTCGGGAGTCTTTGGCGGGCTCGTCACTCGAGCGACGGTTGCGTGTACGCCGCTACAGAGAATGCAGGATGCAAAATAGATTCCGCCTAACATTAATGTTGCACTTTGCAATCTTTGAAGCGGCGTTTAAAATTACGATAACATGTGTACTTACCACTGAGTTTTTTTTGGATACTATTATTATGAGGAGAAAAGTTTTTGGTTTTTGTTCCTTAATTATGTGTATCGAAAACATTAAGATTATCAATAAATATGAAAATAAAGTATGAAGGCGGACTCTGCAGTGCTCGGAAACGGTTTTAGATTGTGACTTTTATACTTTTGGTATATAACTGGGAGGAGGCGGCGTTCGCCTCGGATTCTGTGATTTATTTGTACCTGTGTGGTACTCGTGGGATACTGTCTTCCTTGCTCTGCTTAGTCCGGCTGGAAAAAATATATTATGATTTTCATTTTGATACCCTGCCCCCACCATTATATCCTTACCTTTAAATCCCTTACAATCAATTTTTATAATACGACCTTGTTCCATATTAATAAGTATCCACTGAGATACTTACGAAATTTGAAGTATGATGAAGTAATTGAAGTAGAGTATAATACAATAAAATTGAATATTTCATAGGTTCGTAAAAGTTTAATTATGATTACTATTGAAAACGATTACTTTGACTATCTGAAATATTCTCTATATTTAATATTGAGCTAATCTTGGTCTAGTATAGTCTAGAGCGATACGTATATTTAAATGAAAGTAGGTTAATCGTAGATTTCGTCTAAATATAAACAACACGTAGAAGTCTATCTTTACCGACGACGTAATACAAAACAATAAATTTACTTCGAGATCACTAACGAACAATTGAAAGTTAAAATTACTTTTTATTACAAGTGTGCTCATAATATGTTACAATTACTATTTAACAAGAGCCAGCAAAACAAATAGATGCCACATGCAGGTCCACGTGAAACCCTATCATAAACACATCTGTGACGAACGACCTTTACTAAAAATGGAACGCGTTGCAGCATGAAGCTGTCAAAACAAACGTGAAGTTAGTTGAGGTGTGAAGTGCGTGCGTGTGTTTCTGTGATGGCTCTTAGATCTGTGATTTCTTCTAAAATTCCTATGGTGGTTATCCTAGGAGCCACAGGAACAGGCAAAACCAAGTTAGGAGTGGAGTTGGCTCAAAGATTTGGAACAGAAATAATAAGTGCCGACTCGATGCAGGCAAGTAAGACATAACCTCAAAAACTCTTTGTTTTTGTATCGTTACAATAGCTCTGTGCTGATTTATTGTCAAAGATATTGAATTGCATCGTATTTATATTGTAAAAAGAATTTAAACTACTAAATTATCTACAATACTCGTACTTAAACTGTATATTTAAGTTTTATAAATCTTAACCTCTTTCTCACCTGTTACTTCTATTTAGACCAGAACCTCCAACCCAAAACATGAATAATGTTTAAATATTTTAATAAAAAGAGGTTCTTATTTGATTATTAAAAATGAAAAAGTAAATTCTATATTCATAATTATTATTTGAATTTATAAACAGATCCATACCGTCCCACAAGAAAATATACATTTTATTCGAATAATTAAATTTTACACACTCTCAACTTTTGACATCCTACAGTTCTATTATTATCATTTTCTACATCAGTAGTTTTATATGAAAATTTTCATTCATTCCAACTTTTAGTTTCTCGGCAAGAAACTCACTTAAAATCCGTCAATAGCACACAATTTAAAGGTTTTAGTACAAAAAACGAATTCATAATATTAAAATTCAGTATACTTATTTAGCTTGCATTTGCATCACTATTATGAAATACACATCTAATACAACTATGTTGTGAGTACTTGTGCAATACTTTGCAACATTCCGATGCATAACATTGTGACCACTTTTGTTCTATCTTTTAGATTCATATCATTTGATAATACCTTGCTTGGATAATAGTGAGCGAGCGGTCATTCATTTGAAAATACTTATATATGATGTTTCCATTAACCTTTAATATGTTGAGTAATTCTTGAGATCATTAGTTATTAAATCGTTAATTCAATTAACTTTAAATATTCTTCTGTAACGGTAAATTATTTTAATGTGTGTGAGTATTATTGCATAACATGATGTATTTGTTTTGTACTTAGTATAAATGATATGACAGAGGAACAAATTGGTGAGGAGATGTTATTATAGTTTTAATTTCTCAATAATTTAATTAGAAAAATATTGAAATGTAAATAAAAATTTTGATATTTATGATGAAAAAAATATTTTTTCGGATAATAGATTTTTTTTTAAATGCAGCTTTCAAAAGGCAAAGTTTTCTATGTATGTATTAAGATTCTAGAATTATTAATTTCAATTAAAAATTTTATAGATTGTGCTTCTGATATGCTCAAAGTTAATTAATTTATTATTATTATTTGCCACAAGACTATGCAATGTTTTCATACTGGAGATTCGCACTCTGTCATAGAAAAAATATATAATTTTTTTTATATATTGTAGCTATTAATTTAAAATAATAGTTTTATATTTTAAATATATTCCACTAGGGTGATGATAACATATATTTTTGAGATTTCCATAGATAATTATAATTTTTTTTCATGTGGCATATGAATATTAAATTAATTTTTCTAAGTTCATTATTCAAGGTCATCAGAGCGTTATTATTTTGATCTCAATGTTTTGTGTCTCAACTTCAAAACAATCATATACAATATAAATCAACATAATTTAGACGTCTATGTATAAAACATATATACACAAACGAGAATGACGCGATTCATGCTCAGCAACAAGTATTTTAGGCCAAATCACCAGAAAGGGTTTCTACCCGGGATTTCTGGATGCCTAGAACACAACACCTTGCTGTCGGAGAGTTTGAAAGATGCTAGAAAAAGCGAGCGGCAAATTACAGTTTGTTGGATAGACTTAGAGAACGCGTTCGGGTCGATACAACACGAGTTGATGCTATTCGCGCTTAGATGGTATAACTTTCCACCCTTAGTTAGCGATATGATTGCGTCGTATTACTCAAAATTAAAGTTTTCTATTATAACTAAAGAAGGCCCTTCAAAAAGTTTGAGTTACAATGTAGGACTATTCCAAGGGTGCTGTTTATCTCCAATAGTATTTAATATTGTAATCAATATCCTAGTAGATAAACTTATCAGCAATGAGAAAAAATGGGGGTATCGGTTTAAGTTCAATAACAAATACACGGAATCCATTTTAGCCTTCGCTGACGATCTCGCAATACTGACACGTCACCCCAAACACTGTCAAGTACTATTGGATGAAGTGGATAAATTCTGTGAGTGGACGGATGGATTGAGGACAAAACCAAGTAAATGTCACTGTCTGTGTCTTGGTAGGCGGAATACAAGATACACCTCATACGATCCGGGACTATTAGACTATCGATAGGCGGTCAATGCGTTTCTACGGTTACGGAAAATGCACCATTCAAGTTTCTCGGTCGTAAGATTGATAATATAGGTCGTACTCCATCTTTAGAAGGAATAGTAGATAGCTTTTTAAATGATCTCAACAAGGTAGATAGCCAGCAGATCAGTAACGTAAAAAAAGCATGGATCTACGATAATTACTTAACTTCACGTTTGAATTGGCCTTTCCTCGTCTATGATTTTAGTAAAACCCTTTTATCTAAATTAGATGCAGGCGTCATAAAGATGTTGAAGTTGTGGCTCGGGCTCGCGCTAACGGCTGACTCATCGGCTTTATTCAGGGATCGTAATAGTTTTGGGATGAATCTAAAAAGACCATCGGAGCTCTACAAACACCTAAGAGTTTCCAAGAGACATATCCTGGGAAAATCCCATGATGACGTCGTTACATCACTCCCAAAAGACAATGATGCCCCAGAGCTAGAGTCACGACTCCAATTCCATAAACAATTTATGATCGGAGCGCAAAATAACAGAGTAGGGTTAGGATCAAGTAGGAAAGTGCAAGATACGGATATATTGAAGTCTTTTATTCGGCAAGACGAGAACGATAAATACAAGATCCATGCAATGAGTTTAGAAATGCAGAACGATTGGTTAGACATAGGAGATTTTTGCATTCCACTAGCACTAAAATGGCGCACCCTAATTCATGACTGGTCGCCAGCCTTGCTAAAATTTTATCTCAATGCGTTCCAGATGACTCTCCCAGATCAGAGTAATTTAGTAAGATGGGGTAAAGGTACCAAAAAAACTTGCTATATCTGCGGAAAGGCAGTTGGAACTGCCAAGCATTTGCTGGTGGGATGTAAGGTTCTCCTGGACAGCGGTCAATACTCGCGTCGTCACGATAGGGTTTTAGAGATCATACGTGAAGCGGTTAGTCTTTCGGTAGCCAGAGCGCAAAGGGAAATAACCACAAACGAGCGATCAATAGGTTTTGTGAGAGAGGGCACCAGGGCTATAAAATCAAACGTCAAGCCTTACTCTATCCTTAAAGCGGCTTCGGATTGGACTATCATGATGGATACGTATGAGAAACAATACAAAATCCCCGAGGATATTTGTGCGTCGGCCTCCAGACCAGACATATTTCTATATTCGCGTATTTTAAAGCGCGTTGTGATGATAGAGCTTACGGTGCCTTGGGAAACCAACATCCCCAAAGACCATGCCATCAAGGTCAATAAGTATTACGAGCTCACTAACGAACTAACTCGAAATAGGTTCGTCGTTGATTTGTACGCGGTAGAGGTGGGAGCGAGAGGTATAACAGCTAAATCTCTCTATAACCTACTAAAAGACTTGGGCCTGTCCAGAACTAACATTAATTCATTCTTAGAACGTACGTCGAAGGCAGCCCTAGTAGGTTCTTTTCAAATTTGGTTAGGTAGGGAGAGGAACTTGGACAGTGGAGGTGAGCGTATAACGCGCGTTAGTTAAGGGGCCCCTTAAACCTACACCTGGGTCGCAAGTCCCAGGCACTGTTGAAGCTCCTCTCCCTGCAACGCGATGGACCCGGCACCCGCACGGTGAATCCATCGAATGCTAAGAGGTTTCGTCTCTCTAGGTTTTTTTGTGTCTTGAAAGTCTTTTTGTTATTCTGATTTGACCACTACTAAAATATTAATAAAAAATAAACATTCGTAATATTATAATCTAGTTAATTTGCTAAACATATTTATTACAGTAAAAGTAAACTTTTATTTCTGTTTCGTTTTATAGAAGTTAATTTAAGTCTTATTTATTCTCTGTTTTATTTTTTTTTTTTAATATAGGGGGCAACCGAGCAGGCTAGCAAATTATTATAATTATTATTCTTATTATAATGTAATATATTTCAATATTAACAAAATACACTCGTATAATGTACCGAATGATAACTATAGTGTTATTCTAAGTCAAGTTTTCCTTAACAATATATATTATAAGCGATATAATTCCTAAGTGAACATTTTAATGCAGCCGTTCCAAACAGACAAAGTAGTCATATCTTACACCAAACAAATTATAGTATCATGCTCTAAAACGACGCCATTTTCCCCCCGAATTCCGCTCCAGAACTCATTAAGTCGTATTTTTATGATTTTCACTTTTATTCGCCGCACTCGCACTCGCATCTGCATTTCTTTTTTTTTGTTTTTAATCCCAAAAACAAATGATGCAACATTAAGACTGTATCTCTTGGTTTAAATTCATTCACAGACTTTGTGTCCGCCGCCTCCGAAATAATTTAAACGTGTTATTTGGACAGGATTACATTAAGAATTAAGTCGTATGTGGCCGATAATTGGAATGTTATTTTTATTATTTATATTATATTGTGTTGGTGAAAGTTTCCATCATATGCTCGGGATGCAGTCCGTCTGTTGTCTGTTGTTCCTCGTGTTCGAGTTTGTCTACATGTTATATAACGAGACGCCTCACGCCGCTCCACTCGCCGGCTCGGGCTAGCCTTCGACGAGTCTCTGTCGTCACAGAACAAGAAAACGCTACAGATAAAACACATCTCACTCTATACTGACTATACAATAACTTCATTTAATATACTTATATTTAGACTTCCCAATAAGAATTATAAATAATAATCACTGATGAAAAACCTAGGTATTTTCCTTTTTTTTTCAAACTTCTTAAATTCTTAGACTTTTTTTCAATCTAATATCGTTATGTCATATTTTTTTAATACACTCCTCTATCAGAAACTATACCGTATTTATATTCTCGTATATGTTAAGTCGTAAATGTTTTTATGAATCCTTATATGTAATGATATTTGGGTTAACAGTTTTATATGTCGTATACATGAGTCGTAACTCGGAACCCGTCTTACAGTCATCCAGACGTGATCGCCGACTAGTTTCTGTCAACCTTGTATTCGTAGACGCGGAAACAATAAAACATAGAATTGGTTAGAAATTATCTGATCGTTTTGCATGTATGGTATAATTTGGGCAAGTGGCAAGTCTTGTTTGCATTCCGAACTGAGTTCGTCGCCTCGTTCAAGGCCCCGCCAACCCGTCGTGCCTCTGTCGAGTTGACTGTACTCTGCCTCCAAGGTTGCGAGTTCTGTCTCCATACTTTTTGTTCAGTTCCTTATTCACGTTCCCTAAATCCGTCTCTCTGGAACTCATGCTCCTCCTCATCCCAGACACTCATCGATCCTCACTCGAGCATCATATGATGTAACAACCATTTATATGGAGATTTTTCGGTCTCTATAACAATTTTCGTAATATTGCCATAACGGGTTTGGACGACTGTTGCGTGTTCTACGCATTCATATATTTTAATTTTCTTTAAATATTATTTAATTTATAAAATCAGTGCGACGTTTTAACTCCAAATTAATATTAACATTATTTTAATGGTAAATTAAAAATTACGTAGATGATCTCATTCCAAATCAAATAAACTTTACTCGAAATACGAAATATTACAAAAGCAATGTTGGAGATTTCAATTTCATTTAATCATTATGTCATTAATATTTATTTTATTAAATGTAGCATTTTGAATGAAATGGACAACGACAACTATTGTAACGAAGAAGTCTTAAAACGTCTTCAGAAACTAACGAAGTTGTGGCTTTAATTAATATCTATTATTATTAGTGAAGGCGCCACTTCTGAGAAGAATCGAAGATTTTCCTCAACGGAAAATGATTTTAATATATTCAAATACTATTTATATTGACGTATTACATCAGAATACTAATAAGAAATAATGTTCTAGCTTTATATTTTGTTTTGCTATTACACTTAAAGAGTATTGCGAACTTATTAAAGCCAAAACATAAATTATGACAATATATAATAATAGTAAATAAATGTTGTTAATCTGTTAAATGAATCTAGTGTCTGTTACAATCTGTGACGCATTCATTTGACTGATGATGTCATATCCACAGCGGCGGGTGTCAGCCAGCTAGTGATGTATAACAAGCGTTTTACTCGATTTGCAGATCATTACATCGTGTATACTAATTGATTATCATTTATACTAATATTGGATGCATTCGATTCTCTTCATTTAAACTGCTTCATTTAAACGGCTTCATTTAAACTGCTGTTAACAATACAAACAGATCCGAGCCTTATAATTCGTAATATATTTTGATCAGATGTCCATAACTGGAATGCTCCATGAATCATAGTTTGTCACAAAAACAGGTGTTCGTGATATTGATTTTCATTAAAGCTATCGATGCGCTGTCCGCGATCCTGATATCTAACTAATTTAGTTAAAACACAACGTTTGAATTAATCACCATTTTAACATAGGTACTTCATTAAAACATATACAGTGTAAACTCTATATAACGACACTGAAGGGACCGTGCATTTTAGTGCGTTATAGAGAGTTGCCGTTAAATAGAGGGAGGAAAAATCAGAATTAGAAAAAGACAAAGTTTGTTTCAGACTACTGTTAGTACTTATGTACATAAAAAAGAATGTTATAAAGTCTGTTGTTTTTGGTTGACGTGTTTTGCTGCACCAGTAATGTTGTTGTATTTTTTACGTATTTTATTCATATCTTGCGATATTGAGGCATATTGGTGAAGAACGAATTTCTTAGAAAGTTTGGTATGCATGATTAAAAGGTACTTTTTATTACTTAATGTTGTCGTTATTGAGAGTGTCTGCGACGCTATATAGAGTGTATCATTGTATGGTAGACAAGCTAAACCAACCAAAGTCAAATGATTTCGACGCTTTAGAGAGTTTGTCGTTACATCGAGTGTCGTTATATGGAGTTTACACTGTATATTAATTCAAATTAAAACTGGTTTGGTGACTTTATATATATATTTTTTGTCAATCAGAACACGACATTATTGTTTTATATTTATGTTTATTTAACATAAACTATTTATTAAATTTATTAAGATAGCTTCTTTCTGTCAAATGGAGGGTGAAAATTAAATAAATTTAAAGTTTCTTAAGAGATTACTAGTTTCTTAAGAGATTTTATTTATATATTAGATTTCCGCCCGCAGCTTCGTCCGCGTAGAGTTCGGTTATATCGCGTTTCCAAGAGAACCTTTCGAAAGTCTGGGATGAAAACTATCCTATGTTCTTCTTCAATGTCAACTCTATCTCTGTACTAAATTTTATTGAAATCATTTCAGTGGTTGAGGCGTGAAAGCGTTACAGACAGACAGAGTTACGTTCGCATTTATAATATTAGTAGGGATTATTTATATATCAACAATGTACAAAAAATATTTATATATTTTTTAACGACAGTACTTTATAAATTTGATCATATTTATTTCAATGCTTTTTGCTATTCAATATTTTTGTATGGTTATTTGACGCTTGGTAATTAATGCCGATGGTTTCCCGACATACATCTGTCCATGAGAAAAACAAGGATTTTCCTCTCTAATACTCGAAGATTGATCTATGATTTACTTATGGTCAGTGCAAAAGGAAACCGTGGAAAGAACAGTCATTTACGTTGCGTTATCACTACGATATATAATGTTTTCTAAATGTCAAAATTATATTAAAAATTTTTTTTCATCCTGACTGAAGATTCCACAGAAGAGCATTTTTGGATATGTTTACAATTTACGGAAATTTTGATAGTAAATTAAAAAAATATATGATAGTCAGTGCAATGTTTTATACAATATTTTTTTTGCCTTAAAACGTTCCGTAGGCCTTAAGGAGCATAGAAAAAATAGCTCAATTGATCGAGTCATTTTCAAGTTATGAGTTGAGTAACATATATGTACTTTTATTTATATAGATTAATAATTATTATTAGTATGTACTATCGTGTAGCTTTCTGTTTTTTTTAAATATTATTAGTTTATTTTATTGAAAATTTATTAACGCTAGATGTTTAACAACCATTATTTAAAACGACGTCACTGAATTTTAATTTTTTTCACACCCCTTTCGTCCCTATCACATATTATACAAAAAACCAGGATGTATACCAAAACCCAAATATATGTTTATTTTACGACTTATTAGATTAAGTATCAACTGTCATTAAAATCAAGAAGAATATTTTCATCTGGCCAGTACATAACTGTTCGAGAGTTAATTGTCAACATTGAACCGCGGGTACAAAGTGAGACAAGCTAAAAGCCGGTTAAAATGTCACATTAGAGATAGTCTCGAGTCACATGATCTTAATGTTACATGGTTCAGACTTCAGACAAACGAGTGGTCGGTGCTAATTATACTCGCACGCGCCACGACTCACAGGTTACTGACACAGCACTAGTGCCAGATCTAGAAAAAAACTAACTTTTTCTCTATTAATTCCTTTTTTTTCTAGAAATAGAACATGCTATTATATATCTCTGTGTATTGTTTTTGTTACATTATGGGTTAAATATTAAATGGTTGTTAATATATTTGTGAAGGTCTCCTGTTTCATAATAAACCCATTTTTTTTAATTTGATTATAACTGAACGTAACATCGCAAAAAAGACACATTGACGGATTTACACATATATTCTGGATGTACGAGCGAATCTGAATGGTATGGTGGATTTTTGAAACTGTAAAAGGCGTTGAAACTTATAACATCTATTCCTCTGTTAAATTATTTAATGGTCCGATGTCGTACCGATTAACACGTTCTCGATCGTGTTTAATTGCCCTTCGAAATAAATTGAATAAATTCGACACGGTACCTCAATACAGACCAGATGAACGATACTAGTGGCTAAAAAAATATTTATCATTACATGGAATATTTACAACAATATGTACGTGGATCAGACGAGGCTTTTACTGAGACGAACAAACAAAGGGTTACTTTGACTGTATTGACTTCCTCCCTCCCTTCTCGTTGTGGAAGGAAAGTCGACAAACAGAAACTAAATAGCGATCGGTTGTATTAACATATATAGATGAAATACTAACTAATAATACTAAACTACTACATACATATATTCTCCCCTGCATGTTCTTTTGTAGCAAAGAATCAATAAAGAATATATCTAAAACTAAACAATTTTTCATTTATACCAGGAAGTAGAAGTATGAAAAAATAGTAACGCAAAAAGTAGTGCTCAAACAATATCCTAGTGTATCATTTAAAGCACACTCTGCCCCTCGGGTTTGTGTAAGTGAATCATAATTAATTAAGATGCAAGTTGATTGCTCCGTCTGTGTTCCTGCTGCCGATGGTATCTCGCCTCCTACGAGTATCAAATACTATATCATAGTTCATCCTCAGAATTTACTCGGCAATAAAAATTAATGGGGCGCAGTTTTAATTCATAAATTACGAAAGTGATAATTACGATGTAAGTTAATTACCGCGGAGGTTGTTTATTTGCTATTAAAATTCTAGTGCATGGGGTGGTTGTGAGGGTAATGAGACCGTAAGTCAAAAACTATATTGCTAAGGAAAGGAAAGTTCAACAGTGATTTTTTTTTAACATAGAATTATACGAGCGTGACCGCATGGGACTGCTGATTATGTTTGGGTATAAATATTTGATTAAATAATAATTAGAACGTTTCATATATAATGTAACAGAGACCCGGCCTCGGCAGGTCGCTGGCATGGCTCGCTAGTGACGTCACACATCTAACACTTCTATAATATAAAGGTTGACACTCGTACATACTACATCCTTTACATTTTGAATAAAAACATATTAGACACTGCTCATGATCGTCGTATTTTGATTTAGTCCAGTGAAGTTTTATTTTAAATTTCTTAAAAGTGTTTTTTTTTTAATTTATTTTATTAGTCTTAAAACTAAACGCATTTTGATTAGACTTATATGCAAATAACATCTTAGTTTTATAATTTGAATTTACTAGCGCGAATACGATAGATAGAAAAATACGTATAAGCTAGGGTTGTCTCTTTATTATATTTTTGTAATATTTTTTTGTTAAAATGGGATTCAAATGAGATTTTTTCAAACTTTCGGTCAACCGTACTCAAGAAAACAAAATAGTGAAAACCCTGTAAATACAGAATCTATTCGAATAGGATGACGCTAAATGGAATTTCACAATGTACATGCTAATAAGAGGAGCTGTGTCATAGACAAAGTCTAGCTCAGATTATTAACTTAAGGCGCAGTTGGCCTCACCGTAATGTGCTATTGCAAGATGTAATGTTTATAAATAACGTAGAGTCCGTATTAATTTTACAAGTACAAATTTATGTCTTTACTTGTATGTGAAATTTAGAAGTACGCAATATTTAATAGTACTTTTTTTGAGTTAAAAATGTCGTCAGTCTATTGTATAAAGGAATGGATTATAAGTTTTTTTTTATACCTAAGTCATTAACATCATCTATGATCTATTTATAAATTCTATGCAACCATTTTATTACCTTATGTACTTTTTTTTGTTATATTTTTCTCTCGATATTATTAAAAACCGGATCAATTCGCCTACATAAGTTCATGTTTAAAGTTTCGTTTCATTGTTTCTTGTATATTGTACAGGCAGTGAAATGAACTGGGTCTTAACTTTGTAGGCTGACCACGCGTGCGACAAAGAATTTGGTGCGCAATTATGCTAATTTGACCGCGACAACGATTATATTGTTAATTAGTGTTCTACATTAATTGTATGGAGTTGAATAACACGTGAATATTATACATTATTTGATTTTCATTTTTTATGGTCGCTGTTTATCAGGTACATCTTCAATGCATGTAATCTGTTATGGCATTGTATGGAATTTATCTGTAATATACCTATATATTAATATAACGGAAAATAATTTTACTATATCAATTTTTATACAAGCGTAATTTGCTTCTAATATTTTTATAGTATTAAAGATGAAGCGTATTTTTTAAAAATATCAACTAACAAGGAAATAAAATTCGACTGGTCTATAAATTTACAAAAATAGTAATTTTGTAAATATTGTAAATATAAATTTTCTATTTCGACTTACTATAATATTTCCAAAAATTATTTGTTCAGTAAAATTGCGCAGTTTAATTATAAAGCCAGCGACCGCGACATTGCAAATAAAATCAAAATTAAATAACATTTTTTATTTACCCCTAATCTATGAGTGCGGGGGTGCGGGGTGCGGGGTGCGGGGGTGCACCTGATGCTGTGGGACTAACAAAATCCACTATAACAGTTATGGGACTGCACTATAAACTATAATGTAGCTGGGGTTGATATTACACCATGCCCTTAGACTTTATTGGGTTCCTTCAAATGTTTGTATAAATATTTGCTATTGGCCTGTTCTAACAAGATTGTGCTCTGTATGGGTTTATTCTGCGTGACAATATAACATTTGGATATCATAGGACATAACAATGTCATTATATTGAATTGAAGTCGGTTAAAATGTCAAAATTGAAGAAATAGTTACTTATAGCTAATTAATTCTCTTTAAATTGTCATAAAGGTATATAATGAAAATTATTTAATTATTCGTCCGTATCTCAACTGTACTGCTTTTAACTAGTAAAAGACAGTTAAATTAACCAGACACGTATATACTACTAATGTAATATACTAATCAAATGCCCCTCACTCTATTCACTAAAATGAGAAGTTTCTATATCCTCTTCGTATCTAAGTCCAACTTGAATAATATAACATACAATCCATATAAAACGGCAAAACTCATACAATATTAGACGTAATATTCCAAAGAATTTCCAGGCTGAATGGTGATCTGGAATTCACATGCGTTAAATTCCAATAACACCGACCAAATGGATGTTCATTGTAACTCAAAAATATACGTACGTCACAATCTGCAGGGGATCATAGATTATAAAATATCCAAGTTAAACAGAATGAACAAAGCCGGCGTAAAACGTAGTTAACAAATGAATGAGATTCTAAACGGATAACTGCTGACAAAATCAGGTCGAAAGCGGGCGTGTAGTGGGCGCAGGAGACAGTGGGCAGTGTTCACGCTTCGAGACTTGGTACACGACGCTCTATGAATATCTCAAAATCTTTATGACATGTTACCGCTAAATCTTCCAATAATAAATATATGAATTATGATAGTACATGAATTCTAATAAGAATTTTCATCTTTAAACTCCAGTCTTATCTTTGGTAACTAATATTTTCTTTTAGAACAGACACGGTAAACGTTCTAAATAGTGTTTTTGATATAATTTCTGCAATATTTTTCATAGTATCTATAAGTTTCCGTTTTCAGCGTTCGAACGGTAAGACAAAGCGGTTCGTTGGTCGGCCTATACACGAGCGTTAGAAAGTGTATCTTTAACCTGCCATTGTGATCTGACCTGGCCTTGCTAGGTCAGGCATGGCACTTTTTGGTAGCTCGTTTATATTATGATACGTTGTATTACGTTAAGTTATATATTATAGTAATTAAATTTCTTAAATTTAACTATAGTTTTATCAATAGAAATTAAGAATAGAGCCAAATCGAGGTCATCTTTTAAAGATAGTTTAAATGTCCTCTTCACACTTACGAGACGGAAGTCCTTCGTTTCAGTCTGAAAAATATTTTTTAATCTAAGTTAGAACACATGGGTTACAAAATAACCCTTGCCCATTGTCCATTCGATAGTTTGACAAGTACAGTAATATGATTAAAATTTAATTCAATTATTAATTCGTACCTTCATTAGCAATTATGAAATTTATATTACCAACCATTAACATAATATTAAATATTAAAGTTTTTCTATATACCCGTTCGAATTAATCAAGAGTAACTTAATTTTATAAGCCAATCGATAATGTCAAATGTGAGAATCGATCGCCCCGCGTATAGTTTTTCCACAAAAGTGTCAAAATACTTCCGCGAGGCTAAAATAAAGCCGTGACGCAGAACGTGCCGAAGTTTGCATACTAGATGTGTAACACTGTTGCTAGCTACAGTGACGTAGCCTTAGGTTACGGCAACGACCCGCCAAGGCCAATATGTCCGTTTACGAGGCTATTACAAGTTTTATGAATTTGGCATGACGCTTAGAGTTTGAAGGTTGCGCCGATCCTGCGGTGCCATCAGGCTGGCTGGTGGCTGATTTAGAAATCTTTTGGCGTTCCATTCAGAAACTAGTTTGTCACCTGTTCCTTAATGAGTGGCGGTCAGTTGTATGATCTAGATTGTTTAACAGATCCTGTATCGAGATCCTTTACATGAACGGTTCACAGCTTATCTATATTAATTTAAATGTTTCTTAAACCTTTATAATTCTATACGGATGACGTCGTGTAATCTGAAGGATATCATCATTGGCAGATGATTTTGTCATGACAATATATCTGTATGTCGTTTCCCTCGGCGGCCTCATCGGCTCAGCAGAGCCTGTGCTATTTCGATCGTTGGCCTACATCTGTACGGAAATAATCTGTTTATATGTTCAGGTGGAGGTAATCACACAACCAAACGTGTTTCATAGTTGCCAGGCACGAGAACCGAAACAATTAATACACATACATATATGTCTATTTATAATAATGTCAATTTTTTTATCAAATATTTAAAACCTTGATATTTTTACATAATTTTCTTATGTTAATACAAACATGAAATTGGTTGTACCTTCTGGCATCCTACGTGCCATTTCATGTCCGGATGTGAAGTGCCCTTACCATAGAAAGGGTCCCATACCAATGATAATACTCGAACAACCCCATTAATTTTCCCCTGAAATAAAAAATTATGGCTGGGGCTGTTGCAGTCTCAGCACTATTTTCAATCGTATCACCTGTTTTTAGGGTTTAAAATATGTTTACATTATGTGC
This sequence comes from Danaus chrysippus, assembly GCA_916720795.1. NCBI lineage: Eukaryota > Metazoa > Arthropoda > Insecta > Lepidoptera > Nymphalidae > Danaus > Danaus chrysippus. The sequence continues at coordinate 1,444,111 of CAKASE010000046.1, read as the reverse complement.
CATGGAGTACCGGTTTATCGGTTAGGTGCATATTAAAGAGTCTGAATGGGAAGGGCTGTTTAGATTATTCAGCACGTTTAAAACATTGATTAGTTTAATGTTCTATCGATAGGTGATGGCTCTAGAAAAAACAATTAAGGGATCAAGAACTTCTTAAATTCAACTCCAATGTATATTTTATTAAAGTAACTTAATCTTTTTATAATATATATAATACATAATGTTTTTCCACATCCCTAAGCTATTGTGTCGTTGATCACTGCCCACGCCGTAAAGCCTACTTGTGACAATGGCGCCAAATCGAATTAGTGTCAAATAGACTGAGGATAATGTGATTACAATCAAAATTTTTGAAAAGTTTTCCGTCTTCGAGTTATTAGAGCTTCACGTTTTATTTTATTATAACGATGTTTGTTGTTCCGAAACCATCAACAAAATCTGAATCTTCACCGGTACCCTCGTAGTATGAGGAAGTTGTATTTTAGTTATAATTCCATATAAATATTCATTTAACATTATGACACATTAAATAATGGAAAAATTTTATTTGATAGTAGGTCACGCCGGATTTGACTGTGTCGTGAATTAGCATACAATTAAATTTGAATCATTCCGACTCTCACAGTGTTTGTTAGTTGAAATCGTTAAAGTTTTTAACTTATCGATGATATTATATTTGATTTTGTATCGCTACGCTATTATATTTAGTATCAAAGGAAACCGAATCAATTATACATAACACGGCCTCGTATACCCACGTGACGTTATTGCGCACTAGTCCGTGAAGTTTGGTCGTCCAATGTATGGTGATAAGATTTTCCATCGACTCCGCGCCTTACTCGCGCCGTCCACAAGCCTTACGTAAATTGCAAATTTAAACACCGCCGTTTATATTTACTGTATATCTGTTTTATATCTACATATTAGATACTGTCTGGTGGCATATTGAGGTGCGATAGGAATCACACTATACAATATGTTTTGGTTTGTGTAACAATTTATTGAAACACAACTTTGGTCTATTAATTTATAAACGTGTAACTTCGTTTATCGGATATGGTGTTTCACATATTTAAACAGTATTTTTTCTAAATCGTTTCTAGTTATTAATGTACGTAATAAAAATAATATTTATTTCCTATTTAAATATATTTCGAGTCGTTCGTAATATTGTTATCAATTTCGTAATAGTATGTATATGGAGTGTTTAAATTTTATTAATAGACGGAATGTCTTAAAGAATATTCAAAGCTGTTACAAATAGCTCCTAAACGTTGCATAAAGACCAGTGATGCAAGTGTTTGATAACGAGAAACACAATTTACGTTATTGTGTTCATGAACTTGATCTTGTACAGAATTTTTGCAAATAAGATTCTTTGAAGGTCCAAAAACATGAATAAAGAGACACTTTTCAATCTTCTAAGGCGACCTATTATTTGATACGCATGTACTATTATAATATAAAGTGATAATATCTAAGAACGATCTCAATTTTTCGCATCACCCCGGACGTTGACAACGGTAATGACGTTAAAATTAAATAAACATGTAAACAAACAGGTCCCCTTTATTTGATTGGTCTTAAAGTGCATATTCTAATGTACAAACATCGTTTACAATAGTACGGCGGAGGGAGGAGGAGATAAGCCCGTGGTTCATTGTCAAAAAAACTCCGCGGTCGCTCCGGCAAACATTTTCCGCCTTTTAAAAACCGTTTGATGTCTTCCTCCCCTTAATCTTAATTTAAAGTCATCGCTACCCCCACGATTGTTCCCTCCAATGGACTTCTCGTTTCTATTCTTTTTATTCCATTAAAAATAAAAAATGAATTAGAAACAAACCAACAATCACAAACAGCTCCTGCGATGTTCCAAATCAAAATATCTATCAGACTTACATTAAATAGTTATTAAAACTTTCAGCGTTGTAAGTTTTGTTTCTAATTATATTTTATACCATACTTTGTAAACTTCCTTATATCGGACATGGTTAAAATTCCGCCTTCGCCAGTCGCACGGAGTCAACATTTGTCCATACAGACATATGTGTTATATGTATATATAATGTGTCGAAACATTATCAGTTCATTGAGAATGTAAGGGAATCGTGCTGCAGGCCGCCGTCTGAATCGAAATGTGTTGCCATGTGGTTTGCTCTGACTGCGATTAGAATGTCGACAACGCTTGACATTCGGTTTTCTTCGAATGATAACTAACATTCCAACGTCAAGTCATAGCACGGTGACATAATACAGCTACATACCAACCACCTACTACATACACACGAGCCCTGTACAGATGGTTACTCTCACTTGATCTGGGATAGATTCTATTATAGAATATTAAGATTTCCATCGTCAACATAGTCAAGATAAATTTGCGTATGATTTTTTTTTTTATATTATCAAATACTGTGGTGAAATTTAATACAATTGACCGCAATCTACTGTCGTGAAATTGACTATTGGTAAAACGAGTTACGGTTGTCAAGGGAGCTAATTAGTAAAGGGTTCCGTTATAATTCATTTAAATTCATTGTTTTGATTGACGTGAACCCTTTTCACAGAGATTTTTGAGAGAAAGATACAATGATAGCATTCGGATTCTCATGTCTAAAATACACGTTAAATGTTCTAGGAGTGATAAACATTCTAAAAATTTGCAGCGCTATCTTTGTATTTAAATTCAGGCTTTTAGCATCTATAAAGATCTAAAGAATCAATAGAGCCCCAACGAGGAAAAGTAATTTTAGATTGGATTGCGATTCTAATTAATTATCTTAAAAATAAAACGGTTAAAATGAAACCGAACAACGGAGACGTTTATCGATCACAAATTGATACTAAAATAGAGGAAAAAAAATACTCAATTTAGACGATAGTAGTCTGTGAATAGCGCTGTCCTAATTTCATAGGTAACAAATGAATGAGAATATAATTTGCTACAAATTGTTACGGACTTCGAAAGCAGTTTCTTGGACAGTGGCTCTTGATGCCTTGAGGATGTTTGAAACGAAGACACACCAAGAGACGTCGATTCCGAGAAACGTCCATAAAATTTGGCAATCGTGACGCGTACTTCGTATATATTACACACAAGGTATCACACGCACCATTCATTCTCATCATATTTTTTTATATTGTTATATTCTATCGAATTGAAATTCATATAAATTCTTTTTAATATACAGGCGTTATGTATGTGTATGATTCCTTGTAGATGCAATGACTCGATTTAAAAAGATTAGATATACTTTTTTTATTAAACTTGTTGTATACAACGATTTTATGTTTTTATGCCAATTCTTTCGGTCTGTTGCGTCTCTTAAGGCATTATATTTTTTAAATGGTGAATATAAAATATAAATGTTTGATCCTCTTTGATTTATATGTATGTATGTATATAAAGTTAATGATAATCTAGCTAGTAATGTGGCTAGATTCATTCGAGGTAGGTGAATGCTCTACTTGGGTTGAAGGCCAAACATTTTTGCTGGACGTTTTTTATTTGTTAGTGCCCACTTGTTATTCGTACAATGGGCGACACGTAATGAACGGTGGCCGGAGTTCTTAGTCCATTCACATAGAGATCACATTATGTAATGTATAGTTATTGACAATCTCGTCCGTTGTACTTGATAGGTTTTCGACCTGACAAAAAAATATATAAAGGCTAACTGCGTCTTAAATGTTGGCAACGAAATGTAACGTCGACAACGACGTGTGTTCAGACTTTACGCAGGGAGATTTTTCTTTACGGAACTTGTGGTTTTATAAACGAATGTTGCTTCTTCATTTTTTGTTCTCGCTCGTCTTCAATTACGATCATTACATAATGAGATTATTTATAATTTATTTATACTAAATATGAAAATAGTCACATACTAACATCGAAGCTAGTATCTTCGTGACGAGGTCTGTGAATAGCTAGGTATGGACATCCGTGAGTTTGAAAACAGAAATGAACAGTGGAAGTAGAACAATTGTATTGGTATCATCTCTAATGTTTCATTGCTTAGAACCTTAAACTTTTTAAGAATCAATTTATTTATCAAAAGCGATCGAGCGTCTTTGAATGTAGTTATTATAAATACAATTTACAATATTTTTAAGTGATACTTATGTATTATTTAAACATATAAGTAAATTTCGATTGGAATGTTTTGTTTAACTGAAAAATAATCGCAAAAATCTGAAAAAAAATAACACTAAGCTGATACAAACCGTGACGTGGAATCTCGATTCCCAACTCGTATAACAAAATTTAGTATCAATGAAATATTATAATGAATGAATTTGCCCGTGACTTAGTATGCTATGTGAATACACTCGGGACGGTACATAACAGGGGACTGCTTTTTGATTCACGAATAACAATTAGACATCGATTTAAATAAAATTATTCTTAATACGAGGAGAACCACTTCGTGTGTTCTTATATATACTTTAGTACATTTGAAATGTCTCCTTCGAAATAATGCGGACGAAGTAAAAAAGGTAGTTTGTGAACTAGTTCTTATTTAATTCATATCTGAATATAAGATCTTAGAAATACCTGATTAATTCCAAATGTTAATAGCCATCGATGCAAAAAACATATATCCTGTTGAAATCATCAATATTTTCGAAGTTGTCCTACTAGGGAAGAGCTGAGAGGAGCAAAACACCATCGAACTGATGTACTTAATTCATTTTGAGGTCTATATTAAGCACATAAAGACTATTTTGCATTAGCTATCACATTAGCTTAGGATTAGAAAACGCTACCATACAAGGCCTGACATAATCACGAGTCGTGTGAATTAGGCCTAATTGTAATGGATCAAGACGGTTAATATGGTTTTGGCGCCAGCCTTATACAGATTACGATTCCTTATAAAAATTGCTTGATTACCATCCTTACCAGCCATTGAATCTATTACAACTTTTAATTTGCTTAAACATATCATGAATTAAACTCTAGAGTTATACAGAGATAGTTTTATATAGGTGTATGAGTATATAAGAGGGAACCTTTCTCAGTCACGATTAGTTGATGTGAATCTGCTGTACTGTTTATATGTAGTACTAATGTTCTTACATCGAAAGCGTCTACTAGCAGCGAGATGTTTAAGTAAATCCACACATACTATTGTATCCTGAATATAGTAAGGGACCAATCTATTTATTACACCTTATTCAAGGCCTTTTTAATATTGTGTGTATAATGTTCTATGGATAATACAAAGTTATAGTACAACCATTGTAGAATGGACAATTAAATTGGATTTTCAAGCTGTCTTAGGAATTGAAGCCCTGGATGTGCAAGTCTTTGCGGCCACGTTGTAACCACTGGACTATATTCATCAAATGTTTTTAATTCGTGTACAAGTCTATATATTTTTATATGACTGTTGCATTTGTTTATATATAATTAAGTTATAATTAATATATAATCTTAGAGAGAGAGAGAATGCGTTTTGAGTGACAAACGAGTTTCACTAGAAACAAATATTTCTCTATGCAGTTACAACTTTTGGAATACACGATGTGTTGATGTAAGAACCAAAAAAAAATTTTCGTTAAATATAAATTCCTAATAGTTAAGAATTTTTTCAGAAGAGAATTTTTTTCAGTCTGGTTAAAACATAAACACTAAATATTAAAATAGAATATATACAGTAATGAGGTATATTTAGCTTTAGTAACTCTATTTATTATTACGATATATCTTTTAACCACAGATACTAGTTATACTTAGTTTAATTATTCGTATTAAAATATCCATATACATAACTTCATAGATTAATATGTGATTATTAACAATTGTAGAATAATAAATAGTTCAGCGTGTTTCTTACGTAATCTTAACAAAGGGATTGATTTAAAAACATCAAGTATTTTAATCTTACTATTAGTATGACGATGACGTGAACATTCATTAATACGACAAGCAAGGATCTAGTTTATATGTACATATGTGGTCGTTACCTACCTACCTACCTACCTACTTAGTGGCTGGTTACAAGCTACATCAATAAAACCACAGCAGTGATTTGATAATTACTAAGAACATTCCCGAAATAGATTCGAGGAAAATCTCGTCTATTAAACTTGTATTACAATGACAAAAAAATATCTTATAGTGTTACTGTACTCAGCAACTTAAATTACCGTTTTCTGACAGCACTTACGTTTTAATGTAAGCAATGAAAAGCAATCGAAGAATTCTTTGAATTAATTGGAATATTATGTGTGAATAATAAAACATCTCTTCAGAGTACTGTTGTGTAAATAAATACACCGATTTAATGTGAGATTTAAATGTATTGTAATATAATAATAATATGATTTGATGTAAATGATTTCCTATCTTTATAAGGTGAGGTCAATAGCATTTTCGCGGTGACAGACGGACGTGGAGTTTGACGTTTTTTTTATATGTAAGTATGTATGTTCGGTCCATTCTGGGAGGCCCTATGGTTGGTTCTATGATATTACAAATAGGAGTGGAGCTATGATAACTATCTTAAAGAAAATACTAGATTACGGAATCGGAAGTAGGTAATAACTTATTGAAGAGGTGTCAGTCGTTAAAGTATCTGTCTTTATTATAATAAGATATAATAAAATGTAATGCAATATTATATTTGTGTATAGGACATTCATTTGCATGTTATAGTAATTAGAAGTGTACCAAAGGTTACATCTGAGTAGTGAGTGTAGTGAGGGCCTAAGTGGAAGGGCAGGGTATGTCCACTGCTTCCTGTCACAATTGGACATCCTGCTGACGTCACCCAGACTCCGTGAATGAACTCCTGAATGGCCCGTCTTCTAGAGGATGTCGGTCTGTTGACCTTAGCTTTTATGATTATTTATTAGATGTGTCATTCGGGACTCGGATTCCTCGGTGCGATAGCCGTCATTAGTACGTCGATTCGCCGATACTAATGTCCGAATTAATTAAATGATTTAGAATTTTAATATTCAGAGACGGTTCTGTGTTTTTTGTTCGAATTCTTTCTAATACACCATTACATGTGTCTGGATTTCGTCATATATACTACTAGCTTTCCGCCCGCAGCTTCGCCCGCGTGGAGTTCGGTTATATCGCGTTTCCAAGAGAACCTTTCAAAAGTCTGGGATAAAAACTATCCTATGTTCTTTCTGAAGGTCAACTCTATCTCTGTACCAAATTTCATTGAAATCAGTTCTGTGGTTTAGGCGTGAAAGCGTAACAAGACAGACAGAGTTACTTTCGCATTTATAATATTAGTAGGGATTATATAGATACCTGCTTGTTATATTACTTGATATCTGAAGAACAGATGGTAAATATCAAAATTCTTGGGGTCAAAACTTTGCTGTCTAATTGAAACCGGTAGACGAACAGCAATAAATCGTGCCGTTTTTGGGACCATGCACTTTGTAAAACATGCAATAATCGACCTTGATACATAATCAATTAAGTGTAATTTGGTGCAAAGTATCTCTCCTGACTTGCACAGTCCTCATCGCACACAGAGGTAACGAAAACCATTAAATTTCCATACAATAGTTTTTCTTATTTATATAACTGAGTAAGTTGTACGGAGATGTTTGTTATTTGTTAATGCTTAAAATGTCCAAGCGATAACTCTCTTCATATAATCGATTACAATGACTTGGATGGATGGCCTTTAAATATTCTATGACTAGAAGACCTGGCGAACTTCGTATCGCCCTATAATCAAAAAATATCTATTACGTTTTTTATTTATATTTTGAGAGTTAACCTGTAAGCCATAAATCTCCGTGTTTTGAAGTGTGACAGAATGATTGACATATTAGTTAGTTGTCAAATCTAATGTCAAAAAAAAACGTTTGTATGGGAAATAGAAAAGGGCTGTTTTTATGGTTTTCCCAGTAATGAATCAATTTTTTTCAGCTTTTATACCTTCCCTGAACCGCCACGAACATTTCAAGACTAAGATAAGATAAATCCGTTCAGCCGTTCTCGAGTTTTAGCGAGACTAAGGAACAGCAATCCATTTTTATATATATAGAAGATTATTAAAATCTATTTAGTTGTAAAATGTAATTGTCATCAGTTATTTCAAATTCCTAAGCCACCTTTAACAAAACAGCTGCTAGTCAGAGCATATGCGAACATACATACATACATACATACATACATGTACCCCAGTGTTCACCTGTTATCCTTATACGTCGCAGTATGTTAATCTATCGTATAGGATGACGATAAATATAATACAAGAAGTATAAACTTCGCCATTTTTAGATTAAAACGTCTGAAACACTAAAATATTTGAAATTTTTTGTTACATATTATTTGTGGAATTAAACGAATACGTCTTTTTATATACAAATAAATCGTTATTTAAAAAATTAAAGAACGTTCAAAATACGATAACTAGTTTGTGAGGAATGCGTCGACAAACATACGTAAATGTAAATATTAACGTAATGTAATTACGTATTTTAAATTTTTTTTTCTCTATTTGTATGGAATATTTTTTATATTAAATGGTAATTGAAAAATTCATACCTTTATTTATTGTTACTTCAATATTAAAGATAATAGATATATTTTTATTTTGTATCTCGTGTGGTGTAATTGGTCTGTGTTATTAGTTCCGGAGTTATCATCTGTTGAAGAAAAGTTTTCGAGGAAAATAAAGTTTCCCCTCAACTGTATCTCGTAAGTTTCATGCCGTCTGGTTGTTAAAAGTCACAGTAATATAATAATTATATATACAATACTATTAAATTATCAACGAAAAATATCACAGATTTATTTATAAGGAAGCCTTGATTTTGGTTTACGGATATTTTGTACGTTATTCCGTAATGTAAGAGACAGGTGAACAATTCGGTGGAGACAGATTAAGACGAATTAATGATGCTGTGACCATCATTACCACGAAAAACCGGACAAATATATATATTTATAGCATAAAGTGTAAGAGAATCCAACAATATAATAGTCATTTAACGGTATTACAAGGAAACGTACTGGTTTAACTAATTCAATTACCACCTGCATTTTGTCACTGTGTATCTAAAACACAACGTGTGCAAGTAACGGACAGTGACGGTAGCGGCTGATACATGAAATATATTTACTTTCTAAAAACAATTTGAAATTATCTATACATTTTATTTGAATTAATTTTTTTGGTAACCCTATTATAATGATACTAAAATTTATTTTTTTAGTAATAAAAATATATATATAAATATATGAATATATGAATGTAATGTCCGTAAACACCTGAAGACATGTGATCACTAATTATCCGAGATGCCGCTCGGTCAACGACTCCGCCTTGGCATTGCTTCCAATTACGTCATGTGTCAAAAGGGTGACGTTATGCATTCGTGATATTATGCGATGTTTACACACTACACACTACCTTACTCTCATATATATTTTTTACAAGCGGACACATGATGCAATTATGCCATCTATATTATATGTGTATTATTTTTATATGCAGTTATAATTTTACACTTTGTTATTGTTGCATAACGCCGACCGATACCAGAATCCTACTAATATTGTAATTGCGAAAGTTTGTGAGTGTGTGTGTGTATGTTTGTTACTCCTTCACACTCAAACGGCTGAACCGATTTTGATAAAATTTTGTATGCAGGAAGCTGACACCCAGGAATAACATAAAGCCTACTTTACATCCCGGAAATCCCGAAAATCCCGGAAATCGGCGGGTAACACCGCGGGGTGCAGCTAGTTATTCTATAAATACTACATTGAATTCTTATAATAACTGTCTGTTTGTTTGGTGAAGATATTTTTATTATTATATGAATCTCCGTGACCGTGAAAACTTTTCCCGGACGACATTTTAATTAATGCTCATCACGATATAGAAATTTTTCTACGAAACATTTTCATTGAAAATTAACGAGTATGCTTACCATACGTTTGCATCGTTACTACACACGTCGCGTTTACCGTTTCTCATTCGTATCGTAACATGTGGGATGATGTATGAATGACAAACTGTTAACGCTACGTATGTAGTATTAACGTAAACTAGTAGTAAGGATAGAGTAGTGTGTAGTAAGTTAGCTCTTTTGTATAGTACGGTCCCGACTTCGTTCTTGTCGTGACAAACAGCTGTACTTTGTATACTTATAATTGTTGCTCTCCACCCGCTGAAAGCAAACTCGTGAAGAAACCGGCATGCCCTAGAAGAAATTCTAAATGTAACCCACTGACCCGCATTCAATTGGCATAGTGGGTAATAGCTATGTTTCATACAAATGTTTCTATAAACTAAATAATATATCAATTTACATATATTATGAACATTATATTATAAAAGTGTATATATTTAATTAATTATAAAAGTAATACAAATCATAATTTGTACTAATTTCTTTAGAAATAATTAATATTTATTATTTAGTAAGCCAATAAATACATAGTATATTGATTAATTTTATTAATATGTTATAGTTATATTAATTTTTATATGTTTTTCCATTAAGATTACATTAAAAAAAACACCTATTTATTATCGCACGTATTAAGGTTTTTGTATGTCAAGGAATAATTATGATATTTTTTTAATTTATTTTATAAAATATATTTATGTAACCAAATCGTTTTTATAAAACTTTGTCAGTGAAAGTAATCTGTTTTTATTATAAATATTTGGAATTCTTTAAACCGCCGTCCTTGTCTGCTACTTAAGGTCCCTCGTGTTTTCGAACCGAAAATTTGCATCCGTTAATAATTTTATATATATTTAATATTAATGCAATTTGTCTAAATTAATATTAAAATTAATAATTTATGTATATATGATCATTATTTATTTTATATTTATGTGTCTGTGGTATTAATATAAGTATATAAAAGCTCACATTATGTAAATGGCTCAGTTTTTTGTAGTTTTTTATGATTTTAGTAAATCGATATTAATTCAGACATCCATTATATTATTATAGATATTTGTATTTTGTTTACATTTTTATAATGACAGTCTTTCGAATAGCAACGTAATGTTCGTACATTTAAAATATATACATACAAGTTGTTGCCATCGACTTCGTCAGTCTTAACTTCGGAATTGTACTCAGAGAGAAATATAAAAGTCTATTAAAATGATAATAAATTGTCAGCGACATCTATCATCTGCGAAACAAGACAATTGATATGCCTTGATTCTGAAAGGAACACATTCTATTCAGAGAAAAAAATTAAAGTCAATGACTTCATTTGACATCTAAACTAAAATTCTGTAAAGTTTAATCAGAATTTGTTTGTAGTTCTAAAAAGAACAACAAATATTAATATTGTCAAAAAGTTGCGCACCTATGATATAAGTAGAATATATGTATGTATATATAATTTATAGGAGATATATAAAGGATATACGATACAATAGAAAACATATAAGACAAAAACTGATTCCGTTCCACCTTATCATCTGAATGGTCATCTGCAGTATGACATCAACAGTCGGACTAACCGCTAGGTTATCAAGCGTTTTTTTTTCCGATAACAAAGAACAACTTGCATATTAATTAATTTTGGCAATCGATTAAGAAAAAAAATGCTACAACGACCGACAGAATAAACTCGAGCGAGAGTGACACACGGCCGTGGGGTTCCGTACGAATTTATTTATTAAAAATATATATCTTATATTTTGTTAGACCTTTATTATTTAAGAAACTTGTGATATATAGAAGTATTATTTGTTATAATTAAACTAATAACAAAAATAAATTAAAATCATTAAAGGAGGTTGTAATAAAAGATACATTTGTGAGGGTAGTTTAACATTTCACGTTGAATGTCGTGTACTGACTGCATAACGTATTAGAATCAAGAAGTGCGGACACAAAGGTGTGTTTATCTAACCTTTAATGTGGACGGTACCCAATATAATGAGAACATCGGTACAAGTTGCCAACCGGATCCGATCTTGCTTCAACACAGGTCACTTGAACACAGAGGCGTTACAGTATTATAATAATATTAACGGCACGAGATAAAGATATTGTAAAAACTTTTAAGACGATACATTAAGTGTCCCACTGAGATAAGTTCGTTGGAAATTTACACTGGAATGATTGTCATGTGACTTACAGAAATGACTGACAAATATTTGTAATCTGATTTACTATTGACAATTATTATTTAATATATTTTAGATTATAGCTAGATTAATATAAGGTGTTTTGTTCAAAATGTCGTCATCTCCCTTATTATGTTCTAGTCTAGATTCATTGTTCCATACATAATACAGTCCGTTATCTTTAAGAAAGCGAATCCCTTCAATCATCGCACACGACTTAACCGGTCAATACGTTTGTTAATGACCGTTTCACTCTGTAAGATAACACCATATCACGAGTACTCTAATGTAGTGTTTAAAATTTATTTGCAACGAAATCCACTAGATAAGTGCAAACGATAAGGAACTTACTTCATTTTAATTTTTTTTTACAAATAATATGTACGTGCAGTTGACTAGCAAAAACTAAGACCAAAACTAAATCGTTACTGCCCTAATTTGAATTTATGTCAGGAGAATATATGAAGGAAATATAGTTCATTTATGTTTTGAACATAAAATAAATGTAGAAGTAATATTTAAATTACGAAATATATCGTGAAAACTTCATTTTCACTAGCAGGATCGAACCTGTTAACTCCCTAATATGTCACGATAGCTCAAATGTACAGCAACTAGCCAGTAGAATTCGAATTCTGACAGGTAGATGAAATTTTCATAATAAATTTAATTTAAATAAAGATTTCATAAAAGCGTAAATTATGAGGTGGCAGTCAGAATTCATTTATATATAGATATTAATCATATGTCACGGAAATAGTTGAACATTTAAATGACATTAAAACAGAACGAGAATGACCACGTGGCGGGGAATCCGGAAATAGTTTCATAGCTTGGTACTTGTGTATGGAGATAAAAATATACCTTTGTTGCCTTTGTTCTGCTAATGATAGATAGATATTAGAAGTCTCAATCTGTGTAGGATAGGAGTAGCAAAAAGTTGAAAATATAATGATGATTTTAACTTCACTTGAACCGTTTGTTTGAGCGCGTTCATTATTTATATTAAATAGATCGTGTGAAGTTCAGTCCTTGTTCCTCATAGTCCTGTTAACGAGATGTAATCATTGAAGTGTGACGCATCCCGCAGCATCGCGTCAGCGTGTCATGTCACCGCCACGAGTTACATCACAGTAAATAGACTTTAGTTTAATGCGTCCATTCGTTAATTTTAACTGGATCGCTTTCGACTTTAACGGTAGGAGGTCGTGGGTGTCGTGTCGGATCCGTACCGGATAGGCTTGTTAGTTGTGATTATGTTCATTGGACGAATGCAATACTATCACTGATACTATTCATGTCATTTAGATACTTCTAACAAATCAACTTTCCAGTACGTACTCTCATAACTTGTTTTAATGAATTATAATAGATTTTATACTATAAACTCAATATCTTAATACATTTTCTCATGTTTAGATGAGAAATTCTCTATCAGAAGACCAAGACTTTGATGAAGGATCGTGTTTATTACAACTCAAACGTAGGGCGAGCGTACCGCGTGGGTAGGTACTATGTGCAAAGACAGTACGTCCCACGAAACAAACTAATGGACAGATTGACCCCTTTCGTACTGGGTGATCGTTTAATTCAATGGAATTACATGAAGTAAATTTTCTTGAATTTGAATGTTATTATTTAATATAGTATCAAAGGTCCGCTAGTTATTCGTGTGTTGGTATGCAGTGTGAATGCTGAGCTCTGCTCGCTCTTACCAATAACTAGTTTTTATCAATAATCGCCAAGTGATGGATCGATGGCACATACCGCATTCCTGTATTATATAGCTATAATTGATGTACAGTTAATTTTTATAACTCGTAACCATTGTACGGACTTTGTGGGACGTTTGACGATGTTCATGTATCTAATGGAATGTTGAGAAACATTCGTGGTATCGAATTAAACCTAATGCTCGTGTTCATTATATATGCGTCGTATGCCACAGAACGAACGCATTCAACATAAAATTGTATATACATATAACTTAAGATATTTATCCGTTGAGCAAAATTTATCGATAATTGTCCATATTAACATATTAACAACAATAGGGGAAGGCCGGTTCTGCGAACGTCACGCTCGTATGCTAATACATCATTTACATTGACGTTAGGATACTATGTGGAGACCTTATGTACTTTACCTTATATACTATGTATATACAAGGTGCCGGTTAAAATGTAACCTTAAAACAGTCGCAATGTCATGTGATATGTTTACATCAGCGGTGAGTTCGTCAACCTGTAATACGATCACTGTAATCCAATGTGCCGAAATCTCATTATTATAAGTTTAGTTAACTAACTCTGTATTATAATATAGTTAGAACTAGCTGTGATACTGACGAATTGAATACTCACTAGGTATATATAGTGGTGGTTAAATAAACTTTGGACTTGACATAGAAAAAACAATACACTTTGTTGCGACATATGTTGAGGATATGAAGAGTACTTCGAATTTAATATATATACTAGCTTTCCGCCTGCAGCTTCGCCCGCGTAGAATTCGGTTATATCGCGTTTCCAACAGAACCTTACAAAAGTCTGTGATAAAAACTATCCTATGTTCTTTCTCAAGGTCAACTCTGTATGTGTACCAAATTTCATTAAAATCAGTTCATTGGTTTAGGCGTGAAAGCGTAACAGACAGATAGACAGACAGAGTTACTTTCGCATTTATAATATTAGTAGGGATTAAATATATACAATTGTTTCGTGGTTGACATGCATTATGTCAATGAAAATCTATACAAGCGTTTACTTGTGAAGTTCCTACAATATTATTCAGATCAAACAGTTAAGTGACTGCAATTAAAATCAAAATCCTCATTTCTTTTTTTAAGGATTCCCCGAGTTCCTTAAACTCTGAAGCAGTAAACTCCAACGACTCATGGATGAAGAGATACGTCCATAACTAAAAAACATTAGAAGCTGGTTATTTAATTAAAATTAAACGATTATTATCATAACACGAACATATAAGCGACCCATCACATATTAACTCGGTAGATACAAATATCTCATATCTTCTTTAATTCCATTAATTCCGCGATCTTCAATCCAATATTCCGATCTTATATACTTAACATTAAATATATAATTTACACGCTCTAATAGTAATTTAATTTTGTGATAATCGTCTCAGATGTTCAAATAACCACAAATATTCTTGAACGTCCTAACCCGTGGTATATTTACGCGCGGGTCGGCTACATTGTATGTTGTTTATTAATCACATTTGCTTACATACAGCCTGATTTAGTCTGATGCCCGCTGGTACCCGCCTGCCAGCCCAGCCTTAGTAGCCGATGGAAATTACAAGCTTGTTTATTTGACAGAATTTTAGTGGATACCGCGTTATCTTAATGCGACCGTAATGACCTCTTGCGATTTCTTTCATATAAAATTTCGTAGTAATCAAAAACAAAAATTATATATAAGTATCGAAATTTGGGAATGTATTTTGAGTGTTTTTAATTAATTAAATATATATCAATGTCATATATATCGAAGGTTAAATCTGTATGTTTCGTTTGATCCATAATGTTAATATAGAGTACAATGAACATAATGTTAATATAGAGTACAATCTAGTAGCGGATATATAATGACATGTTATCCGTCTGTCTGTCTTCTCCAGACCTCACATAGCGTTCCCTCAGGATCGCGGTACAATGATTGCAGACGCTCGTTATAATGAAATTGTTCCGTTATCACAATATTCTCATGACATCACCGTCTTAGAGCTATAGAAAGTTAAACAGAAAACTAATTAAATTTAATTATATCTCAAAAAAAGCTTAATATTTTTTTGCAAATTTCATATCCAAGTGTATTACCAAAGCACTCGTTATTTCAGTATCGCACGCCATTAAAACTAATCGATGCCAGAATGAGAATAGATCCCGTGTATTAGAGTCTGTCCGTGGAGATGTTCTCATGCTAATTAGAACATTAAATTTCCCATCATTACCCACTTGATCGTGTAACTGTTCGTTGGAAAAACGTTCGTGTACAGTAAGCGGAGCAAGAAAAATATATATAGCTAGCAATCAATTAAAACTGTTCGAATTTAAGATATAAATGAGATCTTTATTGTATTATATTTAATTGGGTTCATTAATTTTTATATATCAAACGGTAACATACGTGAGAAATAGTAATTATGTCAGTAACCAAATATGTGTTGATCACGACAGCTATAATCATCAATGTTTGTAAAAAAAACCGCGAACTTACATTAGGTACAATGTTGCAGCGCGAAAGGCTCGAAATATTGCGAATTAAAAAAAAAATTCATTTAACATTTTTATTAACACAAAAATTTTATAAATACTAATCGAAAGGATCGAATTCCAAAATACCGCCTCAACATTAAATTCCGTTCGCAAAATTCAAAACACTGTCACGATTGCATTTGAAATAACGATACTAGCGGTTGACTCACCGGCGTCGAATGCGCTACGTTTTCCCGCGTAAAGTCCTTATTCGCAAGTTTACGTTTGCATCTGCTGTTTATAAATCGGACTCTATTACCATGCCTTAGGATTTAGTTTGGTGTTACAATCTGGAACTAGATGAAAAGCCACTTGTAGTCTGTATAAATAGTGCAACAGCTCGTTCCGCGAACCGGCTGCGTTCATTTTCCTCTTCGTAGGAATGCGACTTGACGTCACTGCTAACCTACCTATTTAAACACACCCGCCGCCCGTTACGAACCCTAAAGGTCGTACTACGTTTCAATTTGTCGTGTAATCATCCCGTGGATAACCGGCGGAATTGAAATGTAATGACGCTATTTAAAATTAACGTTCCACCGGCCGGCCTCTTTAAACGGTCGGTTTGGTTCGAGTGTCTGCAGGATAACGGTACTGTTTTGAGCGTTGATAGGGAACGTTCTTATCTTATTTGCATTATATTTGTCGAGAATGAGCTATTTCATTGTTGTACCTGGAATCCAGTCAAGGTGTGTAATTAAGTATTCCACGATACTGAGCCTTTAACGTAAGCGTCGTACGTAGAACTCATCTGTGATGTTATTTATATTAATAGTATGTCACAATAGGAATGTTTCAAGTCTTAAGTTGTTCATAATTTAAAAATAGAAAACTATATTTCATAGTTCCGTAGAAAGCGATTCATTTATTGACAGCCGGCATTCTGTTGGACAATGTATGTGAAATGACAGAACGGGATTTTAGAAAATGACCAAATCATTTGTGCTGTAAGTGAGTGTCGTAAGAAAACAACTGGCCAATAATTACCGGCGTATGGAGACAATTAGTTTTGAAACAGGCCGTTCGTTATTCGAGCGAGTGTAGAGTGTCCATCCATTGTCGCATGCGACTTATGTCGACCGCTTCTAAAACAGTAATCTGGTCGCGCGGAATACATTTTCTCATTTTATATATCCGTTACGAAATGCATTATTCTTTTATGTTCTTTGTTCTATTTTAATGGAGACTATATTTTCGGATGTAGCTCGAGTATTTCGGTCTGCGCTTTGGATAATTTAAACCGACGTTTCTATTACGAAGACGTAAAATATGAAAGGATAAATGAGTTGTGTTTACGTGTGAAAATGTTACAGGGAAGGTTGGGAACTGTTTACAGATAAACTAACAATATATGAAATATTCCTCGGTTAAATTTAACTTTATAAGTAATTTGATATTTTAATTTCAGCATTAAAATTGTTTTATATACATATTTACATTTATTTGTATAAGGATGTGACGATTTAATAAAAATATTATATTTTTTAAATTTTCAATCAACCACAGTCTATAAATATATATACATAGTTATGATAAAAATAATGACTTATTACAGATCTACTTTCTTAAGATATTTTATGTTGTCTGTACTCCTAGTTCCTACCACAGGTTTTATAGTCGAATTAAATACAGCACTTAAGTTTCTAACACATATTCACATGGTAGTATTAACGTATTTGAAAACCATGTAACTATCCGTATTTCGTTAGTTATAAAAACTTGTGACAAGAGTATAGTTAACTGTTGCCTGTGTATATTACTTTTTAAATGTCTTATATATTTTTTTTATATTATAACCCATAGATCTCTTGAAGAATTAAAATATGTAAAAACCTCTAAATATTTTGTATTTTATTTTCTTTCTTATTAGATCCGTGTAAGGTTCATTTATAATGTCGATGATTATTTAAAAAAAATAAAAATACCTAGAATTTATTTCTATTTCATCAATCTTTTAAGTAATATTAAAGTTATTCAAATGTTACTATTTAAAATGGACAAAATTATTTGCATGTTACTATAAATATATTGTTAAAGTAAATGGAAACTAGGTACTTTTATATCTAACTAGTTTTTGCCCGCGACTTCGTCCACGATAGTTTGGTCAAGAGTGATATATGTAGGTATAGCTGACCAGGCGAACTCTATTCCGTCTTAGAGGCCATAAATAATCAGGTTTTTCCTGTTTCAATCAAACAGAATGATTGACATATTAGTTAGTTGTCAAATCTAATGTCAAAAAAAAAACGTTTATATGGGAAATAGAAAAGGGCTGTTTTTAGGGTTTTCCCGGCAATTATTCCAATTTTTCTCACCTTTTAAACCTTCCCTGGACTTTCAGGAGTATTTCAAGACTAAAATTAGCCAAATCGGTTCAGCCGTTCTCGAGTTTTAGCGAGACTAAGGAACAGCAATCCATTTTTATATATACATATGTAGAAGATTACTTCTAAGCTAATTTAAATTGAGATCCTCTGAGAAGAGAAGCTACAAAAGTAATAATTCAAATCTATTCACAAATGGTATGGATTTCTGTTTAAGGTAATTTATTTTTAACACTACTTCAACAGAAGTTATTTTTTTTTCGCGATATCGTAATCGTATAAAAGCAGGTTCATTTGTATTAAATATATCATAATATCAAACGCATGGCTAATCGAATGTTCCTAAATGACTGACGTCGGGCACAGTGCGGGTATGAAATGAATTGTTACCATCAAAACCTGTTCAGCAATCGCGAAATGTGTGGGAACACGGAGCCACGATAAAATAAACCATAAACAAAAGAATGCCATTTGGTTTCATTCATCGGATAGACCAGACCGCGTCACTCTGTGCGCCTGAGCCTGTACATTATATTACTCAGTTTTTCTCTTGATAGAACACTTATTGATGTCATAAAACTTATGGAATTCGATTTGTATGGAAACTATCGAACAAATATATTATTATATAAGAAGTATTTAATATATTAATATTTGTGTCCACTCGTGTTATAAATGGTTTTATTATTAAACATAACACTTCAAAGTCCGCTTATTATTTCGCTGTAACTTGTAAACGGGAGCGCACCTTTTTCTGTGAAGTATTCGCGTTTGCACAGAATGTGCATTTGTTAAAATGCACAAAAATGCGCGGGCGCATGAAATTATCAAGACAAGTGAGTTCGGTCGTTCAACTCAGGTTGAGTAATAACTTGTTACCTAAGCATATATATATTTTCTCTTATCATTCTGAAATAACCTTATAAGGAAATCTGTATTTATTAGTTATCTTTAAAGCTTTTCAATTAGTTATGAATTTTAATGATTTGCCACTTTGTCTGCTCCGACAGAAATATTAATTAATGAATTTGTATAATATTTTAATAATAATATATATTTTAGAGTAAAACGTAAAAATAATTTGTTTTTCCGTACGTAATCGTGCCAGTGTTACAGGAAGACTGTGGTTAATATCGCCAAGCCTTCATTGTACACATTTTGACTGATTACAGACCAATTACTATTAATTAATAATGTGATCCATGTTTTTAAAATAATTCAATATTTGTTTTGTAATAAATTATCCTGTTGTTACAAAATTTTGTTGTATCAAGACTTTTTGATAGATATTATCTTGTGTACCTACTGCCGATGAAAATATCATAATTGAACATTCTATTACATTTAGGTATGTAACTTTATAATATACACAATATATATTTTAACATTATTTGTCAAATTCTCAGTAGGTACTTACACTTCGTGTAAGTTCGATCTGCGGCCGGAAAACAATATCTTTAAGTCTAATTATACGAGAAATTTGTTTGGATTTTTTGTTACATATTATAAATGTCCAATAAAATCAAGTAGTCTTTAAATTTATCAAATCTTTCAAAATACAAATTATTATAGGTTCATTACTTCGCTTTACTCTAAGATGGCAGTCGCAAAATCTTATCATTATTTCAAAAATTAATAATTTCATAGTGCTATTGAATATTATTAACATATATGTATGTCAGTATTATATTCGCTTATCAAGCATTGTTTCCCAACACCGAAGCCTCCCCGTCGCCGCTACCCTACACCAAGGCTCATATTGTGCTTCAACAGCGAATTCCACCATCGTCACAATTTTTACTTCGATTAATTTATATTCGCATCATATATACAACTAATCGATATACAATTTTAGTTTTATTAACATAAAGTTCATTTTAAGTTGATTGACTTGTGATATTAGCTATTGTCATACAAATATTTTGCTTAAATACTTAGTAATAAAATATTTTTAACCTCTTTTGAAATAAACCTTGATGTATCATTTAATCGGTCAATTCATTATAAATAATCAAATATATATAATTTATATATAATAATATCGAAAGTAATTCTGTATGTCTGTTTACGTCAACCGGTAAACCTTGAGGGATTCTTAACCAAGGACATTAGTTATTTTTTGGTGTGATTTCATAATATCCTTATAAAAACAGTTTAATATTTTCTATATTTTCCAAACATTTAATAAACACATAAGTGCTGTATGCTTACTCAAGTTTTGCATCGTCAAACTACATACCTACCAAAAGTTTCCCGTTTCACTTTCTAGTCAAAACGTAGATAAAGTTAATACTAATTAACGAAGTTATATAAAATGAAAACTGCGAACGCTCTGTATATTATGCAGCGTGAATAATTTTAATAATCGTATATTGAAAATAAAAATATCATATTATTATAAGTATCTGGAAATTACGGAAACGACAGTGAATAAAAATAGAATTACGGTTAAAATTAATATTCTTAGTTAATCCGCATTCCGATTACAGGAAAAGTGAATTCTTTGAATTGTTCGCTGGTTGGAGTGTTAATTAATACGGAAAACCCCGGAAAATATAGACGCAGATAAATAAATATATATTATTATAATAATATCATTGAGAAAATTAGTTTTCTATTTCTTATCTCGAAGATTATTAACAATTGCTTTGACACGTTACAAACTATGTTAGTTAGTCGATGTTTCTATAGTAGTGGTTGAGACACCCAACTTGTAATCCGTTCAGTAATAACTGTTTTAGCTCCAGACTTCACATCACCACCAGCTGCCCTTGACTTGTTCAATGAATTATCCATCATTGAAGGTGTGTCTTCCAAGAAACTAACTTCAAATATCAAATGTATATATGTCTTATTAATATTTACGTTGTTCAAACTAAGAATATTGTACTGGTTATGTTGATATTTTATTTATTTTAGTAAAAAAACGCTGTTTTTTTTTCAAACCAATTCATTCAGAACTAATTTTTGATGAAGACTATAAATGATGTTTTTTTTATTGGACATAATATACGTCACTTAACACACTTATTCTCAGTTCACCCTCTATAATGAAATCCAAATATAAATAATATAAAAAGCTGAACTCCCACAATTTATCATTCGCTAACAAAAGGCACAAGAGCGGATTCCGTCTGGAGGTCAGTGGAACTGGTTCGCGGTCCTTTATCCCTGACCTACCGTGAGTTATGGGGCCCCCACGGTTTCCGTGTTAATATATGCTTGCCGTTCTTATACAAGCTTCAAAATATTTCTGTTTTATTAACGAATCCTTCGAACAGAACCGTAGTATAACACATGAGAGAAACCCACGTACGAATCTCGACCCGTCTCATGGGAATTTCGCATTTTTAGCTAATCTAGGAACCTTGGCATTTCACTTTTGCTATAAGTGTATAGATACTTGAGTAATCTGCACATTAAGATGAGTGTTGGTGTTCTTCTTGCAGCGTCACACACACAATATTATCGTGTATAAATAACAGGCAGGTCCCACTTGTATCACGGTGTATGTAAAACGTGTGATTGTGCTAAGTTTTTATTCCCATCGTGATAACGTCAGATATATTCGTCAGTCGATAGTGTGATTCTCATAGCGCAGCCGAGTCGAGCCAGCAGGAAGGCTGCGGTTCACTATCGGTTATACTTCCGACCGATAGTTTAACCGTTTCACTAATTGCTCGGTCAATTACTCTGTACGGTTATATATTTTTTTGTAGAACAATGGAATTGAATGTTTTGCGTCATCATTAAGCAACATAGTTGCTAATTGTAATTACATATGTTACCCTTCAGTCCGGCGGGGGACGCGATAATGAGCTCTACGGGAACGGATTTAGAGCATAGAGTGGACGAACGGGAACGATAAGTTCAAACAGAATGCTTGCACTGAATAAGTATGTTGGAAGTATTTATGTTGTTTGCAAAAAATCATAGCAAAAAAATTGGAGCTTGGTCGTCATGTATGTATGTACGTCAGGTGAGGTTTATGAGTTTGGCCAACTCCGTGACTCTGTAAAGATAAATTAATCTTATGAACTATGTTGCATTATCAATTATAGAAAAGTGTTATTAACAGTATTTATGTACCTATCGAAATATCGATTTTATAAAACGTATATGTATTTCATGATTATATATAAGAAGGCAACGTTTTGTTTTCTTTTTTTGTATTAATACCTATATATTTAATGTCAAAAGCAGCTATAATTGAATGTAAAAATTAGTTGAGGTTTAGAAGGGGCAGATTTCATGACGTTTTCAATATCCACAAGTATAACTGTAGTATCAGCCGGTGGGCGTTCATTTACATCGATGACGTCGTTGGCCTACGTTTGCAATTTCTATCTACAGCCTACGTACACAGAGAGAGCGGGGGCGGGAACGGGAGCGTTTTATATTAACCCGCCTCCGCCTCTGACGAGAGCCTTATCGTCTTTTGGTTAATGTGTAGGATTCAGTGTACAGATATCTATATTGAATCAGACATTTATAGTTATCGCGTCAATCATAATAAATTTATTACATAATATTTAATGAAACCGTAAATATGGGTGTCAATTATTGCTAAATTAACCAAAAAATTGGACTCTAAAGTTGACCTACCCCTTATCTCAACTAGGTATACTCGCGTCGCGACATCTCCGTGTAAATGTAATAAATATTTAATAATATCAGTGAGTAATCTAAGCGAGTGAATCAAATCGCCCCGAGCCTTCAGTCGTGTTGAAAACCAAGTCGATGAATTTAAAATATTTTATGCTATTTTGTTAACGAACGCTCCGCGATCCGCCGCCTCGGGTTTCGAGGCCGGAAATCGTTAAATTGCTGTTATTGTATTCCAGGAATTTGAAAAAAAATATGTTCCCTCCTTATTTATATTGTAAGACGAATTATTTCATAATAATCGGATTTATTACTGCTCAATATTTAAGATTAGATGTTTAATATATATTAAACTGTGAGATATTTGGTCTCCGTTGTTATGGCTCGTTGTCATCTCATTGTGTAACATAATAGCTCTGTCTCTGAATGTGAGACTCGATTGTGAGAAACGTTCGGAGTAGTTTTAGTGAATGACGCTATCACTGGAACCGAACCGGTCTTTAAGATTCGATAACAATTCTATAGTGGACTCGATTACGATGTCACACGAAAATATACCTTAAATAGTTATAATAGAGTGCTCTTAAGTTGTAACATACAATTGATACGTAGATACAACTTGTATTTTATTACGCGGCGCGTTGTTATAGTATAAATTAAATGGGGGCGATAACTGGATGGCCTTGGCAGATATCTGTTATCTGCGAAATTTTAAACAAAAGGTATGGTCTCACTGACAGCGGTCTATATGAAACTATTGATTTGAAAATAGTGTTTTTTGTTTTAACCCATAATTAAATTAATTGTATTTTTATAATTACTTTATTTATTCGTTGTCTAATGTCGAAATGTTTCTATAAACGTTTACCTCTAAAGTTCTTGGGATTTTTAAATAATAAAGTGAATGTTTAAAATAAGTTATGTTTTTATTTTTAGTTAATCGTTAATTGTGCTATTCTACGAATCTTCTCAATAGAATATAAAATTAAAATGTATGATGTTAATTTTAAAGTTGATGCGATATGTTACTACACTTATAAGGATAAAAAAGGATTTAAAGGCACAGTTCAAATTAAAATTCTTAAATATTTACAATAGTTCTATAATAAAAATCATATAAAATAAATTCTAAAAAAAATATTACTACTTATATGATGTAATACAAATATTCCGCGTCTCGATGTTTGACCCGCTATCACTCGGCTGCAACCTTATCTCATAGCAACAGATTTTCCGTCTACAATCATCAAAATGCGTACAATATTTTAACAAGACCGTCGAAAAATTTACACGTGATTGCAGGTTATCAATAGTTATTAAATATTAAAAGAATAATTTTAATAACCGCATATTTTATGCGTTTTATACATATTTATTATACATAATATTAACTTATTAAGAATCGGTACAGTATAATATGCTTGTACAAAGTTAACTCAATTACAAGGGTTCGATAAAATATTTGTGTTTCATTGTACCGGGTGAATGTAGTCGGAACTCGGAGGTCAAGTCGGTTAGATACAAAGGGTAATTATTAGGTCAGTGGGTATGCTAGCGAACATCCTTGAAGTATTTCAACCACCCATTCCCTCGTTTTGTCTTCGAGTCTGATTACCTTACTGTTTAGGTACCTGCTCCCAATATATTTAGTCTATACTTATATTCATTGATTACAATTTAAATATTACTCAATATTGCGTTTTATTTCGTCATCCACTATCGAAACTTTACGTAGTTTTAAATATTTTTGAATATTCCCTTAAAGTTATCATGTAATTTAAAATTTAGATCAGATTATATATTTTTGTATAATATAGTCACTTGTCCCAATTTATAATTGAGATTTAAAAGCGAACGATCATATGTTTACGAAGTGATCCATATCAGCTTATAAAAAAGCCGTCTCCTCTCACAAAAAACACGCGGTCATAGGTCAGGTGAGTTGGTTGTTAGTTTCAATCGACCGAAATAAATATCGCTCAGCTTCGTTGAACAATATGAACGTATGTCGTCTTTTTAATTTGTCAGTTTATAGATAAAATGCGTATCTTTAATGGGAGCAAAGTTCAGTTTGAAACGTCCGTGGTCCTACCTCAATAGGTCCTCAATAACATTTAGGGGTGAAGTTTTTGCGCAACACAATATATATAGTTTTTGTTATAAACTAATTTATATACTTTGAATATTAAATAGCACTGTTTCAACATATACACGCGTCCCTGGAATCGTCTACAGAAAATAATTAATTCTTCATAGATTATATGTATATATCAAAAAACATTTGATTATCAATTGATTAGGAAATTTTATTTAATTGAAACCTTTAACAAAATAAGATCCTATCTCATCAATAATCATAATATTTTATATATATGTAATGTATATTAATTATATGTTATTATAAACATAATAGTAAATTGTATGTTAATAAAGTACTATCCATAGCGAATTCTGGCCCCCTGCCCTCACCACCGTACTGACAATTGATATTCTAATTGCTTACAATGTAATTGTAATGATCAAAGGTGAAGTTATTGCACAACCATTTATAAATGATATATAAAATAATATATACAAGACGAGCCAACACGTGTGTATCTGTACTGTAGTATTGAATACGGACACAATCACGGTAAGAGCACTTCATTCATAAACTTACATTCATATATAAATAAGAATTTTATACTTAATTCCGATTCTTTAATATGCTTCACTAATGTACATAATGAAAAGCGTCTCTAATAATAAATTCTTATAATCATTTATAAACAATAAATCGTCAGGATCGCCTTATTGGCAAACACAATAAAACGTGTATTTTTAATGGATATCCAAATATTCCGTTATCAATATTGAATAGTTCGACCAGAACCAGTTCGCGATGGATCAAGGATTCTAGAACAGAGACTTATAATGAATTAATTTAACAATTCGGGTTTTGTAACGGATTGGCGGAGTGTCGTATCATCTTATATATTAATATTAAATAATATTATATACATATGTTCTAAAAGTGTTTAGACATCACTGATTAATGCATTCCCGAAGAGGGTTGATGTCAGGCAGGCGGCCGGTCGTAAAAACAAATAGCCAAAACTATTCACAACATGTAAGGCAGACCCTGGCTAAAGCTGGGAAATTGCCAGGTAGAAGAAGATGTTCCTGCAAATACATATTATTAATAGCAAAGCCATATAGTTATACTTGAATTAAATTTCAAATAGGATAGAATGAAAAACTCATTGACTTGAGCTGGCAACGAACCTGCTACCTCAGCTGAAGTTGCATTCATATTAAACATTTATTATATAACATTTTCCTTTTATGATACAAATGTATGACAACGGCTCGGTCTTGCAAGGTGACACATTTGTTCTTCTCACTCGGAAGTCACTTCTTGTCACTTCTGACCCAAGATATTATATCGCAACCTTTTCTTAAATTATTGAGTTCATTTACGTAAGTGATAAAGTTTTTTTTCGCGAACTCAATGGTCGTACACAATGATATAAAATTAGGCAATGCATTAATTTATTTCATTTAAATACGAATTGTTTACGTAATTTTTATATAATGGAATCGTTCAAGGATTGATCTTTGCATTATTTGAAATATATTAATATGTATTATGTAGGTAAATGAAAATTTTATCAAATGTAAGGGATATCGTGAATGAAGCGTAGGTATCAACAAATCTTGGACGAACATGTCCCAGATGTTCTCCAAACCTGAACAGATCTTCGTTAACCTAAATACATATTCGTCAGAAAAACCTCGTAGCAATGGATCGATTGAAGGGAGATTGGAGCGTGTCAAACATTCGTCTTAATTGTCCAACACCATACACTCTTCAAAGGTCTAAATCTTAATCCCTTTATCCGATGAATATTTAAACTGTGACGTCATTCAATCATAACTCCCCACCCTCCCTCCACTCCTTACATACATTTCATACATTTTACACCTATTAACATAATTGTAGCAATCGTTTTAACAAAATCAAATTTTAACTGAAAACGTATTGAACATAAGCAAGTAACTAAGTAATTTGCATGTTAAAAAACTTCAAAGAGACGCCAGTTCTATTTATTCTACATACATTTCTTAGTTCAAATATGAATTCAAACGTATCAAATAAAAAAGACATTTGACAAAGATTTTAGTATACGGCAGCTTAAAATAGAAAATAGCTTAAATCGGATAATATGTATCTACACGCTGACAGAAAAGATGTTATATTTATAAATACATAATAGTGTTCGTATGTTTGATGCTTAATGATAAACCCATTTGAAATATGTCTTAGAATAGATTTGACATTTTATAACTTTGAATTTAAGTCACAATACGATTTAGAACCCTAAGAGACATCGGTCTGTCTTAATCTAATATTAAAGTTATTCAAAAACTACAAAATTAAACTTACCTATACTTCTAAAGTTCCTTTTTGTTAATTTTCTTTGATAAATCTACAGATATACAAAGGATTGGATATAGTAACTGCCAAGGCATCTCCTCAAGAACGGGAGCTGGTCAAACATCATCTACTCGATATACTGGAACCTCATCAGAATTTCACGGTGGTGGACTTTAGAAGCAGAGCCCTTAATATTGTATCCTTTTATAAAATAACATAAGAAATTACTTGAAAAAGTTGTTACTACGTATACTTTTATTCCTACAAAGTTATTACATCTGAAGCATTAAAAGAGATATAAGTATGTCATTCATTAGTATTAACTACATACACAATAGTACAGTTATAATTATATAAAATAATCGCTTATCGTAAATACTTAATTGAATAAGCATTTCCACAACCAATATAATATATAACATGTTAATTCATAAAAGCCAGCAATCAAAATATAAAAGAAACATCGCTCTCAAAGTGTTTATGGGAGCTTTGATATAAATGTGAGGTAAGAACAGACAAAGTTGATAAAGAAGTTACATAAGACGAGGAAAGTCACGAGCGGGCTGGCGTTAATTTGTCAAACACGATTCGGTCTTTAGAATGTTTATTCAGCAGTACAGAAATACATCTCCAACGGAATGCGACACAGTCCCCTTGATAGAATTAATGCTACAGATATAAATTATAAAATATTTGTATATGATTCTTTACACAAATGGCTGTGACAAAAGAACGGAAAATTTATGTAGCGTTTGCTCAACCAGACCGTGTTTGGTGACGAGTTGAAAAAAATGTGCTTCATAGATTGTCTTAAAAGTTGCATTTAGTCCTTGTTAGTTAACTTGGTCCTTGTAGTGAAATACTCAGATGAAGTGCAAAGTCATTCACCACTAAGATTTAGAAGTCGTCATTTAAGTGAAGTGTGTTGTTGGTGACGCTGAATATTAAAATTATAATTATTACTAATTATATGAATTCAAACTAGAATTACACTTTTTGCACATCAAAGTTTTTTATGCATTGTCTTAAACTTGAAGATTTTAATTGAAACCATCCACGTTTGGACGTCTTTATCTACATTCATGTAAATTTAATTTGATACAAATGTAAATGGTGCATTGAACTCAGACTTTTTTACTATTCTAGCAAACTGAAGTAGACACAGAAAAAATATATACGTTTTGATTGCATTAATTCTGTTTTTGATGAAAAGAATTCGTTACTTAATATTTTTGAATTTAAAATACTCGAAGTCAAACTAGTCGGTGATAATTTATAGAGATTCGATTATTTAACATAATTAAGCGAGACGTCCGTGAGCGGTGCGTAATCTTTGGTTAATAATGAAGGACATAAAGTATAAACTAATTATGTCTCGTTACTGGGCCGCTACCAACATACGGACGCCTTAATATATTTATTACAGATAGGGATACGTCCTCGTTACATAAATCCGACAGGACCTTAACTCGTATAACAGATAGACAATTTAACCGAACAAGGTAAAATACCAATAGTTGTAGGAGGTACGAACTACTACATAGAATCCATTGTGTATAATATATTGGTCGAAGATATGAACGATCCGGAGGCTTTGCTGTGGGATAAAAGTAGGAGGAAAAGAAACTTCGCAGATGATATTGATGAAATGCCAATAAAAAAAGCCTCTCTTGATCCAAGTGATGAGGCTGAAGATGCTCTAGTAGCAGAATCTGATACTAAAGTCAATTCAGATGGGAAAAAGAATAGTAAGAGTATTGACGTTAGTAAATTAAAAGAAGATGTGGATAATGAGAGGAAGTTCACTAATGAAGAGATTCATGAGAGACTAAAAGCCGTCGACCCGGTGATGGCTTCGAGGTTACATCCGAATAATAGGCGTAAAGTATTAAGGTAAGCTTTATTTATGATAATGTTGATTTAAACTATGTTTTTACTTTCATTCATATGTATGTCCCTATCAAAAGATCTGACTAAACAAAAATTTGCATGAACCTAATTTCTTAACATTTCTCCTATGGGACTACTATACCCAGAAAATCCCTTTGTATTATAAAAGTACCCGAATACCTAAAACGATAATCATCAAATTGACCAAATACCTAAATGTCGTAATAGCAGCAAAAACTACATACAAAATAATCACAACATTCCTGTGATGAATGACGACGTAGTGATCACCTGATCTGATGATACCAGTTTATAAAGAGCTTCTCATACAAACTAAACATAGTTCGTGAATAAAACATGTCCGTTTTGATTTCTGTGTCCCAGGAATCGTTTTCGGCCGCGTTACGTAATGTTCTCTGAGAGCCCTCCGTTTCCTGTTCACGTGTATGAGAAAATGTTTTATCATCACTCGGATATTTATTTGATAAACTTTGATAAAATTCAATTTGCTTAATTTATCACGACACGGATTTCTGTCAGCGGACTGAATAAATACGGAACGATTCCTTGAATGGACCCAACGCTCGTATCTTGTTGTCTAGATGCAATTTATATTAATGTATGATTTGGAATAGGAATTGGCGAATCTATCGAGTAAAAGCCATAGGTCATAGTGGCGAATTACAGAAACTTTTAATACAATAAATTGTTCCGTAACGTAGTAACTTGTTCGACTGATTTACATAAACATCAAATTTGAAGGTCGTGTGACACGATGACATAAAACCGGCGACCAGTTACTGTGAGCCGCGTCTTCGGACGGCTGTTCGGTGTTAATGCTCGTGTAAGGCAATAAGGACGGTGGCGGCGGATCAAGTCGGGCTGGTCTAGGCACTTCCGCGGGTCGCCGACCGAAGCCAAGGATTTCGTAGTTGTCAGTGTGCGCCAACCTTGGCTTTACTATCGGACGGTAGGGTGACCCTCGTTCATATTTAATAAGGAATCGACCGTGTCTGAATACGTCACCGAGCATAGAACTTAATTGTTGGAAATTCACTTTGAAGATTAGAAATTCAAAACTCAGTACTCATTATGATGTAAATGTAATTATAAATGTACATCGATTTCATATACGTATCTTTATTGATAACATCTAGAACGGTTTTAATATTAACACAATAATAGTTATAAAAAAACTATTTCCATTAAAAACCAATAAAACTTGCTATATATATTTTTATCGCATTTAATACATTAGACTGTGCAGACCGAGTCTCAGTAATGACCATGTAACGGATGGTCACCATACATTATCGCTAACGCGGCCCCTTCGATAAACCCCGAATTATTTATCGTACTATTATAACTCAAACACAAATAAAACTTGTGTGTGTGTGTCTGTGTGCGTTTGTTTCCGTGTGTGTGTGTACGACGTCAGCGAGTTTTCCGTCGGTTTAATATAACTTGTTTGCAAAATAACTAATTTCTGTAAGAAGTCTACGATTTCGTCTCAGTGATATTTGAGACTTGATTCTTTTTATCGTATTAAATATAACATTTTCTACGTAACAATAATTTAGAATATGTATGACATACTTTATCAGATGTCTATAACTGAAATTTTAATTATCTTTTTATTTAATGGATATTCCCAAAAATGATTATTAATTATATGGAACTAACATGTGTATATATATTAGATATTATTTATGCACAAGTAAGTTATAATGATTCGTGTGACAAGTAAATTAAGGTTCATTTTTGATTTATGTATATTATATTTTATGTATATAAGACAAAACATTAAACCATTTTTACGTACATAGGTTGTACACGCGCGGAGTGTTCCGTGGCCATTACCATGCGAACATCATAATAAATCGCCAGTTAATAGCCATTGTTGGAGGATAAGGATAACACTAGCATTCCATCATTACAATCGCCTAGATTTCTAGAATAACTGGAATTATTAGACTTTATATTTTATTAATCGTCCATTATAATAAATTGTTTCATGGAACCGGATTTGATGATGAATATTTCGGTTCAGTTTTTATACTTGTGTTACTAATATTCTTCCCGAATATTTTATATCTCTTTTTTTCCATCAATAGCCACATCTCCATAGCCATCTCATGTATAACATAGCCGTTATATAATATTTATTAATATGGTAACAATACCCCTTAACAGTAATGGGATGTGTAATAAAATCTTCATTCGTATTTTTTTCTGATATCAAACAATTCTTATTTATATAAGCAATGAATAAATTATTTCATTATACCGCGTCTGTTACTGGGCTAGATGTTGGCGAATGGTTGGCACATGTTTTAGTGGAAGTTGGCCCATTGCGCTGTCAATTTATATTTCTTCTTCTTCTTTTATTGGTGATGGTTGGTCTAATTTTGCCCAAACGTTGGGCCAACCTGTTCCCCAAAATCTGTACTGACAAAGCTTGTTATTAAGTCACGGAGTCTGTTTCATCCCGCAGATTGTGAGATGTGGGTCAAGGACGAGGATGATGGCACTCTACATACAAAGGATATTTCATTATGAGGATGGTTTTTATGAAGAACGTGTCGCTGTGTGTGTTTGGGTGTCCTAGTATGGGTTTAATACGAATTCGTATATTTAATTATTATTTTTTTAATAGAAATGAAACATTTTTTTTAATACAAATGAAGTTTAGCTTGGGTAATGTTTTTTTAAATTATATATCGTATAACTTTGAGTATATTTCTTCGTTCATTTTCATATGTATTTCAAGTTAGTAACATTTTATTATTATTACATTATCTAATCTCAAGTACCCTTACCATGATTTCGTATTGTCAAACGAAACATAGTTTATAGTGTTCATGAATCTTCTTATATCATACTCTCAAAAAAACTCACTGGAATCCGACTGTATTCAATTCGAGGATGAGAAACCATGGTAGGGTGCTGTACATGAAAGCGAGCCAAGAGCTGAACACTCCAAAAACACGAACGACCGTCACAAGGAGGCTTTTGATGTTTTGTAAGAAATCGTCAGGGGGAGCATTATCTGGGCCGCGTGACGTCACGCTCGGTACATATTAAAATATTAAGAATTCACATGTTCCCATACACATACCATCACCTATATCATGTATCAGTGAGGTGTTCAATGGTCTAGGCTCTTCATTAAGCAGAGTACAGGCCACTCGAGTTTAATATAATTCGTATCTGTAAGTCATCTCCGTCTAACTTGTGTGGTGCTCCGTATCATAGTTACCGTCTCGATAGCGCCTGACTCATAAATACGAAGCCGGAAACGTCCCACAAACTTGTAATTTTAGGCAATTTCAAGTTCTCTTCAAAGGAAAATTAATTATCTGTAGTATATTTTTATTAATGAACCAATTTATATACCGACAGGGCGTCCTCCTCGCTCAATGATAATATTATTTTGAATAAAACTTATCAATTGGAACAGAAAACTACGAAATATATTTATATAAGTTCAGCGCTAAATGTAAATAACTATACGGTCATATGTAAATATGTTCATTAAAGATTTTGATTATGTTTTTTTCGTTTTTACATGAATGTATTAATGTTTTTTTTTATTTACATAAACTAACTTTAATAAAATTGTCAAAGTTATCGTATAACATTTAAAATTATATGATAATAAATATTTATTTATCACTATATATATATTTTCCATCAGTATTTAATTCGTTTTCCATCCCATACGATAGGGTAACAATAGACTACACGCATACGACACGTCACCCCGACGACAAATCGTTTTATCGAATATGCTAAACAGTTTGAGAGCATAGACGGTAAGGAATGAAAATAAATATTTAATAACGGCGCCCTCCCTTCAGTAAATATTGTAAGCTGGAGGCAAATACTCGACCGGCTAATAAAACTGAGACTATTGTTTTGATGACGCGTATTTGATAGACGAAACATTCGTTATACATTCATCACACATCGAATACATTTTTCATTAAAATATAAAACGGCTGTTAAATATTTAAATATATTTTTTATAGTCTGAACCAAATAATACTGGTAAAAATATCGTCATATCTGGACTATAGTGGAAAGGTTTTAATTTTACATATTTATTTAATAAATTTAACGAAGCATAACACAGGTAGTCTTATAGGAAGGTAGTTTGTGGATAGAATATAATATTAACAATAGAGAAATCAAATGAGCTACGAAAAATATGTTACGCGAAGATAAGAAGGCTTAAAAATTTTTTTCGAGAATTTCCTTGTGATATATTCCAACTATACAAAGTAATTAAATGAAATTTAAATATGATCCATGAAACAAAAATATAACAATCACGATACCTTCGTCGCCTTAAAAAAACTATTTAAAATTTTATACAGATACCATTCTTCGAAAGTAATTTGACTTTGTCATAATGTTGTAAACCACTTCATAAACTACTCAATAGACAAACAAGTTACATTCAATGAACAGAAGTGACGCGTCGTCCGAGATATCATTTAATAATAAATTTATTATGCGACATGTACGTGTGTGTTGCATTTCGTGAGACGAGTGCATCGCACTTATAAAAACACGACTCGTAAACAATGAGACTCGGAGGCGAGTTGGTGGACGCCTGTCATAGTAGAGGGTGCGTACGCGCACTGACGCCTCGCTGACGTCACATCCACCATTCATACAACCCATTCATAACACCGGCGGCTACAGCACAAACGAATAGACGCCCTATTATATATAAAATACGGTCGAATTCACATCGCAAGGATTTCGCAATCAATTAACCTTTTTTTTATATGAGAGAATCTTGAATAGTAATCGTGTAAATGGATACATCATGTCCCTTGAGAGCCGCTGGATATGTTTATTTAAATTATTTTCGTATTTTGATAAATTATTGTTGGCATGTGATACACATGTTATATTATATTGACTTTTAACCCGGATAAACGTGAATCGGGGACCTTGGTGGTTTAAATTTAATCATTCAGTATTAAACAATCAAAAAGTTTTCGTTTTCATTTATAACATAACGAAATTACGTTATTCAAAACATTGTTTGTATAAGGAGACACGAAACAATGTCAAGTCGCCGCGTGTATCAGAATGGCGCCTAATTCAATATTATTTCGCAAGTGACAAGTCACATTGACCTTGCCGCCACTCACCGATATTCGGGTGCGATAAAGCGGTCAGGGGGTCACCGCAGATTAGCCTGACATAGATAGCGGGTGGGATTCTGTATAATTGGGACAAATTATATGGATACAATCCGTACAATAAAATAACTATAGGCGGTATAGGGAGCGTTGTGATCGTGAAGCGATTTAAGCGTATTAAATCGCTTTATGCATAGCATACAGTATTATAAAGGTGGTTTTCCTCAGCTATTGTTCAAAGTTTATCTTCGTTCGCAAACAACTGAAATTATCGCTTTATCTTAACACTAAGAGCTATTCGATGTTCGTCTGAACGAGTATTCGTTCCGAGTCTCGACTAACATGTGATGCTGCTATTTTATATTTATTTTGAATCCCCCAACACTAGGATCAGCGTTCGGGTTCGTCCGCCTGCTAGTCGAATATTAATACCGATATAAAATATATTATCTTGAACATTACTAGTCTACTTTGTAGGATGCATTTCTGAAATAAGTAGAACCGTAATTTTAAAATTTAACACTAGTTGATTTCTACGGCTTCGCTTGAAAATGGATATATTAGACGAGGACAAAAACTACCGCATAGAAATTCTCAGTGTCTGTTTGTAGTTCCCATATACATACAAATTCAAAGTTATTCTGAATGAAATTCTACCGAATATCTGTATAATAATTAATTTAAATAAACAAAATCTATATTTTATTGTTTAAACCCTTCTTCGAAACCAATCGACAGATTTTCTAAGTGTTGTCCAACAAAATTTTTGAGTTACTCGTAGTTGGATAAGCTAAATTTTTCGTTAATCTTAAATATTTAAATAAAAAGTATTCTTATTATGAACTATTAAATAATATTTGTTTCTTAAAATTCCGCTCACACTAGTACTATTTGTTCTTCACAATTTGATAACGAATTTAGCATAACGTCCTCTTAAGAGTTATTTTATACATATTTCCTTATTGTATTCTAAGGAGAGTTTCTCTATATAGATTGAACACACGATAACTATTAAAAAACACACAGATTAGAGTCAATTATGAAAACATGTGTTTGAAACGAATTAACCTCATTATTTATTATATTAAATACATATTGTTACTTATAAACTGTTGCTATGTGAACGACGGCCGATATGTTATGTAAAAATAGCTCTTAAAACATGCGAAATAAGTTATAAAATCGTTTAGTCAATATATGTATGTTTTATTGTAACAGGTGGCGATAATTGTAGGAAATATATACATACATGGTTTTTTTAAATAAATCGTGTTATAAAGTATACTTCAGCGTATATTTTTTCGTACGTTCTATATTAATATTTGCTGTATTACTGTATCGTGTAAATAATCGTTTATTTGATATAACAGTTTGAAACTGAATTAATATGGTTTTATTGTAATCGTGAAATTGCTCTAAATGTATGAATATATATAATTTTAAGTAGTGCGTACATGTAGCGATCTATTACAAGTATATATAGGTAATAATTTCTTATGACTCCAATATATATTTTTCTACGAACAAGAAAAATTCTAAAGAATGTAGCACGGGTTATAAATAACAGTATTACAATTAAAAGTTACGACTTGCGATCTGAACGCCGCACCTCGCTAGTAGATTGATGTATAACTAATAATAAAATTAATATTTTTAAATGTTATTGTAATAAAAATATAAAATATTTTATTATATATTCAATTGTTAAATAATTCATATAGATATTGGCTTAATACCTTAAGAGTTATTTTTTATTTCTTCTATGTCATAACTATTTGATTAAAATATATAAGTACAGCTCAGTCTTAAGACAAAGATATTTTTCTATGAAACGTAACTCATTTCTGCTCACGACAATAAGCAAATATTTCATCGCGACTTATGTTATAGTTCCAATGTTAAAACGTGATTTTTATAATATGACCAGTTACAGTTCACACGCGTGGGAATTTCAAGTTAAATATTCTCTTTTTCAAGTTAAAATGTGTCTATGTTAAGTTCGTCAAACTGAACACTGATAGTTTAAATGTATTCCATTCATGAAACGTCGCGTATTATCGCCAGGACGAAGATTTATGTATGAGAAACGATAATATCTTCAGTAATTTTAACTTGTAGTAAAATTGCTATGACACTCGTACTATCTTCACGTATTCCTCGAAAATTAACTCTATGTGCATATATCTTTATAATTTTCATAATGCATATTTTCGATGCTCCTAGTATGATAACCACATAAAACTACATCATTATTAGTTCAGCAGTGAAATCAAGCATTCATAACATCGCAAGGGTTTGTCATATGAATTGACTATATATAATTTATTGTATAAATTTCAATATACTCCATCGAAGGCTACGTTCATACTTCACGTATCCGTCCGTCACACGTACGTAATTAATGTAACATGTTAATACACCATTGTTTGATCGTTTGTCGTAAATCGTGAAACAGTACGATTAGACGAGCGGCGTGTTCCCACACTTTGAGTACAGACAGCAGACACATACAAAAAATATAAGAAACGGAACAAATAAGACGTTTACGTATCTGTAAAATGTATAAAGAAATTATTTATATATAAAATATATTGATTAAATATTTATAATAAACAGTAGGATATGTAATTTTGACATTTCACGTGTGCTGTGTCTTATTTAAAACGCAGTATTTGATACGCAGATACATTTTGCGTCTTAATTTTTTTATCAATGAGATTGTGAGATAAATGCAGTTTTATTTAAACAAAAATATTTTTATGATCTGATATGTCTTCTATATTTTTTGATTAAGTAATCGCTGTAACATCAAAGGATTAAGCCAGCAAACTATTAATTTTTTTTTCATTCAATAATTATATATTTTTTCTTTAATAATTCATTAATTAAATAAACATTAATGAATGAATTTATTTTATAGTATTTTTATATGAATTATACATGATCCTGCTAGCTCTACCTAACAATATTTACGTTCTAGTCATACACTAATACATTGCCCCGTCTCCTCATGCCTTCTGATTGTCAACAACCTGATTCTCATTCATTCCTCGTCACCCGTGACGATTACGAAAGCCTTCATTGAGGTTCACGTGTTCATATTAAAAATATTTTTATAGCGCCGTCTGTCATTTCAAATTTTAATCAATGGATTGTACTTTGACTTCTCATTAGATAAGTTGGCGTATTTATTCGAAATGTATTTTATCTTTTTATTATATCTTGTCTACAGTACTCGAGAAGTGCTAAAAATTATTCAATCGTTAGTACATAAAATATAGTTATTCAAGATTAATAGTTTTTAATACAATATTGCAATTTCATAAAAATTAGAAGACTGAAGTCGAAATTGTGTGAAATTCGATCAATAGTAGGTACATAAAGTAATTTACGATATAATTGTTCCAGCAAGATTATTTTATTGTAAAAATTTAGAAAAAAACGAAAAGTATTAGGTTCAAAGTATGTGTTTTATTAGAAAAAAAAACATTTTTGTCGTCGAAATGTATCATTTCTATTTAAATTCCACGTATCATATTATTCATTATTCAAAGTACTTCTGTATCAGTATTAAATAACTTTCGATTATTCCATTGATATTCTAATCTACGTTTCTAGTAATATTTATTATTTATAGTATTTATACACAACCTGTTATATCATATGTGTGTTACTAGGTCACAATTATTATGATAAGACATTGAGTCGTCGCATGTGTTGCGTTGTTTCGCTCGCTGGAGCACCGGCGCCGTGGCTTAGTTGGTTAAAGCGCCTGTCTAGTAAACAGGAGATCGCGAGTTCGAATCTCGCCGGGGCCTTCAGTTGATGAATTTTTTTATATTAATTTACTCTTACTGCGTATATGTTTTTTTTATTATTTAGGAAAAAATATTTTTTCGCATGTTTAGGCATTAAATGTGACAGTAATTTGTTTTGGAATAGGTACCTATATACCGAGATCTAAGACTTTCGCGAGTATTCATTTAAATGAAACTAATATTTTACTAATCATTGCTGAAAAATAAACGAAACGTTTTGAGTATGTAATTTTGTACAAAAATATAACACAAATAGTTTATCCGAAAAATATTTGTTTCACTTAGGTTTATTCTATTAAAATGTATAAGTTACACGGCGGTACTGTATCTAATAACCGCCGGAGGCTGTGTAGTAGCTGACAATACAATTATATAGATAATAAGCTTTGTTTCAAACTTGAATGGGTCGTCGATCACTGGTTAAGGATGCTAAGGTTTCTCTAAAGGTTATCAATAACCTCCAAAGGTTACACAACTCACTCAGCCGCTGTTAACTGTGGATTTGGTTTTCGACATCAATCAACAAATATTGACTGAGCTGTTAACTAAACATTTGGATGCTTGACAATTATAACTAATTTTGGTTCAAAGTTAAAAAAATACTTTACATTATTCAAAATATAAATATAACTAGCTTTCCGCCCGCAGATTCGCGTGCGTGTAGTTCGGTTATATCGCGTTTCCAAGAGAACTTTTCAAAAGTCTGGGATAAAAGCTATCCTATGTTCTTTCTCGAGGTCAACTCTATCTCTGTACCAAATTTCATTAAAATCAGTTCAATGGTTTAGGCGTGAAAGCGTAACAGACAGACAGAGTTACTTTCGCATTTATAATATTAGTAGAGATTATAAGATCCAATATGACGTCTTATTTATGCTATTAAATTATATGTATTTTTCTAGAACTCTAACACCAGACTTAATACGATTAATTTTATTAGAAGTTATCGTGTATTAGTAGACACATTCATGTAGCATTTTCTTAAAAGAAATCTTTCATAACGAGAAAAGAAACAAATATTAAGGATCAGTAATGCAACGGGAAAATCCCAAAAAATGTGACATTCCTCTCACGAAAGGGCTTAAATTGCTTCCTGTATTGGGTGACATTTCGATAAATAAGTTATCTATACGTACATATATGTATAATGTATATATAACGACCTTAAACTGAACCCGCTCTTGTGTGGAAAGTTTTGACCACTTATAAAAAACCTTAAATAAATAATAACTGGTCGAGTTTAATGAGCCGAAAATAATTTCTAAAGTTATCCGCGTGAGAGGAAAATGTATGTACATAACTCAAATATAATTTCTTGATGTTTTATATAAGACAATACGACATTTTAAATGTTATTACTTATTACACATCATATTGATTCAATGGATTTTGGATAATTTTTAAGGTTTCTGTACATATTTTTTTTTGGGTCTTCGTGAGTTTTTTTGAACAATGATTATAAGGAAATAAAATTTTGTTTTACTTTACTTGATGAATAACACATTGGATTTTTTTTTGCTAGAACACGCAATTGATTTCCAAAATGAAAAGGAGTCTAAACCACATTTTTTTATTGAATCTTTTTGAGGCTTTTCTTACTCTGTCGATAACTACTTTCTTATACTACTCAAATTTAATAATCAATCGCTTCTACTAGTGCTAGAGGTTGTAGATTCTAGTGTACATTGTTGATAATTGGATGGATTTAATAGGCAGTAGATCAGCTCCGAGATGGTCTTCATCATTAAAATTACGAGTTCATAAAAAACAGAATTTAACCCTAGCTAACTAGCTAAAATGATGGTATCAAAACTTAATCTTTTTAAATAATATTTTGTAAGAACCTGATATCCTTACCTGAAAAACTTAGATCCTATACCCGCGACAACCCTCAAAACTTCGAGATACAGTTACTGTGAGCTCATTCTGCTTGCATATATAGTAGTATGTTGGGAAATTAAGTAATATTTGGAAATATTGACGTTCGGACCCTTTCATCACAACTGTCTATGATCCCGGGCCGCTGTAAATCTTAGTTTCATTTCAAATTTCAATTTCAATTATTTCGCAAATATATTTCTTATTGAAATGTCATATATGTATATAAACACACAAGTAAAACAAATATCAATGAATTTCATAATAAAATTAGTATGTGGACCTCAAATAATTGTTTTATACATGTTTTAGTACCCAACAATTCTCTCCTTATCTTAATATATGAAGAATAAACATAAGTTTACTCATGCTATAACTTATAGACAAAAAAAAATCCTTATCAAATATCAAATTAAAATAAATAATACAATATAATTATTCCGTTCATATAGACGGTCCTAATTAAATTTGAAAACGTATTCAAATTTGGTTAGTGTCAAGGAACCCCACGTTTTGTGGTAAATTTAACGTAAAACAGTTTATAAACATTTTAATACAATCTCCGGATAGAATCTAAAGCTCGCGTCTATGAGCACGGTGTTTAAGGGCCGCTACTCACAAGGCCCGTGTTTATTAACATAATTATTATAATTCAACTTAGTGTTATGCGTCGAAGGAGAATTTTTATATTCTTCACACACGGTTGGTATTTATATGAATTTTAATAGAACGGATGTTGCTGTTTAATAATCAGAGCTTTATGTGTACAGAGCTGGCTATCATGAAGTATTGTAAACAACGAATTATAATATTAAAATATCTTTGACTCCGCGAGATGCAAGTCACGTCATGCCAGCCAATTAAACACGGAATAATGAAACAACTAATTGTATTTAAATTTGATTTAATCGTATAATTATGGAATTGTTCTGTTTGCTTTTCTTTTGATAGACAGGCCCAAAACACGCACCGTTCACTTCCGACACCTAATTATATACACACACTATTGGCGACACGTTATTATAGGTTGTTGACCATTAATTGACTTAAATTAACTATCGATTGATAATTTTTTGTTCAGGAAATCTTATGAAAACTTCTTCTATATTATAACTGAAACGGTTGCCTCTCGAATATAACCAGGAACACAAACCATCATAACCCCTTTCGGTTTATATACGAAGCTAAGTAATAATTTGAAATAAACCCAAAAAAAATGTATAATTCTCTCAAAATTAGTTCATAAATCCCTCGTTTTTGTTTATGTATATTCATAAAACATCCCGGATCTTTATGACCACATTTAATCTGATAAGTATATTTTTGCTTTCGGTATACTTTAATAGCATCAATAAAAGACATCATATGACTTCCTCGACAGGGCAGGCGGCAGGCGGCCGTGACAGGGTACCAATAAAGCAACAGGTTAGCAGTTAGCTAATACGACCTAAGATTGCTCGGTGTATATCTGATCGCCAGAGCAGCGAGCGTGACTCTACCGATGCCGCAGACGTGAGAATCAACCAATTATGAGCCCTAATTTAATAATACGTGGTCATACAGCGGAAATATCTCGGAAGGTTGCTTACATTCTCACTATTTGGTGTTCATCATTTTAATCTGCTGTACATCACTCCACCTTATTCTTATCTATCATAAGGTCTCATTTACAATATACACAGCATGTGTGTATGTGTATGGAAAGCTTAAATTTTATTACACACTGCTTTTCCTGTTAGCAAGCGATGTCATAATTTACGAGTTGTCGCCGGGTAATGAGATCTCGGCCGTTAATTGGTGGCAGCCTGATGAAATTATTATAGACTTTATAATGTATGTTATCATTTATATTAAATGAGCCGTCCTTGAATCGTTTAACATATTTATAATTTAATTATTAAGTAGAATTAATTGTACCTAAAATAAATTTAATTATTATAATACTACCCTACATTTATCGTTATAAAAAAATGCCTAGGCTCTAGATGTCATTCTGATTCTGTAATACAAAATTTTATTGAAATCACTTGATAAAATATGTATATACAATATCCCAGACTAATTTAATATAGTATTCATTAAGTTTTTGAATGTTAAGTAGTATGTTATAATAGTCTGAAGTGTTCTAGCAGCTAGAACCTTGGTATTGATGATTCTCAAGGCGATCTCGGTTTAAATTAATATTTGTATACTCAGTACCTGACTGTTGCGACAGACTTTATGAATTTTATATAAACAGTTTGTCCTTGAAAGTTAAAACCTATATATGTCTAAATGTTAAATACGAGTACTCTATGAATCACAAAGTCGAGTTGAAACTGAAACTTTTATACGCTGATAATAATTTTTGCTAAATTTTCTGTGTAAAAACTTTAATGAATTTAATAGCTGACATTTTTTTGTTAAATTGAAACTGAAATATTTATCAAACATATGTGGAATCTAATTTGAGACATCGATTAACCTCGTTTTAAATGACATTATTTTGTACCAAACCATTGAGCGGTCCTAGCTCTGTGGTGTCCGTCTGTCCGTTGTAAATACACGTGGGAGGTGGTCTTCAAAACAATACCGATATAAACGCGAGCTATAAGAAGGAAACACTGTAAAAACTATTTGTTATGACGTACCTGACCTACAAGACGATGTGAATTATTGTTATCTTTTCGTTTTCCTAGACTCGTATTTATTTGACATGGATCTCGGGGCAATAAACGGACGATTTACAACTACCGACATGCCTCCGCAGTGTTGACGCTATCCTATTTCTTTTTAGTTACATCACTGACTGTTATTTTTGGTATCTAGATGATTTCTCTGTTATATGACACTTGTTAAATGATATAAGATGGATATTTACATATATATTCTTGATAATTTTTATGCCAAGAGGTTAGAAAGCATCCAGAAACGGTTCCTATGGCATCTTTGCTTCAAGTTCGGCTTGGCAAAAAAGCTCCCAAATTACAACGATCGAATGGCCTTTTTTGGAATGAACACCCTTGCCGATCGAAGACGCTTGTTGGACAACATGTTCATGTATAAATTGATTAATGGCGCTCTGGATTGCCCAGACCTATTATCGAGAATTCATGTATCTGCACCTTCCAAATCACTGCGCACTTGCAAGCGCGCGATTTTTTCCAAGCATATTTCTAAGTCTAATTTGGGTCATTACTCCCCGCTCAATAGAATTATGAGTGCCTACAATTCATTGAGCGGGGATAATGATCTGGATATTTTCGGTAGCATTAGAAAATTTAAGAACAAATTGTTATCCCTATACTCTCAAATTATTTAGTTTAGTTTAGTTTAATTTAGTTTAGTTTAGTTAGATTGTTTTACTTATGTTGTTGTTTTTGTCTCAGTTTATTGTTTGTTAGTTAATTAGTTATTTTTTAATTTCTCTTCTGCTTGTTGTTACCTAATTGTAATGTTTCGTTATTTTTTTTTTCTTACATACGCATGCTGTTTTCACCTCTAATTAAGATGCCACCTGTATAAATTTTTTATATCCATGTGTCTAAAATGTTCCCGGTGTGTATTCTTGTTGGTGTTCTACAAAATAAATAAATAAATAAAATAAATAATCCATGGTGGACTCGTCTTCACATTTTCTGTAGAGTGTACGCGAATAATATTTTGTTTTTGGAGTCCCGTAATATTTATCTCCATTTAATTCGAATATACGCATCATGTGTGATGTACTGATATTTATTACATATATTATTATACGTCATCAGCCTATCAGAGCCCACTGCTGAGCAAAGGCCTTTTTCTCGCATGGAGAAGGTTTGAAAGGCGCGCCCTTTAACCACTAGGCCAGCACTGACTCTATATTACTAACACTAACACTATATTATTATACCAAATAAAATTAACCCTTAATTTTGCAAGTGGTTTTTAAAATGAAATTTTCATTAAATGTTCTCAGTTTTATTCATATATCTATCGCATGTCGCATTACAGCCACCCTGCCGTATAAAGGAAAAAGTGAAGGGGCCTAAGTGGGCTCGCATCAACTAACATTGTAGGATTTATATTCTTACTAGTTAATTGAATGACTACCCATTATTGGTTTGATTAAATGATCAATTCACTTAAGTGAATTTTATCATAATTTTTCAACATACATCTACTATTAATTTACTCTTATCATGGCCATACTT
Source organism: Danaus chrysippus (assembly GCA_916720795.1). Classification (NCBI taxonomy): domain Eukaryota; kingdom Metazoa; phylum Arthropoda; class Insecta; order Lepidoptera; family Nymphalidae; genus Danaus; species Danaus chrysippus. Next base: position 1,399,477 of record CAKASE010000046.1, on the reverse strand, counting down.
TTGTTAAAAATTTTGTTAAGCCATACTTTTGTTAAACAATTTTTTTACATCAAAAGGGAAATATTGAATCCGATAATAATGAATAATGAATCAAAAAACTTATATTTTGTATTGATCTACACATCTCACTTTTATTTACATCTTATTTACTAGTATGAAAAAATATGTACATAGATCACAAAAATTATAATTAAAATTAAGTGATCAAATTTTGATTTACCTTACTAAACATACTCACAATTTTATAAAATATAACTTCTTATGGACTAAGTATTTAATGTATAATTAGTACATATTGTATTCAAACAAATCTATAATGAAATTTTTCATCCCACACATAAATACTCACAAACATACGCATTATATCTTTCATATATGAATTGTCATATAAAATATGTGACCAATTCCAAAGTAACGTTTCCAACATAATTAATATAATTCTCGACTAGATTCATAATAGTAAATTAATTCCACCGTCGTATCTGAATGTGTTAAAAAGCCAAAATCCGTAATTGAAGACGGAACAAAGAGCTCTTGTTACTTGGCTACCATCCATGGGACTAACTGCGTACTCGGCGTCCGTTGATTTAAGTGAAAAGTGCTGAACTTTTTTGTCACTATTAAATTTGGAGCAATTTTTTTTTAAATGAAACTCTGATATTCGCAAAGAAAATACATCGTAAGTTTTAATATATTACATATGGAAAATTAATGTGTAAGGCGCTTTGCTGGTGTCGAATATTCTACTCAAATATAACCTATACCTTCCAGTAGATATAATATTTTGATCTATTAATTATTAGCAAAATTAGGTGTCCTTATGAATATATGTATAAACGTATAAAATAAATATTAAAATAGAATTCTTACTACGTCAATGCAATACGAATAGACATCTACAAATAATGTGACATATAAAAATTATATATATTTAAACATAATAAAACGGTTGTCAGCAGCAACATATAAGATAATCAAATAGATATACTGCGGACTCACTATGAAATTAACGAAAAAAAATTGGCAACGAATATAGGTCGAACTGGGACGGACGGACGACGATGTTTTTGGGTACTGCATACAAAACGGATTAGTGAAAGTCACCGGTTCGATTCCTGATAGTAATTTTTTATTCAATATCCATTTAAATTTCAAAAGCATGGCCCACGTATATAGAATAATAGAAAAAATATTTAATTCAGTCGCGAGTCGCGACCTCTTTTCGATTCTATACAAGGTTGGCAACAATTGATAAGGATTTCGAAGGAAGTTTCATATTGCTACCTGAGCTGAGTCCCTAATAAGTAAGTTTCAAGCTTTCGATACATGACACGATAGCTTAGAAGACGGAGCGGCGGCAGTAACACGTTACATATATAACAGACTTCCATCCGATCACACTAAAATACATCTGAATTTTAGGGTTTTCAGGATAATTTACTCTCGCAAATTATTACGTAATCATTAAATAGATATACAGACATATACAAAATAATTTTATTTTGGAACCTTTATATATTTTTATAAGTATATTTAAAAAAATATTGGAAGTATATGACAAGAAAACATATTTAACTAATCGTAATTGAAACTATGGGATTGAAATAAAAAATTCAGAAGGACCTTCCCAGAACCGATTAGTTTAACAAGTGTATGTCTAATTGATAATTTAATTCATATTTTATACGGAACCTTGATTCTGTGTACCTTATCAGAGTTATCTCTGTTCCGCGTCTACTAGTTCAAGGGCAGACTGAAACATTATTTCATGGCCGCTGTAATTTCGCAATGTGGGCGTATACGTGATAATATTTATATAAAACGCAAATGTAAATCTGGATTATATCTGGGTGAGCCGCTCGCTGTTATAAACTATTAAGAATACGAGGACGCTATGACGAAGGGCCCATTACAAGGACATTAGTTTGATTATATTGAAGTGCTTCTAACCTTCCCATGTACGAATTAAAGTTTGAGAACGAATGGTTAAAGTATGTGGTGTTCAGATGTGGAATAATAATAACACAGTCGAACTATTGTATACGCATTAGTCAAACGGTTCCGTTGATAAAGGGAACAGGGAAAACCGTACATAGAGCTTCAAAATATTTTAATAGTAACATTTAATTGGGTTAAGAATGATAAGAATATCCGGCGTTGCGGCGGCCTGCCCGCCTAGCAACAGTGACGTCCCCAGCCCCACTCGATTTCGGCCTCCCTAGTCCATTGACTTGACCTTAAGACCGCCATTCGCAAGGAAACGTCATTAGAATACATTAGTTTTTCGCCTTTTATAGTCTTCACGGCCGATGTTCTCGAGGAAGTTTTGTTATTCCGTTAGTTTATATATATTTTTTATTTATATATATTTCTGATAATTGACTTTTTAGGAGTCTGGCGTCCTTCTGCTATCGTACTATAAAATTAATTTTACGTATTAATAACTTCCATCATAATTCTCGCTACATATGCATACTCATCTGGGATTGTAGGTTTATTGTGTGTTATATATATGAGCAAGTAAATCCGCCTGTAACCGCTAGTTGATATCAAAGGCTTCGCTACAATAGTACAATATGTAAATATGGCCCTACGCGCCAAGAATGGTATATTGTGAGATCAGAGGCACAAGGACAACTTTTCAAATAGTGACTACTAAGTAGATGTCACGGGATTCGATTCCTGGATGACGAAACAGTTTCGCTATAATGCCAAATGCTGATGGAATTTTAATATATTAGACTTTGTTCAGCGCGTGCGAATTTTGAAATCCATCATGGAATATTAATAGCATATTATGTTATGTAAAATTTTGATTACGTTCAAAAGAGGCGCCGCTGGGACTTGCGATGGCCGACGAATACTATTGAAATGAGGTCATGAAGTCTTATTACAGGGAAACAAAGGGTTCGATCTGAAATGAAGCGTAAGAATAGTTTTTTAGATGTACCTAGTGATGATACAGCATTCACTTTAGGAGTCGCTTCTTCCTCACAATATGACATATTATTTAGCAAGGTTTATATTCAATAAAAAGAAATTAAGGTAGAATAATAGAATAATGTTTTATACGTTTTAAAACTGAACTAGAGGTAATAGTTACCTGAAGTTTATTTCAAAATGAAGCATAAGAATAGTTTTTTAGATGTTCCTAGTGATGATACAGCATTCACTTTAGAAGTCGCTTCTTCCTCACAATATGACATATTATTTAGCAAGGTATATTATATTCAATAAAAAGAAATAAGGTAGAAAAATAGAATAATGTTTTGTAAGTTTTAAAACAGAACTAGATGTAATAGTTACCTGAAGATTATTTTATAATTTTAAGTGTAAAAAATTATATATATTGCATATTTATCTGTTTATGTACTAATAGTTTGAAATATCTAACTGGACTGAGAGTGAGTTGATCGGTTCATTCATAAAATTTGAAAACGTTACCTTTATTTTGATGACAATATTATACTTGTTAATATGTATATGTACAGACTTTAAAATGTCTGTAAGTCTGTCACGCTGAATTTTTATAGTAATTTAGTATATGTAGGATATTAACTCATTTACTCTGATACATATAGATTAATTATTTTTTATCAGTACAATGGATTAAGTAGACGATGTTTCATTTCTATATTAAAGTTTTATCAGTAAAATATATTTTCCTATAGAACCAATAAATAATAAACCAGTTTATTTTCCGAAAATAAAAATTTATATAATATGAAACGTAGTAAAATTGTTACCAGGAAGACATTGAAAACGTTCAGACGCAAATGACTGCTGATTTATTGAAATTATATGTCCGTTGAAACGTGACATTCGATGTATTTTTACACACATCCTACATTGTGTCTCGTCTAGGAGATACTTATATTGAAACTAATATTTTGCGGATGTACTACGAGACTTTATCTTCTATCTTCTATATATATAAAAATGGATTGCTATTCCTTGGTCTCGCTAAAACTCGAGAACAGCTGAACGGATTTACCTTATCTTAGTCTTGAAATGTTCGTGGAGGTTCAGGGAAGGTTTGAAAGCTGAAAAAAATTGATTCATATCCGGGAAAACCCTAAAAACAGTCCTTTTCTATTGCCCATACAAACGTTTTCTTTGACATTAGATTTGACAACTAACTAATATGTCAATCATTCTGTTCGATTAAAACAGGAGAAACCTGATTATTAATGGCCTCTAAAACGGAATAGAGTTCGCCCGGTCAGCTATACATATATTTCTAATAACGAAACTAACGCGGACAAAGTCGCGGGCAAAAACTAGTTTTTGATAAAAACTACGTACTCCCGACGTTTCGGTTACTTTACAGCAACCGTGATCACGGGCATCTCGTCTGCCCGTGTAGTATATCCACAAAATATTAGTTTCATTTAAATGACTCGCGAAAATCTCAGCTACTTAAATTTACAATACTATACTATAATATAATTAACTGTAACATATATTATAAGGGTTATGTCATAAAGACGATAAAACAGGTTCATAAATTTCCTGTTTACAAAAAAAAATTATACAAATTACATAAATTTAGACTGTATGGTGGATTTTAATCTAAACATTTATCCTTGTAATTTGATAACAGCTTATTAATATGTGGTCAAAAGTTATTTGCGTATCCTCAAGGAACATCCTGGGAACTTATTATTAAAATTAATTAATGTTAATATTCGTTGAGAATAAAATTAAAAAACCAGCTGAGCATAACAACGAGTGCTGAAAAACGGTTGTAGTGAAAATTATACAACTATAGAATAAAGCTTATATTATTAGTTATTGAGGGCATTTTCTATAACCGTCGCTTCCGAAGGCGTATCAACAATCCTCTTCATATTCACATGTGTCTACTTCATCATATTTACGACTTTGTTTCTTTATTATAACTAATATCAATTTGTCCTTGGAACATTTCGAGGCAGTCCTACTAGGTTCTTTTCATATTTGGTTAGGTAGAGAGAGGTGCTTGTACAGTGGAGGTTAGCGTTTAACGCGCGTTAGTTAAGGGACCCCTTAAACCTACACCTGGGTCGCAAGTCCCAGACACTGTTGAAGATCCTCTCCCTGCAACGCGATGGACCCGGCACCCGCACGGTGAATCCATTAATGCGGATCGTTTTAATCTCTGTAGAAGTTTAATTTTTCATCTGAATTTTTTTATACACGGTGACTGGTGAATTACTATCAATATTTAAGGAGAATACTCGGTACATGATTCTCATTCGAATTATGTAAAAAAAATAGGTACTTAATTTTTGACGAAATTTCCGTATAAATAAATAAAGCGTGGACACGTTCCAAGTGTTCCAAGTGTGGACGCGTGCGGATGCTTGCGACGCGTATGTGTGAGTGTGTGTGTATACCTAATCTGTAGGGTGTTCACACGATGCGTAATTAATTACATAACTTTTGGTTAACTTTACTTAGAAGTTTATTAATATTTATGTTATATTAATTTTTATTTTGTCATATATGATCGTCAAATATCACGTCCTCAAGTATCTATAGTAATTCACCAGTCATCCTGTATACATGCGTAGAAAATAAATATATATTTGCATTTATTTTTATTATTATTATACTTTATAATATCTAAAGTTTTTTTCTATTCATAATTAAATACATCAATTTGTCTTTGGATCATGCTAAATTTAGATATACCTTGTATCATTAAAGTTTTTGTGATATGTGATAATATAAAACGATTTGGAAAAACGTCAAGAATAAAATTTAAAATAAAACGAACTGAAGGCACTATTATTTGGTAGTAGCAAATCTGATTGAGGTGTCAAACGGAAAGAGATGGTACAAAATACAGTTAATGAAAAGGTAATTTTGTTTTATACAAGTAATTTGTAAGTTTATAAATACGTATTTCTAAGCAAAAGAGCAGTCTCGCAATAAGAACTAGAAACAGAACGTTTGAAGCAATTGAGTTCAGCTGACGGTGTTATTAAATAAAAAAAAGTAATTCTCTATATCTAAATACGCATTAATAAACATTAAAATTTTCCGCTGTGATGTAACGACAGGGAAATACAGTTTTTTCTTTCAGTCTATAAAATCTTACGTATATATTTTTTTTCAATAATAAACCATTGATATTTCATGTTCTTGAATAAACATAATTAATAATAACTACGTTATATGAAAATGAGATGTTCATAGTATTGCAAATTTCTTCATTGAAGATTATCTTGTAATGCAATGACTAGAGCTATTATTTTGGGACTTGCTTGTATGGCATCGAAGATAGAAATATTTTAGTAGAATTTTTAAATCAGGCAAAGCTCTTATAATAAATGATGCGACGTCTGTATTCTAGATTGTTGAGTCATCTAGATCAGGCACTAAGACTGTGATGAATTTTTTATATTTATCTTGTTCTCCTTACCACATGCGACTCGGAGAAATTTATTGCATCTTCAAAGAAACATTGAAACGGAGTCAGTTACTTCTGACAAATTATGTGGTTGACATTACATTTAGGAGGTGGATCATAAAATAATTTAAAACATTTTGCGATTCTTGTTTTGATTAATAAAACTGATTTTTAAAAGCTTTGTACATTTTAAATATATCAAATTGTCTATTTAGACTTTATTCTTACGAAAGTGGGTAGTTAGTGTTTCGAACCTACATTGCTAAAAATATGTAAGTTGTGTGATTATGTCACACGGTTTGGTTTTTGAAATTGAAACTAAAATTGAAGGGATAACTATCTAAGAGGGCCTCTTTTAATAAGAATGAGGTGTTGACAGAGATTTAGAACAACTGTTTTAAACGATCACACCAACAATAGAACATTTCAAAGATAAACTTATTAAGATTTATGAGATATTCATGAAAATAGAAAATTTCATACTTAACTTTTTTGTAATTAAAACGAAACTAATATTTTCGGATTTACTAGGTGATTTTTTTTAAGCCTTTTCATGGTTGCTGTAAAGTAACCGAATCGTATACTCGTATCGGGTGTATCGCATAGTAAATCTGAAAATATAAGTTTCGTTTAAATGTGTACTCGTGAAAATCTTTCTCTTGTATTTTTAATTTCTTTTACTCATTCTTATCTCTTAAGTCAATATTGTGATTATTTTGTTCTAAATGTGTATTACACTGCCCTATTTTTTTCGTTCCTCTATAGTCTATTGTATATCGCAACTTTTCTGTGTTTTCTAGTTATTAACCTAACATTTAGATTTATCGTGTATTCCGCTGTCTATTCGGCCCTTGGTAACAATAAAATATAGTTGAATATCTTGTTTCCTATATGATTTCTACAGAAATTGCCATTTTCTAATTATTATTTTTTTAATTATGCGATAAAGCCTTTCAGTTGGGATATAAAATAGTGTCATCGTCATCACATTTTTTTAATAATTTATAACGACCTGGCAGAATATAACAATTTTAAAATTAGTTAATTGCATGAACAGCCTTCCACGATATAAATATTACCATATCACCAATGTTACACCAATATACAAATGAATATCAAATATTTATGTAAATGTTTTATTAGAAATTTATAGGAGAGAACTTCGTTTCGTTATAAATCTAAACATTTTAAATGAGATCGTTTAATTTATTTACTGAAATTAAAAAACATTCCATGCAAGTAATACCTCAAATTTTATTACTTATGTTTTCAAATTAGCTTCACATTCCAATAGAAAACAATTTTTAGGAATGTAAGTATAATTTTGTAAGTGAGCCTTTTGCGTGTGATCGTATGTTTGCAGAGTAACATGTTTAAAAATAAATCATATAAGATCAACGATTGAACTGTTATATCATACAATAAAAATATCTTTGAATAAAAATCTGGACCTATCACAAGTAGTGTTACACAAGGCGGGCAGTGCTCCAAGCTATTATTTTATTTTAGACTCCAATAATCCTATGATTGCTAGATAAGGCCAGCCCTCCTCTGGGACGAGAGCGACTTAGAATGTAACTTTATTAATGAACACCAGAGGTCGCTCACACTGTCGATACAAAATCAACAACTTTAATACTAAATACATTATGAAAAATAGGTTTCATTATTATATGTAAGTACTAAATTTCTCAAATTTTTTGTATTACATTAATAAAAATTCTATCTTTTCGCTATTTATCCTTATACAGGTTAGATTATATTTATATGTCAACTTTCGAAGTTGTTTAAAACTTTTAACAGCATTTAAATACTACAGCAATATTAAGTGAGTAATATAAGTAATAATAACTTTTAGAAAGTATATACTTTTTTTAATCGGAAGATTCGTGTAATTTATAATAATGAAATATTAATGTATAGTATATCATTCAGTGGTAAATACGCTTTATCCCAGTGAATGAGGCTCGAGGAATTTCCCCACGCAATGACAGGACTTAAATAGAATGGCGGGCGCCGGAATTGTAACGATTAGAGCGTTAGTCACCACTCCAAATTAATACTATGCGGTAACAGACGACGGACAATTTGTAATAATTAATTGTTAACTTGAATAGATTTATTACAATTAATTTGGTTAGTAACATCATTCTTTATATCTCTTCATTGATATAAGTAAATATTTTTTTATTATTTCCGTACCTTCGTTTATAATCACGCTGTATATAATTAGTCTCTATATAATATATTGTTTATTTCTCACTTGCTACAATAAAGTTAATTGATACACATTTCACTCCAATTTTTATTAGGTTTGTATAAGGGATGTGTGCTTCACGGTTGTATATTTTATAATACTGAAAAAAATGTTCTAACTAATGAATTATCGTTTTGTTTTGAATGTATTTTATAATACCACGTCTCTATGTAATTAATGTGAAGTAATTTATTTAATTTGTATTCAGTTTTTTGCGTTATAAAGTTTTCATTTACCTTGTTTTTGTTTTTTTTTTGGACATCACATTTGGTTTGAAAAAATTAGCTGACCAATTTTGTACAAATACTTGTAGATGCAGCTATAGAGTCGCCTAAATATTGTTTTTCGTCTTCTTTCTAATGAGTTATTTTTTTAAGAAATTTAGACACTACTTGATGTCATATAAAATTCATGTTAAATTTCAGAACGACTTACATTTTAGTCAAAGTAAGTTAATGCTTAGTAACTTTTACTTTGCGGTTTATAACCAGCAATACTTACTACAAGAGTTCCTTAGAGAATAAACCAATCTTTCAATCGTCTTCGTACGTAGTAACACGTGTGATACAAGAAACTTGTCTAATAGATTTCACATAAATTAGAAACAAAGTAATCAAATAATAATATCATCCCTAACGATCTCTAAGTCTCGGAATATTAGCAGTTTTAATAGTAAATGTGTTCAACACATTCGTGTATTATATGCCTAATATAGATCTATTTCATGGGATACGCATGGTCTCGCAAATTAGTAATTATTGCTCCTCATTCTGTTAATGAACTTAACAATTTTTTTACACAATACATGTATGATAACTCTAGTTTCTAAGCATTATATGTATGTACGACCACTATTGAGAAAACTGTTACTAAACCTATGTCATTCATTTACTTAAACAAAAATTTCTATAGTATTCCAATTACGATCCCATCAAGAATTTTTTTTTATTCAAACAATAGACATTCCGTGTAGTCTCTCGCAAACAGCTGCTATTTTATATTTCATTAAATATATTTAAAAACTGCGCAATAATTTAAAAGATTTTATTGTCTCATAAAGATCACACTGACCTATCCACCGAATGTTAGTGATATCGTTCTGTTGCTAAGCGCTATAATTAGTTTCCTTGTTATAAAAACACACCTGCGATTGATACTAATAAAAACTACCAATTGATACTACCCGAGTAGTCCCTTGAGGCTATTTGTCTTTGTTCCATATAGTTTAAGTGAAAGAATATTGGTCTCTGAGTTTTTTCATATCAATATAATTACATTGTAATAATTGTGTTGCGACAAATCTGTCGGTCGTCTACGCGGTACTAATTCCATCTTAAAACCGCGCCCACGTTTGCGTCACACCTAACCGTGTCGTTTGGCGACATGTGTTACTCCACGATACAATAACTTGAATAAGAATTTTCTTTATATTTTCCCTTTCTATGAAACTCAGATATCTTTAAAACTATTTTAGTTATATATTAAAAGGGTATTTTTTACGCGATAAGAACTTCATTCACTTCATATTCACCAATAACTTAACCGATTTTGTAATAAGCTAATTTGTTATTTTAATTCTACTCGTCAAGTTTTTTCAATGTCATCTTGGATTATGTTACATTAATTGTGAAATATTGTAGTCCACTTAAACGTACGTTTTATTTATTATACAAGAAGTATATTAGGACACCAATCGGCTGTAATTAGCCGACTTTACGAAAAGAGATTATGAATTTGACATTATATATATATATATTTTAATTACTATAAGATCTTAGTGTTTCGCGCGTATTCATTTAAATGAAACTAAAATTATTCGGATTTTATTATTAAAAAAAAAAAATGTCGTCTGTACGTGATCACGGTTATTGAAAAGTGTAAGAACATCGGGAGCATGTAGTTTTTAGAATAATAAGAAACGCGTATGGAGTAATCGGAATAATATCAGTTTCATTTAATTATTTTTTTCTATAGAGAGGCTGAAGTTAGTCTAATCTAGTGTCATTAACAACAAATAAAAGAGCTTTTATTGAAGCTAGATGTTACTTTATTATATATTTAATTTCATTGTTAGTAAGTAATAAATTTGTACTGGATATTACTCGTATTTCTTCCAAATTTATAAACTATAAAACGCCGAGAATCGTCTCAGGTAATATTACAAAAATTCTTTACTTCACTATAATATGTGGAAAACTGAAAGATTATTTACTTAGTGTATTGTGTTAAAAAAACTACATAATTTTTTTGCATACTATTTTCATACATAAGTTATATGAGAATTCATAATGTAGATTACGTAATTGTACTTTCATAGTTACTTTTCTTGAATTGACTTTTACGTACTATTGAGATCATTCGACACGTCATAAAGGAATCATTAACAAAGTCAGGGTATGAGCCATATCAAATACTATGTGCATCGTTGGACGTCTACTTCGTTATATATTCCGCTCACACTCCACAATATCGCTGTACCCTAAGGTCTTGTCCGCGGCCCCTAATACGAGACCCTTCAAGTTATTTTCGCGACATGTCGGGCCATTAAATACCAAACAATGCTGTATTAACATATATAGGTATAATTAATAAATAGTAATGACGAACGTTAATTTAATTTGTATGCAATTTTTTATGCAATATTTCTATGTAATAATTTTGATTTTCTAATAAAAAAAAATTCAAATTTATCATATATCAACACAACTATAAAATATTAAAATGATTTTAGAACGTCTTCAAATCTACGTAGTATTAATTGAAGTAGATTTAACGCTTGTTTCGTGGCCCTACAAACGATGAATTGATGTGAAATAAATCAGCCCTATGGTGACACGTACTGAATATTACAATAACTATTTCTTTCACTGAAAAATTGTCGAACATTTCTATATTAAGATATTCGTAAACGACGATAAGACTCACAAAGCCGTGATGTATAGCAATCTATCGTAAAGCTTGTAAGTAAACTTTATTTGATACATCGATTTAACATAAATACGATTTACAATTTTAATATCAGTATATACCGTTTTATTTGACGAGCGTTCGATTCCGATTCATACACTGTGTAAGCTGCTTTTGTATTGTGATAAAAGATCTTGTTTTTACACGTAACTCGTGTAAAGATATATCAAAAGAAAAATAAATTTCATTCAATATAATTTACGACAAGTCATCGAAATATTCAATAGTTATAGAAAAATGGCGCGTGTTTAAAAAAAAATAATTAAAGTTTACATTATAAGTACTGGTTGAATTAATGTAAATAACAGTCCGACAACAAAGAGTCTAGTTGTTTCAAATGATTTGAGGAAGAACAGGTGGGTTCGGTGACCGTCTGCGATTCCCTTGATTTTCTGCTGAAGAAATTTCATTCTACCTCCACTGAGAATACAGTTAATAATCACTCGTTAACCCCATCGCCGGCTAAATTGACTTAAATCATACTTAGTATCGCGATAATTTAGCGACTGTTTATTTCATGTAATAATGGTACACGGGGGTTTCGGTTTCAAAGCGTTTTGTTATAATATCGCTTAAGATCACATTCTAACACGACTTTATATTAACACGTTCATGTAATAATTACAGTTGGAAGTATTTTAAAACTGTAGTAATACGATTTGAAATACATTTATTAAGATTTATATTTGATTAACATGTTTTATATCGTTTAAGATCTGTCACAGAAAGTTTTACGTGCTTAATAAACTCTAAGATAGAAACTTGTCAAGAAACGGTGATATTTCCTCATCTTGGATGATTCCTCACGATCTCAACTCGATCCAATATATAAGAACACCATTTGTTATATGATATAACTCCTCTCAATATCTCCGTCCCGCTAGTTGTCCGATGACATTCATTTCATTCGACTCTATATAAACTGACATCTGACGCAGTGCGAGTGAGAGTGCGCCCGCACTCGATAGACCAAAGAATAAACGATTCATACACAACTAGATAAAAATTATAACAGCGTTGAATGAGAACACATTTACACGAATACACACCAATAGTAATGACAAAGCCGTTCGAATTTCATAAGGATTAATAAAATAAATATTTCTTAAGTACTTTTAATATTACAAATATTGGTTATTAGATTGTATATCACAAATATTTTATTGAGTACGCTTCATCGGCGGGATGTGTATTATGAGTGCTTGCGGCGAATTTAATACGGATCCCATGTCTGTGTAATTATTCTTTGCAAAGGGCGTAGATCGCTCCCAGACGAGGGCGGGACAAAGGGCACGACCTCGGACGATTGTATTGAAAGAACATCGGAACCTATGAATATATTATCAAGGAAAAATTATACCACACACAAAAATAATATTTTACTCCAACAATGTTTAATAATAATCACTGTAATTGGATAATTATGTACGATATTTGAGTTCTTACTGTTTTTAATCTATTTCTTGACTGTATTATTAATTATTCATTCATTCCTTGAGTGATCTGTCTGGTAATGGATCTTTGGAGTAAGTATTTTTAACGTGTTTTGATAAGACAATTCTTTCATATATATACATCTAACTAAATATATATGTTAACACGAAAGTCATACTAAAATATAGAATTCTTCATTCTCAAATCATTTTGCATATTCTTTACAGTTATTTCTACTACATTTGAATGTTTGTGTGTTAATGAATTTTCTAACATCTATTCAGTAAACACTTTAAAAATAATTAAAACTGTGGAAATAAATATTAAACGTAGTATATACATATATCGTATAGTGGGTGTTATTGTCATAACGGAGATGCCGTGAGGTGAATCTTTCGGTTCGTTCCAAACGACTTTTGTTACAACTCTCGATATTAATTACCGATTTTATGTTTCATTGTGAATCTTCTTTCCCGCGGGTTTCGTTTACACTACGCACACATCAGACAAGACTGTCGCGTCGCAGATCTGTTTAAACTCCATCAAATCCTGTTGATTCATTGTATCAAATACACGTATTAGATTGCTTTAATATTTTGCTAAACCGATACAAACGAAATTCGCTATTTATCATAAAAAGCGATTCCCCTCGAACAAACAATATCTGAACAGGATTTAGCCTGTAATGTATCTTTTATTAAATATACATATATTGCCTCCTGAATATTCATGTGATTGTCGTTCCTTTGTCTGAAGTGTGAGCCGTTTTGTGTTTTTATTGCTTTATATTTATATCGTACGCACTACGACTAACCGGTGTGACGAATTATCAATTTAACAATATACGTTTTAATGAATGAAAAAAATAATAAAATTTATAACGTGTTAACGCGTCCCTGATACAAACACGATTCATAAAACAACTATGTTTTATTATGGAAAAATACGTAAAATATATTAACCGAAATTTCCCTATGAACTAAGTTGTCTTAAATAAAGTACTTCTTACCATAATATATGTATGTATGTATTTGTAAGGTAATATTAAAAACCGTAAACTATTTTCTCACCCCCACCCTTCTCGCTCTAACGGAACGTACTTTATATTGTAGGAATTCCAGCGAACCACTGATATTTATAATTTCACGACAATTCACAATACTGAACTATTAAAATTCACTTAGAAAAAACTAACACGAATGACATTTAAATCAGCCATAGCTGTTTGTAATAGACGTAATTGTTTTCAGTTATAACATGCAGGTAATTAATTAATAAATTGCGTTGTTTTGTATGAAAAATAAAATTTAATTTTAATTTAACTTAATATTTGTTCGCTCAATGAGTTATTTATTTATTTTTGTACGGTCCAAGTATTGCCTCTTTATTAGGTACATAGAAATCGATTGAGCATTTTAATAATGATTTTTGTTTTAACTAAAAACCCAAGCTGACGATTGGTCATTTCAAATATAATACCTATATAATTTGTATAGGACACGTATTTAAAACAATTATTTTTACATTCTGATCGATGTTTGTCGTACTTCTCATATATTTACTGTCAAGTATAATAAAGGGTTTCTTTATATATTATTTGTATATTCCTCGCAGATCCTCCCCTCTCAAGACGGTGCACTGTCAACTCTTCAACCTGTGGTTACATCTGTTGCACGACATATGGCGTCTTTTTTTTTAACTCTACGATTTGTTTGTTCTCTTTCTCCTTCCCTCTCGCAGATCCCTATATCCTGCCATCCCTGTCCAACTTTGCCGCGGTTTTCCTTCAGTTGAATTGCATGCGGGCCGAGTGAAAGGCCCCGCGTCATAGATCATAATTTTTTATGCGGCATTTAACATTTCTATATAATTTCTATGAGATTATGTTTTAATTGCTCGATAAGTTTATTGTACGATTTATTAATGTATAAATATGTCGGCTGCGTTACACCAGGCGGGATGTTAAGCGTCCGAAACGAAAATATAAGACGAAGATTCTTGTTGAAGCAACAGTAGGAGATATGTTTATTTAATATGTCATTTGTAAGTCGATTGTTGTTCCCGACTTTTCCCACCGGTCTTTATATAAAGATCGTAACCTATAAATCATGTCGACACACGCCCACTTCCCCATAGCTATGTATGATTGATTGCTTCAAAACGGCCGCGTAAAGTAATAAGATGTTTAACTTAAACGCTCACGTCAAACTGACTCGTGGAGTAACAAGTTTATTAGCTACAAAGTCAGATGTTGGATCATCTGTGGATTTGTATTACGTATGGTGTACGGATCGTATAGCAACCTTTGTTATGTGATACCATCGCATTTATACCGCTGTTTGTGTTGTATATGAAAAATAATTACACATTACTCGGAAGTTTGATATCATTATGTGTTGATGCACTTAATATATAATATATATCAATTGAAATGCTTTTATTCTACTTGTTGTAGGGATTCTGTTGGTTATAACTGGCATCGATTTATAATATACGACAAGGAGAACACAACAACAATGTATTATATTCATCGTTATAAAAATCATCAACTGTAACAAAATACATAAGAAAACTGTAAAAACAAACTATACCAAAATAAACTTTAAGAGATGAGCTTCTGATAAAATGCTTAAGTTTTAACAAACTACTGATAATTATAATATTTATTAAGAATTTAATAATTAAATCGGCTTTAAACGTTCTTAATACATCATCATTGTAAGTTGTAAGATTAATGACCTTTTTATTTCTCACACAATAATTTTTGTGTATTATTGCATTATTAAATATACTGAGACAAAATGAGATCCAATATTTTCGCGAGTATTCATTTAAATGAAACTAATATTATTATTTTTTCGGATATACTACGCGATTTGTTTTTTGATTATAACTATGTACATACATACTCCCGACGTTTCGGTTACTTTACAGCAACCGTGATCACGGGCAGACTAGATGTATATTGAGACAACTTCATTGAAGCAAATAATGACGGTTGATTCGGAATGTTGAGTAAGAGTAATAAATGTTTAACAATCTCTAGCTTCATTAAAGTTTCATTTTTTTTATGTTCATCGTGAAATTACCAATATCATCGGCTTTTAATTAACGATCGTATAGAAAATGTAGTCTCCTAAGTGGTTATTAGTTTTCAAGTTACATTCCTTGATTTAATAGTAATTATTGGTGCAAATAAAATAAATATTTGATTATGCATCAATAGGATAATAAGGAAATACTTATGTATCAGATACCGTTATATTTGGGCGATTTAAAAGTGCATAGACATAAAACTGTTCAAAGTAGATAAGTTCTATCATTATAAATACAAAATATTGTGTCCTTAAATGTTGATATTTGAGAATTATACGAAATAATATATTACTGTATATTACTTTTAACCGTTATCAGAATATATATATGTATATATACATATATTATAATGATGTCCCATTAGCCACGTAAACTCTGAAATACAATTGACAAATAAATATTCAAAACCATTAATGCTATGGGGAATAAAACATTAACTCGTCTCACTAAATAACCAACATGCAAAACATACTATGAGAAAAGTCAATACGATTACAAGACAGAATTAATGAATTTTATCATCATTAGAACTAACTATAACCGTGTAAACCTGTAGAATCTAAATCTAATCGACCAGTGGTTCTCAACTTATTTTTTATTATAAAATTCTCAAATTCATTCTATTTCGCATACTAATTACCCTTACCCCTCCGGGTACCCGTACCAATGATTGAGAACCACTGCACCCGACAGATGAATCAGACCAAAACAAATGGCTTCGAAGTAGTTGGGAGGCTAAGCTTATAATGCAAATGAGCATTAAGTAAGGAAAAATTATATACACAGTATTAATTGGATATTCAAGATTTTTTAAAAAGAGATCTGATTATACATTTACTAATGTACTAGCTTTCCGACCGCAGCTTCGCCCGCGTGGAGTTCGGTTATATCGCGTTTCCAAGAAAACTTTTCAAAAGTCTGGGATAAAAACTATGCTATGTTCTTTCTCAAGATCAACTCTATCTTTGTGCCATATTTCATTAAAATCAGTTTAGTGGTTTAGGCGTGAAGTCGTAACAGACAGACAGAGTTACTTTCGCATTTATAATATTAATAGTTATAAAAGCACTTACTATTCTTTTATAAATTAGTTCATATATTAGGCCTCTATAACTTTTAATCAGACTTATTTAATAAGCTTCATTCATTTTGCATATAACGAAGGCCTCAAGAGGAAGTTTATATTCGATACATTATGTTATGGCCCTCATGAGCGACCAAATTACCATATGAAGTGTACGTCGCGAAGTACTGTAGAGAGCCCAAGGCTACTTACTACCTCCCTATAACACTAAATATACATCAATTTTGAGGAAAACACGAGTAAAATATAGGTTTAAATTTACAACAATTTAGAAGACTATCTAACGAAATTAATAAAGAATGTATATGAGATAATTTGTATATACAGGGTGACTGGTGAATTACTATCAATATTTAAGGAGCATACTCGGTACATGATTCTCATTCAAATTATGTAAAAAAAAATAGGCACTTAATTTTTGACCAAATTTCTGTATAAATAAATAAAGTGCGTACACGTTCCAAGTGTTCCAAGTGTGGACGCGTGCGGCGGCGTGCTGATACAACAACACGCCGTCGCGCGCGAGTGTGTGTGTGTGTGTATACCTAATCTGTAGGGTGTTCATACGATGCGTAATTAATTACATAACTTTTGGTTAACTTTACTTAGAAGTTTATTAATATTTATGTTATATTAATTTTTATTTTGTCATATATGATCGTCAAATATCACGTCCTCAAATATCGATAGTAATTCACCAGTCACCCTGTATAAATTATAAGAAATTGTGAATGTTAAGCAACGTCTTACAATGACCCAGTCCCATTCAAGCATCGGCTATGTATACCAACTTCATCCAGACACTGAATTAGCAAATTGAATGTGTATTTGTGATGTGATTATAACTTTATTAATGACAGACCCATTCAGCGATGTAATTGTGTTAATTAGGGAGAGGCCGGCCGTGGGGTCCACTCATTATTTTAGAGTTTTGTCACCAATCTATACGTATGTGTCCATTGTGGTTTTAACCTGATACGATTTAATATTTATATTCCAATATCGAATAAATAAAATTGTTTTATCATTTTAAATCTTTGCATACAAAAATCATCTGCAATCGAACATCCTACATTAGATAAGATAATTTCTTGAGATCATTGACGGTATTAAAATCGTCCGTCAATCGAATGTCGTGACGTTGAACAATGGGTACGTGTATTATAAACGGAAGCACATGTGGCGTCGTGGCGTGTGACGGCGCGCAGGTGGCCGCCACACTATCATGTGATAGGATTAGTCGGTCTGTTGGTCTATTGGTCTGACATTTCGGTAGGATGACCTATTTGGTGACGAGTTTACCGATTCCCTACGAAATTACTTTCGCTGGAAATACATATAACTGATTTAATATGAATGTGCCTATCATTTGTACATAATACGCGTTGGGTTGTCCTAATTCTTGATATGGTTTCCCCTATAATTTCTGAATGTATAATCTGTAATGTAGGTTGATATTCGAAGATTTGTTATCAGCAATAGATCGACGAAGAGAACTTATGATAATGTATAACAAGAGCCTTTTTGTATCTTTAAGTTAAATGACTAAAATTTTTCATTAAATTATAAGAATTTTCTTTGCCTATTTACGTAATTATTATATACGTGAAGTCCATCTGAAAATTAGAGATACTAATAGTAGATACAGTACGTATAATCAAAGAAAAACTTAAGAGGTTCTCATTTAGTCGAAGTAATTACGACTACATATAAATATTAAAATAATGCACACCTAAAAATTTATGGTGTCTGGTTCGGCATTGCGAAGTAGACTTCTAAGTTCTAACTTACAAAGATTTGGACCATCTCAAAGTCTATACTCTAGATCCCTTAGTAACTTTGATTCCCATTCTAGTCGTAGTTTTTCTGAAATGTTCGACTAACTGACCGTTTGTGAGGAGCGTTACAATTGAATATAAAGTATTTACTATGCTTTTTATCGAAGACTGTCACAGTGTAGCGTCTAAGAAGTTTATAGTGTTGGAATATATTTTTAAGTAATATCACTTGATTAAGATTTCTCATATAAAATGTCTATTAATTTTTATCTTTATTATAGGATGAGGTCGAACTGTTGAATGTTCCAGATAAATTAATTCTGCCGAAGCCGAGACAGCTATGATCCCTCTATACGAACATGGCAACCGAAACAAGATTGGCGAAACATACTGACATATCCTAAATATAATAATATAGATAACCGACCGGGCAAAATAACCGTAAAACATTCAAATACCTTTCCGGTCATTAGCGATGACATGAGCGGACGGGCGTAAAATCGATGCTGGAGTACAGGGTACAGCACGGCTCACGATACATCGCTATCACAGAAAAACGACACCTATTACAAACGTAATAAACATTAAAATGACATACAGATATATCTGTTGTATGATGTGTTTGTTTGTGGGTACACTGTATAGAAAACAATACGTTTCTACTTTATAGGTTCGATATAAATTTAGTACATCACAATCGGAACTGTTTGTAATCGATTCAACAATCGATTCGTACCGCGATTCGAATTGCTTTTCGTCGGACCCGATGCGATTTTTGCTTCGCTCTTAATAAACTGTCATTTTCAAATTCTGTCAGCGATGAAGATGTAAAGTGAATATTTTATGAAGTTGGTACCGTGAATAAAAGTCAATTGTTCTAACTTGTTCGATGTATGTTCATTCATTTGTCGTTTTGTTCTCTATAACACCTAAACGTCTTGAACAGTCTTTACTTTCGCTGGTCGGTAAATTGTTGGAGAAATATCATAAAAATCCCAGAATTAAGAATTATGGTTGCACATTTTATTTGTAATATAGTTTCTTCTTCTCTTCTTCTTTCCTACCTGGTAATTTCCCAGCTATAGCCAAGGTCTGCCTTACATGTTGTGAATAGTTTTGGTTAATTGTTTTTACGACCAGCCGCCTGCCTGACATCAACCCTCTTTGAGAATGCATTAATCAGTGATGTCTAAATACTCTTAGAAAGTACATATGACTCAGAAAAATCACATTAGTACTTGCCCGGGCTTGTATATATTATATAAGATATGTTTAAATAATTTTTCTTACTATTTAATAACAACAAATACTGCCTAAAGTAATAATCCTAACTGTGTACAAAATCTACCACAACCAGTAACCATTTCTCATTAAATACAAAGCCTTCTTAAAAATAAATAAAGAAACAATAAAGCTATCATTAACTTCAACAAGAGGTCAAAGGTCCCGTACGCTAGAAGCCACCAGTACTCCGTACATACGGAACCCCTCCACCTGCAGTAGGTGACACTGACGAATCATTAATTATCCCCCACCAAGACTTGACAACTCGTCACGAGACAGATCTCTCTTCGAAGTTGGATTTACTACTGACTTGTAAAAGTCACGCTAATCTCGAACCAATCCCAACGAGATAAGGCTCACGTGTCAATTCATAGATTTAAAACACATGATTGCCACATCCAACCTATGATATATTTTTTTCGAGCATCACGGTAGGCCGATGTCGATGACCGCTCTTAAAGTTTTTGTTAAACTTAATGTGCGTTGTTCTGTAATTTTCAATAAGTACATATGTTTTTGTTTCATTATTAAAATGTAATCCTATAGGTTGTAAATGTAACGATAGATAAGTATTGAAATTAATAGAGCGCTAAAGTGTTATTTGACTTTAATGTGGGAACGAATACTTGCCTCAGTAATCATATATAATTGGATGTTTGTATATATTTTTTCATTCTTCAACGGAACCACTTTGGATAAACGTTAATGCGTTTAGATTCGTGGACCATCTTCTGGGCACGTACTTAGTCATTAACAAATGGTGTACTGAGAGTTTATCATCTTCTTTTACATTATATCATTTAAAAAGAGCCAAGTCCTCTAAGAGAAGAATCGTATGGAGTGTATAAAAAGGGATCGATGATAGGAACCTGCTAAGATTTTTTAGTTTTTACACGTCTCAGCTAAGTCTGACAAATTCAAAACAGGTACAAAACTATGGTGGCAGCAAATTGACGCCGATAGAAACCATTGTCAACCTAATAGCCTTCTGATAAGAGTGAAAGTGGCGGTGATGAAAAAAAAATAACATTGGTACATTCTTGAGCGTAAAAGGACCGTGCGCCCTTTCTTATTGACTTACAATTAATTTACCTTGAAATAGAAATTTGACCGTAAACGAATCCGAGCACCGTTCGTAACACAACAAATTTGAAGTTTTTCAAACCGAACACTAGATATGAGCACGCTTTCTGAGACCGAACTAGTAGAAGTTTCGTCTTAATTGTTTCACATGGACCGATGACATTGTTGGTAAAAACTAAATTGGTATCACAATTATACCCTTTTTGTCCCGAGTGCCTGTGATAGGAACACATGTCCCGGTCATTGATTAGTGCCGGAAACCGTTCATTAGACGGCGAATTCATGCGACAATTGTATTGTGTCGCGTGATAACGGCCGCATTCCTAATTAATAAGATACATATTGAATACGGTCGCGATTTTAACTCGTTCATATTAAAAGGTCGAGTTTAAGTTAAACAGAATACACATATGTATATCACGGCTTCACACGTCTCAATAGCATCATTAAATTTCATTTCAAACCCCAATATGCCGAGCGAAGTGAAAGATAAACTCGTGTATAAGTAAATCAGTTAGTTAACTTAATAAACAAATACATGTGTTCAGAAGTTTGTAGACGTATTGTTACCATCAAGTTAGTTTAAATGGGGGCCATTAAGAGTTCTCAGAAGAGCAGTTGAAATTGCATTAATTTCCTTGGAACATTTCTGCTGTCGACAAATAATGAAGTCGGTGACGCAACAAAGGGTAGCGCGGACGTTGTTATTATCAATTGACAAACTGAAATCTGAGAGAGAAATAATGCCGGATGGAGTTTATTGAAAATTTAAAGGAAATCAATTTCATTTTATTCAAATAATTTGTAATTTTTTTATAAACTTGATAGACAAATGGTCAAGAATCAGTAGCTCCATGTCCAAAAACTAATATTAATATGGGAATTCATAGACCGAAACTTAGTCGGGCATTTTTATGCTATTTTTTTTTATTAGCGTGATGTAAGTCGGGTTCAGCGACCAGCACCTGTTGCTTGTGTTTTTTTCATCACGTCTGTGTATGGACACTCGTCTATTAAGCACTCAGTTTTTATTGCAACCTCTTAGTTATTGCCTATTGATTTATTGTTGCTCTATCATGAAGAAGTATACGTCAATGTATGTTCTGCTTCCGAATACAAGATCATATTCAGGAATTTTGAAAGGAAGCTAATTGCTATAAGTATGTGTAATGAAATAAAACTATGACGTATTTATATGCTTCTATCTCCTCTTTTGTCTTATTTGTACGTAACAACACTGCGATTTCTGCACATATTTCCATCATCAATAAAGATTTCGTAAACGATCTCTATCAAGAAATATATTATTATTGTGATTTCATTTCTTTTATAATATTTCAATATCTACAATAATTAATTATAGAGACTACTTTTATTCAGATTCCTAAAGGGACAGTATAAAATAGTTGGCAAAATATAGTCATGAGTCATCTCCTCAACCAATATCTCTTGGATCCGACATATGTATGTATCTACTTTTGAATATTTCCTTCAACAGTTACTACTGACGAACGTTTTCGTATTTATATACGAAAACGTTTGTACTTATGTACAGATAAGTGACCATAACGTAGATCGCCCTACTATTTATTGAATTTTAGAAATTAAACAATATAGCTATGTGTTATTTACTCAATGAATACCCTCTTTTTCCACATAAATCCCTATCACTTAAAACCACTACCTTGAACTAACAATTTAATATTACAAACCAGAGACAACATGTTGATTTCGGGTTACACGCTACCAAACCGTTCATCTGTTTTTCTTATTCAGTTCTGAGAGGATTACACATAAATAATTTTTTTAGATAAGATACTGAAATAACTAGAAAAGACTCGCACAGAGTACTCTAAACTATCCCATATTATTTCTGTCACTCCCAATGGATAATGAATCGTATCATGTTGTGATAAAATCAAAATTTCAACGGCACTTTATAATTTATTCCCCGTCTGCTTCGTTCTGTACAATAGCGAAAGATTTTGTAAAACATTGCCGCTCCTGAGCTTAATTCAAGTGCACTTTTACGACTTTTAAAGTGCCCATTACATGGGTAGGACCACGAATTTTAAGTCCGTCGCGAATAGATACACTTATAGCTACGACATATTCATTATTTCACCCCAAAAAAGTTTACCAAAAATGCATTTAAAGAACCGAGGATTCACATAAATCCAAGTCAACCGGAGTAGCGCAATTCTTTATACATTCTATATATACAAACTAGTTAATGCTTGACTTTTATTCCATCTGATGATAGGTGAAAATGAAGTCCTAAGTACACTATCCCAGAATGTGCATATACAGTATTAAGTCAGCTTTTCCGTCGACAAAAATCGATTTTATATAATCTAATAAATTGTTGTTTTCTATCAACAGATCTATCGAGGTATGGCTGAAGACAGGAAGACGTCACAGCGAAATCCTAGAAGAACAGAAGACGAGTGAAGGAAGACTGAGAAGACCAGGGTCTACTATCATACTGTGGCTGAAATGTGACCAGGTTAGTGTCTCATCACTCTGCATCTTTTTGTGTCCGCTACAGCTGACCAGAAAAATATTTTTACTACCAATTATAAACAAAATATCGCCTTATTCTCTTTCCGATACTACTAACAGTAGTTGGAATATTTTTAATTATTTAATTAAAACGCAATCAACTCTCCTTAATTATATTAATAGATGCAATTTAATAGCTCGTTTAATAGGAAGAATAGGAATACCATTAAACGTATTACCATATTAAAATGTGCATGTTCGGTCATTAGCTCCACTATTTACTTCTTGCATCTAGGTGTGTAAAAAACGTAAACAACGGGGTCACCTGCGCGCCGAGATTGGCAGGTGGTGCGCATGCGCATCTGCACAACAATACACATGAAAATATACTCTATCGCTATAAAAATAAAGTTCAATTCAGTATGCGTTCGCGTCAGCAAAGGGTTGAGTTTTTTATTGCACATGCTAGTTTATTTTGACGTGAATCGTAGGGACCACCTCGGACGGTGTGTTGACCGGCTATAGCGGAATTTACACGACGTGTTGATAGTAAAGAGCGTGTGGAACATTCGCGTAGACAAAGGTTTACCAACATCTGTTTAGTAATTATCAATTTAAAACTTGTCTCAATAAATACATTTTTACAATTATCTTTATCATTTTATTATCATTTTATTGCTTATTCAAAGTAATTTCTATAAATTTTAAATAATATTACGGTTGCACTTTTGTTCATCGATTCAACGAGAGAACCATTAAAATAGCAATATTTGTCTCTTGATAATAATTCAATAAAATGTATGACAAAAATTAAACATGACTCAAATAATAAACAATGTTTGAATATAATTTTCAATTAAAATGTATTATGGTTTTATAATGAGTCTGTATCTTGTTCCAAGTAAGTACTACAACTCGTAGGCGGTCTCTGGATACAACTGTAATATTCAATTAATATTGGCTGTTCTTGAAAGTACCTAAGTACGTGTTGGTGTTATCAAACTGAATACTTCTAGTATCGAGGTTTTCTAATAATCTTCATAAATAATATTAAAGACTTAGATTAATTGATGAAAAACTTTTAAACTATAAGTGTTAGACGCTAACTAGTTCTAAGATTCTTTTATTCAATTATAATTAACTGCTATTTATTATGGGACGTTTAAATTGTTTTGCGGTCTAAATCCATTTTGGGATTAAACTCTGCGTAATAAAAAAGTTACAGATAAATTTAATTTCTATATTAAGTAAGGTGTATTATTTAACCGATTTTAATATGTAATTACATGTAATTAAGGTATAGAATCGTTTAGCGTTAATATAACAAAACCCTAATCTTAGTAATTATTGAAATGTTAGTAAAAAAAACTATTTATATATCTGTCATCGAGCAGGTGTAGTGATAGATCGATCCTATGATAAAATAGTAATTTACTACGTGAAACATAACTTACACTCATTATTATAATTTATTTTATATAAAATATACAATTACCATATTTTTTTGCATCAAAAAAAATTATTCGAAGCTTATTCTGATTCAACGTTTTTTTTTTAAATTTAATTAGAATTAATTTTCGTTATCGCCTAGTATAGGAGTCATTAAAAATATTATGCTAAGGTTGCTTGTATAAAAAAATGCTAGAATTTCATGATATGCATCCCAGCGAACAGCTGAGAACCTTCTGATAGCGTGTGTTGTAAATTAAGGATACTCATTATAGTAATTTAGAAAATCGGTAAAACCTTTTTAAGAGGCACGCGAGCTTACACCTGTTGGAGACGCCACATATACAGCATGTTCATTTTATAATTTTAATATAATTATTCATTAATGAATCTTTATAAAATTTATATAACACACCCTGTATCACAGATATATCAATACTATCGATAGACGTTGAGAATGAAATAAAAATCTATATTTATAATTCAACTCCAGATGAATCTCTCGTTCTTTGATCGTCAAAGTTAATAATCTTTTAATCTTCCCATTATGAAGGGTAAAGAAACTCGCATTATATATCATATAATAATGGATGATGCTAATTAAAAAGTTAATTGGTTAAATTTAACGATCGCCCTGTATTTACAACACCTGCCTTTGTTTTTATCTTGGTCCGTCATGATAGCTTTAATAAAGCAATGAGCATTACGATAGGTCATACATACTCGCAGGTACCTGGCTCGCGTTATATATGTACATATGTATATATATTTACATGTAAAGCAGACCCAAGCTTAAGCTGAAAAATGGCCAGGAAGAAGAATGTATATATATACTTTTTTTTCTTATTAAATTTAATGTCCGGTACATAAAATTATAAGAATTGGCTATTTTTTTCGTTTAAGAATTAAACCATATAGAAAAGTATAGAATTATAAAAATAATAAGATTTTTTTTAACAGATTATATAAGTTCAGTGATCAAATATTATTTTCTGCCTGCATTTTTAAAACGATTTTAATTTAAAAGATAATCTAAATATTCTTCTCTTCTTACAAACTTGATTTTAAAAATTGTAAATAATAAATATATGAATAATAAAATTATTATGGCAATGAATTAGCTTGAATGAAGCGATGTAAAAGTATTTTATGCCGTTTTATTTCTGTTAAAGGTTTTCCAAAGATTACTCCAAACATTTAATCATCATTCAGAAAACAAATATTCCATAATTATTAAGTAGTGTATAGAATGTAAATCATCAAAAGAAAATACATTGAGTATTGAAAATTATATATACTTTTTTAGGTAGTATGGGTGTTTAAGATTTTCAGTAGTGGATCTAAAAATTAAGTAATATTTATATATTTTGAGACATGACAATATCAGAGTAATGAATCAAATGATAGTTTTTTAATATGTATATAAAACCAAAATATAATTAATTTTCACTTATATTTGTATGGAAAATATGAAATAAAGTACGTCACTCACACAATCCAGTACAATCATTACTGACACAGCATCCCAGCGATCAGTTGATCGTCCCGTCTGCCACATATTGATGCATTTACCGAAATCATTGTAAGTAGTGACATTACCTTATAAATATAATGCGTCATTTTCTCTTTACTATATGTTATTACAAGTTTGAAGGGGGATATTTTAGTATTTCAAGTTTATTTCAGGATTACCAATATATTTATTTGAATTCTTATATCCAATTTTTTTAATATATTTAATTAACAATACATGCTTAGATGTATGACGTCATTCTGCATCCAACATGGCGGATAACTCAAGATATTTGTAATAAACTCTATCAATATGAATATATTGAGTCACCAAAAAGATTTTACCGTAACAATTCTATCACAAGAGTTTTAATTCTGAAGCATATCTTATAAATTTATTTCTATTAATTTTTCTTAAAACTGAACACTATTATTAATTTTATAATGACATTTCGAATGTAATACAAACATTGACATTTAAAAATAAACCTAATCTCGAACGTAGAGAACAAAATTATAGAGTAAGTAATAAGTGTATCTCAAGTTTAGTTCAAAAACAAGTCTACAGAATCTAGACGGTATGATTAAAATATTGTTACAGAAGAAAATAAACATATTTACTAACTATTGTACAAGAATTCATGTTAACAAGCACTCACACTATAACAGGTTATATGTGAACTGTATACTGCAAACTGTACAGTGTATACTGTAAACTGTGTATGCACACACACACACTCGCACACACACACACACACACACACACACAAATCGGAATATCCATGACTGTTCAGACCAGTGTTGTCAAAATTTATCGTGTTTAATTGGACTTGCTTACACGTGAAAGGAAATAAAAATCTTGTAGCGTCTTTATTTGTTACTCGTCTTATATATTTTTCAATGATATTGTTTGTATCAGGTCTGTATACAGCGATCGTATCCCCTACTCCGTTCGTTTTATTCATATACAATAGTAATTTAGATTGTCAGTAGTACGTACCAGGTGTTTTTCTATCTATTCTCAATGAATTCCCTCGGTAAATGTACGACGCTGTGAATAGTTGAAATACCAAAGTTGTAAAGAAAGGCTGTTTGTTTGTCAAACGTTTTTCAAATGTATAAATATCGTGGAGTTCCTTGTACCTGTTCTGGTACAAGACATAAGCGAGGGCGATTAATTTATTACTTTATTGAAGTGGTTTCGTACGATTTTTTTTTTATTTAAAGTATTCGAGTAAAGGTTTGTATAGAAAATAAAATAAAAAGGATCACATATGTAATGAAAATATTTATTTATAACGTACTATGTATAGTGAAATGCCGAATACAATATGCAAGAAATCGCCGGACCAAATCCTGTTCGTTTCCATCATTCAAATTACTTATTTCTTAATTCAAGGACTTCTGATGTTTTACGATGTTCCAATTACTAAACCAAATAATACAACATTCCTGAAAATTTTACAGAAAAGTTACAACTTCAAATAACTTTCACAAAAAAATCAATCTTGAATTGCAAATATCTATTAAAATTAAAACTCACATAAATTCGTTACGTATGAATGTGAAGTTAAAAGATTTTATTAAAACGCTACCTCTTATGTGTTAAACCGCTCGTCTCGGATGGTAGCGGGTAGCGGGTAGCAGAGCTGCTCGTTTCACACCGGCCAAATTGTATAACCCCATTTGCATAACCATTAAGGAGCATTGTTTATTTTGGTCAAAATGACCCGACCGCTGGTTAGTATGTTTATTTTTTTTACGTGACCTATACAGTTCGGTTTGATTTTATTTTCGTGTTGATTACTCCTTTGTTTTTGTTTGTTTATTACCAGTGATGTGTCGGCGTTTTTTATTGTATTCATTCAATGGAAAAATCTGGAATGAATTCAGAACAAGATTTAGTATTTACGTTATGTTCATTATGTTCAAACGTCGTCTTCAATCAAACTATACTGAGTAACGTTTGAAATATTCCCTTAGTCAGGCTACTTTTTTTATTTAAGCACCATTTAACTAAACAAAAAAGTGACTTAACGAAAGACCATTGAACCTCGAAAATATTAAGCATAAGATCAAGACATCAAAATGTGGGGTCATGTCGAGACTTGGATAAATCATTTGAAGCTATTAATCACGACGCCGTTTGTGGTCGATTATATCGTATACTACTTATATTAGAAATGCACATCTTAAATATACATATGTTATATGAATTCAAAAATATACAGATAATAAAACAATCATACCACTAATAACTTTATAGTCGCAAAATATTAAATAATCTGTGGTAATAATAAAATATTATAATAAATAAAAAACGGTGAATAGTATAGTGAAACGTGAGTTCCAAACGACTCCCACGACTTGTACCAAGATATCACAAAAACTAAATAATTTTATACATACCGTCGTGTGCAAGCAATTAAAAGGAGTTTTGATGTTATTAAAATAAGTCGATGCGGCCAATTCGATGATTAAGAAAAAAACTACGACCAAGAAAAACTTTACTCTCTTTCAAGAAGGTTCAATAGAAAAAAAATACATTAATGTATAAATTCATACATATTATTATGTTTAATATACATAATAACGTATAATTATTATTTAACCAAAACATCGTTTAAACTTACACAAGTAGGTAACGCCTTGTAATTACACACAATAAATGTTTCCCATTTTACCATAATAATTAAACAGCATTATTATTTTAACAATGCTTAGAAACCATAACTAATATTATTTTGAATTAATATTATTTCGGCATAATAATGTATTTCTTATCTGTTACTTTTTGTTTGATGCCAACGCCTTCGGTTTTTGGCGCGAACTCGTGACGTTGCTTGTCTGTTTTTTTTTTCTATCGTGATATTGAAAAAAATCAAAACAGTTCTGCCCATTGATAGCTGTTAATTGTTTTATGTTATAAAAAGTAATGGATCATGTCTTGGTGTGAGTTCGCTACGTGAGAATTGGTTCTTAGTGATTGTTATTTGACCTTAATATTTATATTTAAATTCAATCTTGGAATTACATTTCATATAAGACAACGATATTATAAGAAAATATATATACTTTTTTTAATTCCGCTTTTTATAGCAATGGATTATTCCTAACAGATCCTATCTTTAAATTTAAAGATGTTTTGAACTATTAGTGTTCAATATAGATTTTTTCATATTCATAATGACATCTGAGATTTTCGCGAGTCATTTAAATGAAACTAATATTGTGCTGATATACTACGCGACTTTTGATTATAAATTACATATTTCCGACGTTTTGGTTACTTTACAGCAACCGTAATCACAATAAAGTATATCACAATATAATATAACTTTAGTTTTTGATATCCAAATCAAATAATTTTAATTAAAACTCAGTATTATTACTACTTTGGTTATATAATACATTTTTTTAATAATACGAGATGTCGAAATATAAGAAGACGTACATAACATAAATAAACATTTAATTGTTTCTGGTTTTCCGTAACCGGTACGCATTAAAATAACCAAACGCCAATAGGTCACGAGGGAATATTTAATAATATTATACATATATATAGGTATATATATATTTTTGGTAATTATTAAAACCAGTTTTGATATATAATTCCGTCTATGAATGAAATCATCGGTCACTTTACATTTGTAATGAGTTAAACAGAAATAATTTTTATAATAAAATACATATTATGTATAGAAAAAGATTTTTTTATAAAATTTATTCCGACGGAACAAAATTATGAAATATTTATTTATAAATGAGACTTAAAAGGCGAAATACTTTTAATATTGGCTTTATTAATATTTAGCAAATGCTTAATATAATATATGTACGTCATATTAGTCAGGTTTTCATAAGAACGAGCACTTTTAGCTGTAACACTATAAGTAACAGCTTAAATCAGTATTTTCATTTGTTGAATAAATCGAGAATAAAAAATCAAAGGAAGACATCAGAAGCTTTTACTTTTTCACATAAATATATATTGTATAAGTACGTTAGGTGTCAAGGCCGGTCAGCGGAGTTAGCGAGCAGTCGATTTATGACCGCGGCCGAGGACACAACATGCTTATACTTAGATATTACGAGCCAGGAAGCGACGCGACGCGCCAAATTTAAATAACTAATATCATACCTACTATATAACATTGTTTGATCACTTAAAATATTACCAAGCTCTCATGTCAGAACTATTTCTTTCATCTTAGAAAAGATTTAATTTTGACGCAGTTAATTTAATATAGAATGTCTTAGAAACGTTTTTCTTTACTTTCTTTTCTGTTACGGAACGATTGTTTAGTTTTGAGTGCATGTATCACTGTTGGCTGATGGCTTGAGACGCGACGCTAGTTTGACAGCAGTATGAAAATAGAACTAGTGGCGTTACATTAGAAAAAAGACCGTTAAGTCGTTGACTCTTAGTAGGAAATAATTTTTGTGACGTTCTTTATTTAAAATGATTTTATTTGTATATTTTTTTAATTTAAATTTTTAGCAGACGTGAAATGAGACGCCCTTTATATGTAGTAAACGCATTATAACGTTTTCGAGAGGCCTCAGGGAGTGTATGTCTATTGCCTTAGGCTGTTCAATTATACTAAAACGTTCTGCAGTCCTTTGAATCGGATCTGGGCTCGCTTGCAGTACTTTTGTCATTACGTAAACTGTTCTATTATTGCATTTTATGCCTTATATCTTTATACATAAGACGTACAGACATACGTTCAGTTCCAGATAACTTTAAGTTAAACGTCGCTCCTATTTTGTTCCATTCTATTTTCGTATTAGATAGATTAATAAACTAAACTCAGTCTTATGGTTAACGTTTATTTAAATTCAATTCGTATGCTTGGAATTCTTTCGTACAAGTTTACTAAGTACACAAGCATAAACAATTTTAATTATTCTCGCATGGAAGAACGTCTTCATTCATTGAGATCGATGATAATTTTAACTAATTAACATATTATAATATTATTTAAATCTCGAAAAGTCTTAATGAATGAGTACACCAACCAACAGTGGATTGTTTTAAAAATTCCTAAACCGAAGTCAAGGTCGGACAAATCGTACCATTTTTTTTAAGTTTCAGCTCGTATGTGAGGCGTTTAAAGCGATTTATAAAGCGTGACAATATATACGAGCAGACTAAATATCAATTAAAAACGTCGGCGCACACGTAGGGTGCATTAAATTCTCTGTTTTATTGACTGAATTTCGATCCTCGCGACATTAGTGTTAATGTAGGTGAATCTTTTATAACGTATATATATTTTTTATTAAGATGTAACTCGACCGTACTCCTCGGATCAATAAAAACAGAGATGATTATTAAATTTTATGGTATTATTATTGCTGTTTTTTTTTCATTCCCGCCTTCGATCTCATTTAGCATTTACGAACGCCGATTCGCTTTACCTCTTTGCTTGATATTTTCGCTGTATTATATGTGATTTAATCCTTATTCTAGAAAGTTCTCATAGAACCATCCTGATGTAACTTATCGTCAAGTAGTTAGTAGTTTAGTGGGTAACAAAAGTTTTATTACATTTACATATTTGGCTATCACACTCGCTATTGGCAGTGATAGCGATCTAGCCTTCATAGAAACGTGGCGTACACACTGCCCGTATATTATTGGGACACAATACTTAAATGGAACAGATCATAATGATAATTGAATATTTTGCATAACAAACCTTAGTAGCCACGTAATAACATACAATGTCGAATAGAAATCACTATCCCTAGTACTAGTTTGTAGTATAAAACTAATCGTCGCCAGTTT
Organism: Danaus chrysippus; assembly: GCA_916720795.1. Taxonomy (NCBI): domain Eukaryota; kingdom Metazoa; phylum Arthropoda; class Insecta; order Lepidoptera; family Nymphalidae; genus Danaus; species Danaus chrysippus. The sequence continues at coordinate 1,366,837 of CAKASE010000046.1, read as the reverse complement.
AATGCTATTCATTCATAAGTCTTCATATAATCGTATCGTGAGATATTAATGAAAAACTTTGATACTACATGTCAAATCGACGACAACTATTACTAAGGATATCGTATACTTTCGAAACTATCCTCGTATTCAAACTCATGCTATCTCGTTACTTTTTCATTGCTAATTAATATGATTATTATAAATTAATTCTTCTAAAAACCTAAAGAAAACCTCAAGATTAATACATACATTGCAGCTAACTTGTGTGAAGGCTGTATCTATAAATATGAATATAATGCGAGGAAGCTATAATAATAATTACTGTACAAGTTTATGATGAACTGTGTTATTGGAAGCTAAGGTCGCTCATACAAAATATGAAGAGGATTTATTATATAGCTATAAAGTCGATCGTACAAAAACTCAAGAAAGTACCATCGAAAAACCCATACAAATAGTGCAGTGACGAAGCGTTTTAGATTCAATAGAGATTAATGACTAGATAAGAATTGAGTCCGAATCTAGAATTTTAATCAGTCTAGAGTTTAATGATCCTGACTGAGACAATTCTATGAGTTTTTGTATGCACTTAGAATACAGTGACGTGAAGGCTCAAGTTCATTGGCGATACGACGCGTTCTTTAAATATTAATTGGTATATACAATATATGTATATAAAGTATATAAAGTAGAAATATATATAACGTACATAATGATTTTTGATTACATTTTTGTTAGTATTGATTCCATATAAATTCTATTAGAGAAATGCTTCGTAAACCGAAAGCAAGTTTAAGAAAGTTGTCTGCATTTAATTCACATAAGAATAAACCGATTTTGACGAGAATGAAATTCATGGATAGTGGCTGTTATAAGAAAAAAATGTCATATTAATTTACCAAATTAAAACATCGACAAACTTACATATAATTATACAGTTTTATACCTATTTGAAATAAGTAGTTAGTTCATGCTTGCTATCTTTGATATGGGAATTAAAACGTCTATTTCCTATTGGGTAACAGAAAAATAAGGAATATTTCAATAAAAATGGATTCTTAATTATATTTGAATTTTAAAGACACTTTATATTCTTTATCGTTCAATGTACGTAGCAATAAATCGGCATGATTACATCGGTCACGACTACATATGAACGAAGGCTTACACGCGTTACTTGACGACTGAAACCAATGACTATTTAATATATATATTGGATTTAATTATTGATGAAACTATGATTAAAAGATTCCCAATTAGGCTATGAAAAATAAGGTACCAATGATAACCCGCTAAACATTCAATTAAGGTAAATAATGAAAACCCATAGATTAAAGTGTAATGTTTTGCTTCGATAACCAAAATAATGTAAAATATACTCATCTTCTAGCATTGTAATAAAAAAAAATAACTACTTAATTCACATGTAACTCTCTACGCAAAATTTACATTATAGATTTTGTATTACGAAAAAGGAATTATTGATTTCTAATTTATTGTATTGTATCTCAAATATAACATATAAATATATAAAAATAAACCCATTGAACATTCAATCGCATGTAATAATTCCCACATTTTCCGACGTGGTCATCAAGTCACGACATTGACGCTTACGATAAATATTCAAAGAAATCAATTGATATATTATCTATACTTATATTTAACTTTATTAAAAGGAAATAACTTACAATATAACCTATGTATGATTTGCCTAGCAAAGAATGAGTATTTTACAGATTTCTTCAAATATCTTAATTAATTTGAATCTTTTAATTACAAGATTTTTTCAATAATAACGGTTATTCTGTTCCCGTATAAAGAAACTAAGGATTCGAGTTTAGTTTTAATTTTAATTTCCCGTGTTATGATATATTCTTTTATTAGCATATATTCTTTTATTCCCTTTTTCACGATCTATATTATTATTTTGCAGGAAATCCACGACGTTCGTTTAAACTCCCGAGTCGACTCCATGTTAAAGGACGGCTTGATAGATGAACTACTCGACTTCCACGACAGACACAACAAACAGAGAATCAAAGATGGCAAGTGAGTAATAATAACAAACAAACTTAATGAAAACACAATATTCCTTATATTATACTCGCTTTTCGCCCGCGTGGAGTTCGGTTATATCGCGTTTCCAAGAGTATCTTTCAAAAGTCTGGTATAAAAACTATACTATGTTCTTTCTGAAGGTCAACTCTATCTCTGTACCAAATTTCATTAAAATCAGTTCAGTGGTTTAGGCGTGAAAGCGTAACAGACAGACAGACAGAGTTACTTTCGCATTTATAATATTAGTAGGGACTTCCATTACAATAAATATATAGTACACGTTTAATATTATGCTATCCTTATTTAAATTTTATTAAGTTACATAATAAAATACGTACAATAATTATGAAATAATAATTAAATGTCAAAACAAAATGGCGTCCCATACTGTATGATTGTAAGCGGGGAATGTCCGCGTCACTCACTGACAGATGCTATAGAGTTGCGACGCTCATGTTACTTGTCTATGACTGAAGAATAGATGTCTTTGGTACTTTAAATATATTATAATATATAAAAAACTATTATTAATACATTGGATAACACTTTAGAGGTTTCTGTGCTTAATAATTAAATAATAAAGGTTTAAGTTTGATCTGAAAAAACGCCTTCTTGAAGTATTCAAATTTCTATTAACATTGGATCAAAACTATGTTGTTTATAAAATATAGTTATATATATAATTTCATCAAGTATCAAGACTATAGATGTATATCGTATACAAGCCAGTAGCAACCGCAGACCGCTCTAGCAATGACATCGCTGATAAAAACTTAAAATTAAAACTCACCTAGATGTGACATTAAGTAGTAAATCATTCTTAACTTAATATAAGATGAAAAAATAACGTAAATTTAGTATCACGATAAGTAGAAGAATGCAATGATATTGATATTAAAAATTAAAATGGTCCTAAATGATATGTGATTACAAATATTCTTTTACTAGCTTTTCGCCCGCGGTTTAGCCCGTGTGGAGTTCTGTTATATCGCATTTCCAAAAGAACTTTTCAAAAGTATGGAATAAAAACGATCCTATGTTCTTTCTCATGGTCAACTCCATCTCTGTACCAAATTTCATTAAAATCAGTTCAGTGGTTTAGGCGTGAAAGCGTAACAGACAGACAGACAGAGTTACTTTCGCATTTATAATACATATTAGTAGGGATGATCAACAAGAGTAAATATTTCTTTTCATTTATAATCTTCTATAATAATGTTAATATTAAATTTCACTAAACATGTTTGTTATAATGAGTCCCATCCAGTAAATGTATTAATATTTATACGCCTTCCCTATTCCCTCTCGAGCGATTTGTCCATTAAAGCAAGATCCCTGTTTACTTTCCATTCCTTGACCCCAATGAGTGTATTAGAGCTCACCGTATTAGTGCTCACAGAAGCCCTAACTACGAACAGACGGCGAAATAAACCAGTTTCCATACATGCTGGATGGTGTCAGCTCATCTTAGACTTGCCATCTTCAATCACATTAACAGGCATCATATAAACACTCTAAAAACTTTAATCTGATATTCTAAATGAGTTTCGTTTATCGTTGTATCAATATTTATAATTTCATACGATCGCAGGTTCAACACACGATACCTTCTTGTTTAATACGAATATTTTGATAGAATGAAATTATTTATACTATGTTTATTTCGTAATGGCAATATTTGAATTTTGCTATTCAATTTAATTTTATACTAATAAATTAAGTATATGGTAATAACTTGCTGAAGGTTTTTTTTTTAGTTGTTAAATAAACTTTATTCCATATAAGACGTTTTATGGGCCAACCCAAGACATAAATATAGTGAACAAAAAGTACGGTCTAAAGAATTGGTGCTGCCATCTATATACGTTTAATTATGTTTTGTTAATACCCTACTAATGCTACAACTTGACAATAGGAAAATCGATTAGTTTAATCGATACGTTTTTAATAATTACGATTTTTTTATACGATACAAAATTATCCTACGTCACGCACACATAGTAGTTCCTTTCTTTTATCAAACGTAGTTATTAGTCTAGTGTTTTATTAATTACAATAAAAACTGAATCTGAAAAAAAAAACACTCGTACATAAAACCGTCAATTACGGCAAACTTGTAGTTCCTACGATAAAACGGAAAAAAGCGAAGTAACGTAACCGATTACATGGAAACGCTAATAAACAGTCATTTAAAAAGCGGTGTTAACGAAACTCATAAAAGTTGTATTTCATTTTTTTAATTTTCTTTCATATTTCACTTATTAAACTTAATAAAACATAATTCAAGTATGTATATAAATCATATTAATAAAGAAGTCTGTATTTATGTTAATTATATATTATATGTTGATTTTAAATTTGACTTTAATGTTTTAAATATAAGATAATATCATGTTACATGTGGCTATTTTATTTTTAGACCACCAGATTACACAAAAGGCGTTTTCCAGACACTAGGCCTTAAAGAGTTTCATGAATATCTCATATTACCCCCTGAGAAGAAAGAACAGGAAGAAGGAAAGAAACTTCTAGAAGTTAGCATAGACAATATGAAAATGGGAACTAGAAGATACGCGAGGAGACAAAACAAGATGGTGAAAGGAAGGTTTTTAGAACATCCCACTAGAGAGGTAATATAAAACTCATCTAATTATTGTCCTAAATGTAAGCAATCAATAGTATTTTTAATTACGATAATATTATCCCCTCCCGGTGACGCTGTCAAAGCCATTACTGCTAACAGCTACAGTCAAGTCGAAAAAAGAGATATGTAATATTATATTTATTTAAAATTAATAACAACGCCATCTTTAGACCACTAGTAGCAAATCGAACATGCTTTTCTAACGCCATCTATTGTCGGATAGCAGTTATCATACTTTAATAATTTATAATTATAAAAACAAATGTCTCTAATCACATTGTTTTTAGGTTCCACCAATTTTCACACTAGACACTACAGATCTCAGTAAGTGGGATGATGAAGTTAAAAACAAAGCAATAGTCATTATAGAAAGTTTCATTAATGGTTCTCCGTGTGAGTATGAATCGTTAACATCGAATGCTACTGAAGATATAAAAAAATTAAATCGGCATTCATCAAACTATTGTGAAATTTGTGAAAGACTTATTATAGGAGACAAGGAATTTGCAATACATTTAAATTCAAACAGACACAAGAAAGTACTGAAACTCAAGAATAACTTGAAAGTTAATAAACAAAAGGAGAAAACTGAGTGAATAATATCTGATAGATCATAGAGGTGACAAGTAAAATAATAAAATATTTTAAACTAAACAAAACTTTTATTTAAGCTACATATTTACAAACTATATATATCTTAAGCTGTTGTTGCCTCTCCTTCAGATTTAAGTTTCTTCGGTGCTCTATAATCATAGTTTTCAAATTCAGGATATTTTGTTATAATTTCTTTGTATGCTTCACACAGTCTACCAAATTCCCCATTAGCAATTTGAAAAGGTCTCGTTACAGGATCTATTTCTGCCATTTTATACATTCTCAAAGCCATTTCCTCTCTTACTTCTTCAGGAAACAGGGTCTGTGCTCCACGGATTGAATACTTCTGCCTCATAGAAAATATTTGACGGACAACTTTCTCAATAAGTTTGAACGGTAACTTAATTATTGGTTGCTTGAGAGGCGTTAATGTGACGACTCCCACATCTACTTCTGGTTTAGGGAGGAAAGCTGATCCCGGTATATCAAACTTATAGTTCACACCGCACCAGTTTTGAGTCATAACTGATAATCGACACCTTTGTTTCTCAGTCATGCGGGCGGCCATTCTTTCTGCGACCTCCTTTTGAAATGTTAAAGTCATTCTCGTACGACCAAAAGCCCAAGGCCCCTCTTTCTTTGAAATCAATTCTAACCATCTTATTATCAATATTGTTGATACACTGAATGGTAAGTTACCGATCAGATTTACTGGAGGAGGTGGATCGGTCCACTCACACTTAACATCTTGAGGTATAAAGTGAGCGATATCAGTTTTTAAAATATCCCCTGTTATTATATCAACATCGACGACATCTTTGCATGCATCCGCTAACAGTTCCAATGACGGGGTGAAACGGGGATCTTTCTCGATTAAGATTAATTTTCTAGGTCCTTGTTTAACAATAGATCGAGTGATGCCTCCAGGGCCGGGGCCCACTTCGCAGACTACATGGTTTTCGATATGACCAGCGGCGCGGACTATTTTGTCTAATAATCGTGGTTCCATTAAAAAATTCTGCGAGAGTTCTCTGAGAGCTCGAAGTTTATACAATTTGATAACATCTTTAATACTAGGCAGAGGCGGCAACCTAACTTGAAAAGCTTTTTTAACTGCAGCCATTATTGTTGAACTTTAGCTGGTTCTTCAAAGTCGTCGAGGAACGTTTCCTGCTTCACTGCGAGGATGGAGTACATATAAATACCAAACACTCCGGCACCAATACTCAAACCCGTCAATCTATTCCTACGACTAATTTTTTGCAGCTTTTCAACACGTTCGCGATTCTTTTGTTCTATTATTTTCATATAATCAAGCTCTGCCTGCTTAAGAACTGGATCTTGTTTTCCAGTCTTAATATTTGGTGAATCTCCCATTACGAAGATACTTAACACTTCTAACCTCAAACAACAAGGAACGATATACGATATAGATAACAATGAAAGATACACAGATTAAACAAATTTTAAAATCAATAACATTCAGTGCGGCACAGTATAAAACATCGTGTAAATATAGAGTAAACACTGTCACAGAATAAAAAAGATTTCAATTCAGTTTCTTTTACTAACCATAGTGAATGAATGAAAGTGAATGACGTTAAATTGTGCTATTAAATATATAAACTTTTGAATTTAGTCAAATACAATAAATTACAAACTTGGTGTCTATTATTTAAATAATTAACGTCGAACAAAATGTAAAATTGTAAATATTAGATAGTATATCTTTCGAGTTATTTAATTAATAAAGTAGGCATTAATTATAAATTGATTATATGAAAAGTTTTATCAAGTTTTTGACCTTTATTGACTCGTTGGATATAAAACAGAGTGAACTGTATAAATAAGAATAAAATGAAATTAATCACGCTTCTGGTAAAAAAAATAGGATCTAAAGAGTAGTCATTTTCTTTTACATCTTATTAAAAATTATAATCCCATCTTGTCCCTTCAGATAACTTCCCCTTGTACAGGATACGGATACGACAACGGGATACGTATATAAAAATAAATATCCCGTTCCTGACTAATCTGAGTATATATTTTAGGAAAACATGTCTAACATACCCGATCGATCATCTTTCTTAGGCAAGATAATATGTACATAATTATGACTTTTGTATTTAGTTGATATTATTATATAATTATTATTTATAACCTTCTTACCGTACATATAAAATTTGAGATTAAGAAGATAATTTTTTAATCGTTTCCAGCTCACTAAAATCGGTCATGCTGGCTGATGGTGGTTTGTTTGACACTTTTTGTAATAATTAAGTTTCTTGATTTTATATTAAGTATAAATTATAATTATTTATTTTTTTTTTTTCAATAAAAATAAATGTTTAGCATATTTTGGAAATGTAGCTTATTACAAAAATCGTTCTAACTCTAAATTTAATAATATTTTTTTTAAAGATCTAATATTTATTACGCATAATTCGATGTAAATATAAACACAGCAAAAACAGCTGTTTGTGACGTTTCACTGCATAACAAAACGAGCCATGCGCAGCAGCCGTCCCTTTCTAAACAAAAGCTCTCTTTCTAGCCTGTTACTTTTTGATATTCTTCGCGAACGCCAATTCCCGTCTCGCGTCGTATGCAATCGGTCGTTCAGCTGTTTCTTTGTGTGTCGTAAGTTGTGATTTGTGATTACAATGCCATTTATATCGAAGGACTGGCGTTCCCCCGGCGAGGTGTGGGTGAAAACTCAGGAGGGCTGGGAGAAGAAGAAAGTCCTCGAATGCACGGCCCAGAGGTGAGCGTTTGCAGAACAGAACTATCCTTTGTTCACATTTCACCATACGACGCCAATCATGAACTATCCCCGTAATAACTAACGTAATACGCTTTATTTTTATTACTGAATGCATAAGCCTGTTTGTATTTTGTATTGCAGATATGCAGCTATCTCTAACTATAGTAACAATGATAACCAGCAGAATTGGTGAGTGTTTGTTATTAAGCGTGTTATCTAACTACTAAGAATCAGCTGTTTGTGTTATTTTGTTATTGATTTATAGACGCGCAGTTCCGCTTCATGTATTGATATAAAATGGAAATAGACCAACGCAATATTAAATAACTTTGTGTAATAATACACCGACAATACAGGCTTCGTTTAAAAGCATGAATTTATATAAAAATAACATTATAAATATATTCTTTGCACCCTGACAAATCAATCCATGTTAAAATGATATTCAACACAGTTTATATAATATAAGTTTATATACGTATAATACATATGTATTATAATTATTATTTATATTTATTTAATAATAATGTATAGAATAAAATTAATTTCAATCAGTCCTAGAATGTAGGCCGCTCTGAATAGATCCCTATTCATTCGTCGGAAAATCGTAATCACGAAACATCTCTCGGCTTAGATTTGTTTATTACTTTTAAAACAATGAGGAAGTAACAGAACTTTGTAATATTAAAATGACTTAGTATTTTTTATTACTGATTATATATTTCATATATAAATTTAGGTAATCTCATATATTCCTTTATGTTCCATATGGTTCATGAAGCAAATGCATGTAGCCTAATTTTTGACCCAAGAATCGTTTGAGGTGAGAAGAAAAGACTTGGTTACCAGATAACTAGTATAATTCAAAGTTTATAAAAATATCTCACTATTTATGATCTCTAGCTATGTATATACATATATCGTATTTTTAATTAAACAAAGTTATTTAATTTGTGTTCTAAGCTTATGACACTTTAACCTTACTAAAGATAATGAAACATTAGTTTTACATCATAAATCTTTACAAGTTAGGTGTATTTTTTAAATTAAGATTCAAGGTCATAAGATTATACATTGCACTTTTAGAACCCAACACACCATATTGGATGCGATCTTAATTACATTAATATATTAAAGTTTTTAAGTTATTGATTCCGTCCAACAACCGGTAATTATATCCTTAAAGGGAAAAAAGGTTCGAGACGAAAGATCATTTTTATTTTTAAACGTTTATTAATGTGTCCCCTTCGTGTGACGGGAATAGATATATAAATATATTTAAAGAGCATTATTAATAGGGCGAAACAGTCCAACGCTTTAATAATGAAATTGTTATATTAATTTCATTAAAACATTTATTTATTTATGTGAAAACATACAGCTTATATTACAATAAATTATTTCGACAGACTAAAAACAATTTTGACAAAACAGTTTCCACGGTTATTTTGACATGGAGTGAACTTACATTAAAAATAATAATTTTAATTTAAGAGAATTATTCTCACAGTTTCCCTCATCAATCGAGATGGTAGAAAGTTTCTAAGGTATAATTTTCCGTGTGGTCAGTGGAAATTTAATAGCCGGTATTATAAATAATATCTATGTATCATTGCGTCACTTTCTATATCTTATAGAGATTTACTACTTACGTAATATATAAATCATTTTAACACCAAATAATTATTACCTAAATCGAATTATTTATAAAAGTCCTGTCAATTTAGACTGCCAAGGTTAAAAAATCACAATTGGCTGAATATTGATAGGATTGTTCAGTACTCTATTATTTTTTTAATCTGTGGCTTCGTATAAATTTTTTTTAAATATATTTCGCAAGTTGATTTTGACAGACAGCCCTGGATTCCAATTTATTTTTATGGCATCAATTCTGTAAGCTATAGCCCACACCCACCCTGGAATTGACTGCGCCCTCAAAAGGTTAACCTTGTTTAACGATTTGTTTGAACATAAAAGGCTTTTATGCACGTTACTTTGACGTGAGGATCATTTACATTAAGTTGATAGAAGTCACATTTGAATATATTTTAATGTTTAGCTGGAGATTAAGGGTTATTTTTATAAATATGTGAATAATATAACAGTATTTATTTAATAGTTTAATTCTGTTTTCACGTAAACATAAAAAATAATGATTTTTCCTAATCGTAAAATGCTATCATCATTTACAAACTCCATTAATAAAAGACCAAGAAATATCAATAAATTGTCCCAAATTTTGATATTAACTAAAATATATGAATAAGGAATAACAGTTACTTAATAAACGCTATATAAAATTTCTGAGTAATTTTTTCGCTCCCTCGTAGTTAGTATAATTATCCAATTTCAGGTAAAGCTAGACATTTAAAGGACTCGTGGATGCATTTCCGTTTCCCGTGCCCACAGAGAATACTTGAATTTCCTACCTCAATTTTATACTCAGAGCACCGTTTGGTAGAACTGAGTGGCTACTTTTTTAATTAAAATTAATCCTAACGAGTTTTTACAACTTTATAGTTTTTTATTACTATATACATTTTAGTTAAATCTCTTTATATACCTAAAAAACTTTTCACTCAAACTTATTTTGTTAAAATGTAAATAATAAGCAGTCGTAGTTAATCTCAAACAATTTTATTTTTTACATTAAAAACTGAATTTAAAACTATTGATAATAATGAATAAAAAATAACTTAGAAGACGCGTGAAATTTTGGTACAATAGTGGAACTTATTAAAAAACTCAAAGAAAATCTCTAAAAAAGCTTATCTCTAGACCGTAAAGATTAAAAAACTATATCAAAAGCCTTTTAATATAGTATACAATATTAATTATCTGCCGTTATCGTAATTGTTTCAGTTTTTTCATTCTGTGTCCCAGTAAACTAGTTTTAAACGGGTCAAGGTCGGCGAGATACGGGAAGGGAAGGAAACGTAGGTATTGCGTACTGCGGAAACTTGTTATTGATTGACAACTTTTAAAATATATATCCATAGACAATCACTGTTTTTATAGAATAAAAATATAAAGACTATTACTTCTAATAAATATAAACGTTGACATTGGCAGAATATACCACGATTGTAGTGCGAATAAAATCATAGCATTAAAAAAAATATATGTCACAACATTTTTGGCAACTTTATAAAAATATTTAATACATAAATAAAATTATAAAATACTTGCGTACAAACGCTTCTATACGACTAAGTTGAAAGTAAAAGTGAACGAAAGCGAAAGTGTAGTCATACAACACTAAACATGGCAACACTGAGATTTAACATTAATCATATTGCAAAAACGAAACCAATAAGTAATTCTCGCAATTATTATGTCCATTGTATTTGAAGTTTTATATAATAAAGCATAATGATAATGTTAAAACCGTACAATTCGAAAGTAATAAAGAAATTTTTGACTAATCTTAATCCATTATCCAATAAGCGATGAAAAACAATAGAAGTGCGTGATTCAATCATAATTAATGTATTTAAGGTTCGTTTCCACTGAAACTTAGTTTATAAGCGACTATAAGATAATAGTTAATATATTAGCGTTGTACATCGCTTCACCCTTTTAATGTGACCGCACCTTTATAGCAGTTAATTATGAACGAATTCAGATTATCTTTTGTGGTATTTTTATTAATCAACACGTATGCGATTAAGTGAAAATTATTTTTTATTCAAAGAAAATTAATATTAATTAATAAACTTGAATTTGTTATGAAATATTTGTGTCTTTTTATAGTTAAAGTGTTTAGACTAGGTATATATAATTGACGTTAGATTTATAAGTAACTTTAATTAAACTTCTGTCATCGTTCAAAATAAAAAAAACCTTTTTTAGGATTCTTAAAATTATATTTAAATTACGTAGTTTGAAAATTGTTTGTATTTTAGTTTCTGAATTCCTTAAAAGCTTTTTGTATTATTTAATAATATTATAACAATATAGATCTTATAACAAAATGTATTTCTTAGTGAGTCGATCCATATAGTGTTGATTTTTCAAAGTGGTCAATTTTTTAGGGGATTACACGATTACTACGATGTATTTATTTATGGTATTTAATATTATATATATATATATTATACATATACAGGGTGACTGGTGAATTACTATCGATATTGGAGGACGTGATATTTGACGATCATATATGACAAAATAAAAATTAATATAACATAAATATTAATAAACTTCTAAATAAAGTTAACCAAAAGTTGTGTAATTAATTACGCATCGTATGAACACCCTACAGATTAGGTATACACATACACACACGCGGCGGGGGCGTGGTTTTGTATCAGCACGCCGCCGCACGCGTCCACACTTGGAACACTTGGAACGTGTCAACACTTTATTTATTTATACGGAAATTTGGTCAAAAATTAAGTACCTATTTTTTTTACATAATTCGAATGAGAATCATGTACCGAGTATGCTCCTTAAATATTGATAGTAATTCACCAGTCACCCTGTATATGTATGTATATATATATAATATATTAATTGATGAGATGCTATTATATATATACAGGTGACTGGTGAATTACTATCGATATTTGAGGACGTGATATTTGACGATCATATATGACAAAATAAAAATTAATATAACATAAATATTAATAAACTTCTAAGTAAAGTTAACCAAAAGTTATGTAATTAATTACGCATCGTATGAACACCCTACAGATTAGGTATACACACACACTCACACATACGCGCGCGGCGGCGTGTTGTTGTATCAGCACGCCGCCGCGCGCGTTCACACTTAGAACACTTGGAACGTGTACACACTTTATTTATTTATACGGAAATTTGGTAAAAAATTAAGTACCTATTTTTTTTACATAATTCGAATGAGAATCATGTACCGAGTATGCTCCTTAAATATTGATAGTAATTCACCAGTCACCCTGTATATTAATATGTGTATAAATTGTCTTGTCTATAAATAGTAGGAAAAGACCTTTCACTAACTTACTTATAAAATATGTATAATTGCCTTATTTTTTCTTTTATTGTAAGTCAATAAGTTCGTATGTTAACAACCTTTGTAGGAATTAATAGATAAGTAGAGGCTGTAAAAGTACAATTAATAAGTACATTTATATAGATTTAAGTCAAATATTACATCAATTAATATTCACGATCTGTTATTATAGGACAATATTCAAAACTTCAAAAGAAACAGTAATATCAAGACGTATACATATACAGGGTGACTGGTGAATTACTATCAATATTTAAGGAGAATACTCGGTACATGATTCTCATTCGAATTATGTAAAAAAATAAGTAGTTAATTTTTTACCAAATTTCCGTATAAATAAATAAAGTGTGGACACGTTCCAAGTGTGGACGCGTGTGTGTGTGTGTATACCTAATCTGTAGGGTGTTCACACGATGCGTAATTAATTACCTAACTTTTGGTTAACTTTACTTAGAAGTTTATTAATATTTATGTTATATTAATTTTTATTTTGTCATATATGATCGTCAAATATCACGTCCTCAAGTATCGATAGTAATTCACCAGTCACCCTGTATATGAAGAAAGCGATTTTTTTTTTAATTTATGCTATGCCTTTATTCACACTGTATTCGTAAAAAGGTTTTATTAATCCTAAATATTCTCACACAATTGTTTACTAACAGTAAGGTGACGTGTAAATGGGAAATTCATGTTTTAAACGGATCACGATGTTTAAGATGTTCTATATGCAGAAGAAAGTCTCCTTGAGATGTCGTTATTAATTCTAAAACGGGAATAAGTAGGGATAAGTCGTTGGCCGAGCGTTGGCTGGGAGCCAGGGTGATTCAGACTTGTACAGGGAACTGATCCAGATACATATTATTATGCAATAAATAAAGTAAACAAAACGAGGTTTTACTGTTTACAAATAGTAGTTTACAAAAGAGGTTTTACTAAACTAACATATATAAAATGTGTTTAAATTTCAATATCGCCGAAAATTGTGTTTGTTTTAATTAACTTTAATTTGTAGTCTGTTGTACAAATATTTTCAAATATATCTAATTCTGATATTTAAAATTCCTTTTACGGTCACAAAAGTTACTATTAGATATTTTTAAGGAGAAAATACGAACCAAGAAAGTCGTTAAAACTTGTCAAAAATCTTTGAACTTAATTGGTTCCAAAGAGTGAGTTGAATCCTAAATTAATTAATTACAGGCTTACCGCTTTAACTTCTTAATTAAAGGCCTCCAGAATCCAGAGTCGAGAGCTTTAAATATAAACTACTGGACCGTTACAAACTTTTTTTTAAATATAAAATCTCATATTACTAAAATATTATACTTTAAAATAGTACCTACTTGGTATTAACAGAAATTTAATGTTGAAAAACACATCCATTGATTATTACTGAAATAATATTTGAATCAAAGCAGATCAGCGTTTCTTTACGATTTTGATGTGTAGCAATAAATTGTATAAATATAAAAAAATTTAAAATCAAATCAAAATGTATTAAAACACAAGAATAAATAACAATCTATATTTATAAAAAAAATATCTGACTTTTTATAGTCTATACCATGTCATAAAATATAATCTGTACTAAAACGGAAGTATTAATGAATGGATTAAATTAAAAATCTAAAACGCTAAGCCATGGTAATTTCTTAAAGCTTTCCAACAATCCATACTTCTGGTTTATCGTAAAAAAATCGTAATTCTTTTCCGTTACTATCCATTAATTATGGTATAAAATATATAAATGGATGATACATATGTCATATATATAGACTGTTACATAATATGCATCAGTTAACATTGGCATTGAGTCGTCACATTGATACGCCCTCGTACTAACACCCAATGCAATTTTAATAAAACAATAAACGAAATTGCAGTCACTTTGCAAGTAAGTGTCTTGTCTATGGCCGCGTCGCTTATTTCATTCGTTCAATTGATTCACTCGCTGTAATAAAGTTATTTAATCAAAAAAAATTATGATAATTTAAAATATATAGATCGTCATGTGCAATTTTTTTAATAGTATAGTACCATAAAAAAATTGAATAAAAAAAATATGATGGTGCTACCATCACAATGGTTCCCGGGGAAATAAAAAAAAAATTGTTCAAATGAAATTTTATAACAGTATTTAAATGATTTTTAGTTGAAATATATACGTATAATATGTTTTTCATTAGGAATATATTTTTAAACTTAATAACGGAACTCATAAAGTAATAATAAAGTCAGTGGTGGCCTAGTGGTTCACAGGCCCGCCTCTCGTTGCCGAGGGCGCGGGTTCAATCCTGGCCCGGGCAAGTACCAATGTGATTTTTCCGAGTCATATCACATATGTACTTTGTAAGACTATTTAGACACCACTGATTAATGTTGATTCCCAAAAGAGGGTTGATGTCAGGCAGGCGGCCGGTCGTAAAAACAAATAGCCAAAACTATTCGCAATATGTAAGGCAGACCCTGGCTATAGCTGGGAAATTGCCAGGTAGAAAAAGAAGAAGAACGGAACTCATAAATTGGTTTTGCGTATTTATGAGCTTGTCATATTCGGTACTCTCATGGTTTTCCTTTATAAATATACAAAAATATTGAGGTAGGTAATGGTAAGGTAAATCTTGACATTGTTGTAGAAATTCAAATAGATCGATATTAGTAAATATGGATGATCAGGATTTGATCGGATTATCGTACCAAAGTTGGTCGCGTTTGGAGTAATTAAGTTACAAGTTTAAATCCGATTAATATCTTTTACCCGGGACTGAATTTGTAGGAAAGGTAATTGATAAGATGTTCATACGAACTACACGTGTTTTATATAACTGCTACGTAACTCATAAAAGTAATTTACTTCTAACAAAAAAACTTAGTAAACTATAATATATTAAATATATTATTACTTAAACAAGTTCTAATAAAATTGAAACGTCGTGTACAAAATATACTTTATATTCTATATAAACAGTCGTCTGAATTGAGGTAGGATAAATCTATTATAATGAGAATTTCCCACGGTTAACGTTGCCAGTATAAACACTACCAATTTTATGTTCTTCCTTGTGAAATGCGTCTTTTTTCACGTGACTATATTCAAAACATTCTTAAAGAAGCTAATTGATAGTGCGAGACAGTATTATATTATTTGCATGCATAGTTCATGTAATATTAGTCGTGTCCAAAGGTTACTGACATCTGAAGATGTTTCGAGCGGAGCCTACGGGCAGTAGATTTTATCTTTTTGATGAGTCAAGTACGTGTGTAAATTTATTTATATGATATAAATTAATTGCAATAACTTTAATAAATTATTATGTTCACCTTAAATGATTAACTCGTTACTTTTTATATAGATTGTATTTTTATTTATTAAATTTTAAGTACATATTAATTATTAACCTTTTTTATATTTTCATTCATAAGAGAGAAAGTGTTCAAAATACCGCAATAAAATATCGTCTATATTTTTTTTAACGTCTATGCCATGTTACTAAAATATTTCATCAAAATCTTCTGTGTAATTTTTCTGTGTGAGAGCTACAAACATTCAAACATTCTCGCAAACTTTCACATTTATAATATTATATAAAGTAATTTTCAAAGCGGTCTTAAAATGACAAAATATATTTTCGGTACTTTAGTTCTGCTGTGTCTAAAAAAGTGTATATTTTTATATAACATTTAATAATCAATAGCATACATGTATATTCATAACAATATTATAAGGTATAATGGAAAAATAATTCTAAAATTTAAGTATTCTTATAACTCATGCGACATTTATATAATTTGAGTTCGTAAGTATACGAACTCAAATTATATTATAAACGGATAATAAAACGAAAGAATATTATACAGCACCTATTATTTAAAGCATGGCTTACACATATATCATATATGTTATTTAATCTCCTGCATTCAAACATACGTGAACAGAAATATCTGACCTGGATCAAGACTCGCAACCAGACAAATGCAATAAATCAAACGAAATAAAACATGGACCGGATTTCAATACAATATATATAGAAATGACAGCTCATCTTATGATTGACGATATATTTAATTACATTTTTAAACGATCATCAATCAATATTGCTCACTGAAACAAAACACAAGTTACTAGTAATCTTGAAATAATGAAGTAAATTTGTTTATATGAAATGAAAATAAATTTATATTTCAAATTTCAGGGACAGCGAAGATGGAGAAAAAACTGATGAAGTGGCCCGCGTTCCGCCACACTGTCACATTACAATAAAATGTACTAGAGAGGTAAGGTTTGATGTATATAAAATAAAGCTTCCAACGAAAGAAAGAATTATCAGTAGAATAGTTGATTTAGATAAGGCTTAACCTACCTACATTTGGGTCGTAAGTCCCAGTCACTGTTGAAGCTCCTCTCCCTGCAACTATGGACCCGATACCCAAACTGTGAATACATTGAATGATGAGAGGTTTCGTCTTTACGCTTAGTACAAGTTTACATCATCACACTAGATGAAGCGTTTGTCATTAAAAAACTACGTTAATATTATCATATAACAAGATTTATTAATGTAAAAACTATTAACGTCTATATAGTCCATGCCAACTTAAACTAATCTTATTGAATACTACAAGACATTAAACTCAACATTTCAACCTGAACTTTATTTCTTTGGCTCCATTTTCAAAGATATTCATGGAACAATTACCCAACACTACCAAGAACAAAATATTTACAAGTGAATCTATGTATTTCTAGATAGTTGGGTTGTTTGTTATAGATCGCTGGTTTCAACGGTCTGTCGGAAGCTGTTCGTAGATTGGACTTCTCATCAGCTGTTCGTGACGTCAGACGCTTCAACTATATCTGCGCACTCCTGGAACTACTGCTTGGTGGACAGAAGTTGACCAACTTACCAGGAGCTGCTCAGAAGTTGTTATTATCTATGCTGGAACAACTAGCTGTCCAAGGTCAGTTAAATTTATCTTGTTTTCGCTTATTTTATCGTTATATTAGTGACTGTATAGTATTAAGCGTATTTTGAAACAGTTCTTTTTTATTTTTGAAACAACTTGAAAGGTCGATCTCATTGATTTGTTTATTTACGAAGAAACAAAAATTTTAACAATACATTTAAATAAAACTACATTGTGTGAATTCAGATACATTTTGCAGAAATACTATTTTCATACGATAATATAATACTCAGATATGTGTCATTAGTAATTATTAAATTCAAAGAAATATAACACAGCGGTTGTCGGTATAGCTCAGAGAGTTGTATAAAAATGATATCACAATATTCCTCTCGCGTAATTATTTATCAAATACTAAGACAACTTTGAGCTTATGCTCGTATAAAAATTAAATCGAAAATTTAGCAAAAGTTATTAGAGCAAAAGAACCAACTTGCAGAACATGTATAGACGAGCAATTGTAGCACAAGTTGCTATTATCATGCCTCCTCAGTGGCGCGGTCGAAGCAAAACCTTAACGCGCTTCGAGCGCTGCTGACAGCACTGGCAGCGCTTAGAGAGGCTGAACGACGAGCCTGTTGGGGTCGACCGCTGGGGTCCCGCGCGCTCTGGGGTCATCATAGACACGCCATCGAACGGATCTACCACATCGCTGATGGCATCGCCATACAAGAGGTATTTACTACCCTATATCAAGAACAGCGTTAAAGTTTACGTGGCTTTAAGTTACCATACGATAAGATGATTGACTGAAAATCTTCTTCTACCTGGCAATTTCCCAGCTATAGCCAGGGTCTGCCTTACATGTTGTGAATAGTTTTGGCTATTTGTTTTTACGACCGGCCGCCTGCCTGACCTCAACCCTCTTTAGGAATGCATTAATCAATAATTAGTGATGTCTAAATAGTCTTAGAAAGTACATATGACTCGGAAAAATCACATTGGTACTTGAACGGGCCAGGATCGAACCCGCGGCCTCCATAACGAGATGGACGGCCCTTTAACCACTAAGCCAAGCTGACTCACTAGGCTAGACTCACTAGACTGAAAATCTAATACCATTAATTTTTTAATATGATTATCCAATACTTAGTTTATCCCTCCAACATAATGGTAACAGTTTTTAACTTTTAATTATAATTTATAAGATTTCTTTTTTGTTAAATCCAGTTTTTTGACAATTTTGCGATCTCATGCTCGTGACAGGCGCCAATGTATTTATTTATTCACCCTTTATATAAATAAAATTTAATATACAGCATGTGCCGTGTTGTTGAAACGAAACTAATATTTTCGGACTACTCCCGACGTCTCGGTTGCTGCGAAGTAATAATCCGAAAATATTAGTTCCATTTAAAAGAATACTACCGAAAGTTCTAGATCTCATTATGTTTCGGATTGTTCTATGTCAAATATCGAAATCTTGTTTTTATAGCTTTTAACGGACGTAACACATCTACTAATGCACACAATTCTGTACGATACCATGAATTTTGTCACTCAAGTCGAACTGAATGTTCCCGTTGCTATATTTTATACGAATAAGGTTGAAATAATACATATGAATTAACATATGTAGTCTCATCGTAAAAATATTCGAATGGACGAGAAAATGGTACTGTATAGTAACAATAATAAAAATCAACACCACTTTGTAGGTATAGTTATGATCTCAAGGTCGTATGACTTGTACATACCTTCAATATGAACAATATACTATATGTGTGTAACATATTTACCGGTACACACACATACAAAGCATAAATTCTCTACAAAATATAATTACTGTACTCCATAGTGGTACAATTATTAAGTTTCGTTATTATATACATTTCAATCATGTACTTTTGTTATATAAAATATTTTCTTGTTTGAAAACTCATCCAGAATTCTTCTTACTAAAGCAAAGACTTACTAGATACTTTGAAGTCGTGTCGTTTTCTTCGATGTTCAATATTATTAAGTAATCCTTCGCCTATTCCTACATCTTCTAAATCTTTCACTTTAAAACTTTAGAAGTGAGATGGAGTTATAGTCTCATCTTTATGTACACATAAAACATTTACTGATTGTCATCAATTTTGTTTCTTATCCACTTTTAGTATTTAATGCTTTATTAAAGAAAATCTAATGAATATTTTACCATCAGCCGGGACCAGAAGTAGTTCCCAAGCTTCATGATTTGCCTGAGGAGTGCATCCGAGAGATATTGTTGAGAATATCTGATCACAGGGACTTAGAGGTGAGTACGACAACTTTTACATACATTCAATAGTCACTGGTTTTGATGAATGTAAAAAAATAACCAAAATAATTTCTTTTATTTCAATTACTTTAGATTTGACTTTAAATTTTGAAATACAGCTTCTCTATTTGAAGAAACATGAGTACAGTGAAAACTGACATTGGTCCCTTTGCTAACTCTAAAGAAAATTCTCATCACAAAACGACTATTTAGGGATGAATAATAATTTTTATATATATCCTAGTATTCATAAAGTCACAACTGATTATTAATCAACTCTCACCTTTTCTAGTTTACTAAAGATTTAAATTCTATATGGACTGTTAATTTCTAACTTTTTTCAAACAACCAAAGGCTGCATCATCAGCGTGGCCAGTGATGGCGTCGTTGTGTTCTGAACAGCAGTTATGGCGTGAACTCGTCAACTTCCACTTCACACAACAACAGATCGACTCGGTCAATAAGGATGAGAAGAATATAGACTGGAATAAAGTCTTTCACCAGCTCAGGAAGTAAGGAACAATAGACCTATATTAAGTAAAAAGCTTGAAAAAATGAAAGATCAATAGTTTGATAAAGGATTCTTGATAACTGCCTCTTTTGAGAAAGAAAGAATTATTCATCAAGAAGCTACTATGATCTCTTGAAATGTCTGTATTATATTATGTTTTAGGTTGTACGGTCTAAGAGAAGACGCCCAGTACGCAGAGACATTGTCTCTATGTAGACACTGCAAATGTCTGTTTTGGCGGTCCTTGGGACATCCATGTATTGCCGACCAGGTGAGAAGTAAAACGAAACATATACAAAAATATATTTAAAAAAGTTTATTTCAAATAATCTTTTAAAGCTTCATACTAATGGAGCATGTTATTTTATAGTGTCCTGAATATCGTGAACGTGTCCGCGAGGCCGGCGGACCGCTCCCTCCACACCCGGTGCCTCCAGCGGCATTCCTCAAGTTTTTCTCTCTTTAATTATATATTTTTTTAAAAATCATCCTAATCCTGAACGGTCAAATCAGGAAATTTCTGAACGCAACGCTGACTGACGCAACCATTTTAAATTGTTTGACAAAATGTCAATTTTTATTTTTCAAAACTTTTTATCTTAAGTTTTTGATAAAATTATAAGTACAGTTCACATAATGTTGATGCTATTTATATCTTCCGCTGCCATTTTCGGTAGATGACATACATTAATCAGTATTCTGATTTTGTATTCTTTCTACATAACATTTCTAACTTAGCAGCTTATTTTAGCTTTAATTGTTTTACTGGAAACTTTTTTTAGATGAAAAAATAATATATGTATAGTTGATCTCATTTACAAACCTAAAAAAATGATAAAAATAATAAAATAGAGTAACCAAACTCCGTTTTAAAAAATATTTTTACATACTGCTTAATATGAATTTAGTCAAAAGTACCGCATCAGTATTTTAAAATTACGGAAAAATCTACATAATAGTGTTGGTAACTACTAAAAATATTCATGTTCATCTTTAAATTATTATAACTCCAAAATGCTGTCCATTCCATTTAACTTGAAGGATGGAAACTTAAACAATATTTATATGACAAACAAGTTTAAAATAAAAACAATATTCTTCCAAATTATGTAATTTAGCATAAAAGAAAAATTGTATATAATATACATTCAAATTGGATATGTATTGTTATAATGTATTAATAACTAATAAAGTGTATATATCCTATTATTTAAAAGAAAGGATGTTAATCTTGTTGTTGCAACTGTGCTTTTACTAATTTCTTGTAGCAGATTATAACTGCTGTCACTATTATGCTAGATTAAGGAGTACTGACAATGTTTGACCTATTTTATCGTATTAATAATAGATTAATTAAAATTTTCTTTTCGGTCGGGAAATGGGCAATATATGATTGATTTTGATTAAGAAGATAAATTATATGTGTGAAAAATTATTGTCCTTATTAGCCACTTAGTTAAATGGTACTAAGTTGTGTTGAACTAAAACGTTTTTCGTCCACTATACTATTTCTTCACTCGAGTCTGGTGTATATTATGAAGAACATATATTTCTATACTGTCATAAAATACAATATAATATTTTTGTATAATGTAAAACGTAAGCTGCCTGTTCAAATCGGCCCTAAACCTAAGATAAGCTACATCTAGTGTGAGTTATAAATATAGGTACATTGTTATTGACTTCCAAATTTTTCGAGTAGATGTTATGTGATACTTAATCGTAACATTAATATATGATGTTACTTTGCACTCCTGATATGTTATCGAAAACAAAAAAAAAACCTGCTGCTATCTTAGCTTTTAAGAATTATAAAAACTCAAAATTATATTTAAAAAACAAAGGAAATAGATTACAATGTTTTGAGTTTTGATTTCAACAGATTCAATAAGTTATTTGTTGTCTGTGGAAATGACATTTAATAATAATAGGTACGTTTTGTTTTTCTTATATTAATAAAAATGCTTATTCTAATATATGTAATTACTTTCTCTGATGAGAGTCTATAGTGTCCTTAAATGTGTGACTTAGTAACCAGTTTGTAGATTGTAAGTTAAAATTTTTTATTTAGTGATTTTTATTTATTCTGTGATGTTCTAAGGATATTTTCTTTGAATACCTTACAATGATTCTTCAAAATAAAATTATTTTAGTGAATACTGTTTTACTTTATCCTAATAGGTTTAAATTTGACTAGAAATAGCAAACATATAGCTCCGAATGAGATGAGTTGATAATCTAAGTTTAAAGGAACTGAAAACATTTTCAATAAAACAAACTTGTTCAGATGTTTCCAATTACTTATTGGAGTACTTTCTTTCTGGACCTTATTTATTATGTAAAATTTTGTCTGCCACCAAACAATTCAATAATGTAGAATTGATTTTCTGTACTAACAGGACTTAGAAATTGCTTTCATCATTGTAAATAGGGCACCATGTAACAAAATCTCAAATATATAATAATCTGATTCCAAATATAGTTAGAAAGTCGGCCCCTAGTGTCTATCAACACTAAATTTTATTAAACTTTAGATTTTTATTACTTATGAATTCTAAAAGGAGATTAAAACTGAAACCCCTTGAGAAAAAAGTTTCGTCTCATTCCTAAACTTTACATGATGAATTTCTGAGAAAACAAAGGTATAAGCAATTTTTAGGATCAGATTGCAGTGTGAATGTCTTTTTAAATTGATAATAATGACAAAGAATAAACATAATTCATATAACTATACATTTATTTATAATATGGAAATACAAACCATAACTTAGTTAAGCATATTGTATAGATACATTACAGGACAATATATCTGATTATCATCACAATATTTCTACTTCACTTTTGAGCATCACCCGAGTTCATTTTTAACTTTATCACAATGTCTTACGAGATCTTTGAGTTTATACACGAGATCCTGCAACTGCTGGGTGCCACAAGTAAAGCGAACGTCTTTGCCATCGGTCTTCAAAACAACTGTGTATAATAAATTATCAGAACCGACGCCTGGCGTGTTTGTCATTACCTCCAGTTTCCACTCGACATCTGAGATTTTTGGTAAAAAGTTACTGCTCGCACAGCTTGGTTCCATAGTAATTATAATAAAAAAATATATCTCTAAATATTTATTATGTATCGAAATAAAGACGTTTAAATTTTAGTGTAGATATAATTTTAACGTGTTAACAAAGTATTCGGCGAAAGGAAGAACTGTAAGCAATTTTTAGAACTGTTAGAAATACTGTAAACTGTAAGCAAGAGTTTATTCCTTTTTTATTATGCTCTCGCTTCATGGGAGTTTATTAATATTTCCCAGTCAAGAATACAATTCAAACCCATAAATGTCAAATATCAAATATGACAATTATCAATGTCAAAGTATATAACGTCATATGCCAAAAACATAGGTATCAGTATTCAGTTTTGTAACCGTGTATTAAACTTGACTTTGGAGAATTATAGTTCGTTGTTTTAAATATGGCCTTCATCCGTACAAAGATGTGTACAGTATATTCCACCAGTGCCGTGTAGACTGGAGGAGACACGATCTGGGATTAACTTAGGAATAAAATAAGATAATTATATACATTTTGGTTTAATTTTTTAAAATAAAAAAAAACTTTATTGACTCAAGGATTACATAACAAACAAGTAGCAAAGGTCCTTTATTTTGGTCTTTGTCAGTCTGTAGAAGTCAAGTCTACTGTTTAGTTTATAATAAAGATAGGACGATTGATAATTGTATTGTTATTTTCTTACCAGCGCAACCGTTAACAATTTGTATGAACTCCTGCGCAATTATGTGCTTCTAATATTTAATGGGATTTTTAAACACTTTTTAATAAAAATATATTAAAATAAAAATCAGAAACATTCGGTATACACGTCTACACTTGGCAGTAGTCCGGGGGGAAGAGGAAAAATACCATTACATTTATTCTTTGTAGCTGGCTTCTTAAGTGAACGAAAGAAGTTTTATATCAGTGTAATCTAGTTCTTGTACCAATTTATTTTCTATAAGCTGTAGCACAAGTATATGCAGTCTGGCTTTTATCACTAAAGCAAAATAGTTAAATGTCAATAAACAACACAAAGATTCTGAGAATGATTTTAGCATATTTAATTTGCGGAAACATTTAATATTTGCATCATTAGAAACATTTTTAATGGTTGTAAATTTTTACTTATTTGATGCTAAATTAAACCACTAACCGTTTTAAAATCTAGTCATTCTATTATTTCAAGAACCAATATTTTTGTTTTCCATACGTAATTACATCCCTTTGCTGTGGTTACTTAACTCTTTTAACCGGAAATTTTAATAATATAATGATAATAATCTAAATATTGCATGTTTTAGTAATAAATTTCCGAAACTAATAAAAAATTAAAAATAGCAGAAATTAAATAAAACACTGATTTTTATTGTTACTTCATTATTCATGTTTTATTGATACATAATTCACATAAAAATATAACATTTAAAACAACATTTTAGTATATAAAATTCATTTGTAAAGACACTTAGGTATCCATTTAAATAATATAAGGCACAACAGATGAGGACAAAGCTTTTTTTAATATTGTTATTAGTTATAAACACCCTAATGTTACACTTTATAAGCTTTTCTTATACAATATACATATAATGTATTAATTTTGGCCTTAAATAATATTTATTTGAATAATCATATACATAAGTCTGGTGGAAAATATATTGCAACACAAATAACCCGACAATTGTTTCGAGATTCATAGTACAATGTACATTTTTTTAATATATAGGTGTTATATAGAAACATTATTTTTATTATAGGGAGAAATATATTTTTTAATTAATATTAAATTTAATAAATTAGTGTTTCAAAAATAAATTTACGAATTAAATTAATAAAAGTCTAAATAAAAGAAAAAATCTTCAAAAATACAACCTATTTCTAACAACATGGAGTGGCAGTAAATAAGCTTGGGTTTTGTGATTATTTTTGTACAACTATCACTTTTTTAATCCCCTCAAACCTATGCAAATTTTTTCTTATAACATTTGTTCTAACCATATTTAAAAACTAAAATATTTGGTGGCCGGGTTTGAAGGGGTAATGGCACTGTCAAAATATTTTACATGGAAGGTAATTTTAACATATTGTTGCATATTATCTATCATATGTTCCACAACACAAAAATTAGATAATTCGTTGTTATTACTTCATTGTTACAAAAGTGATGGATACATTTGTATTTTATTATAAATGTGTTAACTACAAGTACTTCACCATTATCATTTGTTAAGTTATATCAGCGTTTCATTTTTTCTAGTATGGGTAGTATCATTTCGAAGGAAGGTCGCTTTCCAGGGTCCTCGTTCATGCAAATCTTGATGAGTTTCGAGATGTGAGGCGAGACACCTGGTGGAATTGTAATCCTGAGGCCTTCAAGTGCTATCTTCATACCACATTCCATTGGTGATAGATCGGCGAATGGAATCTGGAATAAAAATATTATTATTTTTATATTGTTGGAAATATTTTACCAATTGTGTGTAATACTATAAAGAGATGGTGGAAACATCGAAAAATATTATTTTTTATATTTTATTGAATAAATAAAGGGTTTGTGTTTGTATATAAATAAAACATGTAGGTGAGCAGTGACAATGAAGAGGGCGCCACTGACTTGTCAGTGACTTGAAACACAAGAAATTCAAAGATGAATAAATCTAGATAACCAAGATCGAATTTGACTTACAATTGATATATTTACACAAATTCAAACTGTATTCCAAACAAACATGATTATCACGTTTTGTAACCTCGTTACAAGTGATGTCATAACTCATACCTCTCTGGTAGCCAATTCCCACAGTAACACGGCGAAGCTCCACATATCCGCCGCCTCCCAGTTCCTCTTACTGCTCGGCTTAGTCAACGCCTCCGGGGACATCCACGCCGGTTGATACACACGCGCGCGCTCTTGGAACGAGAACTTCGCGTCCGCCATATTGATGCGAGCTGTCAAATCCTCATCGATCTGTCAAATAGATTGTTTTCAATTATTAATTACCTATATACTTAATATGTTCATAGCAAAAATTAAATGTCAAGAACCTTTCGAATTAATTTTATGTTTAAAAGTTAAACATATTTTTTTACAAATATTATTCTTTATACCAGTTAACTAGCACCATGTACATAATATTGTAACGCACTCTAAGCTAAAAGTACCTTTGAATGAATACTATATGTCCGGTTAATTTTAGTCAATGTTCCATTATAACCATCAGCAGTAACTAATAATTCATATAAGTTACACTCATTAACTCACCATAATATGTCTGCTGTTCAGATGATACTGCGGCAGTACTCTATCTCTTTGCAGCGAGTGTAAGTAAGCCATGCCAGCGGCGACGTCCCTCGCCAATCTGACCGCAGCCCCCGCGTCAACTAGCACCCTGCCTCCGCCGTCGTGTAATAAAGCGTGGAGAGAACCCCACGACATGTATTGAGATATCACCACCAAAGATGGCGGGGACACACAACAACCCACCTATAATAATAAAAATATACGACACTATACATAAAGAAATCCAAATGCATATATAATACTAGAAGACCCGGCGAACTTCGTATCGTCCTATAATCAAGAAAAATCTGTTACATTTTTTTATTTATATTTTTGGAGTTTACCTATTAAAGCCATAAATCTCCGTGTTTTGAAGTGCCACAGAATCATTGACATATTAGTTAGTTGTCAAATCTAATGTAAAAAAAAACGTTTGTATCACCAACTACTAATAAATTAAAAATTAATTAAAAAAACATTGTCCAGCGGACAAAATTGTGAATCTAAACCATTCCCAGATCCCCTTGAACACACACAAAAAATTTCATCAAAATCGGTCCAGTCGTTTGAGAGAAGTTCAGTGACATACACACTCACAGAAGAATTATATATATAAAAGATGTATGTTCTGCATGAGCAATATGAAAATATATATAGTGGATCCAATGTACTGAGAGATTACCAACAAAGATAGTGAAGACATGCAACAACCCACCTACAATTATAAGTAATTAGGTACAATTGAATAGAAAAGGATAACATTCTTAATATAATGAGTTTGCCAGAGCAAAAGAAATAGTACCAAGACAATGTGTTTCAAGATATAATGGAGTTTACTTCATTATATCTTAAAATACATTGAGTTTACTCAAACTGGACTCAAAAAAACTTAAATTGTCAAAATAATTCAAATGGCGACGGAATGTTCTTACGATTAGATTAAAAATAAAATAATGGGAGCAACCTGTTATAAATAGTATACATAAGACCAAAAAGAGAGAGAAGTGAACAAATAAGCTATAGGAGTTTAAAGAGACCAATGTCTAAGGACTTCCAATTTGATGAGGGGGTGTTAAACAACGTGAGGTGTTTTTTTAGATTTGTGATTCCCCCCCCCCCCGCCTTGGTGAGATGTCGTGAGATTTTATTCAACCCCGTCCCCCCAACCCCCAATCTCAAGTGAGATTTTTTTTTCATGGGGACGGTGGCTTGACAGTCAGTAAATGTATAACGTTGAAGTATAAAAGAAACTTTTTTTTAACGACTTAGGGAATGATCTTCATCGTATAACGATTACACTTGAGATAAAATCTTATATGTACAATCTGGATTAAATGGACCAATACGGTTTTTTTTTTGGTTTCATTCAGAAAAAAAATACGTGATATTTGCAAAGAGACCCCCCTCCCTCCAACGTAAATATCTCACGTATTTTATGAACGCCCCCTTAAGTTTGCCAACAAAAAATTGTAAAGATTTAAAGTAGAAACTGATACCTGAT
Source organism: Danaus chrysippus (assembly GCA_916720795.1). Lineage (NCBI taxonomy): Eukaryota > Metazoa > Arthropoda > Insecta > Lepidoptera > Nymphalidae > Danaus > Danaus chrysippus. Next base: position 1,338,232 of record CAKASE010000046.1, on the reverse strand, counting down.
AAGGTAAGTAAGGCAGAAATATAAGATTAGTTATAATTAGTTAGTAAAAGGTAGAGTGACTCACCACAGGCAGTATATTTGGATGTGAAAATATTCTCAACTTGGGGAATTCCTCATTAAAATCTCTCTGTATTCTTGGTGTACACTCCCTAACTGCTATTATTTTGGCAACTATGTCATTCTTCTGCCATCTGCCACGCCATGTTTCACCTGAAATATGGATAAAAATATTACAAATTGAATTATCTTTGAATTAAATGTATAATATAGTGCAATATTTTTGTAGTAATTAAAATCCAAATCAGAGACAAAACCTCTCATTCATGTATTCACAGTTCGAGTGTGGGGTCCATCGTTGTAGGGAGAGGAGCTTCAACAGTGACTGGGACTTGCGACCCAGGTGTAGGTTTAAGAAACCCCTATCTAATTCGCATTAAACACTAACCTCCACCATCCAAGCTCCATAATAGTATGAATAAAATCCCTAATGCAGTGCTTGGGCTTTTGTTTCAACTTACGACCCAGGTGTAGGTTTAAAGAACCTCTATCTAATTCGCATTAAACGCTAACCTCCACCATCCAAGCTCCATAATAATTGGAATAAAATCACCAAAGCAGTGCTTGGGCATATTTTTTTTTTAGATATACATATATAAAAGTACATTACCAGATGGTGTAACAGCAATCCTTGTATGTAGCGCCAGTTCACTGATGTTGATTCCCTTATGTCTGGAGAGTGTAGCGTCACGGCTCCTCGTCTTGAGGCCGAGCCAGGAACGATCAATGAATTGGATTTTCTTCAAATCTTGCCCTTGATTCACTGCTAGCTCATGGAGTCTTATATGGAAAATAAGTAAGAAATAGAGTCGTGAGTGTCATGAATTATAATTCAAAAAGATATAAAATGAAAAATTCATCAATATCAGGGTTTATATCCTTTTCAAGTTGCATCCCCAATTAACAATTTGTCATTTTATATTTTAGATTATTGGGTTTAAAAGAAAATATGACAAATCGACAGATGGTACATAAGTTTTATAACATATCTCTTTTTATTTTACTGTTTCCGTAAAAATAAACCAAAAGTTATTATAAAACAAGAAAAGTCAGTCCAGTAACAAAAAAAACTGCTCACAAATCTCGAAAAATGCTATGTTACGTCATAATGTTAGTTTTCTCTCATTGTGTTTTATAGAGAATCAATAAAAACAGTGTACCTATTGTTATTAAATAGCTATAACATGATGACGTCACAACTGTAATGACCAAAAATTTTTTTGTATTAAATATTATAAAAAATAGTGTTAAAAAACATCAAAGAATTTTTTTTTCAAAAACCCAATTGCACAAAAGAGTTCCATTGTATTAGTTTTATTTCATCTATCAAATTTTAATGCCTGGTACAAACCAGCATAATCACACAAGCAAGGTATTAAAAAGTAAACATAAGGTTTCCTTTACTATATTAATAATAAGATGAGTTCCCAAACAACACAGACATGCATTTTATAACGGACTAAAAATTACTAAAAAGTTGCTTTATAATAATAATCAATAAATAAATATGTTCAATTACAAACGGATCAGGCTTTAAATGTAGTCTTATCAATATTACCAATGTTTTTATAACTTCAAAACAACAATTTGAAATTTCATCAAGATAAGATATGAAAACAATGTATATTAATTTATGTACATTTAGTATAAATATTAAATTACCTATGTTTAAACAAAATAATATTTATGTATTTGGATGTAAAAATATATCTTTAAAATATAATATACTAACCGTTGTACAAGTTGACCTCTTGTTTTATCCAAGGGTGTATCTCCGTCCTTGTTAGCGAGTGAGACCAGGGCTCCCGCTAGTACTAGGTCCTCAGCGATGGCACTGTAACCCCAGAAACATGCATAGTGCAGCGGAGAATTACCATGCTCATTGGTGAAGTTCACATCCACTCGGTTTTGGAGAAGCTGAAACAATACATTACTCATATATTGGTCAATTAAAAAATAATAATTATCAAAAAAGATATCTAAAAGAATATATAGTATAAACCAATAATGTAAGAAATAATTCAAAAGAAAGAAAAATTATACTTATATATAAAAAATTATACCTATATAGAAAAATTTGAAATTTTACTAACTGCCACTTTTTAAACAGATAAATAAATTACAAAGAAAAAATATTTAAAATGTAATGTTCTGTTTAAAGCATATTTTATCTAAATAATAACAATTACTGTTACATTAGCAAGACACAAAAATGATTTAAGGAATAGTAAAGCTTCTACAAATTATTCAGAAACAATTAATCATTGACTTTAATCCATAGAATCTTTAGCCAAATTAAATCTCAACAATTATATGTCTATCACATTGAACAAGGATCATTATAATAATATAATGAAATATGTTATAATATAATAATAATTTATTATAATATATATCATTATATTAAAATGATCCTTGTTCAATGTACTTAATGTAATATTTTGTGAAACTAATATTTTTCAGATTACTTGCATATTTAGTTATTAAAAAAAACTACATACTCCTGAAATTTTGGGTACTTTTATATTTTATATTATGATAGATGCTATATGTTTTATTTAATTCTTCTGTCCATGATATAACATCTCACCAGTTGTACAATAGGTCTGTGCCCATGTGCCGCGGACAAATGTAATGGTGTGTCGTCTCCCATATTAGTCACATTGATCCTAGCACCTCTCTTGATCAACATCTCCACAATCTTCAAATGGCCTTCCTTGCACGCCCAATGTAGAGGACTGAAGCCATGATCATCTCTGAAATTATCAATTATATAAGTATCTAACTAATATATAACATTTTAATTTAAAAATTACTATTTTGTTGTTAATATTGGAAGTCAGTGAATATTTAGAATGTAAACTTTAAAACTCTTTACTTCTTATAAACTAGTTCAAACTTCAATCTATGTATTTTCCCCAAATATAAACTAAAAGAAGAATTACAAATTAAGAATAAAATCTAATTCTCCTGGATGGATAAAAATGTTGAATATTTTATGTGACATCATATTCTTTATCTGCAAATTTATTAATTTACAGTAAATAAGTAATTGTTTTCTGTGAACATATTTTTGCTTTTTTCCTTATATTACACATTGTTACCTATTCCAGATGAATCTATGCTAACATATATTGCAACAAATTTTGAACAAGTTTTTATAATATTGTAATTCCTATTAGCATTAAAATATTTTTTACATGTATTACGATTTTTTTCATTCAAAACTTTTACATTTAATTGAAAATTTTGATAATTAATGTATATAAAATTATTGTCTGTTCTAGATAAATGTCATGTTATATCAATCTAATTCATCTATATAGAAAATTACATGAAATTGTTTTTGCTACGGAAATCACAATAGATACTAAAAGTGCAATAATATTTTGTTTTAATAGAAGTCTTTAATAACTATTTAACATGCCAAATGTACATGCTTACTATATGCACACATAAATTATAATACTTTAAGTTTACTTGAAGTCTTGAAATCCCAAAGAATTATGTTAAATAAAACCATGACTAATAACGTCTGTTTTGATCTCATTCTGACATAATTTCATAGGCCTTGGTTATTGTGGGCGATATACTTAGCACAGATGCCATTTATGGTAGAAGGGCTAACATATGGTTAACGTAAATATATTTGGAAGTACAAAATTGTAAATCTCACCCTTGATTCATATCATGTTCAGTATCATCTAACCAGACTCTAACTTGTAATGCATTTCCTTCTCTGCACCATTGAAATATATCTTCCATGATTTACGATTCCACCACTTTCAGATTACAACTTCAATAAAAGTATTAAAATACGTTTAATATACTTAACGAATCACGAATATCGTATAATAAAGCATTTAACAAAAGGTAAAAACAAAATAAAACAGAAATTAGGATAGAACTCGGTTCTTAGTAATTGACTTTGACAGTTTCGCAATCTCCAAAAATAAAGTATTATCCCACTGTTTTAAGATGAAGAGATGTGATGCTGGCTCTTTTTAACCAAATACGAAATGTATGTTGGTCTCGTTTTAACCAAAATAGTTCAGTGTTGTCATATAATTTATAAAAAATATTTTGTATAATGTTGCCAGTCTCATTATTAACATCCGTAAAACTACGTTGAATTATAAGATTTTATGGCAAATATATTTTATTTTAAAATTATGCAAGTTGTTAGACAGTTGTCGAAATTTATATGAAGTTGTATCGAATTTTAGATACAGGTTACATATCAGGAAATGAAAAACATTTTGAAAACTTAAGGCTAATCACAGCCGGAGAGCTGTTTAGGCGTAGTGCAATGCTCAAAACAGTTCTCAATATACTTAAATCTTTATTAATAAAGAAGTAACTTAAAACTATTTCTTTGCAAATGATATCTTCATAGCATGAGTGGGAGTGATCTTGAAGCCTTGTAGGGCTTCTTTGGCGGCCGCCGATTGCATTTCATTAGCAAACTCAACAAAGGCAATATCATGTCTGTTAGGCACCAGTCGAACTTCCTTAAAACCAGGGAACCTGAAATTCATTTCATCAGATTAATATTAAAATATTAATGAATTTAATTGAATAACTTGAACAAAATAAAGTATTTATTATATGGATATTAATGTGAACTCTACAATATACTTACTGGTTAAACAACATAGACAACATCATTTCCGATGTTTCATCAGGAAGATTAGTAAGGAATAGAATTTGGTTTGGTGGCTGTTCAGCATTAACATTGTTGAGAACACTCGGTTGACCAAATCCAGGCACATTTGGTCTATTGGGATCTTTGTTCTTTTTCTTCTTCTCATCAGACCCTTTTGGAAGTTTTGGTCTTTTAGGTCTTTCTTGGAAGGTGCCCTTCATCTTTGCTATTACATCACTATCAGTTTTGCAATACTGTATTCTCTATAATAAAAGACAAGTCGTTATATATTGAATATTGATTGTTTGGTTAAGAATATAATGTTTTTAATCAGTAGAGATGCTCTTAGTTCTTATTAAAGAATTAATGAGGACTTAAAATATTTAAAATTACATATTAATGGCAAAGTTAACTTATATACTTTTCTTTTATTTTCATACATTTTTAATAACAATGTTATATATTTCACACTGTCAATACTTTCAATGACCTAAATAAACAGTTTATTAAAATTATTTACCATGGGTTTGTCATAAAACGGGAATCCTTGCATACTCCTCAAGGCGACGGTTGCGCTGGATATTTCTTTGAATATAACAAATGCTTGTCCCCTCATCTTGAGGGTTTTCAGTGCAACGATTTCTAAAATCTGCCCAAATTGAGAGAATATAGCATAGAGGGACTTTTTAAGTTCCTCCTTCTTAATTTTCTCATTAAGATTGTTTATGTATATCGTGTGGTTCGGCCGTATGTCCATAGCTGAAATAGAAATGAGGTTATGGCAAATTTTATGATAACGCAAAATGTAGTTAGCGTATTCAATTTGAGCTATTACACGTGTTTATTTTAATTAAAATATCAATGTTCCCAAACAGTGTCAACTTTAAATTAATTAGTAGATGTTAAATACTTACTCATTTTCAGAGGATGCTATAATTATCAACTATTTACTATTCTGTATTCACGGTAGGATAGGTAGAAAGTACCTAGGTATATTGTAGTTTCTGTGTAAGAACGTCGTAAATAGTTAGAAACACCGCCTACAGCAATAACTTTATGTTGTAGTTTATTTTTGCCGAAAGTGCTTATCGCCGTATAGACTGAGTTTGGCGTCCACGAACTCTAAATGTTACCAGTTATAATAATTATAATAAAATTTAAAACATTTATGTAATAAAATGAATTTTGACTGAAAGTTCACGAAATAGAAAATATATTTGAAATTAAAAATTGTATATTTTCATATAATTAACTAAAGTTCTCTTAATAGTATTTCGATATGGTATCTTTCCTAAATTGTATTGACAATATAAGTTTTGACAATAAACCTTCATTTATAACATTGAATAATTGTGGTTTCGCGCGCTATTTTCATAAATAATTATACTAGATAAATAAAAGCAATCAAGCAACACATTTTGCTTTCTAATTAGTTTTCTGACCGATGAATAATTTTTAATTTATGTTTCATTGTTTCCACTTTCCTAAACCATAAAAATGCATAATTTTTGCCAAGATTTTGAAACTGTTACTCCTGAACTGTGGATGGCAAATGAGGAGGCATGGAAAGAAAAACTTTTAAAACTACCAAATTGGAATAAGGTAAAAGCATAATGAAATCCACCTATGATAATTTTGGCTTGTTATAAATCTTTATTAGATTTTCTGACCTCTGCTTAACCTTTTAGATTCCTTTGGTAAACTCAAATGCATCCCACAACTTATCAGATGGTAAGTTGGTCCGTTTCCGTGGAATGGTACAAGACATGCATAACACAGAATTCTATTTTGAGCATTTTGAAGTTTTTAATACAGTTACCAATGAGACAAAGATTAAAACAGGAAAATATACAGATACAGCACATATACAGGTAGGATTACAAATTACAAGAACCAATTACAGTTATTATTGAAACATAATTAACTTTAATACTCTTATTAGGAAAATGAGAGAATAAACTACACAGAAAATCTAAAGAGTGGACAACGTCAGACTATGGTGATAATATCACTCCCAGGATACAATGAATGGGCTCAAAAGCTTGAGGATGAGCAGAATCATCTAAAACATTTAGAGGATCAACCGAACACTTCAAGACGTTTAGAGCCCACAAAACTAAAGAGAACTTACGACGAGACAGAAGAAAGTTCAGACGTTATGGAAGTAGAAAATGAAGGCTCCAGTAAAGAAAGACGGACCAAAGAGGACTTAAATGAACCCTCTAATGTAGTTTCCAGGGAGCATCTACTTAATTTTCCTTTGCCTGATGTAGCGAGCAAATCTTGTATTGTGAAGGTGAGAATATGATTTGTTATAATTATAATAAAACTATATTTTTTTATGTTTCATATGTGAGTTAATGTGATAAAATAATAATATTAATTGTATCTACATTGCCATTAAATAATCAATATGTTCCGTTATTCTTTTCAAAGATATATTATGAAAACGACAATCTCAAGTTGAATGATATGATAGATACCATAAATTTTTTATGTTTTATACATGAGTTATAATATGATAAAATAATATTAATTGTATCTACATTGCCGTTAAAAAATCAATATGTTCTGTTATTCTCTTTAAAGATATATGATGAAAACGACAATCTCAAGTTGAATGACATGATAGAGGTAATCGGTTTCCTGTCTGTGGACCCAGCTTTGTCTGGAGAGTTCCAAGATAAGAATTCCTTGGAACCCGTGAGTGAAACCGAAGTTGAGATTATAACTCACAACCCTCCGCCTAGCTTAGTCCCGAGGCTGCACGCTGTGTTTGTGAAAAAGTTGGAACATTGCAACCCATTAGTTAAGGAAGTAGATCAAGGTATAACTTAAATGTTTCTCTAAATATATATCTATTAATATTAATGACTTTATTTCTGATTTGAATTATAAGTAAATACAAAATGATCAGTATGAGAATAGTTAATAACCAACTAGATCAGTTAAGGACTCTCAAAAATTAACTATTTGATTATTAATAATTATGTTAGAAAGAAATACATTTAAACAATTTCTGCTCATGAATTGAAAATAGGATTTTTCAGGACAAAATTCTGTGAATGAGTTTATTAAGCATTTCATTAATAATTTGTTTTAGTTATTTTGTTTATGAAGCAGTGACAAATATAATAACGCCTTTATAATATTAATATTATGTTTGATAATATTTTTCTCATTCCAGTGAAAATACTCAATGAAGCGAACATAGCTCGTGAACATTTACTGAAGGCTCTCACAGAACTGTTGCTGGGTGATCAGCTGGCCGCAGAATATCTTATTTGTCACTTGATATCAAGTGTGTAAGTATCAAATACAAGAGAGTTATGAAACAAAAATTTCAATGTATGTATTACTAACTAGTTTTCCGTGCGCAGCTTCGCCCGTGTGGAGTTCGGTTATATCGCGTTTCCAAGAGAACCTTTCAAAAGTCTGGATGAAAACTATCCTATGTTCTTTCTCAAAGTCAACTCTTATCTCTGTACCAAATTTCATTAAAATCAGTTCAGTGGTTTAGGCGTGAAAGCGTAACAGGCAGACTGACAGAGTTACTTTCGCATTTATTATATTAGTAGAGATGAGATCTAAGATTTTCGCGAATTTTATTAATTTAAACGAAAATAATATTTTTCGCATTATACTACGCGACTTTAGCAAAAAACTACATATTACCGACGTTTCGGCTACTTTACAGCAACCGTGATCACTTGCCGACGAGATGTGACATAATATTTTTTTAACAACATCCCGCCAATATATATATCCAACTTAAACTCAATTTATTTCTAAGAGATTTATAAAATAATTTTCTAAATTAATTTCCAGTTATCTCCGTCAAGACACTATAACCCTGGGTCAGTTCTGTCTAAACATTTCCAACTTGCCGACACAGAAATATCCAAATTATGCTAAACAATTATACGACATCATCCAACAGTTTGTCACTAAAAGCTACTACCTGCCGCTCACAGTGGATAACATGAACACTATGGCATTACTACCAAAGTTAGTAGAAGAATATTTATTTTACTTTCAATATTTCTCGAATAGAAAAATATGTTAAATATATGTATAAGTTCATATCTAATATACACTTGTTAATTTTAAGCTCATAAAACTATTTATTACTATATCAACTATATTACTTAAACTTTAACAAATTTTTGGGTTTTTATTCCATAAAGATGTAGTAACTTTCATTTTTCTGCTATTACACGAATTATTTAAAAAATAAATTCGATATTCTAAAATATGTATAAACACAAGGTTTATCAGTTGTATAAATATTACTAGATACTTGAATCTTGATACTAATCAACATAATTTTCTCTTTCTAAATAAAATATATGTATATTAATTATAGGAAAGATTACGAGTGTAACAGATTGACGAGTGGAATTCTTCAACTGAGTAAGGACACTCATTTGGTTCTCGATGAAACACAAATGCAACAAGGAAGGCTCGACGCGACAGGAGTCAACAACATAACGGCGCTCGGAAGTTTGATCAAAACACAGAAAGTTGAATATGACTTTAAATATTACAAGATGGAGTTTGATTCTGATATATCTGTGCTCATTCTCTCAGAAGGGAAGTCCTTACTGCCGGTGAGTTGTAGAAAATATTAAAACTGTTTTATAATCGTCCGCAATCTTGGATATGCCGCCATCTTGGATAAAGATTGACGTCACAAAATAAATTTATCTTCGAAAATACTAGCATTGACTCAATAACTTGTATAGGTTTTGTAAAATGAATTTGAACATTTAAGAGGCTAATTTTATACTGTTATTAATAATTCATGTTCAACAAAAGAGGTTTTATTATAATGTTTGAAGCTCCTAATATATTATTTCTATATATAAAATATGACTAAAATCCAAAGATTACAGATGTTATAATAAAAAATACAAGAAAATATTTGCAATAAAGTATTTTTTGCTTGTAGAGTGACTATCATGTATCACTCCGGCCTGAGAAGTCATCTTTGGAGATATTTGAAGCCATCATTGAAGCGGCCACTTACTACTTGAAGGAAGACATTATGACCACAATCAGGACTTATATAACCAACTTGAAGCTCGTCAAGTATTCCATAAGCGAGGATTTACAGGTATCTTATTTTTATTATCTACTAACTGCGCCCTGCGATGTTACACGCGGATTTCCGGGATGTAAAGTAGCCTATATATTATTCCTGGATGTTAGCTTCCTGTATACAAAATTTTATCAAAATCAGTTCAGCCGTTTAAGCGTGAAGAAGTAACAAACATACACACCCACTCAAAAACTTTCGCAATTATAATATTAGTAGGATATTGAATTGGTATTCTAGTATAATACTTAAGTATGAAAATTTCGTTAAACTTATCCCAATAACTGATCTCACAACATCAAATTATTTCATAAACAATAAGTCCTACTAATGCAATATATATGGAAGTTTCTGAGCATATGTTTCATGCACTTTCACCTGAAATATACTGAATGGAATTTGATTGAACTTTCAAATAATATATCAGACATTAAAATAACATTCCCGTAAGATTGCATATGAAGTTATTATAGACCAGTGCAAATAGCTTTTAAAACATAATTAAATTATAGTAGAATGAAACTCATTAGAAAAGGAGGGGAAGATTATAAAAATTAAAGGAAAATAATTTTGCGGGCGATCGGAGGTCGGGAAGGGTATGGGAGTGGGTATTTAAGGGTAAAAAATGGGTTTACTATAAATTTATATAAATCTTTAAATAAATTAGAAAGAGCATTTTCAAAACGAGGTCGAGTGTCATTTCATTAAAAAAAACATGACTATTTTATCCAAAAATGTTACTGCAAGGAAAAAACTTATATTTTTTTCTTCACCATCGGAAAATAGAGGTTTCAACAAATTGAAAACATACCAAACTTTTGAAAATATCTGATATTTTGACGGGTGATTTTTAGGTATTTATTCAAAATACGCTGAAAAATAAATATTTCTAATCAAATAAATTACAGTGTATTTTTAACATCAAAAGGAAAGTTTTCACCAAATTTCGTGACAAAATATTTTTTTTTTTGTAAGAGATAAAAATAAAAATCCAAAAACTTGGTTTTTCGAATTTTTCACATAAATTTTGAGGTTATGTGAAAAAAAATGTTAGTACAAAAGTTTTAGATCTTTTTATTACCTACAATTTTGCCATATAACATTTTTCCCTTTCCGACCTCCGATCGCCCGTAAATTATTTTTCCGTTAATTTTTATAATATTCCCCTCCTTTTCTAATGAGTTTCATTCTACTATAATTTATTTTCACTTTTCATTAATTTTAAAGGTGACAAAGACAATAGGGGTCGCTTACAGTTGCCTGATACACACGTTATAAATTTCTCTTTAAAATAAACTAAACAATAAACATATATAAAGTTTATAAGTGATATATAATATATATGTTTAAAATGATTACAGTTCGTCGAAGACGATTTCATAGAGATGAGAAACGATAGTGAAGAACCGGTTACAGCTGATGATCTGCACCGTCTGCTTGTACTGGCGAGGTTAGTGAGTCTCTCGCGAGGACACGACGCACTTACTGAGGAATGTTGGAGAATCACCAAGGATATGGAGAAGAATCGGCTATCACGACTGAAGAATAAACCACCCACACTCTAACGTACATATTAGTATATGAAGGACCTAAATTGTAGCTACTATAAGGTTTCTTAATCATAGATGTCGCGATTATAAGCTAATAATTTTAGCCTGGATTCATTTTTGTTTTGTGAGACCATTGAAGTGGCAACCTTGGTATTGCCTCTAGGCTGAATTCGGAAGCGTCATTGCGTAATTTATATTTTGTGATAGATTTTTTTAAATAAAATTAGGGTTTTCTATTTAATTTTACGTGGTTTTATTTCAATGAACACCAGTTTTTTTAAGGTTGATTTATTTTTGTTGTGTTGAATATGTATGCTAACTGAGTGAATATGATATCGAAAAATTATTTTTTATGTATTGTGTCGTTATGCGCTTTCAAAACAAAGACATGTTTTAAAAAAATATGTAATTCTCTTCTGTCCTGAAACTTACTTCGTATTAAACAGCAAAAATTTAAGTTAAAAATAAATAGAAAATTAAACGATTCTCCCTTAACAAAGAGTCTGAAAATCCTCACTGAAACAGGATAAGTATATTTTTATACCAATTAGCCTTTCTGTTTCACATACACTGTGGTCATGAAATGTAATATACTTATTTTAATTTAGTATTCAGTACTTTGTGATTACATAATGAATATCTAATTTTGATTAATTTATTATGTACGAAACATCTTAATGAAAACCAAAATATTTCTATATAGATAATTTTCAGAAATAAAGGAAATAGTACCTAATAGTATCTACAAAAAAATAAGAGATAGATACATAATTATAAAGCATTTAGAATATTGTGTTTAGTAATTTATCACTAAGGACCTAAAATTAAATAATACCTATAACGAATATCTTATAAAACTGAATATAAAGGATTACAAATAAATATTTTATATAAATTTGGAGAATATTTATTTATAATTTTATTAGATTAAAATAAATCATTCCATTTTTAATACTATTTAACGATATCAAGAGTTGTAATCGATTACTTAAGATTATGATTAGTATTCTATATTATCTGTTCAATATTCAGACTTCACTGACTTGTTGACAGTGACGTGTAAGATTCTACAATATTCGGCTAATGGTTGTTTATTGATTGCAGTATTAAATGAATTATTATTAAATCAAGACAGAAACATAAGTTTTAATTATGACGACTAAAAACAGATCACTCGATGGTTCTAATAAAACTAAATCAAACGAGTCGATTTGGAAGAAAGCGTTAAGCTCAGACACTGAATGGCCCGACAAGGTTAGTTAAAATGTTATCACGAGATCGCTTTAATTTAATCAGTTAACTGTGAAATTAAATATTTTATTTTGTAGGACGAATTCTTGGATGTTATCTATTGGATGCGACAAGCGTTAGGCATAGTTTTAGGTCTGTGCTGGGGTATTCTGCCTTTGAAAGGACTTTTCGGTTTATTGCTGTAAGATTATAATTTATTTAAATATTACTCTATGATTTCAATTATTCATGCAGTGGTGACACTTTAATTAATATATTAAATGTTCTTTTAGCTTTGTGGTCTTGAATGCTGCGGTAATCTACATCTATGTCAGCAATTTCCATAATGTTGATGAAGAAGAATTTGGAGGCATGTGGGAAATAACTAAAGAGGGCTTTATGACCTCGTTTGCTGGCTTCCTGGTAAATATTTTCTTTCACTTATCAACATTTATTATATTAACTTTGAAATATAACTGAAATTTAATGTGAAAGATTTAAATGATGTTAGATTTTGTTTTTAAGTTATTAAATAAATTGTTATGGTATATATGTATCTTTTGAACAATAATTTCAAATTCTTTAATTTCCAGGTGACCTGGACAATAATGTATACCGGTTTACATGGGAGTAGCAGCTTATGAAATAAAATGTTTGCAGCGGAACAATATAATTGAGATATTTACAGAGTTTAGTACAAAAACATAGATGTACTCTAATATTGAAGATGTTCAATTGTACTATATCAGAAATATGCAATAATATAAAAATATTTATAATAATACACATTGGTTAATTTATAAATAATATAATTTTAGTTCACTTTTGTAACTTTGATTAAAAAATAATAAGGCAGTTAGGAATTGTTAGAATGTTTGAATGTCAATGTTTTTATTATAAGATCATTTGGAGTGTAAACAATAACTTATTTTAGTTTTTGTGGTATTGTAAAGGTTGTGTTTGTTTATTTAAACCGACATATTTATTTTTTCCTATTCAATGAACACAATATCTCCATATAATTATTATGTACTATACATTTTAAGTGAATAATTATTTGTTAAGTTTTACAATATCTAAATATGGGATATGTACATTTTATTTCATCACTTTACCTGTACCTCTGGTGTGAGTGGACCCTGTACTTGTGAGTTTATTTTGAACAAATATTATAATGGTTGTTTTATTATGAAGAATATTTTATTTTATATTACAGAAAACCTTATTAATTGATTAATTCATTATAGGAACTATCTATCTAGTTTAAGGTAACTTAATTTTGGCACACCACTAATTATTGGCACTTCTGTGATTGAATTGTGTTTATAAGAAAACTACTAATCTCACAGTGTTGCAACTTATTTAAGTAGTGTAGTAGAATCCTGAGCTATCGTATTGGGAGCACATAATTAAAAAATAATTTACAATGGCGTCGGAAACAGCGGAGCGTGTCTGGATTTAATTAGTGAAAACTATTTTTTTGCTAAGGTAAGAGCTTTTGTAATATCATGAAAAACTTTAACACATATTATTCTACCTTTTTTGTCAATTTGTTTCCGAGATTTTTGTCGTGTCTATTATTTTAACCAGGTGCCAACAATTGGTATTAAAAAATTACCAAATTCTAATTTATTGGCACTAATGCCAATAAATGGTTTCTTGAACTTAGGTTTTCAGATGTTAATTTATGTTACCTATTATTCAAGGAACACCTCATTTTGCATCATTAATGAATACATGTATAAAAACGCATTATTCCAAATCTTGGCACCGGTGCCAACTGCAAAAGTACCAATTATGACCACTACCGCCAATATTTGGGCATAATTGTGCTAATAATTGGTCTTCTTACGTATGTTATTGTTTTATTTTCAGTGTACCCGACTTTTTTAACCATGAAACCAATAATTGACAAGCAACTGACAAGTCAAGAAAAAAATCGGAACCAAAAATACGCCGACGTAAAATATACAACACGGAAAACTTAAATAAAGCTTTGCAAGCTGTTTAAGATGGTATGGGCAAGAAATTGGCAGCAAAAACATATCGAGTGCCGAGGGCTACACTGCAATATAGGATCAAGAACACTGAACACCAGTCACGTCTAGGTCCTCCAACCATTTTGACGGAAAACGAAGAAAAAGACCTCGAAACCTGAATTTTACTGAGTTGCCGAAAAGGTTTCCCAAAACGCAAAGATGACGTTATCAGTAGTGTAGCTAACTTTCTGAAAAATAGTAATAGGGCCAGCGTTTTTAAGAATAGCGAAAAATGGTATAAATTGTTTCTTCAACGACATCCAAACATTTCTGTACGTATACCTGAGGCAGTCACTGCTGCAAGTGCCGCTGTGTCAGAAAACGACTGATTCCATCAAATTGAAGCTTAAGGAAATCGATTTATTAGAGGTGCTTTTGGATTCATCCCGTGTATTTAACGGCGATGAAATAAATTATCTTCTTTGTCCGAAGACAGGAGTTGTATTAGCTCCTAAAGGCGAAAAAAACGTCTACGAGGTAGACAATGCCTTGGGTAAAATTTCTTTGACAGTAATGTTCACAATTTCCGCTAATAAAGATCTCACCTCCAATGATTATATTTCCCAATAAACGATTATCGGCTGAAATTACTTCCAAAGTTCCATCTGACTGGGGCATAGGACTAAGTGACACATGTGGATGAAGGCCGATGTGTTTCACGATTACATTCAAAGTATACTATTCCCGCACTTAGTTAAAAAAGGAACCAATTTCCCCGTAATACTGTTTGTCGATGGTCACAAGACCCATTTAACATATGCCGTTAGTGAGCTTTGCAAAAAGTTGGAAATTGTCTTGATTGCTTTGTACCCCAATTGTACCAGATTACTACAGCCAGCTGGTGTGTCAGCATTCAAGCCTTTAAAATCTGGGTGGCAGAAAATTGTCCTGGAGTGGAGCCGAAATAATCTTTCGGTAGCTCTCACCAAGATGAATTTTGTGCCCCTCCTAGATAAAACCATCAAGAACGATCACGGCATCGAGAGTTATTAATGGATTTAGAGCTACAGGCCTCGGGCCGTGGAATGTGAACGCAGTGGACTATACGAAATGTCTTGGCAAAGCTAATCTTCAGCATGTAGGAACTTCTAACGAAGTTAGCAAAAAAAATTCAAAAGTGATGACCCCAGTGGACTGTGAGAACATTATAGGAAACGGCAAATTAAATCCAATAGAACAAGATGTATTAGGACCAGAAGAAAAATATTTGAAAGATATTTGGAACTTTTTCATGGAAAAGCAAACAGTTACTGATACAGTTAGTAAAAGCAGAGACTTGAGAGAAGAGCTATCTGATGGCGTCCCTGTACCTGCCTTAGACGTAACTGTAGCAACAGAAGATTATGATGCCAATGAACAAGGATCACAGGAAGTTTAGCATTTAACTTCTAAACCAGAAGTGTATGATGCTAAAACTGATAATAGCAGAATTCTAACTCTGCCCCAACAAAGAGAATGCCTTAGGAATACTGTCTTCCACCACCGAAGTTTAGATTTAGACAAAATAAAGACTTATATAAATCCAGCTCGTGTAAGGGTTCAAAAACATACCTCTACAATGTTAAATCTTACTCCCATTAAATTAACGGATATCCTCGTATTGCCCAAATCACCTCAACGAAAAAGTGTGAGAAATATAAAGAGAGCTCAATTTGTTTTAACACCTGATGAGTGGAGTTCTATAGAGAGCGAATAATTACGCGTAAAACAAGAAAAAGAAGGCATAAAAAAAGGAAAGAAGAAAGGGAAGAAATGAAATTAGAAGCAAAAAGTAAACCGACGAAACCAAAGATTCATAAGCCTAAAATAAAAATTGAGAAAACGGTACAGATTTCGCCAATTTGACATCTGAAAATAGTGGTGGTTAAAGACATTTAATTCTCAAAAGAAATTACATTTCACTTAATGAGAAAACAAAACAAAATATTACTTACTAATTCAGTTGTGAGCGTTTTAAAGATAATATTTTATACATGAAAGCTGATATAGAGAAGTTCTTGATTGATTTTGAAGATTAAGTACCTATTTTTTATTATAACATTAATTTAGAAATAACTATCCAGTTCCTACTTGATCTCTTAAGTTTAAGATATTTCCTGGTGATAAGATTTAAATGTCGTTACAACCTTATTGTTGTCTATCCTAAAATTTTTACTAAATGTTGATTTGGATACTATTTTATTATAAACCAAATGATTGCTAAAGAAAGCTATGTGTCTAAGTCATATGTAGATATAAATGATTACTTATTTTTTAGCTTTGTTGCAATTCATCCTTGTTATCTATATACAATTTTCCTATATATAAAAAAGAAACTCATATACAAATAAATGGGACAAGGCCTATGCGTATAATTCAAAGTATGCCAGTATTTGGAAAAACGGTGTTATTTTTTTTAAATGAATAAAAACGTTATTAAACACGTATCTGGCAGACTGTGCATTTATTTAAAGATATTCAATAACTATTTTTCTACCATATACATATATTTATTTTTCTGGCAACACTTCATAAAGATAATTTAAACTATTTTCTTGAACAGGGATCCTTAAAGTGCCAATAATTGGGTATCTTACCCTATGTATGAATTAAAGTTATGTTGTCGATGACAAACAATACTTGAATGTTTAAAGTCATTAAAATGACGACTATATCATATTCACAAACCATTTAATGTTCATTAATAAACCGTTATACTTAATAATAATTAATCATCTCTCCAAGTCACTAATACATCATCGGTTCTATATCTCTGTGTTATTGTGGTATCTTTGAACTCCATCCTTGCTCCGCTGTTGAATGCGAGTGACCCAGCGTAAGCTATCATCACACCGTTGTCGATACAAAATCTTTCATCCGTAGCAAATATTTTCGCTCCTCTTTCCTTACACATGATTTCCATCATATCTTGAAGCCGTTCATTGCATCCCACTCCACCGACAAGAAGAACCTGATTTAAGAAACATTAATGAGATCTAAGATTATCGCGAATCTTATTCATTTAAATGAAACTAATATTTTTCGGATTATACTACGCGACTTGTAGTCATGTCGTCTGCCCGTGATCATGGTTGCTGAAAAATAGCCGAAACGTCGGGAGTATGTAGTTTTTTATCAAAAATAAAGTCGCGTAGTACCTCCGAAAAATATTAGTTTAATTTAGAAGAAACATTAATTTGATATTTATACACAGATAAATTATATATTATTAAAAAAAAATCCAATATTTATTCATGTGTTTAACTTATTAAACCATTTTATACATTTTATCTATGTTTATAAATAGCTTTCATTATACAAAACAAACAAGTTAATGTATCTTATATAAGAAAAGTTAGTTGTAATTTCTTTTTAGTGCTTTCTGAATAAACAAATAATTGTGAATAAAAACTTAATTAACCAAAACTGGTGTATATTCAAAGTAATAAATAGATCACCTCTTCAGATCCACAGTGAGCCATGGCCCTCTCAGTTATTTCCACCAACATTGCAAACACAGTTTCTTGTAATGAATAGCAAAGGTCTTCTGGTGTGTATTCTTTTAATAAATCATCAATTTTATCCTCCATGTATGACAATATACCAGAGAAACTAACATCCATACCTTTAATTCAAGAAATTACTTGACTTAAAGTAGATATAATAAATATATAGTAGTTAGTATATAAAATAAATATCTCAATTGTATAATTTTTCATACCTTTCACACAGTATGGTAGGTGTAAGTATTTCTTTCCTTTCTTTGCTAGTTGTTCAATATTGTATCCGGGGCTCGGAGCATTTGATAGTTTCAATACTCTAGCAAACCTAAGGTGCAAAATCATTATTTTAATTTTTGTTCTCAAGAACAACAGACAAAAAATTAAAGTTTCAATATAATGTATATTATATTAATTATTGTTATTTGAATTTTATGTTTCCAATAGACAGATTATAATTTTTTTTCTTATTTCCAAATTGTCCTAGGTTGCAATTGCTAGGAATTGAAAGTAAAATATTCTTTAACTAGTTTTATCATGGCATAAATATAAAACTCATATTAGTTATATATTATGTTGTAATTTTGTCTTTTTCACAGACATTTACAGTACTTACCGATCTAAGCAATTTCCAACGGCTATATCAATAGTTTCACCAAATATCCTGTACCTCTGTCTTGAGTATGCTATGATTTGCGTGTTGCCTCCACTCACATATAAAACAGCAGGGTTATGTGCTTTTGTTATTAGACGACCCATTTCTATATCTTATTTATAATAAGAAAATAATTGTATAGTGATTATTACCTTCATTCTTAAATGAAACTTACCTATAAAAACCACTACAAATTAATTTATTATGGCATACAGAATATCAGGCAAGTACAAATAAAAAAAAAGTTGTACATCTCATTTAGGCTGTATTAAATTTTTCTACATTTAAAGAAATGTTTTCCTTACTTTACAGTAACTGTGATCACACAAAATAGATCCGAATAACAGATTTATTTATAGTAATTCATATTATTAGATTTATAAGTAAAAGGATACGGCCAATACAATGATTAACTCCAAGAATGGGTTTCTTCCATAGTTTAGCACATGTTCTTGCAACTACAGCACATACCATCAATGGCGCCCCCATGCCTGGACCCTTTGTGTAACAGACCACATCAATATCATTCGGAGTTATTCCAGAAGCTTCCAAAGCTTCTTTCAGTACTGCATGAATATTTTCCTGGTGATGTTCAGCTGTTTCTCTTGGAAGAAATCCTGCAATTAGGTTGTGAAGTAGAAATAAGTAATGAAAAAACAATATTAAGTGCAGTACATATCGAAAGTTTAAGTTTATAAATTTTAACTATTCTATTCACGAATTCAAATACGATAGCGATATTTTCGCGCTCTTGATGAATAACCAAGTACATTTGTTATATATAAATATTTTTTAAAGGAATTCTTGAGTTAAAAGTTTCGTTGATGGAATTGTTCAAATTTTAATATCCTTTAATTAATTGGATTAAATATTTCGTAGTTATAACAAAATTTCACCTTCTCCAGGCGGTGTAATGTACGTTCGTCTCACGTTGGCAAGTATTTCGCTATCTCTTACTATCCCTATTCCCAATTTATTGGCACTGCCTTCAAACCCTATAGCTATTACCATATTTAAATATGTAAGTGTAGAAAAATGTAATATAAGTTAATGTATTTCACAATGTAATAACCATCCGTCCACACTCTCCGTTTCTGTTTTCAAAACATTGGAGAAAAATTGACACGTTTGTCAAATCGGAAGTTTTAGATAAATTATTTCTCATTAAATTAAAATAGAATTTTAAACTTATTAAGAGTTTCTAAAATATTATTTTAAAAACACGTCCATAACAATATTATAATAAATATTGAAAATAATATTGGTTCTTTTTTTTTGTGATAAGACCTAATAAGTTTGTAGTTTGTCCTAGTAACGATAAAAAATCAAAATCTACAGAAAAGTCTACAATAGTTATATATTTTAAAATTTAAATGTAATGGAATATTAAATGAATGTTTACATCTGAAACCTACGTGACTTGTCACACAAAATCAAATACTTGACAATCTTGCAACACGAGTCTGTGACTGAAGGATAGATATAATTATCGTACTTTCATACTTTGTAATCTGTATTTGGTGTCGTATCAGTTTAATTCATAATATTTCATATTTTTCAAGAAAATTCTAAATAGATTCATCACTTATAAACATCTGCTTATGTAATTTATCAATATAATAATATAAATAGGACCATGGCGTTAACAGTTGACAAACTTACTAATGATGAAAGGTATTAAAAAGTATTTTGATGGATTTAGAGAAAGTGACTAGTGTGCAAAGTTGTTTTTCAACAATATTTTTATATGTTTCCAGGTTTAGCGGTGACAATGTTCTTCAATTTTTATTATATTTGCCACTCGGTCTGATGCTTATGTGCATTAGAATAGTTTTGGCACTAGTACTATGGATTGCATCGATTATAATGCACGATAAACCAGGGGCTAGACATGTTCTATCTACTCTGGCTTGTTGGACTTTTGGTTAGTGAAAATTCATAGACTTAACAATTATATACATGCTCTTCAATTGTTCAATTATTTACAACTTAAATGAGACAGAATGTGTTAAAAAAAATAATTGGTAATATATATATTAATTTAATTTTAGGTGTTTATGTAAAAGTGAAAGGAGTGAGGGATCAGCGCTGTAGTATTCTGGTATCAAACTATGTATCCTGTATGGATTCATTGGCGGCAACACACAAGCTTGGATCAATAAGTGTTAGTATTACTATTAAATATAAATCATGTTTATTAGTTTACAACATGTTATAATATTGTTTTTTTAGGCAATTTTTATGTTAAAAATCTATAAATAGTTTTAAATGAAATTTTTAACCTTCTGTACAGCCTTGTAAAGCCAATAATGAACCATGACCTACACAAATGTCAAGCCGATTGTTACAAAAACATACTATTAAAAATAAATTAGTAATAATGTTTTCAGCTCCGAAAATGGAAGGTGCCTCCATTTTTTGCATCTGCTTTGGGAATTAAAAGTGCTTCACAATTTGTCAGGAAGTAAGTGGTCAAGTTATAAGATTTTAGATTGTAAGTAAATAAAGTGTATTGTCGGGGATAGTGCAAATCCACAAAAGTAACTTTCTTCTGATAGTCAGCTTCCAATGTAGATATGTGGAATTATTCAATGGTAGTTATGCGGATTTGCACTATCCCTGACAACATGTAAATACAATATTTAATATGGGATCATATATCCATATTTAATTTGTCCCTCAGCTATATTCATAAAAGGATTGTTGTTGTATGTCTTACTTGTAGGCAGCATTTCAGTGAAACTCCAAGCAAACCAGTTCTGCTTCAACCAGAAGGAGG
Organism: Danaus chrysippus; assembly: GCA_916720795.1. Classification (NCBI taxonomy): domain Eukaryota; kingdom Metazoa; phylum Arthropoda; class Insecta; order Lepidoptera; family Nymphalidae; genus Danaus; species Danaus chrysippus. The sequence continues at coordinate 1,316,700 of CAKASE010000046.1, read as the reverse complement.
GCCGACTAATAGCAAAGGCCTGTTGAAGTTCACCGACTGGCCGTTCCCTATTGGCAATAAAGTGCAACCTGTTGCCATTAGTAAGTACATCCTTTACTTTAAAAATATTATAACAAGTTTAACTTTTTATAGTACAGAAGACATAAATATAAAACCTTTTTTGGGATTTACTACCCTTTTTCTGTTCTACATTTGACCTAATTTAAACTTTTTTGTATTTATTATGTTCACAACCAGAAAAGATGATATGTTTTTTTATTTCTCTCTGAAGTAGATTCAAATATTTGAACTTTAAAACTTTCTTTAATTCAAACTATTACATAGTAAAAATTTCATTATGTTGTTAATGTGTTTTCACTGCCAAATGTTTAGAAAATTGATGATTTAGATTTTAGAACTAATTAAGCATTACTGCAACCTGAGTTAAAATTATATAATGGTTCATAGTTTCCACATTCAACCAAGATAGAATATTTTAGTAGTTTATAATTATCATTCAGGTGTGGAACGACCCTTCACTAATGTAACAGTTCACCGAGCTTTAGACAAGACTGCTGTGTTCCCGTGGAGGGATGCACTATGGTTCCTTATGACCCCATGTTCGGTATACACCATTCATTTACTCCCAAGTTTGGAGAGAAACGACGATGCATTTGTGGATAACATCAGGACGGCCATCGCTGAAGCTTTAAAGGTGATTTTGTTCAGTTAATATTTGACTAGACTTTCAATTATTGTAAAGCTTCAACAAGTTATATATTGTCATTTGTATATTGTTAGCCCGTCATATAAAAAGAGACAGTACAATTAAAATTACTTAATATATAACTGATGCAATAAAACTTTAATAGTAATATATTTTATTTATAATATTCAGATAGAGACAACAGAGTATACTTGGCAGCAGCTCTGTGCTCGTAGAGGTCGCGTGACACGTGTGACGTCACGTCCGCCTCCTGAAGCAGCCCGGGTTAAGGAAGTACTGCCAGCGGTGCCTCTTAGAGATATTATCAGGGAACTTGGTAAGACATATTATATATGATTAGTTTTCAAACGCGATCTTTTTATGTTAATGAGTAATATGTATCTCATACAAGAGATATGTTAATCAATTGTTAGCGACATCTATCGTCTTGTGACAACATGTAACGTACAATGTTTTCCCTTCTTTCGTTGGGTAAATTATACCCTAAGTGTAATTCTCCTGTCTAAACTACATTGTTGGAAAGTTTTGTAAAAAAATGAATGAGCAATGAACATGGTCACAAAATTTAGTACTCATAATATTAGTAGAATGAGTCCAGCCATTAATGTTATACAGCATTATAAAGTATTTATCATTAATATTTAATGATTTAGGTATTTACCGATGACGTAATTTTTTGTATAGGCTTATTACGAGCAGGAAAATCAATTTGATTATTCAATTATTTTATTCCAGATTCATGTCAACTAAATTTTTTAAATATTTGAACATTCTGCTAATAAGTTATTTATTTTGCAGAAAAAACCAGAAGTGTGGATGTAACGATCACAAACTTCCTAGAAGGGCTTGTCCCTTATACTCCTGAACCAGAACCTGTTGTAGAACCTCAGCCGAGCACTTCACAAGCACCACCCAAGTATATAACACCGGCACCTACAGGAGTGTTTCCAAAGTCAGCAAAAGAAAGACAAATGAGTTTCCAAGAAAGGAAAGCCCAGATGATAGCAGAGGCTAGGAACAGATATATAGAGAAACACGGCTTGAACATTGCTATGAACTGTTGATACTTCAGACATTAACCCTCGGACAAACTGATTTGTGATGTACAAAGGTGCAGTGTTTTTATTTGTCAAATGATATATTAGTGAAATGTTTCTTTTTTGCAATGTTTTTTAATAAATGTATGAAAAATATATTTTTATAGCGGTCACATTAAGTAAACGGATTTTAACATTTATCTGTGTCATGAATCATTACGATTGTGTGTAGATGTGTATTTTATTGTGAAATGTTATTTTTGCTAATACATACTTGTGGTACTAATTTCCAAATCGTTAACTTAGTCTAAGATGTCATGAACCCACTTTATTCTTGAACCACATAAGTAATTTCTTATCAGTAATTAGTTTATTTAGATATCCTTTTAGTTTATAAACATGTAATAGTTATATTAATCTACATCCTTATTATATATTGTTTAATGAGCCCAGTGTATCTTTGTATCGATTGAATTGGGCTTTGCAGAGATTTTTGTTTAGTGTTAAACATATTTTCTTTAGTCATTAGATCTCATTTGTAGCAAATTTAATTAAATATCAAGCTCATACAAAGGACACGGCTAAAATAAAATAGCCACAGCTAAATGTAACTGAAAATTACTTGAAAGTAAATAAGTGTAGTGTGATTGAATGTTTGTGGATAATTCAAATGAAAAGCCAAAATTGTAGAATAGAACTGTATAACAATGTGTCCGTACTTACAAAAGGTATACGGGCCATGTGTATTAAAGATAAAAGATATTATTCCATTCGGTGACCAAACCTGTATTGTTTAGCTCCTTGCATCTCCTGCCTTCGGCTTCCACACTAGTTTAGATTAAAATTAAATATATTAAATAAAATATTTGTTTCCAAAAATATATATTTTATTTTTTACATTCCATCATGGGAACAAGAACAGTTAATTATAAAAAAAATGTCTTAATGATTATTTAATCTTAAAATACTTCATCATTGTTTACAAGTTTGAAACTTATTGATTTGTCAGTAATAAAATGCCATTAATATTACACAATCAGTTTACTCTTAACTCTTGCTACGGGTTCATCAAACTACTAAGGGGTCGGTTTCTGATTTACAATTAATAAATTGCACATGATAGTAGTATCAACGTAGGATTATGAACGAAGAACTGAAAATTCTGTGTATTCCTTAGTGAAGAAATTTATAAAAAATACTGTATCTTTTGAAAAACAAATATGATAGTCATTTAAATTTATAAACAACAAATATGAAAATTTACCTTGGGTAAATGAGGCAATTGAAAATATTTTTCGATTTAAGAACAGTGTTTGTTATTTTAATTATCAGTAAGGAGTTATAGTATATTTATATGAGGAGAAGACAATCACAAGATGATCAAGTTTAATAATGTGGGCTGCTATTTTGATCGAGTCACGTAGCAATGTCTATTATATGTTGTTCCGGTATTGTCTTATGAATACAATATATCTACAAGCCGAGCGTATGCGGCGTCCGTCGCGGCGTGTTCAGCCCGGGCGTGGCCACTTCCTGTTTGACCGGAACTTCTTGATCTCTCTTCTTCTTTTCTTCTGCCATCTTCTGTTCAGCCATTTTCATCTCTTCTTCCATCCTCTGTAGATGTACTGCAGCCTCCTTGCGTTTATCGCGATTTGATCTTGGAAGATTAAAATTATAATAAGGATTAAAATTTTGAAAGAAACAAATTTTATGCTAATTTTAGTTGTCCGAGATGTCTATTAAGTTTGGACTAATACAAAGTGTTTCTATGAGGTACTCGCTTGCTAGCTGCCTTAACCAAGGAGAATATAGGTCCTAACTCAGAATTTTGCTTTTGGACTATAGTTTGGGTCGTATAAAGCGTTTTTTAGATACTCACTTGCCAGTTTCCTTAACGGAGAAGAACATAGGTCCCAATTCAGCGAGCCAGCGTCCATCTACAGCTGTGACGCAGTGCATGTACTCGCGGGAAGTCATCATTAGTTCGTGGTACACCACGTAGTCGGGCGCGCTGCCCGCTCCGAACAGAGCGCTTGTGGGGTGTAAATGACACGGCATGCCTGTGCGGCAGTTCACGTATTCGCCGATACCTTTCAGCCGGGCCGCTTGTTGGAAGTACGCTGTATAGATGGAAGGTTTAATATTAAGTGTCGAGATAGTAGAGCCTAGAGGTATTGGAATAGAAAATGTATAACAGATACGCGTTCGAGTGTAAGCACGATGGATTAATTGAGAAAGCAATTGGAACGCGGTATTTTGAAGGTCGCAGATTAAAGTCAATTTTTAAATATTGTTTTTTGATAAGTTTTAATCGAAATATATCTTTAACTTATCTGACATACATTAACCTGCCCTCTCTCACCCAAATCAAAGTTACGATATGATTAGTCATGTCCATGTATATAAAGGGTGTTGTTCCTAACCTGAGCATATACACTTCCTGACAGTGTCCCAGTCGGTGCCGCACGACACCAGCGGCAGTCTCTGCTGCGTGAGGATGTCCCGTAGCTGCTGGCGGACCTCGCGGACCTTCCGCATCGCCTTGGCGTGGACGAAATGTTCCGTACACCACGCGCTAGAATAACTACGGAGAGGGGGGGGGGATATTGAATGTATTATCACTAATAGTACTAGTTTATTTCTTTATTGCTTTTTTTATCACGGCTTTTTGAATGATAAACTCAAACTCAAATAACTTTATTTAATATAGAAGCATTACACTTTCTTATTGATGGTCACTTGAGACACTACCACCGGTTCGGAAAAGAAAATACCCTGACCTGAGAAGAACCGGCGAAAGATATCCTCGATTTACCATAATAAAGAATTGTAATTTAATTCCAGAACTTTATAACAGTTTAAATTGAATGTTATATTGTCAGGACTGTATGTTAAAGTGTATAGTTACTTGTTTGATTTCCACATGTTGTATAGATGTAGTAGTGTGAGGTGATCAGACTCTGCCACTTGGAACTTCTCCTTGGCGGTGTCCGCGTCCTCCTCGCGCCCCTGGGGCCGGTAGAACACGGACGGAACAGACAACATCGACACTGAACACACACAAACATATCATACATATAGGAAAAACACTTTAATTTTAAATAAAACTATCAAATTCCCGAACAATAACATATGTTAACAATAAGACATTTGATTTGTTCTCTTTTGCGACTGCGCCGCGGGAAAGTAGTTGTCAAAATTGAATTTATGTTGTCTGTGTTATTCGTTCTATTATTATGTAAGTACATTAATTTTCATTAAATAAATAATTGGTGATTTCTTTTATTTTATTAATAATAAATAGTTAAGATTCTTTAAGATAAGTCTGGTCTAATTAAGGTTAGTTTCGTCATTTTAAGGAAACGGCTTAATATACCTATAAGTTATAACATGTTTTATGTGTTACTACACAATATAAGAAATGATTTTACCTTGAATCTTATTATTAGTAAGTTGGTGAATTTCGTTATTAATAAAATTATTTGATTATATTTTCAAATGGAAAAGATTTTTTTTAACATTATTATTTATTTTACATAATATAAAATACTTTCGGATTACTACTGTTATTTTATCATTTTAAAAAATTACATACTCCCGACGTCTTATTTAAAAAAAATTACAGACATTCACATCTCGCCTGCCCGTGATCACGATTGCTACAAAGTAACCAGAACCGAAAGTAATCCGAAAATATTAGTTTCATTTAAATGAATACACGCAAAAGTTTCAGATCTCATTATATAAACCACTACAGTCTGGTAGTAAACAATATTCATTATAATCTACTAGCTTTCCGCCCGCAGCTGCCCGCGTGGAGTTCGGTTATATCGCGTTTCCAAGAGAACCTTTCAAAAGTCTGGGATAAATAAAACTATCCTGTTCTTTCTCAAGGTCAACTCTATCTCTGTACCAAATTTAATTAAAATCAGTTCAGTGGTTTAGGCATGAAAGCGTAACATACAGACAGAAATACTTTCGCATTTATAATATTAGTAGGGATTAATCAATGTAAGACATTATTATAGTTACCTATAATGAGCATCTCAGCGCTACAGCCCATCTCAGCGGAGACTATGAGCATGTGGCACTGCGGCGGGTCGAGAGGGAACTCCGCCATCTGTCTGCCGAGAGGAGTTAGGGCTCCGGTGCCGTCCAACGCGCCGAGGATCCACAGCTGGTACATTGAATTGAGGATCGTGTCCTGGACCACGAATGTTAAGATAGGATATGAACGAAACATGATTATAAGAAGTCATAACTCATAGTGGCCTAGAGGTTAAAGGAGAAATGTTAAATACATTGTGAGTAGAATGATGTTTAAAAATTATAAAGAAAAATGTAGAGGAGCATTTAAGTTAGAAACGTATAAATTTATATTAAAAATAAACTATAGGACTTCATTTCAAATGATTAACTAATTTCATACATTAAATATACGATTAAAGTATTAAAAATTTATGTATTTTAATTCAACCATATAGACGTTTGTATTAAGTTATAACACATGACTCAATGTATTTTAAACACATTCAATAAACATAATATTTGTTACACTTATGTATTTTAACGGTTTATTATATTAAACGAAATAACTATTACACAATAAAATGTGTTAATCGAAACATTTCATTTACACATCAGTAAATTCGACATCTCATTCAAGCGGCTCGTTGGTCTAGGGGTATGATTCTCGCTTTGGGTGCGAGAGGTCCCGGGTTCAAATCCCGGACGAGCCCAAATTAGCTTTTTATTATTTATTTTTTTAAATTGTTTTATACTAATTTTCATTATATAAGTAAAATAAATAACTTTAAAATGCTAGGATTACTAAAAAAGATTATTTTTTTTTTGTTTAAAAAGACAATATTCATTTGATAAGTATGTACATGATAACAACCATTTTCCATATCAGGTATTGAAAGTCATATCGTCGGGTATAGTGCAAATCCGCGTAACTATCATTGGATAATTCCGCGTATCTACATGGGAACCAGATTATCAGAAGAAAGTTTAAGCTGAAGTATTTTCTATATTAACGACTTTTAATAATAATAATAATAAAATATTTATTGGTCAAAGTCGCACTACAACACAATAACAATCTTATTCACAAAAAAAATACAATAAATAAAATTACAAAAAAAAAAATATAATAAGAAAAAGGAAAAAAAAAGAAAATGTGCTGCAGTGCAATACCAAATGGAGATTCGCGCAGTAGAAGAAGAAGCATCAATGATGCTTCTTAACTAAACTGATTTTCAGCCTCTATAAGGTAACTTTTAGTATCATAATTAGTAATTATTTAGTGTTTAGTAGCTAGGTATATCTTGTAAGTCATGTTATTACGTCACCTGCGGTGGCGGGTCCATGAAGTGGAAGGCGAGCAGGTCATCGACCCCGAGCGACTTGAGCAGTAGCACGGTGTTAGCGAGGTTGGTCCTCTGTATTTCAGGCACAGTGGCTGGTAGCAGCTCCTGGCTGAACTGCCGTTCCGTGTACAGACAGAACGCGCGACCAGGACCTGTGCGGCCTGCGCGACCTGCTCGTTGTCGAGCGTTAGCCTGGCTTACTGGGTAGATCTGATAGAAATATACTTTATTATATATAATACTAGCTGCGCCCCGCGATTTTCGGGATGTAAAGTAGCCTATGTTTCCTGGACCTCAGCTTCTCGTATACGAAATCTTATCAAATCGGTTCAGCCGTTTGAGCGTGAAGAAGTAACAAACATACACACTCTTACAAACTTTCACAATTATAATATAAGTAGGATAAAGGACCATCATTTGTTTTTAAATTTTATCCTGAACCACCTTAGTGTACAAGTTTTTGCACAAGAACAAAAAAAAACGAACAAATAACAAGTTGTGCTATGTTATGAAATTTGGAAGTATGTAAAGATTTTGCGAAAAAACAAAAAAGTGCACGAAAAGACGAATTACATTTGAGTTTAAAATATATACAGAAAGAATTATGTGAAGATTTAGTGTAAAAAATAAACTTCGTTATACCGACCTGCAGGGCGTCCATGCCTATTCGTGGATTATAGACCTTCAGTTTACAGTAACCACAGTCGATCACGTACATAATGCCATCCACTGTCAAAGACGTCTCTGGAGAGAAAAAAGAAATTATTACGTAATACAAAAAATAAAAACTCTGATTAATGATGATTCCCAAAAAGAGGGTTGATGTCAGGCAGGCGGCCGGTCGTAAAAACAAATAGCCAAAACTATTCACAACATGTAAGGCAGAACCTGGATAAAGCTGGGAAAAATTGCCAGGAAGAGAAGACAAAAAATAAAAACTCTAAAAATAGCGAACTAAATCATGTATCAGATATATCTTAAGTAATAAACGCCCACCAGCTATATTAGTGGCTACGATGCATTTCCTTTGTCCTGGAGGAGCACGCTGGAATATCTTCGCTTGCAGGTCAGCTGGAAGTTGCGAATATATCGGCAGTACTGTGAGTGGCGGCGCGTTGTCCAGGTCACCTAGACGTTCTGTTAGGACCTGGAACATTGTCATTCTTTTATATAAACACTAAGTAAAATCATAGAATTATTTATGATTATTTTGGTACGTTACTTTTGGGACATTGAGTTATAAGTGTCATACCTCGCAAGTGACTTCAATATCTTCTTGACCTGGCATAAAAATCAAGATGTCTCCTTCATCCGGCTGTAAATGGATCTGTAGCGCCTGCGAAATAATTATTACTTATTACATTACTTTGTTGCTTCGATCAATTGACTTAGGGGTTTATTAAAAATTATTATTCCAGCATTACCTTTGAAGTAAAGCGAGTAAGATATACATACACAGGACAATTTTATGAAATTTATGCTTAGTAAATTATTGTAGAATGTGTGCCATTATTATAATGACAAATCACTACTTTTAGTGCTATAATCTAGATAATAATGTAAAGTGTAGTATAGACGGTTTAATAACGGAATAATCTCTATTTATGTCAAATATTTAACAGACAGTTTCAATATAAATCGTTTGACGTCAGTTCTGATAATGTGACAGAATATGGTTCTTTATCTAATGTATATGATTTTATTTACCACAAATCAAAATGGAGGTTTAATCAATGCAATTTTTCACTTCAAACAAAAAACCAGCCAAACATTAAGCTGACGAGAAGTGATACTACAGTTTGGTCTTTGTAAAAAAGACAATGGGATCAATAAACTAGCAAAGTACTATATAGTATTGATGAAAGCAGAATTGACCAAATCTTATTATGGTAACTAAAAATTTAGACCAAGAATAGTGTAGGACTACACATTAGCACTACGTATTATGTTGGAAATATCTGTAGCGATAGTTGATACAGAAAACTAAGTTACCTTTTTATATTAGTGAGACATGAAACAAAGAAATACTTAAATATTTTAGTTAGAAACTTTTTGAAAATCAACGAATATTATATTAATAATAAATCAATTGATAAGACTGGTATTAATTCAAAACCATTTACATATATCAGAGCACTGATCCTGAATACGATTGGGAAAACAAATCGGGGTTTAGTCTCGAGTTTTATTTGACAAAAGAAGCTTTTCAGCACATTGACCCCAGAGGAGGATCGACACTGGCGGGTGCAATGACCTTTATTAATTTTGTTAACCTTTCATTGTCCATATATACACAATCTACTCCAGTAACCTTTAACATCATGGACATCTTCCGTCTGAATTATTTTCTAACATTTATTAACCGACTTCAAAGAAGGAGTAGCTCCTTAAATCGACTCTGTTAACATTCAGTGATTACTAAGTACTGTAGCTTTTAATTTTATAATTCTGATAATTATTAACGAACTCAGATTGTTTGAGGAGGTCTGATTTCAAATTTAAATATGAAAATTCAATTCATTCATTATACAGAAAATTATTTTAGTATTTGCATAATAAATAATAATTTTCTAGTAATAACCATGTGTTTCTGGTGAAGTCGATAGTTTTTTCATTCCAACTTATTAATAACAGACACGAGGCGCGATTATTACAAAAATTATCGAAGCCTGACGAGTTTCCAGTCCGTTCCATCCTTGAGAGCAAGTTACGTTACAAAAAAGAAACGATTTGTTTTAATTGTTTTAATAAACAACGTTAGTAATTTATTTATGAATACAAGAGTTTTTATCTGATAACTAAGATTCCATATGTTAATTAATTCAGTTTATATAATACCACTTACAATAACGTAACGTTCGGTGACATCATGACATTGTAATGCCTAGTTTCGATGTCCTTGATAAATAAGTGCAAACGCACAAACCGATACTTAAATATTACGTTTAATACAAACAATGATTTTCTTTTATATTTTGATTTAGTGAACAATTAAAAGCGTCGGTTCCGTTGTATTTAATGCTGTCAAAATACTCAATCGTCGGAAGTATATCGGCAGGAATTTGTATTACATGTCACGTTGCGGATCAGGCTGGCGAGCGCCTAGAAAATTCTTTGGGGCCTTCGAACTGTTGTGAGTTCTTACGTTAATTAAATGAACAAATATGAATACAAGCTACATATATATTATCACTTATTCAGTATATAAGCTCGTTTTAAGTTGTAAGTTACGCTCAAAAGTCAAAACATGATAGCGGTTTTACAAATGCAGAGCACTATTTCGGGCGGTGCCGCTAGAAAAAGAATAAATATCCTATTCTTGCCACATATCTTATGTATTACATAGAATATTATAAGTACAGGTAACGAATAACCTGTTAGTACTAGTTTATTTGAGAGCCAGTCACACTAAATGCAGTGTTCAGTTTTTTATTTTTATACCAAAGTTAATATTATCATGTCTGGTCTTTTATGAATGAGAAACTGTCTACCTTCGTTTTGACAATGCAAACTCATTATAAGGCTAACGGTTAAAAATGTTGGAACTTAAATATACACATGGATTAAGGATACATTTTAAATTTAAAGGACTACTTAGATAAATGGTCGAATTATCAGAAAGCCGACTATCGAAGACATAATTATTATATATGTCACATTAATATAATTAAATAATAACACAAAAATAGTCATCACTTGATTGTTATCATTTATTTAATATATGTTTACAGTATGAGTATAGTTAGTTATATTTACATATCCATTAGTCGATCGATTCAATGTTTATAACTTGGGCGGGATCTTAATCAACATAATGGACTAACCTACATTGAACTGAAAACAATAAGAAACCTCATAAATGTTAAAAAAGTTATGAGATTGTATTACTATTAAAAATATATTGATTAGAAGATTATTGTTTTATTAATATCAATGGATTTTTAAAATATTAAAAAGTTTTAATTCTCTATTGGGAAATATGAAAGTAAATTGTTGTATAAAATGTGATTCGGTGCTGTGTGAGTTCGTTGACCCCGGCTAGACTTGCAAATGCAGTTAGTCATTTACAGGCAATTACCGACTTTACTGTTATTGAAATAGATGAGTTTATACGCTTTACAGATATAGGCTGTCCCATTATAGGTTTAGATTTAATTGCTCTTATATTTAGACAAATACACTCTCAAATGTTATTTGCTTTGGTTGGGACGTAGGAAATCTGTACAGTTATCATACCACTGCCATAGAAGAGAGTTATTAGATTTATTGACCGCTCTTCGTTTTTTTTATAAAACATCAACTCGGTTGCCAAAATAATTGGAAAAGTATCGGTTAATCCTAATATTATGAAATTTTATTAGTAGTAGTAGTTTATATAAATAACAGACTATAGAGATCGTGATAATTATTGTATTAAAAAATCTAACCATAAAGAACTACATATATTTTTTAAATAAATAGTTATTCTCTTTGTTTATGAAAAAAATGGAATAAGTAACTCAAAAGACATAAAGATTTATAGACTTAAAAAAGATTATAGCATACAATAAAAGTTGTACCTTAAATTGAAAATTGTTTTACAAATAGAATTCCAAAAAAAACTATTCAGCAGTTGAAAAAAGATTTCACACAACACTTTGGCTAGATAAGGATCATTACTTAATGGACACACACACATACATACACACACGAACACACATGCACATATAAATTACTTCAAAGATATCGATTACGTACATCGAATGATATGAAACATGATGAATTAAACTTTAGCCGGAGTAATAAGAAAAGTTTATATATGGCGTTTTTCATGTTAGAAATCATTATTAAATTTAAGCTAATTGTTTTCGGAGCAAAAGAAACCTTATTATAACACAGTTAAGACTCGCCTGTTTCACGGCACCGTCGACGTAGTCTTCGCAGACGTTCTTGGAGAAGAAAGTCTCTACGGGAAAGGTTCGGCCTGGAATGGTGAAGGTTGGCACGTTGCCGAAGAAGGTGGAGAACTTGCTTGAGTCCATGGTTGCTGAAGTCACGATTAGCTTCAGATCCGAACGACGAGCTACGACCTGATGGAAAATGAACAGAATATAGTAGACATAATACAACACCGGCTATGAGTATTAATCTTTTAACGAAATACAAAAAGATCGATCTTATACAAAACATTAAGTAAATAGAGGTACATATTTTTGGCAAATTATTGATTTTACAGAAAGAGATTTCCACTTGCTACAGTTTTCATACATTAATAGATGTTGATCATAATTTACTAATATTTCGTTAAACATCAGTTACATTTGGACGTTCCAAAATAATCTTGTTATCCAGAAAATTCCTTGAACAAAATGTGCATTGTTGTGTGTGATGAGACTGTTATAGGGTCTGCTCAGTTTTACGAGCCGATTGGTTTAATACAATTTGCAACAATATGTAGGATGGGAATGAGCTTTTGATTGGATTTTCGGTTTAGGTTTTGACACAATTGGTTATTTATTCCACAGGCGTTAATGAAAATCTTTTAGCCCAAAAATGACCTGCATTTACTGAAAGACAGTAGTTTTTGTCTGATTGTCTGGACAATAGCAGTAAAAAGTGTATTCGGCAGTGAACAATCTAAACTTCACAAATAACACTTAATTTAGACTGTTTTTTAAGAAGTCAGACAATGGTATTTTTTAAGTAATGTTAATAAAAATTGTTTTTACCTTGTCCCGTGTTTTTTACATTTTACTTATTTCATTATCCTTGAAAAGTAATCGCTTCCGCATGAACAAATTTTTTCACTTCGATTGAAAATTAAATACTATTTTTAGCAAGCTAAACTAAAATATCATTGATCGGTTTTTAAACGTTTTATGTTAGGTACTTACATTTTTTATGACAGTGATGTAATCTGAATGAAAAACTTTATATAACGATAATATTTCCAAAGTACATAGTTTGAAGTAAAAATCATCAAAATTTCATACACAGCAGAGGATCGGAGTTCAACACACATACAACATATACCACGGACATTATTCTATTTTGACATGAGAAAACTTCAAAAGCAATATAATATAATACTCTGAGAATTGTGAATGAGTGAAAGCTTGTAGAGATCGATGGATGTATGAAAGTTATGAATGATGTTGCTCTTTCACGTAAAAGCTAGTTTACGTATTTTTATGAAACTTTATAGTTATTATTGTTAGGCAGAGAAAGGAGTTTGGTTTTGAGCGTTTAACGCGCGTTAGATAGGGGCCCTTTAAACCCACACCTGGGTCGCAAGTCCCAGGCCCTGTTGAAGCTCCTTTCCCTATCACGCGTTGGACTCGGCACCCGCACGGTGAATCCATTGAATGCTGAGATGTTTCAACTCATGTAGCTTCTACAGCAGAATAAGGTATAGCGTATAATTTATAAAAGGATTCTGTGTAGCTCCCGTAGGATAATGTAATGAGATTTGTATTTTGCTTCAAATGCGTGAAATATACTATAGACGTCGCCGACGCGACGATTGATCTATGTCTTAATTCGCTTTATATATTTCTCTCTGAACCCAAATCCGAATGTTAAGTGGGCGAATTCCCGGACAAAAACTAATAAAAAAATCATTAAATAACAACGGTTTCTCAGCTTCATAAAATTATTATGAGAAGTAGGCCGCTCCTCAGTCGTGACTCTACCAGTATTGCTCCAACAATTAAAACAGTTTTAATGTTCAACGTTGAATGGATTTGCTGATATTTGTTGCGAAAAAGACGTTAACATAGGGGAGCGGGGGGCACGTTGTTACAATTTTTAGATAATTATTAATATCACAAAAGCTATCAAATAATGTATACATTTGATTGCTTTTACCATTAGTGTGTCTATTCAGCTAGTAGAATGCAATTGGAAAAATATTAAAATTTACGTAATTTTTCCCAAAATAGAGAATTAATGAAATAAGTCGATTGCAACAACTTGCCCCTGACTTGGGGCTAGTTGTTACAGCTTCGGGGCACGATGTTACAGTGTAGGTAAATAAACAAAATGAACAATAATATATCATTTATTTTTTATTATTTCAAAACGTTATGAATAAAAAAAACTATTTTGATCAGTCTTATAACATTTATGAGCAATTATAATATCTATATCGTAATTTTCCAAGTTTTTAACAGTAATAATCACATAACTTTGGCAGGAACTTTCTTAAATCTTATATATCGTTTATTTTAGTTATTTTGGTTTATCGGTTAATACAGCGGACTTACGTTTACGACGGTTATGGATGGATGGTTTTCGAGCCTCTGCCTTGGGAAAGGACCTTATCTTTGAAGGCGAAAAATTTTCAAATGTACTTTGTATACCAGATGGACCTGGTATCTCTAATTCAATATTATTTTTAAAACTTGACGAATCTGCACTCGGTAATGTTGTTAAACATTCTGTATCTTGCGAACAAGCTGGATTTGGAGAAGGTGAAAAAGTAATATTGTTAATAGTGTCAGGTAATAGATTGGTTGCTGTTTCGATTGCATGTATGATTTCATTTGTATGATTTCATTTTTTCACTTTCCATTTATTCTAATTTTTAAGTACAGCGTAGTAATTTCTAAATGATAGTCAATGAGATGAACGGTAATACAAGATCTGAGACAAGTTGTTACATGTAACAACCTACCCCGAAAAACTGTAACAACCTGCCCCATGGTGTGTTTTTTAATTAAAATTAAAGCCGCCATTAATGGATATCAATAGCAGAATAAAACGCTATTACAAATTAAAACTCGATACATTATGAACGTTCGAGGCGAAAAGAATTTAGAGAATAAGAAATATAGACAGCAGGAATCAAAAATTTCGTAAAAGATTTTGTTACGAACTTGATGGAAATCGAGACACTTGCACACAACCTAACAGTTAGCCGCTTGGCGGGTCGCTGATTGTTTTTTTGCAACGCACGATGTTATAAGAAAACAAATGAGTCCACTTACGTCTACCAAAGAGTTAAAAATCCCGGTAAAAAATGCGTGTAACTTCTTACCCCTGTAACAACTGGCCCCCCGCTCCCCTACTTCATGTTTCGAGATTTATTTAATAAGACTGTTTGTTTGTTTGAGTTCATTGAAATATTTAGGAAATATGATGGTTATCCATTAGTTGCATATTGTTATTTCCTGAAATCCTCAATTCGTACTTGTCTTTTATCAAGTCTGTGTACATATGTGTCTTATATTCAATTTTAATAGATAAATAGTGAATCATTTATCACAGGATTAGCTATTTCACTGAAGAGTGATATATTATGTAGACCAAGCCAGCTACATCGATAGTAATCCGTCCGTACAAGTCACGCTACATTGTTCACAGCGAATTGAAATCGATGGTACAGAAAATTGGGTCACATTTTTCACGGCAATTTATTTTGATGTGTTCGTGTTATCGGAGTCTCCAAGGGATCCAGGTTAACGAGCTTTGGTCTCTTGATGTGATTGGTCATTGGTGGAACTTTTGAAGTACCGTTTGATAGTTATTGTTCCAATTACAGCTTCATTAATATATTGAGTTTATATCAATACCTAGTAATAACTTGCATTTAACTAGAGTTTATGTAACATAATTTAATTAATAAATATTTTCTAAGTGTAAGTCAGTTATTATAAGGAATATGTTTTTATGAATTTTGTTTTAGGTTCAGCATCAATTTGACAATAATATGAAATTACGAGATCTTAACGTGTCACGAACTAGTGATATAATAAATAACAATCTGACGATGACACGCAGACAATAACAACTGAAATGTATTTGAAATATAATCTCATGTAAGTTATTAGATCAGAAATAAATATTAAAACATCTATCCTTTATTAAATCTATAGTTTGGAGTTAGATTGCAGGATCGTCTAGGTCAGATACACGGGATTAAATGAAAAATATTATGTCTAGACTCTAGACAAAGTAGAAGATACAGTTATTTTTTATTCAAATAATATTTTTCATTTGCAAATTGTCCTGTTGTGTACATTAATACGAAGACGTGTATTTTTAAACTAGCTATGAAGCTACATGACACTGAAGCTCTAAACACATATATCACGTTGTGTGGGCGATCTTATAAAGACTAAGTCAATATATTAACTGTGGACACACCTCACAGTCTATTAATGGCAGCCGAGCCCACGGACAATAGAATTAAAAATACCACTACTATACATTTACACTAAGATATAAGGAGTAAATGTTTTTTTTTATTATAATCAGAACGTCTTGTAAATTATTAACGACAATTCAAACAATCCATTGTATTCAATTTATATTTTTTTATAAGATCAATTTAATATTACAACAGTAGTTCTACTATAAATATAAATATGCAAAAATACGATAATATTTATTTAAAATTCACAGTTGTGGATCGAAATGTATAGAAGTCTTTGGAAGATTTAATTAATACGAATGTTTTGAATACATAAAATTAGAATTTAGTTATATTAAAAAGAATTGCTAAATTAAATTTGAGATATATTGAATTGTTTTTAGAAGAATGGAAGAAAAAAAGCGAATTTTTCTTTGAACTCGACATTTATCAGTATAGTTTAAAGTGATCATTAATTATGTAGTATTATAAATTATATTATATATTTATAGTTATTGCAATAATTAAGGTCATGAGATGGTATAAGGGTTCACTGAATAACGCTGGCATTTGCACTTCTATGAAACCTTTAAAGTAGAAAATTCTAGACCAATATACCTACATATTATATGTATTCACCCTCAATATCTTATAATTTTTATAGCTTTCAAAACTTTAACATTTAATAGTAGATTGTATCAATATTATATGTGAGAACTTTCGTATTTTTTTTTAATTATTTCTGTAATCCTAAGCTCAGCTGGAAGTAATATAATGTATAAACAAAACCGATCATATCTCAAAAGTATTAAGAACAAAGGCAAAATAACTTCAGACGAAAATGATTCACTATAAAAAGAAAATTGAGGATTATGCGAGCTAAGCTACTGTAATACAAAGTAATTTAATAAAATTTTATATAAATAAGAGTAAAAATTTCCTGTAACATTACATACAGAATATGAGTTTATTTTTAATATTGTTTTTGGAATAACTTGTATTATTTACGGATATAAATAAATACACTTAAATATGTAATCAACAAAATGCCAATATAAAAAATGTGACTAAATGATATTTCGTTTAATTTTTAAAATATATAGAACATTTGTTTAACGTTCTGAAAAAGGTTGATAGTTTTCATCGCGGTCGTGATTTTTTCGACTGCAAGGCTGTTTATCAAACTATATAACCTTGACCTATTAAGAGGACGATATGACGTGAAGAGCGACCTCCAAAACTCAAGCGGGTCAATGGCCTACAGACGATAGAGGTGGAAAACTATGCGTCATAAATCCATATGTTGAATGGTATTTGTAACGAACAGTTAATGGTCTGAATATAAGCAAAGATGGCATTACATTAGAGATTCCATTATATTAATATAACCTTGTTGTCTACTTTGAATGAACAGGCGGAGCACATCAAGGCCGACACAATATTATAAGTGGAACAGAAAAACATCGAGAGAGAAAGTAGAAAAATATTAAGGGACATAAAAACTACGACATTGACATATGATAACGGATTATGAATATTTAAATAATTTAAGAAGATTTTGACCGACATGTTGGTGTTATTCAAATCACTGGTAATATGTTTTTTCCTTTTTGCCTTTTGATTTGGCTCTTCTAGTTGATTTCAATCTTCCTGCTTCGGACCTCTAGGAATATTCCAATGGGAAATGGCCTATCACAGTTATAATTTATTTATTATAGTATCATCGCGATAACTTTTTTTGCCAGAAATCCGTTCTTTACACATTGATTTTATTTTCGATTTTAAGCAAACATTTTTTGAAATTTCACGACATCAGAAACGTAATATACTTTATTCAATTCAATCCAATTCAATTTGTTATTATCCATGTATAAAATCAATTACTATTTTCACATATCATGTTTGCTGATAAAGATCTGAAAGTGAGTCAGAGTATGCTTCGAGATAATACAGATTTATATATATGTATATAACACATATTTTGAGTAATTTATTAAAAAGGTTGTACCTTACACACATACAACTTATATATTCACAAGTGGCTGATTTGCAAAACTTTGACATATAAAATATTTGAATCATACAGGCGTTACGTGATAAACTTAAAAAAATCGTATGATTTTCATTTCCATGTGCATGGAGCACAGCGATGGAGCAGAGCAAAGGAAGTATATTTTTGATTAAATTTAAAGGTATATTTTATCTATAAAACAATTTAAACTGGTAGAAATATAACATTTACAAATTACTTATAAGGTACAAAGGCATGATATGAATATAAGCCTAAAGCCACCCACTGAATAGAATTTGAAATGAGCCGGTGATTCAGTTGAGCAGACAAAAAAGGAAGCGTTGGGCGCTCTGCAGGCGTCACTGACTCACTAACTGAGACCATACAACAGAATAACTTGGATGGACATAAAGAAATAAGATCATTACACTGTTAAAGTTAAATAAAATGATTGAAGAACATCTTCATGGCTTGTTTTAAACAATAAAAACGTAAATAAGTTAAAAAATATATATCTTAAATGTAATATTTTGTCAGAGTTACCTTAATGCATTTTTTTACCTCATATTTAAGCATAATTAGCTACGTTTCTCTGACGTCATATATTTAAACGTAATTTCTTGGGGTTTTCATGTTTACTTTATCAGTATGAAATAAATGTTCAGATAATTTATTAGATAATGACACTTAACTTTGATATATCCTACTAATATTATAAAAACGTAACGTGGTCATTATGTATGGGTGTTTGTGTGATTTATCCGTAAATTCCATGACGCTTCCTTAGGGACCAAGACAACAATTATATTATGTATGACGTCACGTGACACAGACTACCCACGTCACTGTTCGTTGGTTATTCCATATGTGGTTTTAACATGCTTTACAGATGTTTCTCTTAGTCCAAACATCATCCTTTTCAAAGTCCACGCGGACAAAGTAGCAAACAAAAACTAGTCCATATAATCAATCAGTAGGACGTGTTCTGACTGTGTATAGAACAAAATTAAAGTTTTACATGAAATCGAGGGTAAAATATGTAATAAAATTAAAATGAAAAACCCCAAAAACTATGAACATGTACTATCGGGGAAAACTATATGATTTTATGAGTATTTCCATCGAAGAAATCCTAAAAGTTATTTCAATTGCTATTTTGAACGTCATAAAGTTCTTCAAGTCTTAGTTACTTTATATAGAAACAGTCTAGACTGAGCGGTGATTGTGAGCGAATACGATATAGAAGACAGACATTACATTAACACAGACCATATTAAGACCGATTCTGTATACTCCAATAGTACTTAAGCTTTAGAAAGTGCTGGGTTTCTGAATCTCAAGTGGTATTGAAGTGGAACATGTTTGTCATCAAACACGGTTGGAGATTTAAATTATATGGAAAACCTATATACATATATATGTTTGTTACATATTATTATATATATAAAAACCACTGACAGCTTCGTTATAAACATATATGCACACGAAGTTGAGGCCAGTTTGGAAAACATAGGAAGAACCTTGTGTGTGTATGAAAAATATATTTTTTTCTTCATATCACATGAGTCACTTAACGTGCGACGTATCGAGGTCGGCGCGACGTGAACGGTATCTTATATATCATCTTTGGATTAATTTCGTCTGATATTATTTGTCACTACTGTATTAGGAATGGTCGTCCGTGACTTAGCTCCAGTTATAATCATGTTACATGTGACATAGTTGAATAACATATGTATATTTTTTTTGTATGATAACTCATAATGAAAAACAAATTACATTCACAACGACAACTAAATAACTTTTAGTTATGTTTTCACTAAAAATCAAAAAATATAACATTATATCTGATTTGATGCTTATGCCATTTTAAATATTTGATCACCTCAATTACCTAAGAAGCCGTACAGCTATGTCGACGAACGCATTGTGTTTTAAAAAACCAAAGTACGGATCTAATAAGAGTAATTATAATATTAAACTACAGACGTGTAGTGCGATGCTTTTAAATCGCGATCAACCCTTGTGTTGTATACCAATAGCCAATATATAGAACATTGGAATTGACAATTTGATATTTATTAAAAAAAAATTACTATACATACTTTAGTAACCTCTTTAAAAATAATATCAATTTACTTGATTAGACTCCAATTATTGTCCAATGTAAATAAAGATTTGCAACCAAAAACCTATTCTAAAATTATTCCTTATACAGGAACAAAAAACGCATATAAAAACATATATGTATGTACATTTATGTATATATATAGTATTCCGTTCTAGTATAATGATAATTCTCGTCTAGGAACCACTGACCTACAAAGATATTGTACTATTAAACATTTATTTCATACAACACATTGTAAATAAATTACATTTAATTGTAACTACATACGTAATTTACTAATAATAACACATATCTAAGTACATATCTACATACAGATCTATATGTATATACATATTATGAGTATATCACAGATAGAACAAACAATATACATATAACTAATGTTATCGTCGCTTCGAAAGTTCGAATTTTCTTTCAGATATGTCGAATGTGTCATATTTTTGACGACGAAAAATTTTAAACAGGAATTTGTAAAAATGTTAATAAAAATGTAGAAAATTAAAAAATATAAATTTTGCATTCTACATTATGCTAACTCTTATAAAATTCGCTTAGTTTTGTTGAATATACTTTGAATAAAGGAAACCTACCAAATTGGTAATTTTTAATTTGTTTAACGCAGTAATAGGCTACTATGAAAACGATAGTAATTTTCTTTTGAAATACAAAAATAGTAAATTTATTTGGTGATTAAATCGTCGGGCTATAATCAGTAGTGATTAGATTTGATTACATATTAACCATTTTTTTTTACTTTTTATATTGACGTCATCGGCGTCTGTCTAGTAATATGTACGTGCGAAATCATGATACGATAAAAAAACATATTCTTTTATAAAAAAGGGTTCAGTGAACTATAGTACCATATTAAAAAAATTACATCATATATAAAAAAGTATTATATTTGACCAATCAAATCAACTTCCACACTTATAATAAAATCAAACGCTCTTCATAAATCTATTTAAAATTCTTTAAAATCTTTAAACATGTTTCAAATCGAATATGAACTTCAAGAATGTATATTTAATATAAATATATATCTTTTGTATATAATGTAAGGTAATATAAGTAAGGAGTCGTCTGCGTGGCGCCTTTTCGCTTCATCGAACCTGAACCGTACACATGACATCTGTTGTTAAATACATTGACAGAAAATCAGAAATATATGTCCATAATAAGATGATTGCTCTCAATGAAACTGTTCAAAAACTTTTCTTCTATTTCGCGAACTGTGAGTAAAACTAATTTTAAACATGATTAGTTTATTAGGAATTAGTACGTCAACAACTTCGCGGATTACGTTCTATTGGGAATGTTTTAAAATAACACAGCAAGATTAACGTGAGAAGAATGTGTGTAACTAATTCCTACGTGTATGTTGTAATAGTTATTATTATTTTATATAATATTTATATGAAATATAATAATAGAATAATGGAACTCGATAAACATGTTCCACAATAGGAATTCCTCTGAGATTATTTATTACGAAAACATAATATAAAAATAACTTCGAGATAGTACGTGTATTGTTTTAAAACATCGAGGCGGTATGTATAAGATGATTAATAAATAGCTTACATATATATGAATGAAATGTACGGTCTTAGTAGGTTTAAGTATAATATTTTTTCTTAGATCATACATTTTCATACTTCTAATAAATAATTTTGTCGTTTTTTCATTTTACTATGAGGTTAGGAGATCCGAGGTCTAAATAATTTTAACTCCCAATTTAGGAAGACGAAGTTGGTTTTGTTGGTTGGTTATATTAATATTATTGAGCCAATATTAATATGAACCGGAATTTCCTACTGTCTATATAATGTACGCGTATCTAACATTCTTGGCTGACAGAAGTAATTAAAATTTCAAAACATTGGCATCCAATGATTATCTGTGATCCAATAAACACACTCATTAATTTTTGTGTTTACAATTCAGAAATAAATTAACATTGTTATGTGTAACATATAGACACACACACATATTATACAACGACTGAATCATCTTTGTAATATTGTTTTGAAAACAAATATATCTTTTGGTGGTTTAGTTGATAATTACTTTTTAGTTTGTGACGATGTAGGTATCTTCCTTTGTTATTTATTACATTTAAGTTTTATTTGTTACATTCACAATGAAAACGAAGTCTTTCGCGAGTATTCATTTAAATTTAATATTTTCGGATTACTACGCGTATTTTAATATTTTTTAAATCTACATACTCCCGACGTTTCGGTAAATTTACATCTCGACTGACCGTGAACACGGTTTTTGCAAAGTAACCGAAACGTCGGGAGAATGTATTATTTTACAGTAATAAAATACGCGTTGTAATCCAAAAATATTACTTTCATTTAAATGTTACATTCATGTAAATAAAAATATATAAGTAATATGTAAGCATATGAAATAAATATGCAAGAAAAATGCTTTAAAAAGAAAGAAAATGAGATAGATGTAACCAGAAAAGACTTAAACAATACATATGTACTAAGAGCGTTAGATTAGTTGGATTTGAGAAATATATACATATACATGTATAATATATGTATTTTGTTTATTATAACAATGGGGCAGACGTCGCAGCAGACGGTTTTGTTTTGGTAAATGGAGCGAGCTTTATTTATACGGTACCTCTCGTACATAATGATATTAATGTACATAAACATATCGCACGGTCGTCTGGCGACTGGCACTGAGTAGTGAGTACCAACCTAATGTATTTATGTCCCTTTATGTTGAACATAACAACGGAAACTGGTCATTAAAACATACATTTAACATTCATTATTATAATTTCATTATGTTATTTAGAAGTATTATTAATTATGGTTGGCTTTTCACTTTTCAATCCATTTAGAAAGTATTAAATTTTATATCTTCTTGGGTTATTATGGTTTTCTCAGCTTTTACTTTTTACTTTTGATAAACAATATAAAGAGTATTATTGAAGTTCTTTAAATTTATCTTTCAGTTAAACTAATGATACAATAATTGTTCTTAGAAGCAAACAATTCCACATGATACGAATAAGTAATTTAATATTGAGTACTCAATACTCATATTATTAAAATTATTGATCGGAAATCATCAATACAAATTATTATCAGCGTTATATGTAACCTATACAAATAAATAAAATTGGTATGTCTGTTTGTAATATTGAAATAACCGTTTTTTACTACACGCACTTGAATACGGTACATACACCAAAATAACATTTTTTTACAGTTTTTGTCAGTCTTTCTGATGTTCAGGCTAATCTCTGAAATGGCTGGACCGATTGTGACAGGAATTTTACTGACAGGTAGATGTAGTAAGGAGTAACTTAGGCCAGTTTTTTATCCCGATCCCAAAATTAAGTGTTATCACGCGCGAGTGGGATTCATTCATTCAGTTCGCATGCGGCGCTTAAAAGGTTTTTCATTGTTTAATTTTTCTTTTTTTACGCAGACGGAATCGCGGGTAACAGCTAGCATAATAAGTATGTCATTTTGTTTCGAAACTATTTTAAAAGGTTGAAGTTACTCATGTTATCTATGCTTTATGTTAGCGGTCTTTATTCGGTAGTTTTAATGTTTTATGTATGTGTATACATAAAACATTAAAGTAAGTATATGAAGTGTGAGGTTGACCAGTTGGCAGTGTATTGACTTATATGGACAGAGTTCTCCATGTTAGCTGACCACAGATAGTAAGATCTGGAAGATACCAGCAAGATCTGAACAGATCATTACAATACGAGAACTTTAAACTCAAGTGTAATAAGTAATTTTTAGTTAAGAACATATGGAATATTTATTATGTATGATGAAAGCATCTTTTATATGTTAAATATAACTATTATCGTCAATATTTCGTGTTCGTTCTCATCTTATTGAAAACAATCACTATTAGAAACATTCGCGGCTGCCAATTCTTAAATATTATGGATCTAAGCCAAACTAACTCGACCGTACTACGACTGTCGTTTGAAATTATTGACAGGCCACATCTTAATTAACACTTATAAGGAATCAAAGTTTTTGAGTTTAAATTACATACATATAATTATATCAACCTTTTTTCATATATCAAGAGCCAGTTATTATACGTATTCATTCATTAAAAATATTAAAAAACTTAACTATTATTAGGACGAATGTCACTATCACGAACAATTACATATTTGTGTACTAATCTTAATATTATTAAAGTGTCGCCTCTCCGAACATCACGTTCAATACATTCCCACTCTAGAATATCGTTTTTGACACGTACGAGTGTACCACTACTACTCAGTTGGCTGACAGGTCACAATAATTATATATTATAACATAAAAAAACTAATGCTTCTTAAAAATCTAAACAAAACACATATCTATTTTCAAACACCATCTGTTTAAACAAATATTAGAATGATTATAAAATGCTGAGAAAAAGTTTTCCATTTAAAATGTCAGTGAAACTTATGTGGTATTTTTTAATTTACAATGAATAACATAATAGTGTAGTAAAGAATAATATACATTAAAGAATTGAAATGTGAGAATGGAAAAAGATTAATATATTTTTTGATCTTCATTGCTACAGAACTATGAGTTTTAATTGAGGAACAAAAACTGTGAAAAAAATAGTATGTATTTCCAATAAGACGCAAGGTTAATGTACATGTATAATGTATATATGTTAATATTCAAGGAGCGTAAGTATGCAAAGTGAATTAATCTTGGCAATTATCCACAGGTCCGGGCTACTTGGCGGCTCATGATAAATATACATTTTTCTTTAGGATGTACAACATATATATATATATTAAAGAAAAGAGATAAAGCTTGTGATACATATATATATATAAAATAATTTGTAATCAAGATATAAAGCTTTTTACCCAATTTTGGTTAAAGGCTTGTAAATTGAGGGATAATTTTATTTAAACTGTAAACGCGTGTACTGAAATTAAAACAAAAAATACAGGACTAAATATTCAAAAAAGATAAATCGAAAGGCTTAAAAAAACTTTGCAATTCCAAAGACAAGATGAATGACATAATATATTGCGCCACTGAAGGGTAAATATAAAAATTTACTGAACCCGGCCCTGAGACAATTTGTTATTCAAATACCTAAAACATTGAATTTCTTTGTGTGACGTATTAGTTCTTGATAAATTACCATAATTTGTAGCAATTAATATTTAAAACGCTATATAATTAGTCTTTGACGTATTTTATACAGAACTTGTTCATATGGATTCTGCGGACTGTTGATGTTAAAAAGACATTAATATTTACTATCAGTTTCAACCTTACACAACTTGTTTACCTTAACTGATACGATCTTTATTAATAAGATGTAATATAATTACAGTGTAACCACTGATAATTTTTTATCATCTAGTAATTTGAGGACGGTATAACCTTTGGAATAAAGTAAAAATATTTACTTTAACTGATAGCGTAAGGCTGAGTTCATATTATCTGATTTTAATATTAAGAAGATCCCATAATGGAATAATTACATATATCTTTAAATGTCACAAGAATTAGGTACTATAGGCTTAGTCTAAGTTTGAATCATCACAATACGTCAATATATAACCTACGTTAAAACTATAATATGCGAAGATTTATGAATGAAAAACTATTAATATACCGTATGTAGCGTGACAACGCAGAAATTCTACTAAGCACTTTGGGCAACATTTTGTCTAGGTGTAGTATAGTGTGTACGGAGCCTTTAACTCAAACGAGATAACTCAATATTAATACGACATGAGGTCAATGACTTGTCAATTAATTAATTGGTTAATTATTATGAGTCAAATTCTTATGTCAACATTAAAAGGAAATGAAGCTATTACAACAAAATGTCTTGATAATAATTAATATTAATTGTTAATGACGTTACTAATGATTTTAGGTCAATTATATTTTTCATTAACTTCGTAAAACTTAATTACAAAAGTTTACTTTGTCACAGTATCCGGAAATCACACGGAAAAACAGAATCTGACCCAGTCTACAGATACTTAACCATAATACTATTTAATTTTACAAATAGCTTCCCTATATACAAATAATAATATTTACTTATAGTAGTTAGTAACAATATCTACGGAGAACAAAGCATTTTGTCATAATACATTTGATTTGTAATGCAGATATTTGATTATTATTATTTGAAGTGTTCAAATGTGTTATTCATTTACGTCAATCGACGCGTATCGTATGAGACCAATATATATAACGATAAAACTCACGATAAAATCAATAAAGAGTGCATTTAGAACTTGTAAATGATTATAATATTAAATAAATGGTATAAATCTTCATAATATACACATTAATAAACATAGCAAACCTGATACAGCTAACTTTCTAATATAACCAGTTGGTTTTGGTTATCGGTATTTAGTTCCGAGTTCCGTACGCCCTTCATACAAAGTGAAGTTAGATCTCTGATAATGTGACTATAGTTGAATCGTTATCATTATAAAGTTCGTTCACTTACATAGACAGAAAAAGACAATATATTTCAAATGACGTACCCATTTCCGTTTCATCATCCATAAATCTTTCACAAGAATTTATATACGTCAAAAACTACGCAAGCATACACTTTAAGGAGCATGTGACTTGTAGAAATGAAATTGAATTCATTCAATTACTGTTACATTTCCCTTAACTATAAGACGATACTACTAAGAATTTTAAAATAAATGACAAAGTTTTCTTTACATAAATGTAGTTTGGAATACATTGAGATTTAAAAAAACATGACATTATTATATGTACGTATTGAAATCGAAAGTAGAGTCTGAATATTAGCATATACTAATATTTAAATATATTGTATACTAATGAAGTCGCTACTCTATATATAAAGCAAGCAATAGTTGTACTAGAACCAATTGTTAAAATAACACGTAATATGAATTTTTGCTTTTTATTTAGTATTTACTATATTTTCAGCAGCAATATTAATAAAGAAATTTCGTTTGTCAGACGTCCAAATCATAATATGCTTTATAAAAAGCACAATAAAAATCATAATGCTGTAATATGCTACTATAATTCAATCTTTTCAATTGCAGATGACATAAAATGACATAAATTCAACTTGTTGGATGACGTTCATATTTACATCTCGGCAATGCGATCTCTTGTTTATGTACAACACTGTACGTGATGCTAATTGATAATTAACTTATTATTCCATACCATAACACATCTTATTACTATATATTTAAGTATTATAGTCGTGTGCAATATTTGCTATAGTGGGAACAGATGAAATCGAGATGCTATCAGGAGTCGACCCCACAGTGTCGTATCTATGTATAAATAGAAGTGAATCAAGAGTTACACAAACACAGTGACGTTAAAATACTTTAATGCGTCGCGACAAATGATACACTACACGCTATACATACATTGATATTATTAATAAATAAATACATTTATAATAGCTTTGTAAATTACCTGCTATTTAAGGAATATTTAACTTTAATTTCAAGCCACGTTGTAGGAAAAACCAGTGACATTACTGACATTTATACAATCATTTATTAACCCTGTACACATATTAATGCTCACGTCTTCATACAAAAATATATTTAAAAATACACGTTGTTAATAATTGAGATCAAGCCATGCATGTAAGTAAAGAAATGTCACTAGTTTAAGACATAAAACCACAAATTGCATACAGGATAACAAACTTCATGTTCACATTCCCATTTCTTTTCAGTATAAATTTTCGTACAAATTGCAGCCACATTTTTAGAGTGCTCTTAGGATGCAGAGTTAGTACTGGCGATATAAAAACAAGTCAACCCGCTCGCTGTGAAACTTAAAGTAGGTTACAGCATAAAGCATTACTTCTGGCTGGTGCATTTCTAGTGCTTTAATATTTCAAAGGTTTTGAGTTTACAAAATTGAGCCCGCTTGTTAAATTAAGTTCGCTTCGGATATCCGAGTACTAAAATAAATTAACGAAATCACGTTTACATTAAGTTAAAATTATAAACTAATTATAAGTAACTCTGTTTTAGACTATAAAGAATTCGAAAGCTGATTGGAAGAGTGAAAAATTGAGCAGTAATACATATATTGAATAAATATTGAATATGTTTGACGTCCCGATTTACTGTCGTAGTAGTATAATTAGAAAAATAAAATGTTATAATTAGAAAAAAAAGGTGCATAAAACCGGACCACTCTTGGCACGCTACCGGCGCCTGCACCTAAGGTCGCCGGTTCATAAAATGTTTTCGTACACACATTTAATTAATATTTCAAGAGTCGCTACACGTGGCAACAGTCCTTCAAATTTATATAGCTATATATAATAAAAAAGTTACATATACCATGTGTATAATTCTGTTTTTTATGGGAAAAGTACTGTCACCCATGGACATGCACAAAATAGTTTTGTGGATTCTCATTCTATATCTTTTTCGTAGACTTTCAAAAGTAAAGGACATAAATATATTGATATATGTATGTACTTTAAGATATAATTGGAATATTATGTGGCTTTTAACGATATTCAAAAGAACTCATTTTTTGAGTTAAGGCGAATACAAACATGTTCTCGTATGACATCGTATATCTGATTTCATGTCGCACATACAAACACTCGATACAATTGAATTACTATAAAGATACATTGTAAAAAATATATAACAAACTCTCTGTTGTAATATGCCTTTTTTTATTCGTATAAAAATATTAAATTTAGTACATAACAAACTAATGTATGTATTATTTTATTACATAAATTCAATATATTTTACACAAATATTTTTTGTAAATATCTTATTTGGAGTAAAACATTAGATTTTTATTGTAAGAGCTATTTGAAAGCACTTCTCTAATAATATCAATACGCAGCTAGTGCTAATTTGAGAATCACAAATACCAAAATACGTCATATATATTTTTTAATTAAATTTATTATAATAAAATAACATGTTTTTATGTTTTCAGTTTTACAAACATCAAAGTCTAATTATATCTAGTGCAAAGTCCTTGATGGAAAGTCATAATCTAGATAGCCGAGCGTGTTCTGTTAATAGACGCGTTAAGGTTTGCGTAACGTGTGACGCTGGCGGTGTACACGTAAAGATCACACCTCCGCTACGGAGCAGGCTTAGGTCATGAATCTATATAGATTACAGGCGGCAGTTGACTACTAGGAGTATAAAGACGAGTATTGGTTAACTGAACATTAGTTAAGGATGTAGTTAAAATGTTAGATACTGTCATACACACCTACGTAATTTGGTACTTTCATGGCTGGATATTTATAAATGGAAAACTTCAGTAAGACGATGCAAAGTTGTGATAAGTTCTATTAAGATTTTAGGATTGTTGGTATTCAGTTAAGAAAAAGGCGAATGGAAATTAAGGAACAAAGCTCTTTCAGCTTTAATACTAGCGAATTAATTTTAGAAGATAAATTGATCTTCTATGAGACTGTTGACATAAAATGAACTGTTAACATTTAAATTAAACCGTATCAATTAAAAATACCTCATTATATGAGATAAAGTTCGTTAAAATCATTAACTTAAAAAAACATTGCCAGCAATAATTTTTATGTTCAGGAAGTCAATAAATACATGTCAATATTGACAGCTTGATAAATCAGTCCAAGGAATAGAGCGAGCATCAAACAATAATAAAGGCGATAATATAATTATACATATGTATAGAATAATAAATATATTGTGTTTATATGTCTGATAACCCTGAGGGCTCTCAATGATTATTGATGTTATTAATATGTAACTGTTCAAAACATATGTATTCAACGAATTTTGAAGACATCATTACATAATACATGAAAGGTTTAAGGTCAGTTCTATTTAAAATCTTCGCGATTATTAAATAGGTGTCTATATAATCAGTATTTATGATCTCTTACTAAACATTAAAACTAAATCTTATTATAATCCTTCCTGCATACGCAATAAAGTTTATAATTGATAATATTTCAGATCCTGTATTGTCGAAGTAGTTGCCAAAGATCCTATATATCTGTAGGAGCATCAGACTGTTCGAACTATGATGTACACAGTTATGTAATAGTCTTGTGTGTACGCATGTGGCCTTTACTGGAGATTACGAAAACAATTACAGACGTCTTTGAAAATAATATTGATATGTACGTCTTATTACGTTCCGATCACCGTTGAGATAAAATTGTTATAAAAATAATTAGAGTTTATGGTTCTGATATTAAAGAATTATAAAACTCAGTTAGAAATGTTTTCTTTAATAACACGAGTTGAGCCGCTTAAAACTATTCTTTATGTTAAATTAGAGGTAACACTGTAAAGCACTAATGGATAAAGTCGATTACACTTAATTATGAAAAGTACGAAGAAGGCATAAATACTCTCACTGATATTTGATGGCTGACAAAAATTAACTGTCCATTTTTTATACTTAAAATCCAAACGTTTTAAGGACGTCTTCCTTCACAGTAAACGAGCGATAATACTCACTATATCTCTTCATGTGAATTACCTAATTACAATAAATAAACGTGAACCGTTCCTTATCGATGCATTTTTATCTTTACTGCGACTTGACAATATTTATTACTTCGTGTCCTGAAATAAGCTCGTGAACATATTTGCAACATTATAATTGAAGTTTATTAGCTTTTATAATTTATAACCATGTAATATAATAAAAACTGTAACATCGTACAGTTCGCTTAATAATATTTTTCCTTGACCCATTTAAGTAAGCCTTGTACCAGCTGAAGGTCGTTGACCGACGAGATAACGCCGGCTTAAGAAAAGCGAGGGAGCATGGTTGATAAAAATTTATATTAGTTTTATAACATGTAATATGAGTATTTTTTGTATAAGAAAGCTTAAATAACTCTTATAAATTCGTTAACATAAAAAGAACTCTATTTCATTATCAAATACAGTGGAAAATCCTTTTAAAGTGATTAGTATAAATTTAGCAGTTAAATATTTTTCCTAGACATAATAATCTCGTGTGTTGTGATAAACTTTATCTAAAAAACAATGCGGATAAACTAGGTCAGACGTAATGCGGACTGGGGCTTTGCTGACCCTCTTAGAGACGGCCTCAAATAAGAAGAAAATATTCCATCAACAACGAACAAAGCTTTATTGATAATATTATAGGCGTTTATAAGAAAAATATTGATGTTTATTGAAACGTAAGTCCCATTGAATTGATGACAAATACGAGTAAAATCAGAGCGTGTGTATGGAAACAATCGAATTGTGTGAAAGAGGGTCATCCCGTTAGTACGAGGTCGCGACCGTCGCACACGCGGGATGTCACGTACTGTGTTATGTGAAAATGTTCATAGATTTGACGGATTACATCCACGTACTAAAAATAGTTTCCCAAAAATATTACGTTAGACTCAAGTTAGATATGTGTCTATGAGGGGTCTCTCCTGCAATTCAATATAAAGTACGTGTTAATACTATTTTTTTTTTCATACTATCTTTTTGTCGTTCATTTAAAAATATATTACACATTTCCTTAATACAATAAGTTTATTTTTGTCAAGAACCAAATTAAATGTTAGTACAAAACAGACAAAATATAAAAATATGACTGTTTTATGTGTAGGTAAATATTTAAATAATTTAAGGTAATGGGAAACACGCAGCTTGCTAGTTCATAATACAGTATAATATTACTTTCCTAAATGTTTCCTAAATTTAATTTAGACACAGTTTATTATTGATGTTGATTAGAATAAAATTACGTCGTTATTATCACCATTAAATTTATTTTAGGGTTGTCTTGTAAAAATGCTTCGGCACCAAATAACAACTAATCACCTAAAACACAGAAAGGACAATTTACCAAATTGTTTTCCCGGAATCTATTTCAATAAAACAAAAGACTAGTACAAATCTCGTTTCTAAAATCTTTTGCAACGACATATTATTGTTTATTTACAAATTAACGTTAAACAAATGAAACAATAGATCTCCACTTTTACCCAAACCTTCATTAAGCCCAAATAGACTTTGATTGTTCAAATATAAGATCGGAAATCGCTAGAGCCGATAACGAAGGGATAGGAAGTAAGCTTACGTGACTGAGATCACGAAATGACATCAAGTTAGTTTTAGATATACTATTCCTTATTACGTAACAAATAGAGGTGATATTGGCGTAATGTATGGTTTAAATCAATAGATAATACGGAAGAAACTTTGTATGTGCTAACTAAACCTTTAAATTTAAAGCACCTTGAAATCAAGTTTGTCTGATGCTGTTAAAGCATGACTCCATCTGTGTAAGCGCTTGCGATAAGAACGGTTATTCACCAACAAAATGTGTAAGCGACCAGAAAGTATAGAGATTTATATTTGTCATTTTAAATTAATAGAATTCAAGCATCTTTTTTTAGAGCTACGTGTTCTTGGTGTATATATCAAAAGTAGTTTTAAAGCATCTATAAGAAAGGCTGATATCAAATTTTTCTAACTAGTTGTTGTACTTCCTACTAAACTATATGCGAGAAACTGTCAAATTCTATTCATATATTTCTTATTTATGACGCTGGTGTTACATTTTATGAGAGAAGTCATAGTTTAAGATCAGTCTATTGTAAAAAAAAGTATTATTAATTCATTGTATCCTTTTAAAGTTGCGGACCGCCACTATTCAAAACATTAGTAAAAGGATCTACAATAAACTTGATAATTATTTGTATATATTTTTATTTATTATTCAATAGTTTTCTTCAGTTATCAAAAAAATCAAATGTTCTCTTTTCTAAGTCTTATTAAATATCAGATAAAAATCGTCTCGATGAATTTATTATCAACATGAATGGAAAAATAAAAAAGAAAGCAGAATATTACAAGATTATTTCGGAAATATCTTTTGTAACAAAATAAAAGTATTCTTCCTTTAGCAATAAAATAAGAAGTATTATTTCAATTCGAAAGCGAAACATTACTTTTTGGTAACTACGAAAAGATCGGATGATGATGATAGTTCAAAGTGAGTCAAAAACAAAAACAAGTTGTGGATTTGAAGTTTCTAGAATCTAGAAGATGGATAAGTTGATAGCGATGATAAAATGTAACTTCCATATACGTATTTTTTATGAACACATGAATGTTCTTGATTCACAATACTTTCTGTTCTTAGAATTAGACATTACAAAAGTGTGATACATTAATATTGAAACATGTACAATAGAGTAGACCATTTATCATGATTGACGAAAGAGACTTGAGAAAATGAATCATGTACTGATACAATTATTTTGTGTCATTTATTTTGTAGCTATATTGTAAGAAAATTAATGAACAACACCTGAATCATAATTACAGGAACATTACGAGTGTTTTTTTAAAATGATTTGCTATAGTGTATTTAATGTTGTAATAATGAAAACATTGAAAAGCAACTTTAAAAAAAAATGAGACCAATGTATTGTGAAACTGTATTATTCTAAAAATATTATCTTAAATTATTTATAATTGACTTTCAATATAATTTATCAAAATTGTGATATATTTTTCTTTTAAAAAAATAATTTTTTATCTGCGATGATTGATTGCGGTGCTCTTCAAATTATCAAGCGCATTATTGTCGTCAGTCGTCGGTAATTTTCCTAAAACAAACTGTTTTCCACTAAGACTTTCCACAATATATCAAGTGGTTTTTCAAAATATCCAATTTTTTTTAAAAATACAGACAGTACAGTTTATATCGATAAAAATATTAGTATAAATTTCCTTTAAAGCCATGTTTTGTTTACGTTAGCTTCAGATAAGGTGTAACTAGATAGTGATAGGTGTTTACAGTGTGACATGACTTTATCCGTTCTTAACAAATATTCAATATAGATGACTTTATTATTGAGAATTATTTTTAGTACATTTTATGAGCAGTACCTATATCTATACCTTTCTCTTTTTGTATATACATATGTATAACTTTTATAAACTGTCAGGTAAAAACCATTCGCTATTTGCTCGGTATTACATCCTTTGTCATATTGTATATATAAAATTCTTATTTTCCTGTTTATTCTTGCCTCAGATTAACATTAAGATTATGAAACATGTTATAACAAAAAACTTCTGAAGGGTGAGTAACTAGTAATTTGTATGAGGGTCAAACCCAACTCAAATGCCAGTTACACACAAATAAACAGAAGTTTTTTTTCTTACCACTTTGTATATAAATTGTTGATAATATATATTTACCAAAAATAAATACTTATAATTGAGAGTACATATAAGATTGTGTACATTTTTAGCAAAAAAAAAATATTTTAATACGAGAAAAAAAAACTATAATATTATGTAATATTTGTTTGTGTCATGTCAAAGGCATCGTTAACTCATGTGTCATTAATGACTGTATTATATAAATACATCTACTACATAGTTTAAAATACATTTTTATTCCAATCAATGCGTTTCTTCAATTCCTTAACAATTATCCACATAATTAAGTCATTTACAACTATCACACGAGACGTTATGAAAGCTGATTTAAATTGATGAGTCTGAATATACATTTATATACATTAGTTAATTATAATTTTTATTACGTAATAATCTCGTCATTAAATAAAAAGTTCCTTGAAAACTTGGTAGAATACAAAAATTTAAATAGACGGAGAAAGATAAAAAACGCACTTTAAAAAGACGAAACTCTTCAGGATTCCACGGATTCATTGTCAGGTTGCCGGGTCGATTGCAATAATAATTTAATATTTTCGTATTGTTAAGATTTAATTTAAAGAATTAGTTAAAACTGTTTCTATTTAATATATTTTAGTTTAAAATGAGACTTAATCAAGGAAATTCCATCGGGTATTAGTCACTAATCAGTTACGTTATCTGGGGGGTATTTAGTGTCTAGATTAAAATACACTAACAGACATACATACATAATACATAATTCAAAGAGATAACAATAAGTTATGCGCTTCTTTCGAATGAATAATACTATGAGCTTTGTTAAAACTACACATTATAATAATATATAACATTAGTAATTTAATTAAGAATAATAATAATCAATACGTTGAGATCAATAACCTTTAGTTTGAGATAAATCTTGCGTCGTTTAGACACGGCGCCTTATGCAACTGAGTTGTGTAACAAAACTAACAGGTTCTATGAGCGAGAATAAACGATTAATACAATATTTATATCAAATATCACTGAAATGAGGGAAAAAACTTGTGTTTGTCTCGCTCCGAGCTAGGAAGAATATTAAATGATCACACACTGTATGAAGTAAGTCGATATATGGAGATAATATTATATTGCGAGTATAAGTTCTCGCACGTATTGCCATCGTAAACGAGCGTTCGTTTATCCATATATAATACAATAAATACTTTAAATGTAAGATAATTATTCGATAATATAAATATTAAATAATAATTATTGTCCCATTTTTTTAATACTGCATTTAGAAGCAAACTACGTACTGCAAGAATTTTATAACAGAAAAAAGTATGCATATAATTTGTTTAGTCATAATATACAACCATGAGTAATACCGCTGCAAGTGTCTAGTGATAAAAAAAGAGTGTCAATAAAAAATACTAAGTTATGAGCTTGCATTTTTCTGTTATCATTTTTATCAGGACGTGTTAATTCTCATGTATTTATTGAATTTACTATGTGAATTAATAGATCGTGAAGAAAAACGTGATTTGATATACTTATCAATAACCTTTTTATATTAACAAGGTGTAAAGTGTAACAAACAAACAGACATTCAAAAACATAACATAAGTCTCGTGATATAATTCCGACTACAAGAATGTAAGTACGGATTTTAAGCAGAATCTTTTATCTCGTCTTGTCTTTAAAACGGCTACAAATAACCGAATCATCGAGTAATAAATCAACTCACAATGGAAAATACAGTTCTTTTAAGTAATTTATAACTGATTTTAATAATTCAATCTTAGTAATAATTGTGTTTATATAGATGTATATATTTTTATGTCTGCTATATCTTCATTAATACTGGATTAGTTAAACTTGCATAGATTTTTATCTTAAATTTCCCAGCTACTAGATAAAAGGGTGTCTAAGTGACGAACATCTAATTCTTTTCTAATATACATTTAAAAACACGTTCCATTGTAACTGATAACTATTATCTAACCCACTGATGGATTATAAACGTCTTTAATATATCTATAGAAAGCAGGATTTATTAGATTATGTGTATCTATAATATAGTATCAATTTCGACTTAATAATTAAAATAAGATTGTGGTATAACTAACACTAGTAAATTTAATAAACCAATATAATTAAAAAAACAAGAACATATGTACATATAAATGGTATAATGATAAACATTTCTCGTAATCTCATTAACTAATGAGATCTAAGATTTTCGCAAGTATTCTTTTAAATGAAACTAATATTTTCGAATTATGCGTTATTTTATTATTTTGAACTACATACTGCCTACGTTTTGGTTACTTTGCAGCAATCGTGATATCAGTAGACGAGATGAAAATTTTCATATAGTCGTAGTAAATCCGATAATAGTATTATTATTTTAAATCACTTTAACTCTTTAATTATTTTTCTTTAAACACGTGATCACAAACCACGACTGCGGTTTAACTAGTCTCAGACTCCGGCGCCACTCGATATCTCGTGTAAGGAAATATCGCTTACATTATTACGTTGTTGTAATAAATGACAAACACGTAATAAATTAATCATTCAGTAAAATATTACAGATGTGAATCTATAATTACTATATATTTTACATATTATTATCACATAATTATTTTTATTAAGGAAGTATATATTTTGTTTTGGTATGATTAATTCTCGAGGTAAATATTAAAATATACAGATATTTATTTGACATAAAATGTAAATTCATGAGTACTTGATATATTTGTATAAGTACTTGATTAACTCAGATTTTCTATCTATACAATTAATCTAAGTTTACATGATCAGACTATACATTAAACGCTTCCCGTTTCTCATATCATAATGAATAATTAACCTACGTTAATATTATAATGAGGAAAAAATATGAATGAGAAACTGTTAATTCTCCGTACATAGTGTGACGATTCAAACTTAGGTTACGTATACTGTTCAAAACTCTTAATAGTCTTAATTTAATACAATGAGACTATGTAACTTTGACTTGCTTTGGTTTACTTACTTTTTTCTTTGCACAAAAACTATTAATAGTATTTGGATTGTATGTGTTATATATAAAATATTAGTCATTGGTCGATGTTCTTGGATAATTTTAATCCTTCCAATTGATACATACTTATTCTCGTTCTGATTATGCAGTCAGGCTGCCAGGATACCAACGGCCAATGGTACTGTCAAACTTGGACATTAATCGTAAACGGTATATTATGCCCGAATACATTAATAAGCGATTAGAAATTATACTCGAAGTTTTACCATTTTTATCTTCAAACAATGACTCCGCTTGTATTAATCGGTATTATTCTATATGTACATAGCTATCTCTTTAATCTAGTGCTGAAGTCTAGTTGTTTAACTTGGAATTACGATCATGATGCAGAGGATATATAATGTTTGAGTTAGTGTTACTCCGACAGAGATTATCTCGAAAACTAGTTTAGTGTAGAAATTAAATCACGGTTATATTTGTTAAACATTATAAAACACGTGGTAACGAAAAATATTAATGAAATAAATTTTATGCATAATTCATTTGAGCGGATCTAATTATACATAATATATGTTTTAAGAATACTAATTGATTACAATTAAATAACAATAACTACTTCTGATAACGATAATAGTAATTAGATTGAAATAACTGAATGGAACTAAAATAATAAAGATTTTAAGTTCAAATATATCTACATATGAATACTATAGCTTTGTTTTATTATAAATTATTTGTTAATAGTCTTTTTCTTATAATATAAGCTCGTCACATAATTCCAAACAGCGGAGACCTTCACACAAACCAGTCGAGCTGGATGCAAACGGTTTTTGACCGCATTTTTATGACGATCGTGTTGCAAACTATTTAACATGACTTTTGATATGATCTTGCTCTTTAGGAAAATAAATCAAAAACAAAAAATACACTATATACATTATATTATACGATTGTTTCTTCCTTGAATATTGATTCTGAGGTAATATTAACTAATTGATACCAGAAGCTTCTTTGTAAAGTGGAACACAGATTATTTGGACGACGCGATAATTTTATACCGGCCAAAGTCCGTGATAATCGTGTTATAAAACTAAAACGAATAGTTACATATTAGAGTCATAAAAGGAATAAATTGATTTTTATTTTATTTCACCTCTAGGGTATTTGTAACCACAAAATAAATAAGATTTCACACATCTGGTTAAATAGAAGGAGAATGGTATGTGTTATTGGATCTTACATTATCAGTCGACTGTTAAAATTGACGCTTAGTTAAGTGTTAAAACTCTGTAATATCTTGAACATGATCGTGGTTGCATTATATTATATTTTCAATATCTCCTTATAATCATTACTTTCTGCAGTTTTTCGATGATAAAGATTGAAAAGAAAATTATATATAGAATTAGAAATAAGATTCCTAAAAACATGCTGACATGACGGTCAATTTAAAATATGTAAGATAATTATGTAAAAAAAATTAAAAGTTAAAAATACCGTTTATACACAGAATCAGAAAAAATATTAGGTATATTTAAGTCATCGAAGTCATCTTTGACTCGTATATGTTTATATATTGTTCGATAACAGCTTCGTCTATTGACATAACCGCGATATTTATAGTGTGTAATCAGTGTAAAGGTTACAAACATAAAAAGTAATATTAATTACTAGTTACGGTGTCTGTAGTGAGTGAGGCCAACATACCTCACTCACGGGGAGACGCCGGCTAGCGGGCCGCGGGGGGAATGACAACTGAGGTCGCTCGGTGCATTTCACAGTGTTGGACCGCGTCGATAGAAATACTATCGATATAATATATATATGATCTACAGTGGGATTGTACCTTATGTGGTAATTCTTATTGTTTATACATCGATAAACAGTATTTTAACCAATGTTCATTTAAAATTTTGTGTCGTATTTTTCATTAAATGTACTAAATCTAAAATGTAATTTTCTTATACATATAAAACTCTTTATATTAATGATTCAGGCAGAAAAGTTTTAAGATAAAAGAGGAATGAATATTTTTTTTACAAAAATAAGACGCCATAGAACAATACTAATTAATAATTATGTTGGTTAGAATTAAGATGCTTTTTTCTGTTATTGCTTTGAATTATTTTAACTTACATTCTACATACAAGCTGGTTACTACATTATTTTCAAGTATAGTTATGATTATTCTTTGTTGATTTAGCTTTACTTTGCAACTACAAAGTTCAACGTGCCGTTTTCGTTGTATATATTTCGAAGGTGTTAATCGATACATTATTAGCACGTTACTATTACGCGTCGTGTCGTAGTGGCGGGGTTCTCTCCCTTCCCCTCTGCGTCTCCCCCGCCCCGCGTCCGTATATAACGCGGTAACAGCACGCGCCCCGCGTCTATCGTTCGGAAGCTGTACTATAGTTCTGTGTCCGTTCAACCGCTGAGCCACGCGGACCGGATTGTGAAAGTGTGATTGCATACGATTTCTCAGTAGTGAGAGTGAGCCCGGTGCGCCCACGACACCTACGAAATTAACTGTGGTGTGAATTGTCTCGCGATTCCAAGAGAGAGTTCAATGGAAGCCAGGTTCGTGACCTGCCGGAGCTTCCAGCAGATCAAGCCGCCCGAGAAGACTCTAGCACCGCAACCGACGGTGAAGGGGCTGCTGTCTCGCTTCGGAAGTCAAGCTCAGGCTCTGTTCGCGCCTAAAAAACCGAGGTTCGGATCCTCTGTGGCTATACACAAGTTACGGGAGTCGAAGTGGTTCAAACACGATGAACAAAATATATTATGTGCTGTCCTCGAATCTGGATTCGTGTTGGAAGTCAAGGCTGAGGATCCGTTGCCGCCGGACTCGACCATGTCACCGGATTATCACATGTACGCCATCGCCATGTGGAAGAAGGGTAAAGGTATGTAATTGTATAACAACATTGTTTCTACAATTGTACGATAATATTGTTCGAAGTGTCTCGTGTTGGAATGTAACAAGCGAATACTGATTAACAAGTACATCGACACGCGTCATTGCGGTGTACGTGCAACAAGGACTAACTTATGGCATTTATTATTATTCATAGTTTATAACACTTTGAATTAAAATGTCGTTGTCCGGGATATATAAATTATTATTATGAAAAGTTACTGTAGTGACTAACATAATCGGCAACAGTTATTTCATAGTTCATTCAACCTGACGTAAATTATTTTCTAGAAAAAACAAAGAACCCGGAACAGATAGAGGTGTACACTGTCCAGCAAAAAGGTGTGCGAAAACGTATTATAAGGACTACCTTGAGTGCCTTTTGGAAAAAGGACTCCGTCATAAGAATCAACAACGTCGACGACAAGCAAGAAACACCCAACAGCGAAAAAGACATCAGGGCAAAGGTAAATAACATACGTACACCAAAATGAGGCACACGTTTCCAATTCGCACATAGTCCCTTATCATAGTTCAAGGAGCTCGGAGAGGAGTAGTTCGTCATGATATCGTTACATCAAATGTTGTAACTGTAAATAGATTAGTTTATCAACGGCAAAGGTTTCAATAGTAAATTGCATAATACGGCCTTGTGACGTCTACATGTTTTGACACGCGACGAGCGTTTTGTGTGAGATTGCAATACACTTAAACTCTGATTGTTTAAATTCATAAAACATTGTTGCCTTACGTACACTCTGTTCGACCTCAATTTAAATGCAAATCTTACAATGTAAAAATTATGATAATAGGCAGTTTCTTTTATCAAATGTAGGTTATATTAAAATCTTTGGCTCGATTATAATTTCTGAGACCTCAAAGTCGTTTCTAAAATTGGTCTTTTCTCTTTTCACCTTGAATGGTTTCTGTCCGATATCGAAATTCTTCCTGTCTAGGATAGACGTCAGAATTGGAAACCTCTCATTTCAGATAGCCTCAACGGGGCTTTCCTTAATTGGTGAACAGTGGAAAAGCTACTAAGGAGCTTCTACTGATTGCAGCTCGACATGGCAACTAAATCCAGATTTGAAAGAAACTGGCACAATACCCTGCATTTCGTCCACTGGTGCCGATATGGGGAAACTCCACAAGAAGCTCGCATGAGACAGGTAATTTAGATTTTAATATATTTCAAGCATCTATAGAATACATTGAGTGCTAGGAGTGTTACAGTGATTGAGATCTATCTGTGAATGTTTTATCATTTATATGCTTTATTACTTCGGATCTAGAGTTTCTTTTGTTGCATGTTTTGTTCGACATCAATAGTATTAAAAACTGTCTTTACAATTCCTGATAAAGTAGTTTTGAATCATTGAACAGACTTTTCCTTGCCAAAATTCTTATTTTGCGAAAGCGATATAGTAACGACAGTTTTATACACCATAAAAAATTGCTTACTTCATGCTTCTGTGAGACGAAATGTATGTGAAGTATCAGCTTTGATTGGTCACCGAAGTCGGGCACAGCCGGGTAACGTGCATGAACTACCGGGAGATGAGAGTATACAAGAAACGCACAAAGTAGACATTCTGTTACAGATCAGCTTAACGACGTCGAAAACCCCCATGATTATTATCTTTTGATGGTAATCGTTGAGGCGCTTCGGACTCTGCTGACGACTTATATACCGGTGAGGGTTTTATTATTTAATGAACGGCCGGAACTCAATGTGCCCCTGTGTTGTGTTAATACAAGCTACATGTCTCACTGTTTTCTTTACTTCTTTCTAACTGATTTGCGTTCTACTGCCATTTTGTATTTTAGAATCGTTTGTTTTTTTCACATTAGATAGAAAGCCATTACAGTATCGTAACATATGAACGGTAACTGAATGGATCATACATTGTAAATATATTTAATTTAGTCGAAACCAAATGTTCGATAGTGATTTATAGAAGGAATTATTTTTAAAGATAACGTCAATGTATCCATTATATAGATGAAGGTGTGTTTTCGTTGCTATGTAAGCATAAGCATACACAGATGGTATAAGTTTATTGTTTAAACAGATACGGTAAGTAACAAGGTGATTTGTAAAACAGAAAGCATTTCTGTAATTTAAATTAAATCAATTGTTCCTCGGCGTGTTTTAATTATATAAGATGTCAGTGAATGAAGTCAGCTCGGGGTCAAACTCTGTATAATGTTAGTACATTGTGTCTAATGGAAAGGGACACATGCTTTAACAATGACATCATTCAACCGTCCTTACTTGGCGACATGTGTTCGCAACATGTTCAACTACATAACATAGACACAGACTCTCACACACAGACTCTCAAGTTAATATCTTTAACTCAATAAACTCGTAATTTATTTTCGAGTGACATTAACAAAAGTTTCATATTGCACATTGAACCTTGCGACACTGACCCAGAATTTAGGTCGGTTATAACTTCAAGGGGTCATGTTTAATTTTAATCGATAGCGGCTCAAATTGAAACACGTCCGAGGTGACCTTTATAAATTTCGGTGATAAAATATAAGTAGCTGTGAGTTAAAACGAATGATATAAGTGTGGGATTGGATTGTTACAGATTAGCGAATCGCTGAAATGGGGCAACATCGGCATGAACATGGGTGTAATGATGGTCAGTCAGAACAACGGGCGGGCCAAAGCCAAGTCGGTGTGAGTGTCGGCCGCCGGCAGCGCCGGCGTCTGCTACCCCTGCTTCTGGATACCTTCGCCCAGGGACCAGTTCGTCTGAACTGCTTCCGACTGGTTCCGATTATGATTTCAACATTTGAATTTTAATATCGACCTAGTCCCGGTCCGGGTATCATTTTGTTAAAAGAATCTCTCGCATTAGCTCAAGAGACCATGATGTATTCCCATGAATAGATACAAATTGTTTTCAGAATGTTCGATTTAATGAAAGTATTGGATTATCTTCTGTTCTATTTTCGTGACAATTTAATGTGAGGATTTAATTTGAAGCTTTAATTTTTATTTAGAAACTGTTTAAATGCAACATTCCTTTTATATGACAAGCGCCCCGCGACATTTTATTATAAATAACTTTGTATTCATTGAATTAATCGTATTTTTCATTGTATTCTTACCACCTAAGAGAATAACGAACTCTGTTACTATCATAAGATATTTCGATTTAATGAGACTGTTCACATTGTTAATATTAAATGGAATTTACCACGAAAAATATTAGACAGACGTTGACATTAATGGCGTTTGTACTTAACGTTTAATATAGTTCAGAAGTAGAAGTTATAAAGATGTTGTAGTTATAAAGATTAGGTATTCATATTAAAGGCCTATTAGATAAATGGTCTGCGACTGTTTGAGAATTAATGTTCTATTTATATGATATTTTTTTTATAAATAAAGAGTTCAAAAATATTACATGGTTTCATTGGTAGAACTGTTTTATCATTGTTGATATATTGGCCGCAACGACACAAGTTAGACCGATAAAAAAACGTTAATTAATACAAGTAGCCACTTTGTATAATTGTCTCGTTCAATATACAAGGCCAAATCTCTTGAGTTCATAGTCCACGTAGTATAAAGTCCGACAAATGTAAAATAGATAGTCTGTCTAAAATAGACTACTTAGATTAATTTGGACTTTAATATACATATAAAATGATTGTAGCATTGAGAATTTTTGAATGGAAACAAATCAAAGTATGTTGATGAACACAAATTGAATGAAGAGACGGATTCGGACGGAAAAGAAACTGTTATTAAATAAGAACAACACCCTGTAAAGTTACAAAAAAATTAACCCTTTTAAAATATTCCTGGAATAAGTGACGACTCCCAGACCACAATACTGAAATATTGAATATTACAGATTTTATTAGTAGTATAGTACGTTAGACTTAAGCTGAGCTTTGCATTGGTGTGAGTAAAAGTAGAGTTAGACAAAAACTTTAAGAATTACTTTATATTTTAAATAGATACATAACATAAGTGTAGAGCTATTCTAGATTAAAAATTAAATAAGCGATACTTGTAAAAGTTCAGATGGAAATATTATAGAAATAAAAATATTAAGTAATAAAAATGTTGAAAAAAAAAAAATACAAATTCTTCTTCACTTGACATTGCATTTTCAACAATTGACGTTGCTACCATTACGGAAGGTGCAGGGCAGAGTAAAGGTATTATAAACCGGTTCAAAATTAGAAAAGAACGTGGCATTCAAAAATTTGACATCACACCTACACTATCCGTGTGCACTCACACAAATGCAAAGCTCAGCTTAAATCAAATGCACTATAACAACCTAAATCAAACGCAATATAACTGTGTAACATATGTAAATTCTGGAAACTGTCGGTTTGACTAAAAGCA
The DNA here is from genome assembly GCA_916720795.1 of Danaus chrysippus. Classification (NCBI taxonomy): domain Eukaryota; kingdom Metazoa; phylum Arthropoda; class Insecta; order Lepidoptera; family Nymphalidae; genus Danaus; species Danaus chrysippus. The sequence goes on along the minus strand of CAKASE010000046.1, from coordinate 1,271,847 downwards.
CTACAGCTGTGTTACAACATGCGGCACTTGATTTCATTAGACTATAATGTTGTGACGTGTTATTAAGTGTAGAGTTTGTCAAAACGCCTGCCATTTATGGTTAGAGGATGCTGACTATTATTTTTTTTATTTAAAGTTAATGAGACGAAACCTATCATCATTCCATGTATTCACGGTGCGTGTGTCGGGTCCATCGTTGTAGGGAGAGGAGCTTCAACAGTGCCTGGGACTTGTGACCCAGGTGTAGGTTTAAGGGACCCTATTAAACTTATATTAGACGCTCAAACATAATTCGAACGCCGTAAACGACTTTCATTAACTTTATCTTGTTTCGTTGGCGTCTTATTTACATACAGTTCTCATCTCTATAATCCAATAAACCGCGATTACGTTCTCAATCATTGAGACGAACGTTTTTATATCCACAAGCAATGTATATTCGAAAATTAAAAAAATAGCCCAACACTGCCAACAAAATTTTGTATCTGGTCGTATTGTACGTATTATAATAGTCAACTCACCTCTCTGAGAAGTCCAAACAGCATGTCCGTAGAGAGCGACCTCTCGTGCGCCTCGTCCATGATGATGGCGCTGTACTGGTCGAGGTCCGGGTCCCGCAGACCCTCACGCAGTAGGATCCCGTCCGTCATGTACTTGATGACGGTCGACGGGTTGGTGCAGTCCTCGAAACGGATCGCGTAACCAACCTCCTCGCCTGGATATATATATTCATTAATAATATGATTGTAAACTCAAACTCAAATAACTTTATTCAATATAGAAGCATTACACTTTCTTATTGACTTGAGACACTACCACCGGTTCGGAAAAGAAAATACCCTGACCTGAGAAGAACCGGCGAAAGAATTTTTTTTTATAGACGATCTGTAGTAACTAAGGGACGTAGTTTTTAAATTATTGTTTTGATATCACAATAAAGGAAACGGAAATAGAAAGAGAATTCTCTTTTTGGATTACATAGCAAGGAAATTAATGAAGGCAATTGCTATTCGTCTTATCGTATGATTGCGACGGATTGTTCTACATGACTAACAAATCTATAGCAAGAGGATGAAACGTAATTTCAACAATCATACGATGAGTTTTTTGTATCAAAGTAAGTTGTCATTAAATGTATGATAACTCTCACTGTTTAATAGTTAGAAGTATATGACAATAGACAGGCGTGATGGAGAATTTCAAAAGCGTTAACTTAAGCATTAGGTTTCATATTTACTAATAAAATATCTGACATTCACGATAACCTCTATGGTAATAGGTCATTAACGATCATACTACTATGAGTATTCTCAATAAACAAAACCTAGAACCGAAATATGGATGACATTATTACGAGTTAGAGTTTGAGCTATTTCTTCAAAACTTTGAGATAACATCAGTTTGATCGATTAGAATGCTGTGTTTATATAAGCTGCGTTGATACTTAGCGTCAGGTGGGAAGTTACTTTATTTTTTTATTTTTTTTGTATGCGAAAGCTGGCAAACGAGCAGACGGCCCACTTGATAGAAGGTGGTTACCGTCGCCCATGGACATCCACAACATCTTTGTTGCGGATTCGTTGCCAACCTTATTTTTTAGGGATAGGATGGAGTGGGAATAAGGAAATGGTAGGGAATAGGGAAAGGGCAACCGGCTCTCTCACTCATCGGACGAAACGCAGCCATTAAAGGCTACTTCACGCCGATCTTCTATGAGAGGGTGGTACTTCCCCGGCCGAGCCAGCCCACGTTCGAACTGTAGTAACTGACTACAGCTAGGCTCTACCACCTATAAGCTATATATTTACACCCTAGCTGCTTTTACTATTGTATTGTATGTATGTGTGTGTTTGTGTGTGTGTGTGTGTACGTATGTGTAGTTAGTATTACTGACCCAATTTAACTCCCATCTCATCAGCGACTCTCTTGGCCACAGACATGGCGGCCACTCGCCTCGGTTGTGTACAGCCGATGGCGCCCATCTTGCTGTACCCGTCCTCGTGCAGGTACTGTGTCAGTTGGGTCGTTTTACCGCTGCCAGTTTCACCTGGTTTATACAGACGTATTGTGGAGTTCATTGACTTTATATTTATATGGAACTGTTTACAGTTAAATTTATCACTAATAAAATATCAACTTTAGTTAATATAAAACTTCATAGTCTTTATATATGATTTTGTAATAATAAATAATTTAGATGTTTATAATATTTATTGAATGAAATTGTATTGGATGAGTAAATGAAATCATTATATCGATTGCAATGTACTATACTTGGTATATACTTATGATATTGGAATGGAAAAAAAAATAAGACGTTATCAAAATAATAATTTGGAGCGACTTTAAATCTTGATGAATAATATACATTTATTTATTTAATTACAAAACGAGTACGTGTAACATGGTTTTACATTTAAAGGTGTTAGCATAAACACATTCAAGTTTTTCCGAACACCAGTGTCGTCAATTTTATATTTTACAATTATATAACTAATGCATAACACTAATATTTTAGTTATTACTAAAGAAACAAACAAAACAAATAAAATTAAATTAAACAAAAATATTCGATACAATTAAATACAAAAATAGTAATCCCTACTAATCCCTACTAATATTATAAATGCGAAAGTAACTCTGTCTGTCTGTCTGTCTGTCTGCTACGCTTTCACGCCTAAACCACTGAATTGATTTTAATGAAATTTAGTACAGACATAGAGTTGACCTTGAGAAAGAACATAGGATAGTTTTTATCAAAGACTTTTGAAAGGTTCTCTTGGAAACGCGATATAACCGAACTCCACGCGGCGAAGCTGCGGGCGGAAAGCTAGTATAATATAAATACTAACCGACTATAATGATAACGTTATTCTCTCTAACCACTTGCATGAGTTGTTCCCTCACAGCGAACACGGGCAGGAAGCGTCTCTGTTCAGTGATTGACAACTTCTTAACGAAGTCTGACTTTGACTCCGCCTCCTCGCCCTCTGGAAATATAAACAAGACATCAGATATCATACGTGAAACAATTACAAGATAATTTGAATAAATCCGTATATAATTCCTTACACATACATAACTAGATATTAATTAAGTTAAACCTGAAGATATCTTCTATTTCTACCTAGCAATTTCCCAGCTTTAGCCAGGGTCTACCTTACATGTTGTGAATAGTTTTGGCTAATTGTTTTTATGACCGGCCGCCTGCCTGACATTAACCCTCTTTGGGAATGCATTAATCAGTGATGTCTAAATACTTTTAGAATGTACATATGACTCGGAAAAATCACATTGGTACTTTCCCGGGCCAGGATCGAACCCGCGCCCTCGAACATGAGAGGCGGGCCTTTTAACCACTGCCACCACTGACTAAGATAGAACATAACATAGATGAAGATATAATATTATAAATAAGATCTGCATGTATGGAAGTTTGTTGATCTATCATGCAAAAACTTGTAAACTGATTTTGATTAAATTTTCTCATATTGTAGTTTAAACATCATATGTAGTTACGGGTATATATTATTTCGTACCTTTATCCAAGTGTTCAGCGTATTTGTACGCCTGTTTCGTTGGTCCGTCTTCTATTTCCTCCTCTTGTTTCTGTATGCCCATTATGTTACCTGAAAGAGGATACTTGTATTACTTTCAATTTTTCTATTTCCGATACAAACGTTTTTTTGACATTAGATTTGACAACTAACTCTATGTCAATCATTCTATTCGATTGAAACAGGAAAAATCAAATATATTACATACCAATACCTGGTTATTTAAGATGGAATAGAGTTCGCCCGGTCAGCTATACATATATTACTGATGACGAAATTAATGCGGACGAAGTCGCGGGCAAAAACTAGTATTAAATATAAATTTTTTACTATAAAATTAAAATACATATACAAACTATTACAATTATTTTAATGGCAATTATTTTTGTAGTGTATGTATGTACAAACCAATCTTCGTTCCCTCCAATTTCCAATGTTTCTTCTGTGCTCTTCTTCGTTCCTTCTGTTCTCTGAATGCTTTCACCAAAGCGGACCCTTTCCTAGCATTTATCGCCATGTCTGATGTGGGGTCTTTGACCTTTAAGAAGCGATATTAAAATTAACTTAGAATTTAAACTATGTTTATTATATTTAAAGTATATTGTTATAATTCATGTTAACTCACAGGAATAACAGGTTCAGGTTGTTTAGTGAACACGATTCTCCCGTCGAGGAATGGTGGGACTATGTTATGCACCAGGAGATGTACTCGGTCTACGTTTTCCTGTTGAAACACAAAAATTTATTTGGATTATAATAATTGTGGTCTGTTTGTAGCACTAAAATGTAAATATTGCCCATATATACATAGTACGTAAAAAATTGTGTTTGCTTTGTTCTTGTCCCATATAAAATTCGAAGCAACTGGACTGATTTTGGTGGTCTTAAACTGTCAGACAGTCGCTATCATAATGAGTATTAAAATACGTATTTATAATGAGATCAATACTTTCGCTAGTATTCATTTATTTAAACTAATTTTATTCGAATAACTACGCGTATTTTATTATTAAAAAAAAAAAACCAAATACTCTCAACCTTTTGGTTATTTTTCAGTAACCTTGATTACTGTGATATTAGTATCATTTTAGGTACATTTAATCTCCCATTAATATCTCAAGTCCCTCGTCCTGTCCTATCCTATTCCACCTTTTTTTTTATGACGCAGGGAAACTCTTTTTACGAGCCGTCCAACCGGCCTTGGTGAGGCTACTACTCACTAAAACCACTGCGAAAGCCATCGGCCGCTATATCGGTGTACCCCGGATCTGTCAGCGACAGTCCGTCCTATCCTATATCTGTAGGATCCCTGGTCCTACATGTAAGTATAACTAGTCACTGTCTCACTACTACCCCGCCTAGAGCGACGTACGTCCCCGTTCTGCTCCGCGCTAGTCATTAGACTGCCGAGCGCATGCCGCCCCCTTCAGTGGGATACGTGAGACAGTGTATTATATCTATTGTATAGATACATACACTATACTATCCGTACCTCGTCCAGGTCGTTGTTAACACTAATAGCGTGCACGACCCCGCTGGTCAGCATCCTGTTCCTCTCCCACAGCTCGTTGTCTCTGTCTATCTGCTGCCTCGCGGCCGACACCTTCCTGTTCCGTCTCTTTTCTATCTGTTCCTCTTTCTTCGCTATATACTCCGCGCTAGTCCCGGCGAACGGATCCGATTCGTCCGTCTCACCTGAAATTTATTTAGGTTTTTTATATGTTAGTAAATTAATCTTAAGATATGTATAGCTTTAGATCTCTTGATATCTGGACATTGAATTACGCTCTCAATTGATATTTTAAAATGATACTAGCTGACCAGTCAAACATTGTTTTACCATTTAAAAAATGGGGGTCGATGAGTAAAACAAGTAAAAATTGAGGGATTATAATAAAATTAAAACAAAAAAGTTCGTACAAAAATTAAAAAAACAATTAAGTGTGAAAAATCTTTATAACTTAGGGGTATGAAAAATAGACGTTGGCCGATTCTCATACCTACTCAACATGCTCACAGAATTTCATGAAAATCGGTCAAACCGTTTCGGAGGAATACGGGAACGAACATAGTGACACGAGAATTTTATATTCATATAAAAAAATGTCAATAATATAATATATAAATGTCACTATATCATATGATCATTTTTCATGTATTAGAGCATTATTATTAACCCACCTTCTCCCATGTTGTACCAGGCTCGATCTAATTTCTTCTCCGCTTCCTGCCACTCAGGGTCATCTACATCGAGACCACGACGTGAGCTCACCCATCTGATTAAGTAGACCATATATTTATTATTTACATTAGATTACATTGATTCAATTTAAGAAAACTAGCAAATTCTATGTTAATACACATACACAGTCTCTATAGAAATTTGAACAATGAAAGAAATAAATAATATACAGGGTGACTGGTGAATTACTATCAATATTTAAGGAGAATACTCGGTACATGATTCTCATTCGAATTATGTAAAAAAATAGGCACTTATTTTTGACAAAATTTCCGTATAAATAAATAAAGTGTTGACACGTTCCAAGTGTTCCTAGTGTGGACGCGTGCGGCGGCGTGCTGATACAACACTACGCCGCCGTCCGCGTATGTGTGAGTGTGAGTGTATACCTAATCTGTAGGGTGTTCACACGATGCGTAATTAATTACATAACTTTTGGTTAACTTTACTTAGAAGTTTATTAATATTATGTTATATTAATTTTTATTTTGTCATATATGATCATCAAATATCACGTCCTCAAGTATCGATAGTAATTCACCAGTCACCCTGTATATGGAATATAATAATAATATTCAGTGAAAATATAAGTGATGGTAATGGTAACAAAAAGATACAGGTCAACAATATATGTGTGGAAACTAATGTGTTTTACTACTATCACACTGAGAGGATAATTAATGACTAATAGAATAATATGACAAATTGTAAAAAACATTCAAGTTTCATATGACTTAAAAGTAACATACATGTACTTTGTATTAAAATTTTATAAACAAAAGTATGTATATGTTTAAATAAAAGAAATATATTATCAGTATTTTAAGTTAAGGAGAGTTAGTAAAAAATATTAATTGTATACATACTTATGAGGTGTAGCTCTAACGGTATCTTCATATGGTCTTCCTTTATAGTCTCTGGTTGGTTTGCGTTCACTTCGAGCCGATCTATCCACCAAATCTCTTGGCAGCGGTGTAGGGAAGTCCCAACTTGACTTACGGACAGCCTTCGGATCATCGTCATCATCATCCCAAGCTGTTTTATCCGTTGGTTTCAGAGCTTTTATACTGAAATGTTAATAAAAAACATGAGCAACTAAAAAAGGAAACATTTATAATGCTTCTGAGATAGAAAATATTTTTCATAGAGTTAGGCACAATTTGAAACTGAAGAATCTAGAATATTAATACATTTAGTTGTTTTACCAGTAAGCAGTTGTGCTATAATGATTTTATATACTTATGACAAGAAGAGATTAAAGATGTTCAATAATTCAACAAAAAATTTGTTTCAAAACACCACATGATATCTGGTTGGCATTCATTATTACAAAATATTATGTAATACATCTCTCAATTGACTAAAGGTGAAAACTTTTCCAACAATAACTCATTCACGAATATTTTAAGTACACATAATATTATATATGAAACCATTTTATTTTAAGCCCAATGTATCTCTTCAGTAGAATTAAATTCTATTTTGGCACTTGGATAATAAATCTACTTTCTTATAATACCTATGTCTTGATAAGAAACTCTAAAGTTACCTTGGTGTCCTCGGTTCATCTTTAAACCTGGGTTCATAATAACTCCGTCGTGAGCTATCTCTATCAGTATCTCTTTCCCTCCTCTCTGAATCTCTCCTTCTATCTCTTTCACTCCTATTCCTGTCATTCCGATCCCTATATCTGTCTCTGTCTCGTCTATCATAGTCACGTCTTCTGTCCTTGTCGCGTTGCCCACGACCATAATGGTTAAATCGGCTATCTTCTTCATCTTTGGAATATGACTTTTTCTCTTCTTGTGTTGAATTATGCACACCCTTTTCTCTTGCTTTCTTTTCTTTCCTGTGAATATACATATTTTTTAAATTAAAAGTCCTTGTTTTACGTGTTTTTGTGAATGAAGAATCTCTGTGCATACTATTCTAGGACATTACACAAAGAAATAAAGAGGTAAAAATTCATCAACACACTCAAGATTCAGACCAGCAACCTCAGTAATATCACATGACTATGAACAGTAACAATATTATGGTAGTTCAAGGTTTAAATCCTATTTGCATCATAAAATTTTTCATTGTCATATTTAAAATTTAGTGTAAGAATAAGTTCAACTATGATTTAAAGTAAAAACAACATCATTTCTGAAACAATTAAATTTACAGACAGTTATTCATTTAATATTGAACAAAGTATTCCTAGAGCCAAATGGTGAGAAGTAAAATGTGCTCAGGGAACATAATAAATCATGACTATAATCTACATTACAAATAACTACAAACTAACAAAGTTTACTAGTGTTCAGTGTCATGGTCATCAGTTCATTTGAAATTCTATGCAAAACTATGAGCCCATTATGGTAATCATAGTTCAATACTAAGTGAAATTGTTCTCTAAAATGTATTTAATGTACAAAAATAGGAAATACATTACATTTCTAATCTTTCCAACATCCTTGCTCGGGCTTGTTCTGATAAGCCTCCGGTATACGTCGGAGTTTCTTCATTATGTTTCCTATATTTTCGCTCCCTTACACCACTAGAACCACTTTTATCCTCAACATCATCTCCATAGTTGTCTTCGTTTTGAAAGGAAATTAAGCGGTTTTGCATTCTTTTAGCAGCGGCCAATTTATCTAGACCTAATAGGGAAGGTTTGGCAAATTGGAAATCAGGCGGTTTATCTTTTTTCTTGATAATAAGACCTCCAGGAGCATTGCTAGAAGTTCCCTCCAAACGATGCAGGTTTTCTTCACTGTCTGACATGATAAAGATTATTCAATATCACTTGTAGGTTAAACACCCTTGTTTTAACGTCTTAGTCTGGATTTGATATACACTTTGTTACAGATTAAAGGGGATCAGATAATGTTTTATATTTCACAACATGCAATATATAAATATTTAATGGTTAAAGGACAGCTGTCAAAGTGACATTTGGTTGTCTGTCATGATGTTCTTTTCCTAACTTTTAACTTCGCGTTCAATGATAAAGAAACTTTAACAATAATTATTTTTGTATTGAGAGCTGATATGATAAAGTGGACTTTTTTTTAAACAAAACCATAGCTAACAGTTGTACCAGCTTTTGACGATAGCCTAGTTAAAATTTACGTTCGTATAAAATTTGGGATGACTTTAATTTTTAATGTGTTAAAAGACGAAATAAAAAACTTAATAATTATTTGTTCAATAAACAAAGAAAACAAAAAAATTAGTAAAATTTACTTTATTCTTATATTTTACTGTTAAAACCTTACCTTTACAAAAAAAATGCATAAAAAAGGTTATTATACCAATTCTTCTTCTTCCTGGTAATTTCCCAGCCTTAGGGTGTGCCTATCTGTTTTTACACCAATTGTTCATTCAAAAATGTTTTCTCTATAAATATCAAAAAAATTACAATCAATAACTCAATAAGAACTTATAGGATAAATCAGTTGTCATTCTTGATGTTTTCTACGTAGGTATATATAACCAAAATCTATTTTTGTCTTTAATTTTTATATAACCGCTAATGAATAGCTAAGGGTGTAATTACGATCATACCAAAAAAGAAAAAGGCTCTGAATGTATATGAAAATAAACAAAATTAAGATCATGTTTTTCACTACAAGAGTATGTATGTATAACATATGAGTATATATGGTTCATACAACATAATAGCATTTTGTAAATTTCTTTTGTATTTTGAAATGACTGCACTTGTATTGCTGGGACTTCATATATTGGCAGGTACTTACCTGATGTAGTAATGAATAACTTACCCTAATTTTATCCCAATTCCGAAATTATGCGTTAAAGGTTTTTTCATTCTTTTGCTTTTCTCTTACACAGGCGGAGTCGCGGGTAGCAGTTAGTTGAAAATAAAAATTCTTGTCGTACGTAAAAAAGTTACTTTTTTGGGATAATAAATTTTATTTAGTGCTCACAACGATTAAAAGTCAAGATATTGGAAGTCGCTATTGTTTTTACTAAATTACGAACTCAGTCAGTATTAGCGGCGTTCGATTCTTATGGAAATTCTCAGACTGCGTCTACTTTACTCGTCTACTCTATAGTTTTAATTGGAACAAATACTAAACTATTTATAAACATAATTTTGACACGCCTGGTAATAAAATGACAATTTAATAACAAAATTAAATATAAATTTAAAGAATGAAGATAGGTATTTTCTTATTATAAATCCTTCGTCGCTTCGTTTACGATCACAAACACTTTGAAATAATATTTAGCAAGGTAAGCAGGTGTATAAACATTTTCTATGGTAAAACAAATATGTATTTAGAAGTGCAATAAGACCGGAGAACTTATTGATATATTTTATATACAAAGACAGGACGGTTTTATTGTAGGTATACCCACAAGAGCTTTTCATCAGACGTAAATGACAAGAATTCCTATACTTGTACTTTGGATTATTGTAAAAGTTAGGGTCGCATTAATAGTAAAACAAATACAGAAGTAGATAACTTTAGTAGTAAGTGGGGAGGTGCCATAGTATTTATTTTTAGTGCCAGCAAAAACAAATACTAGATTATTTAAAGTAAAGGTAGTTAAGTAATTAGAAAAAAAAACATAAATACATTCTAAGATAATATATTATGAGGCGTTAATAAAATTTATATTTTATTAAAATATTCTGTTTACATTAAATTACTTATGTTTGAAACATCCTAATAATTTGAAAGAAAGGTTCATTATGTTTCGAGATATGACTAGGAAAATTAAAAAGCCTTAGGAAGGTATCAAGTCCCTGTTAAAAAATAACAGTCTAAGACCTCAGTGGCTATATCCATGACTTTTAATTTCTTTAACAGTTCATTGTTCTTGATCTAAACTAAATAAATTACAGTTTAAACAACATTGAACTCCTATATTACACTATCAATTAAGACGAACTATCGGGAATCTTCCTTAATGCGATTGAATTCACTTCGAGGTTTTTCCAACACATTCATATAAATTTTTTCTCAAATTCAGATTTAAATATAATATACATATTATTATTTTTCTGACATAATGTTAAAGGAACTCTATGAGTAGCATATTGTTTTTCAATATTACATTAAGATATTTATAAACAATGCAAACTAATACTGTTAAAAAAAAAATTAAAAGAAAACCAGTAAAGAACATTGATATTTTTGGTTCGGAGGTCTATTATTCATTTTCTAGGTTGTCTGAATAAATAATTATATTATTCCTACACGTTCATATTATATCAAACGAAAATTTGTGAAAATGTTTTGTGGGATTAAAGTATTAATTTGATTAATATAGAGGTAACATTTTTCTCATAAGATAAGAGACTGAATAAAATTAATAATAAAATTGGTCTGAAAGTAGAAATTAGGAGGTAAAAAGTTCTGCAATAGAAATTAAACGTAATATCATAGTTAATGTTTTTCTCTTTACTTTATTTTAAAATTCATTATTCGTCATGTACCAGAAGCCATAGCACACTAAGCTTCTTTAGATCCTAATAATTTAAGTACCGTTGTATTATCATTAGGACCGTTATTTTACAAGAAAAACATATCTACTTCGTGAAAGTACACTCATAATCATTTATAGCATAAAAACATATTGTCTTTTATTGTCTTTATATGAATCATGCGTCTAGTTTTTATTTTGTTCATTCCGGTAGTGCATAATAAAGTCTGTTTTAAATGAGCTACAAATAAAAAAAAATATCTTCCATTGTTTCCACGTACCGACTGAAGATTCTTTTCTACATTCTGTATTATTTTAAATATTTAAATAAAGGTTCTTAATTTTTTAATACTTTCAATTATTATTTATATGCAAAATATTGACAAGCGTTTAAGTATCTGATATTTCTAAATTATGTTAAGAATATATGAAAAAAAATAATAGTATTCTAGGGTTCTGACATAACATATAATAATAATAATTTGTATTTAATGTAGAGTAATACGGACCAAAATAAATTTCATATATAATAAGCAAGTAAAAATCATAAAATTCGTGATTACTAAAGCACAAAAAGAGAATGATACTTATACAGATTAAATATTTTAAGAAAATCGTAAGAGAAAATTAATTTAATATTCAATTATTACAATTTATCGTTGGAAGTTCATGTTACAAATGTAATAAAGGAGATATTATTGTTTTTTTAAAAGGAGTCTTATAGGATGGCAACTGCGGGATGTTTGAAAAGAATCTTAATTTACATAAATCGGATATCACCGACTGTTATTTCAATATTTAATTTAAATATTTTAATTAAAATTGTACTAGCCAGTGACATCTGACAGAATGTGAATTGATATTAATTGTTTGATAATATCTTTGAAAAATCTTGTAAGTACTATCTGTGGAAAAAAACAAAATATACAATTAACACTAGCCAACGTGTGTTCATTAATTTGTGTAATTAATTCATTCTAGCCACTCGACTAAATGTTATGAGTTGTTGGCAATGATAATGAAATCATGGATAGGAAACGAATACAGGGACAAACATTATTTAGAATCAAAATGCATTTGAACTATCCTTGAAATAATTACGTTCCTTTATTAAAACCCAAAACAGTTATTGTGTTTAACAAAGTTTCAGTTTGAAAGTTCATTTAGTGCAACCATTTTCCTTCAATTCATATCTATTGGTTCCTGGAAGAAATATTGAAACTTTGTTCTTTAGATATAAATAAAATAGTTTACTTATGCATATTAAAATTTTTGTCACAATAAAACGAAATTCGAAAATAGAACAGTTTGTGTCTGTCTTCCGCGGCACTGAGACGTACGCAGCGACGCGACGTTTGAAAGAAGGAACTAGAATTGGCGCGAAAAAGTTACACAAGTGCATGTTGATAAAAATAAATATTGATTTACAATTTGCAACAAGTAGAGTGCATATAATTTGATATTTAGTAGTTGTATATTTGGTGTTTCTTTACATAATTGTGGGAAGTGATGCGTGGGAAGGTCAATCTGGGGCCAATTTATAACCTGTGTCACTGAAATATACGCGATCGGTTCAGGTCTTTTAATAGTGTGGTGTTTGTTATTAATAAGTTATAATGTGTGACATCGAACACAACGGACAGAAAGATGTGCCAGGTATTCATGTAGTTATTATGATTATTATTAGTATTATCCAAAACTTATGATCTTAAAATTATATATATTTATCTATGGCTTGTGAAACTATTAATATTTATTTGAAGGCTGAATTGATATCCAAAATTAAAATCGATAATTCATATATCTATAACCTGATACATACAATATTTTTTCTGACAATTTATAAATCACATTTTTTCTGACAATCTATTATAATAATTTGAATATTATTAAAACTATGTAACCAATAAGACACTGGTAAGATTCCATACAATAAGATATTAGTTAAAAATTCGAAACAAATATGAACATCTAGCCAGTTGAAGGTTAAAGTGAAGAAAATCTTGTAAGTTAGACTTTACAACATTAGCTTTGTGAGAGTTTTGTTCACAGCTAGTTTTCTCTGTATGCTCCAAGAAACTTCCTATTAACATTTGTTTAAAATGGGAATTCATTCATAGTGCAGAAATTCTACCATATCTGAAATGTCCATACATATTGTTATATTATTACACATATACAATAATATTTGTTCCTATAATCTGCCATCATATTTAATAATTTTCCTTACTCAAGATTATACGTAGTAATGAATGAATGTATATATACATATGTATGTACATACATGATTTACACACGTACTCGTATGTATCAAGACAATAAAACCAATTAAAGTTATCAAAGTATTGCGTAAATTCATATTGTTATTGCAAGTTCGTTCTGTTTGAAGTACTGTTTACCGTAACGAGGAATTATTAGCATTTTAAGTGGTTGAGAATGTGACGGATGCAGGCAATAGGGGACATAAATTTTAAGTCTTGTTGTCTGTACATGTAAAATGGTCGGGCATAGATCGTATGAGCTCTTTGATGTCTATTGAGTTTACAATCAAAAAGTTCAAAGCTCTTTCAACTCTGATACATTGTTTCGTCGGCAGTCGGCTAGTCACATTGACGGACGCCGCATGAAAACATTCGCTTAATAATATAATTAATATCACGATATATCGTAAAAGTATTTGTTTCCGACTTCTCCGGAGCGTGATATGTTTTTAATTTTTAGGTATATTTTTACAATGTATAATGTACGATAGCTTAAAGGGTTTCTAACCGTCAAATACACAAATGAAATGGCAAATTGTATATCGGTAGATTTATTGTAGTCACGCAAGTGTCATTGGGTATGTAAAAAGACAATTGGATATTATTGTTGTTATATCATGGCTCTAGCCTGGATTATACGCATTTGAATTATCTCTTGAAGTGGGCTATCAAAATAAAAATTTTGAAATCTCAGTCGTCCAAAAAACTTATTTTACATTAGAGTAGAAATTGTTTGGATAGTATTAAAACAAAAGAACAATTTACAGAAAATTATACTACGATTCAGTCAAGAAATAAGAAAAATCACGCTCAAATATCAAATTCTTAATAGCCAAATTATTAATTGTAAATCTAATTAGCTACACAAAAATTTAGACAAAATCTTTTATTTTTAATTTTACACCTCCAAATTTTATAAACCGTTACGGAAAAAAGATCGGTCCTTTATAAAGAACTTTGTGTTCCGGAAAACACTTGTACTTTCCATGTTAGTCATTTGATATTTCTATAAACTTATTGAGTAATCTAGTCTCATGTCAAATATATTATAATTGCCATACATTTATATCTTGGTATAGTAGAATTTCTAGAATGAGGCCGATAAAGTCTGTTAGTAAACAGTTCCTGCTCGCAGCCATTAATGTTCTGTGAAATTGTTTTATGATGCGTTTTCTATTAGGATATTATTGTGAAGTCAAACGTTACGTGATATTATTGTAACTGTCGAACGAAAACTCTTTAGTAATTCAACCGAAAAAGGGTAAGGTTACTTGAGCTGGTACATTTGAAAGTTTTCGTTTTTATTTTTATCGTAACCAACAAGAAAAACACCTCTAATAAGTATATTATTGCTAATTATTGCTGCAAGGAACTAGGTGTCCTTGCAGGAGTATAGCAGTACATAAAACTTGGACATTTTCTTTGTTTAAATAAATCACAGTCTGTTTGCGTGTTTTATACATTTAATATTTCAATCACTCTTGGGTGCGCAGTGCCTGATCTAACCTCGATGCCGTGTTCTCCGTGGAGAGATAAATTTAAAGGAATCATGACGAAGCGAAACGCTTCCTATTTCTAAACGCTTTAATTACATCTATCAACAAGTGGAAGACTGTCATGTACCATTCAGTAGTTATTATAGAGAAGGTCGTATCCCGACAAGTATTATTTTAGTGTAAACAATTTGAAGTAATTGTACTAAAATGCCTAAAGTCATCTTACTGCAATAGAAATATATATATAGTTATATTTACGCAAGGTTAAAAAAAAACTATATAAATTAGTTAATAAATATTAACGTTGCTCAAAGCTGTTTTTAGATTTAGACAATTCATTTTTATTATTAAAGACACTTCGGCCAATTATCTATTTCCTATATCAACATGATATTTGAAATTCGTTTAAGAACTCGCTAGTTTCATGATAATGTATACATTCCTTTCTAAATATATAATGAACTATTTCTAGTATTCTATATTTTGTAGCTGTCAATTGCAATGATAATTTGCTGTAAAATATTTGTGAAGAAAAAAATTGGCATAATTCTTAAAAACCATATATCCTCATTGATTTATGCGCTACGTCTGTTTATGAGGTTTACGTGCAGGTGGCTCGGCGTACCAAATGTTATGTTTGACTTTTAGAGCGGGCCCGCGTGTTTCTAGTCAAAAGATACACGTTTGTTCTCATACAACATAGAAGTGCTAAAGTATAGTTATTATAATTAAAAGTACCTCGTACTTTTTCTCGGATTTTATATAAATTATATATGAGCAAATAAGATCTGCAGAAAAAGAATTTTGCTATATCCAGCTATTTATGTGTTTGCCCAACTACCCACTTGGGAAATTAAAATGGGTTATGATGAAAATACTTCTTCATGAGTTTTTCATTTCATAATATTATATTTTATGGCATTTAATGGAATCGTTGTAAGTAGTCGTAGCAAAAGCAAGTTTTCTCAATTTTAAAACGGCAAATGGAATATTTTATCGTTTTTATGGTTTATTCTGTGAATATATACATACATATAACAGCTGTGTTTTTGTGAGTCAAAATACCACCAACTCGTGGTCCAAATCATTAAATCCAACAAAAATTTTGACGTAAAGCTTTCAACGCTAAGGCGGTAAAATTAATCAAAAGGCATTATATGCTTATGTGCTATTAATTATAAGCTCTAACAAGACAAGAAGATCAGTCGAAAAAATATTACGAATTTCAAGACAGTTGTTAATATTTTTACGTCTTTTTCTATTTCTTTTTTTTCTTAGAATCACTTTGTTAAGCATATATGAATAAAAAAAAAATATTAATTTATAATTTTATAAGTATCAATTGTAAGAGTAATCATATGCTCTCTAACACTCTTTAACCATATTTTCTTTCGCCTTTCTCTATTCTTCTATTCGCAAACTTCAAAACTTATATTTTTCTTAGAGACGACCGCATCTCCTCTTTTCATTACAGCCCCGTACCGCGACAATAGCTGTCCTTTCAGTTTTGCTCTCCCTGGCATCTCTTTCAGTCTGTCTCTAACATACTCAATCTTTACTTTCTCCATTCCAATAACTCCATACATAAATATTAACATTTTCATTTCTTCTGCAAGCATTAACCTCGTATGCCTCTGCTTAGTAGCATAATAAATATCATTTCTGTAGTTTTTATAATAGAATAATAAAAATAAATACGCACATATCTTAATTCACACTAATTTATAAGTGATTGAGTATAAATTTCCCTTATATACCGGTATAACTAGTTTCATTATGTTTATTATACGTGTTGGCTCGGCCCGAAGTTTCAAAGGTAATTTATATTTCAACACTAACGGACAACAAAGACATTGCAATTATTAAACACGTCTAACGAGGTTCAACAACTTGTTTCGACAAATGTTTATTACACAAACTTTTGAGTCTACATACGCTTTTGAATTAACGAAGATATAGAGTCAAAACGGAATTTAAAATTAACATAATGGTATTAAATCTAATGAATATATCTTTCTTATATAATAAAGGACTTAAAATTAGGTGTTTTTAATTGGTAGATGTTGGTTTCATGAACTTGTTTGGAAAACACGCAACAAATACGTGTTACGTGTGGAAACACAAGTCCGATATTCTCCATTCTATATTGTATTTAGTAATTTTTATTCTTTTTCAAAAGCGAAAATTAGATTTGTATTCTTTTAAACTCTCACATTATATTTATGTAAAAATGCTACTGAAAATTCTGCATGTGTAGAGCCAGTGAAGGCGTTCAAACGGTCTTAGTAATTATAATTTTCCAGTGACTTTTATTTCTTATAATTCTCTTTTTTTAAACAATTTTGTGTGAATAACTAAATATAGAAAATAAAATATCCAGTTAATTTCCCTTTACTGAAAACAAGTGGATCATGATATTTCAGAATTTACAGCTTCGAATCCTGCTTGTGTCCATGATATGATATTTCATCTTCATTATCTATTGTAATTTTTTAATGTAAAAAGTATGACTATTTTATGATCTATTAGTCATAAGTATATAAATAAAATACATTTTTTTATTTAACTTATTAACGTTTACGTTTCAATTGTTAACTCAACATTTCATGTATTTCGTAGTAACCATGATGAAAATTATTAATGTAAAAAGATAAATTCAATAGGCATTCAGTTAAAAAAGCACAAAAAACAGTTTCATGAGAGTAAATATTTGCTTATCGTTCAAATGTTAGAAATAAATAAAGACTAAATATTTGAGATGAGACTGTATGAAACATTAAATATGTTTATTTTTGTATTAATATTAATATCTATAAATATCCTCAGCTTGGTCGTAAGTTATTTTTATCATTGGCGCGTTAATATAATTTATAGCTTTAAACAGCGGCAGTGATTAGGATGTTGTAAGGATTTATGGGACCGGCAATAAAATCATTTGATATGACGCATCTGGCAATGGAAAACTAGCTGATACGTATCCGAGGATAAGAGCATTCAAGGTTTTAAGGTCTAGAGAGATCAACATTCCAGCGAATGTTCCTGATTCGCTTCTCATTTAGGTTAATCATCATAAAATCTTAATTGAAAATCATTGAAGATACTTCATTCAATCTAATCATTATGATATCTAAGTCGTATTCTTCTAAGGATACCTATTTTATTTTAATAGTTAGAGACTATTTATAGATTCATTTTAGTATAAATGAATAAAGGTTTCGGATTGGTTCTATTTTAACCATGATGAAATAATCGTCAACCATGTTTTTTAATTTATAATATATTTAATGAAAACTCGTGCTGAGGTGAATGAACTTTTTTTTAAATGTACCGTCTGTACTTTTTATTGAATTTAATTTTTAAAACATTCAACCTTAAGCTCATTCTGGAGACGACGTGGTAAAGATAAATAATGATAATTGAAGTCTGGGATCTCGTACATAGAAATAATTTTTTGTCTTAAATATTCCTAAAATATATAAAAATAAATTTACCATGTAATGTAGAAGATCACACAATGCACATTGAGCTCCTTAAATTCCCATTTGTCATCCGGTAGAATTGATTTATGGGTTCACGATAATAAATCACTTATGTAAGGGTTTAAATAAACTACATTTGTTAACACGGGATGATGTATATCCCATAAGTTTAGGGACTGACGGAATTTTCATTCTATCATAATTGGACTAAAAAACATATTTTGACTAAATACTTATTACTTAAAATATATTATATTTTGCCAAAATGGCTTATCAATTCCTAAGATATGAGCAGGAAAAGTGGAGACAAAAAAAAAAGGATTAAAAATGTAATGACAAAGTAATTTACGATTATTTTAGCGGAGAATTATGAGCTATATTGATTCATACTCACACCACCATATAGTTTCTTTAAATTGAATCTTAATATTCTAATATTTTAATATTGTAATATTATGATAAATGTAATGAAACGCAGATAATAGTTTATAATGATTTTTTGTAATATAGTGCAGGTCCTTAAAAATAGATAAGAAAGATTGCACAGTCATAGAATATGGTAACAGAATGATACTAATATGAAAGAAAGTATAAAAAGATCTTACGTTAGTGTGAAGTCTTAAACGTTATAGCATTATCTTATAATATTCAATACAAAGAGAAGAGAGAAAATTTTCGTTCGCGTTGACGGGTAGGTTTAATATAAATTATAATGTATCATTCTTTTCTGTATACATTTTGCTATTTGGCTTTTAATAAAGTACACTAAGATTGACAATAAAAAAGTGCAATCGTACTAAAGTATCTTAAACGTGTATTGTAATGTACCTATAGGGTTGAAAAAGAAATGATTTTTTAAATTTATAATATCTGAAATTGATATTTGTTAGACAGAGAACGTTGATAAATAGAGTAATTTCGTAACTTTTCCTTGATAATTTTGTGATTTTAAAAAACTGTTTGAAATAATAGACTGTAGTTGAAAGTTTTACACGTAGCAGTTAATAGACTGCCTGGAAAAAAGTGGTTATTATAAATTGAAATGTGAAAACAATCAGGTGAGTCTCTTCCAGAAGGGTGTAAAATGTATAAATTTAAGTAAGTGGATGTTGTAATAAATGAAAAGATTTTGGAACTTTTGTGATTGGCTTCTATAGCGGATATGCGGCAATAATATTAAAACAAAATATTTCAAGTTTATTTTTGTCTTAAGTTGATTATTAGACCTAATAATGCCTAAAAACTTATAAAAAATAATTGAAATCATCTCGAGAAGTAATACATCGTTATAACACACTGGCCCTTGCCGTTCACACTTGAATGTGAAAATAAAATGATTCATTTCGGATGTTTTAAATCTTTTTAAAGTAAAACCCAGGGGAGAGAATTCAGCAGAAAATCGCTGTAGTATTCATCCATTCAGATACGTCACCTACAGTGCTTCAGAGATCAGAGATCAATCATGGCGATACGGTAAAAAAGATAGTAATATTATATAGTATATGGATAGAGAAAGAAGAAAAGCTGAATCAAGAAATATGTAGATAAAGTCAAAACTCATTAAACTTTAATCCTATATCCATTTTATAGGATAATGTGGAGGTGAAAATATAGTTAATTGTTACGGGATGAAAATTTGACAATATTGTATGAACTGCAAAGTGATATTGACTTTGTAGTGATTTAAAGTAATTTTAAATATTGTTATAACTAGGGGAAAAATTTATTGATGAATTCAATTTCAATTGACAAATAAGTCGATGACGGTTGATTAAAAAAAAGCATAAAAGCGGTTTAGTCCGTTAGACCCAGTTTCACTAATCTTCTATATATATAAAAATGGATTGCTGTTCCTTAGTCTCACTAAAACTCGAGAACAGTTGAACGGATTTATCATATCTTAGTCTTGAAATGTTCGTGGAGGTTCAGGGAAGGTATAAAAGGTGAGAAAAATTGGAATAATTGCCGGGAAAACCCTAAAAACAGCCCTTTTCTATTTCCCATACAAACGCTTTTTTTGACATTAGACTTGACAACTAACTAATATGTCAATCATTCTGTTTGATTGAAACAGGAAAAACCTGATTATTTATGGCCTCTAAGACGGAATAGAGTTCGCCTGGTCAGTTATACCTACATATATGTATTACTCTTGACCAAACTAACGCGGACGAAGTCGCGGGCAAAAACTAGTCAATGTTAAATAAGTAATATCTTGTTAAGGCGTCTGATGGTCTGTTAGATGCATCGAGCGTCCCACCACACACAAATGTCCGTTTAAATGTCTTAACCAACCACTAATATTAATTCCTGCTCTAGAGCTCCGTCTAATGGCTAACAGAATGTTAATGCATTGTCAAAACTCAATTGTCCAATCACAGCCTGGATTTCTTGTAACCATAATAACGTCATCTGTTTTGTCAGTTTCGACTATTTCCTTGTACTTATTAATAAAGTGAATTAAAATTTCATTTCCTAGGATGATTTTGTCTCCAGCTTTTCTATGACATTGCAAATTAAGTTTTCTTATTATCTCTTATAGTTTGAACACAATTTATGCTATATTCATAACACAATAATATATAACACAATTTATTGACAACACGATTTTGACAAGTTACACCTAGTTAATTGAAAAGAAAGCTTTTTGTGTGCCAAATGTATGCAACCAACGATATATATAAATAACTAGTTTTTGCCCGCGACTTCGTCCGCGTTAGTTTAGTCATTAGTAATATATGTATAGCTGACCATGCGAACTCTATTCCGTCTTAGAGGCCATAAATAATCAGGTTTTTCCTGTTTCAATCAAACAGAATGATTGACATATTAGTTAGTTGTCAAATCTAATGTCAAAAAAAGCGTTTGTATGGGAAATAGAAAAGGGCTGTTTTTAGGGTTTTCCCGGCAATTATTCCAATTTTTCTCACCTTTTATACTTTCCCTGAACCTCCACAAACATTTCAAGACTAAGATAAGACAAATCCGTTCAGCTGTTCTCGAGTTTTAGCGAGACTAAGGAACAGCAATCCATTTTTATATATATAGAAGATAAAATTTGGTCGCATAAACTAACAAGTGAGGTTTCGAGGGATATATACGATGAAATTATAAAGTGGTGCATCGTGGCAAACGTGTCGTGTTAAACGGTATAGTTTCCATTTGGTCGTCTTATAACAAGAACGAATAATTTGGTATAGTCCGTTAAACTTAAGCTGAGCTTTGCATTTGTGTGAGTGAAAGTAAAAGTAGAGTTAGACAAAAAAAAGTTATAATTATATTTTAAATAGATACATAACATAAGTGCTAGAGCTATTCTAGATTAAAAATAAAATAGGCAAACCTGTAAAAAGCCAGAGCTAATTATTATGGAAAAAAAATATTAATTAAGTAATAAAAATTTTGAAAAAACTATACAAATTCTTCTTCTCTTAACATTGGGTTTTCAATATTCGAAGTTGCTACCAGTACAAAGGGTGAAGTGCGGAAAGTGCGGGGCGGAGTAAAAGCAGAATACACCTGTTCAAAATTAGAAAGGAACGTGGTATTCAAAAATTTGACATGACACGTACACTATCCGTGGGCACTCACACAAATGCAAAGCTCAGCTTAAATCAAACGCACTACATATAGTTGGCCTTTATTACAATACTGGGGTGTCAATTAGAAAAAGAAAGATTAACCTGAATTATAAAATTAAATAAAAACTTAAAATATAATCCATATGTTTAAGTGAAAGGGATTACAATACGATTACGTATCAAAAGCTGTATGGAGTGTTCAAGAACTGTCTTGTGAATAGAATTTGGTTCAGATATCATCCGAATAAAATTTTACAGTTACTTTAATAGTAACTGGCGGGATTTTCCATTTCAGCTTCAATTTCGTTTTATAAACACTTAAAATTCTATTATTCATTGAAACTAAATTTAATATAAGCAGCGTCAGTGCAGCTGTAAAAATAAACCAACCGATTATTCCTCAAAGTCAAACTTATGAAGAGTGAATCAACGGGTAAATTCAAGCAAAATGTACAATACATAAATGATAGTATCGAGCGTCTATCAGCTCTTTGATGTCTATTGAGTTTACAATCAAACGCTTCAAAGCTCGCTCGACTCGGATGTACTTCGAGACTCGAGACACTCTTACCTCGGATACAATATTGAATACTGTTAATTTCTATGGATATTCATCCTTAACTATTTTTATTAATAAATTGGCTTAAGAAACGTAAAGAACAACTTTTTTTTTTAAATAATATGTTGTTTAAATATATTTTTTAACCTATATTAACTTAATCTTCCTTTAAATATAAGCCAGGGTAGAAGCTTTTAAAATTAATGAAAAGTGAAAAAAAAAATAGTAGAATGAAACCCATTAGAAAAGGAAGAGAATATAAAAAAATTAAAGGTAAAATAATTTAGGGACGATCTAAGGTCGGGAAGGGTATGGGGGTGGGTATTTAAGGGTAAAAAATGGATTTTCTCGATTTCCGTCAAAACTAAAAGTCCTATGGAAAAATAGTTATATGGCCAAGTTGTAGGTAATAAAAAGATGTAAAACTTTTGTATTTACATTTTTCCTCTTAATTTTGGTTTTCTTTTGAATACTTCCCCAAAGAGGTGACATAAATGTATACATTAATAGTACATATATGTTTGACGATTGAATTTTGTTAGCTTAAATAACACCTACTGTCATAATATTATGCTGTATGTTTCCTCGATAACAAAGAAATATTATGAAGGCAATCAAGAAATGTATTGACTTTCATTACATACAAAAGCATGTTTGATTAGCATACATTTGGTATACGTGTGTAGCTCTAACGACAATAAAGTAACGTTAGCAACGGAAAAAATATACGAAAACATATTTTTATTTTCAAAAATTTTCATGTTCATTTTATAAGGCGTTCCCAATACGAATATTATATATTTTTTATAAATTTATCAATGATTCTTACATTTAGATACACATATATGTATCAATACACATATTTGTGTTAAAGGGCCCGCCTCTCGTCGCCGAGGGCGCGGGTTCGATCCTGACCCGGGCAAGTACCAATGTGATTTTTCGGAATCATATGTACTTTCTAAGAGTATTTAGACATCACTGATTAATGTTGATTCCCAAAAAGAGGGTAGATGTCAGGCAGGCGGCCGGTCGTAAAAACATATAGCCAAAAAAACTATTCATAACATGTAAGGCAGACCCTGGCTATAGCTGGGAAATTGCCAGGTAGAAGAAGATATATGTATCAATAACCCATGCAGGTAAACTCCGTAGTAATACTGATGATATAGGTAAGTCGACATGAAGTGTAATGGTTGCCGTGAGTCACTTTAATTTTTAATGGTCTCTGGAACTTTTATGACCCCACAGTTCAGTAATTGCTTAAGTAATTGGGGTTTTCATTGTTATCGTAAACAGATCGATTTAAATGGACTCTTAAAAAATTCTGTTTTATATTTTAAATGTAGAAAAAACTTAGGTGACTATTTTTATAATCTCCAGAATATGGAAATCAATGGAGTAGTGATGTCAACATGGTAATTCCTTTATCAAATCTTAAGTACGGCATTTTCTGCTTCCTTATGTATTATTACTGTCCGTAAAATAATTTTGGTTTTTTTTAGATTTCTCAAATATTACCTCTGTATCCAAACTTCTCTACGCTGCAATTCTTTTAATTGTATAATGTTATGTTAAATATTTTTAGTTCATATTTATTATTTTATGCATCGATTCCTTAATTTACTTACAAAAATAAAATGTATTTCTTATATTAAGTATTTCGATATAATATGAATGTAAATACTTTTAAATGTACCATATCCACTTTAAAATACAAATTTTATATTTTCAGTAAAACAATTTTCAGTATTGAAGCCACTAGCAAAATGATTGTTCAGTTATATATGTGTAATTTTTGAATTCCCTTAGTCGGAATAATAATTATTGCTTATTTATTATAATAAAACGTTAAACAATATCTAGTTTTAGAAACCAGTAGTACTTCAATAACAAACATTATCATGTCTATCACGTACCGAATTACTTTACGATGTGCCAATATCAGCAATAAAGTTACATATTGATTGTGATATTAACTACGATAGAAGGTTTTTATTAATTTTAAGATGAAATTATTACACAACTTTATAAATGTTTCATCTATTACAATAATATTTTCGGGTATGTACATTGGTTTTTTGTTCTCATCTTGCATTAATACGTAAACTGCATGTACATTCATCGTTATCCCTTTACCTTCTACTTATTTACAGTGGTATAATTTGTGTTATTTTTTTTAAGCACAATTACTATGTAATTACGGTATTTATAGCATTATTTCATGGAATGTTTACCTAATATTAACATGTTTATCTGTCTATACTTTCTCACATTTTTATTTGTTGACTCTTAAAATATTTGAAATTATTAAATATTAAAAAAAAATATATACACTTCAATGAATTCTTTATAACGTTTTGTATCCCTGTAGTGTTGTTGAGAATTGTTTAGTAAAATACATAGTTTGTAACATATGCATGTTAGAGTGTTTTAAAGTTTTAGATGGATTAATGTTTGTACGTCAATAACAACGCATTACTATTATGAAGCGGATTAGCAAACTAGATTCAGCTTCCAAAATGTGCTTCGACTAATGTTTGTACCATGAATACCGAAGTTAATTTGTTAAGTAGTTGTTAAATATAAATGTACTACTTATTAACGTTGGGGTATTTATATTTAACATATTTATCAATCACATATATACTGTTCATTGTCCAACTAACCGGGACTAACTGTTCAAGCAGAGTTCATTGATTTGCTGAATATTATAATTTATTGTTGAATATTAAACAGTGTTTCTACTAGTACGTAACAAATGTTAATACTTTAACATACTTGTAAAAAATGTCCATGTGCTATATTTATTGATCGAATTCTAATTTAACCCATCTAAAATTCTTTTCAAAACTATTAACAACAAAACCTATAATTATAAATGAATTTGTTATTATATCTGTGTTGACTTGAAATAATACTGAATAATATTTTTTCGAAACCATAGAAAGTGAAGAGTACTTAAACGGATTGCCATGTTAATTGTTTAATTGTTTAATCTTTCCATGTTATAAACATATTGATTGGTTATCAAAGTTCAACTAACAATTACATCGAAGCGAACAAAGAATAATTAATTATAATGCATCTTAAGTTTCTCAGTACATTATTATCTTTTTGTCCTAACTTTTAACACAAGGAGAGAAGAATTAAACATTGGATATCATTTTTAAAATACCGCATGTTATTTAATGTGGCATATATTGTCTTCACAACCAATTATTTTATCATTGATTGTTCTAAAATGTATGACTTACATTTCCACCTGGCTTGGCACACTACGACCTGTTCAACGTATAATACACCATCATTAATCTAGATTAAATTTTATGTACCTGTACAGTAATTTTAACCTTAATTAAAATTACACTTCGGGGCACTACGACATATAATTTTTCATTTTGTGATTTAGATACAAAATACATATATAGAAAAGAAATTATAAATACTGACAGGATTCGTCTGCTACTTTCGGAT
The DNA here is from genome assembly GCA_916720795.1 of Danaus chrysippus. Taxonomy (NCBI): domain Eukaryota; kingdom Metazoa; phylum Arthropoda; class Insecta; order Lepidoptera; family Nymphalidae; genus Danaus; species Danaus chrysippus. The sequence continues at coordinate 1,245,756 of CAKASE010000046.1, read as the reverse complement.
TAGGGCGTTCCAGTTGTTTTCTATGATATTTATATTTGTTTTAAAAATATTTTAATAGGTAACCTTCATGAATACATTAATTAAATGATTTAGGAAGTGATTACATTCCAGCTTCTCTTAGAACTTTCCGAAGTAGAATATAACTGAATATTTTGAATGTTTACCAGAAGTTTAATCTTTTTAATCTCTTCAATGTCACAGTAATCCCACCTTCCTTGGCATATTGCCCGAGCCCAGTATCTCTAGCAAATGATATACACTTTAATTTATATTATTTTTATGGATCCGTACTTAAATAACACCTTGGTATTCATTTATAGTAATGGAAATTAAATAATTTATGGAAACGTTTTGTAGATTTTTTTAAAATTGACAGTAATCCTTTTACATCGAAATGGTTATTATGATAATATAAATTTGTTTAGTAACTCACCTTATATTTCATTTAACTTCGGTAAGTGACAATCAAATGAAAATCCGCAGTGGACCTTGAAGTTCAACCATGTAACAAATTAAGCCTTTGAACTTTGAAACGCTATTTTTCTTTCATGGTTATAGTATGAGAGAGATTTTGGTAACTTTACTCTCATCCTGTCATAACGATATAATTAAAGTTCTGTTAATTCTAAATCTGATATCAATGTTTTAATATAACTATATTACGTGGGTATAATTTTTTAGCCTCATATAATAATGGTTAGACCTTTTTTAGCCTACTTCAAAATTGAGTAGATTCTTAATATTTATGGAATTTATATTGCATAGTTAGTTCCATATAAATTTTATTAATATGCCGTAAAAGAGAGCCTTAAAAAGAAAAAATATCTTAAGTATCTTAACGACATCTCATCTTTTATTAAAAACTCGTTTTATCGTTTTAACAACCAATTCCTACATAATAAATTTTGTGCCACGTACTAAAAATTGTAATACTAAACGAAAACGGCAATCGTTGTTGTCAAAACAGATGTTTATTTTGAAAATTTTGTTATGTCCAAAGAAACTGAACAGGAAACCGAAAAAGATCCCATCGCTATTTTTTTGTCACCACTATTGACAAACTTTATCTTTTCACGTAACGATATATAAATTATTTGGGTAATAACACACCTGCCATATGAAATAACATCCATTGATATGACGTGACCGAAAAACATTTTGCTCACAAAAAGATAATATGTTTTTCCTTTTCTTCCTTGTTGTGACATTATGTTAGAATCCATTTTTATTGACAATTTAGAGTGAATCGGTATCGTAAAATAACATTTTCTAATAGTTCTGGTTTATCTTATTTCCTTTAGACTGATTCTAATTTCTGGTTATATGCAACTATGAATGGACTGTTAAATAAATAATTCATTATGTAATTTTTATGGAAAATAATAATAATTAATATTCAAGTTGAATTAATTATAAGATAATATTTAAAGTTAGATATAAGTCTGATATTAATTTTAATTAATAAGTAAAAGTTTCCTTTATAAAAAATGTCGTGGTAAAATAATATGTCAGGGTAATATTAATTACATAATATTAAAAAATATAAATCATTATTTTAATATTTTGTACGTATATAAACTTCAAGAGTTTGAACATCTGCGAATGCGGATATACTAATTAAAATCAATGACAACTGATGATGCCAAGTAGCAACGAGTTTCAACAGAAACGGTTTAGTCAATAATAATTCTAATGGCTCATATTAAAACCAAGCCATAATTGGGTCGATTGTTAAAGTAAGTTCTGTAAGGACCATTCATTATTTTAACCTTGAGTTGTTTTCAAGGTCAATTAACGACATAGTTTAACTTCAAGGATCCCGATAATTCCTATTCACACTATTAGCGTGACGGTTTGAATCCAAATAGGCTAAGACAAGTTTATCTTACAATGTACGTTTGAAATTATAAAGTACATACTCGTAATAAATAATTTGAATAAACCCAGGTTACAATCGTTTCATTGATACAGAACGAAAGAAAACAAACCATAAATAACAAAATAACGTGTAGATATTTTTAAAACATTACTTGTTGAGTTTACCACTTAATAACTATAATTTAAATTTTAATTACAATACGAACTATGAACTAAGTTGCATAGACAAAGTTTGAACAGTTACCGATCTATAATTTGTTTTAAAGAGAACCCATAACTACCAAGTTTAACGTTATCGCTATTCAAATTATCTTTTACTTTAATATATAAGATTGTTCATTATATCAATGTTGATCTATAAAGTTTCAATATATTTACAGCTTGCACAAAATTGTTACAATAAAATATACATTCTTAACATTTCATCTGTATTTGTGAGTTAGCAATTGATTAATGAACCCCTGAAGGAATCCCTCAGCGTCTAAAGCTGAAACGTTATTATTTTTGAATTCATTTCAAAACAACTGGATGCATTTTCTTTGTCTTTATTTTTCTCTGCTAAATATAATATCTATCCTTAAATTGAAGATTACTTCAGAATTGAACATTACTTAGAAGTTTTCTATTTCATAAAATCTTTCTTATTGTCCTGAAAAGTGGTGCATTATTATCCTTGCTTTTCATTTTTTTTGAGATTTAAAAACTTTTATCAAACTCATTTTTTAATATTTTTTAGATCCTGTGATTCGTACGACTTATCTTTTTAAGCTTTCCTAGATCAGGTTCCTATGACAATCGATGATATCAATGAGAAATACGCGGTGTACTAAAGTATGCGGCCTGTTTGATAGACTATTAGTAATAAACTAATAACCCTTAATTTTGAGTTTCTCGCAGCTGTCTTGGTTTTGGCCTGAAACGATTAAAGTTAAGATGCTCTAATGTCTCAATATGTAGTGATTATAGGCGGTCGATATTGGTCAAGGGTATATTCTGAAAAATTGAGGCCAAAATAAACGAATTCCTGATTAAGTGAAGATTGGCATCGTCCCATTCGGAGACTGTCTGAAGTGTGAAATTAGTAAGCTCTCCCGTGGCCTCTCTTTCTAACTATGTATATTTAAACTGGGCTGGCCCCAAGCCTGTATTGATAGAAGGTACTCATAACTTTGTTGTCATATGCTTAACCAAAAAGAACAGGTAATAACAGAACATTTATATTTAGAAAAACTAGAGGACAGACTCCTGAGTCATCTTTAGACTGAACACCATTTGTTCAGACGAGCCGGTTTTAAAAACACGTAGTGAACGATCCTACATTAAGTCAGAAATCCAGATAATAAGACAGGGGAAAGAAGACAAAAGAAAAGCAATATTCTCTTTATCTCTTCCCAAATTTTTCTTTTTTCTCTCTTTTCCCTTTTCATTCACTTCTGCCTCGTATCTCTCTATTTTTACGATTCGTTTAATAAATTCAATGTTTTGGCTCTTTATTGCTTAAAAACTCCTTTACCGTTGTTGCTAATCGATTTTGAAACTCTTCCAAAGCACTTTTTTGAGATAATCCTACTATCATTTACAAAGTGTAGAGTTGAAAAATACTCTCAATATTAATGTAATAATTATGTGTATGTCTGATACCAATTTGCTATTATTATTTGAAACATAAAAAAAAAGACATTTTTTGACATGAAATACTGTTGAAACAATACCAATATCAATATATAAGACACATAATACGATGATACTTGCTCATATGTATGTATGTATTATACTCTATCGGAATTGTTCATTCATTCAAGCGACGCGACTAATTTTGTTGGCAGTGACAATGAAATCTTGTAGAGGGGTCGTATAAAAATACTTGCTATATATATGTACTCATGTAATGAGATATGCGAAGTATAGAGAACAAATACAAACTGTTACTAATAATATACATTGAATAGATGAATAGTTATTAATCACAATAAAAACATATACAATTAGTAATTTTATACTTTTCTTTTGACGTCTACCTTAAATCTGCAACTATAGCCGTAATAATAGGAACCATTTTGCTAATAGACATTTCGTATTTAATAAACAAATTCATATATTAAATGATAAATTTTTATCAACTAAGAAAATAAAAATAGAGCAGTTAGTGAGCATCTTCCGCGGTATTGAGACGTGCCTAGGGAAGAGCAAAGATAGGAGTGAAGTCAATTGGCGCGAAATTTACTGATGTCAAAGTTGTTCTGACGGCTTTATATGAAGTTTTATTAAATATTAATTAATTTTGGGTATCATTTGAGAGTGGTGTGTGATAAGGTCAATCTGGGGCCAATTTATAACCTGTGTCACTGAAATATACGCGATCGGTTCAGGTCTTTTAATAGTGTGGTGTTTGTTATTAATAAGTTATAATGTGTGACATCGAACACAACGGAGAGAAAGATGTGCCAGGTATTCATGTAGTTATTTGTATTGATAGAAACTAATTCCTAGAAATTGATTAAGTTTCCTTCTAAGAAATGAATAGTTAATGATATAATTGAAGTAAAAATATTATTTCCCAAATATAACAAGTTCAACTTTTGCTTTTCAATATATTCGAACTAGTGATTTTTAATTCTATGGAAATATAAATGACTAAACTAGCGATGATAAATAAAATATGTTATAAGGTATCAATGAAGACACAAGAAATAAATATTTTAATTTCTGATTATAATTATAAATTTCTTCTATAACTTTTCTTTAATATCAACTTTAATACCAAACTTCCAAGCATATTATACGTATCTACAACTAATCATACTATCATCGAATTGGGTCTTTGATATCAATTATGTTCACATTCACAAATCAAAGGTCTTCGAACAATATTTCGTCTGGGAATAAATTTGGACAACTGTTGCGTTTAAACTCTATATGAAATCCTTTTTACCTCCATGTAATATGTACTTTATTTTATTTAATATACCCTGATTAAAATAGTAAGAAATTTTCCTTCCTCTTTATGACAATAATATTTATGCATATATTCACGTTAATTCATTCATGTTTATTGAATTAAACGTATCACAGTTTATTTTACTAACATCCGCGACTGATCTTTATTCGGTAAATGAGGCGTTGTTTAAACATATCAGTTTTTGTCTGAACTAAATTATTGTTCCGACACATTTGGGACTCATGCCAAAGCACAGATATTCAATATTTAACTGATATATCTGTGAATTTGTCCACGGCGTGATTATTAAATATTTCCATTAATGTAAAAAGTAACAGGGAATGTTGTTTTTATTAATATGTATAAGTTTCTTGTACATTTTAACGTGATTATTTGATAAGTAAGTAAATAGAAATATTTTTGTATAGTTTTATGCTGAGGTATCCGAATTTTAAGTTTGGGTTATTTTATTTTCTTTCATAAATTATAAGATACAAATTATGCACTTTTATAACAAAAGGTTTCTGTTTTTAATATTTCGTGTACCCTATTATAATATTATATTAAACATTATATTATTGTGGTTTTGCTACGTAGCCTTTGTATTGTATGAATCTAAAAGTGTCATTATCTAAAAACTCCCTCACACACAGACATACAAATGCGGTTACTTTGTAATGTATTGTATATATTACAAAGTGTGTGTGTGTAAGTGATATTAGATGCATTTTAATATAAAATAGTTGAATATAACAAATGTGAATATATAATATCATTTTCTCGCCTTACTATGTATATACACACACAAATATAATTGAATCAAGGTCATGGAATAATATTTATATACTTCTTATTGAAATATCTCAGTGCAAGGAACTGAATTAAATAATAGTTTTAATTTAAAATTTATAGAATATTATATATAAAGTGAAAAGATACTTCATTGATGCAGAAACAATAATAATTTAGAATTAAAAAGCATCTTGTTATTTCACCCATCAGAAATGATATTAAAAGTAATAATCGTATTTCAATCAGCATTTCGCGAGACGTCTTGAATATTTTTAATAGGACAGCCCACCACATAAGCGTCTCATTAATATGTCAAGAAAAGATTCTTTAACGCTTTGTATATATTATTGAACAAATTTGCATTGATATTTATATGTGCTACAAGATCTGAATGTTACACAAATAACATCTAATGACTGTGACATCTGCTCACTCGTGGGGTGACACTGTTCTTGTGAACGTAATTGCCGCTACGGATTGCATCTCATTTGGTCTTTTGCTATAAATACTGTCCAAGTGGAGCTATTACTATATTTAAATATTCTAAGGGAAAATCTCAAATAAATTATCTCTTTAGTATGAACGAAGAGTTTCTTAAGGAAATTATCTTCGTTGTTGTGGAATTTATTCATTCAATTGAACCATTTTATCCTTGGGTTGCATCGATTATTGAATTGTTGGTAGAGTTAGAAGTTTCTTTTGCGAATTAAGAAGACAGTTTTGTTAATTTTATTTTATTAATGTCTATTATCTTACTACTTTTATTAAAATTATTTATTAGAATGATTTCTGAAGAAAATCAATTTTATTCTGAACTTTTTTATATCAAAGTCAAGAATTTTTTTTTGGACGTAATATTAAAAATTGTTGAAATAAAATTCATATTTTACGGATTTACTACTCGTTTATAATTATTTTTAACCACATACTCCCGATGTGAATGGTCATATCTAGCCGTGATCACGGTTGCTGCAGAGTAACCGAGACGAATACTCGCGAAAATCTTAGATTTCATTAAAAATTATATTGACAAAATAATTATATAAATATATACAGTTATTTTGTGTTTACTGTGATTCAAGAAAGTCGTGACGTACAATCTTTGTTGTATTATAAAAGCTAAAATTATCTAATACTGATATAAATGTCAGGAAACGATTTTATCAACTTTTATTCGGTCTTATCTCGTTTGCGTCAAGTGCATATTTGCCAATTATATTATATACACAAAGTCATATTTTCCTGTAATTTGGTTAATAATTAATGTTTCGGGTAATATGATTTATACACGGATTAAATTGCTGAGGTAATTAGACGGTAATTTGCTTTGAATTTGAGGAGTAATTTCTGTATTATGGAACGCAATTAACTATTTCAGTAAATTTGACACAAAGTTTAAACAATTAAATCATTAAATACTATGGAAGGCTATATAAAATTAAGAAAAATATAACATATATAAGGAAAGTTATATAAAATATTGATATATTTAGTTTGTGGATACAAATAAGAACATTGTGTTCATGTTAAGATCAAGCCTGCACAGATCGTAACCATCTCCCGTACGACAATTTCCTTGTTAGTGCTCTGTGAAATTGTTTTATGACCCGACATCGGTCTCTGAATGTGGGAGCAATTGCTCAGTAATTGGGGTTTTGTACTGTTACTATAGCGGGTTCGATGTTATAACTTCATATACCGTGCATGTTACAGTAGACTACATTTTATTGATATGTCTCATGTGTTTCAATGGTAATAAAATAAATATTTGTGGCAAAATATTTTTGTTTTGTTAATCTCTTGTCGTAAAATAAATTATAATCTGTTTTATAAATTATTTTATTCATTATGGTTTTATTAAGAGTCAGTAAAAGATTTATTGCTACTATGCTCTCAAGAGTATAAAGATTTTAATTTATGTAATGTGGCTTTATTTAAACTACCAAATTTAAATAATGTTCTCTTTACAGTATCTTATATACATTAGCTAATAAAAAAAATCTTTATATTCCTGTCTTACAATATTCTTTTATTACTTATACTCTTAAATGTTTAAATTTTAAATGGTAACAGTTATTAATAATTCGTAACGTAAGATTTTAGTATAGCTACTTAACTATACTGAAAATATATGTATGTTGTTATGTAGTTTTTTTTACAAAAATAAAGCACGCGTTGTAAGTATATCCGAAAATGCAATATAGTAAGTCACATATTTTGATCAGGTGGATATGTTACAGTTCCGGGAGTTTCAAACCGTATAATGTTCCCACGCTTACACGACAGAGTAACAGCTGTCTGATAACATTAATGAAATACAATAACTATAATGTGTCACCCCGTACGTGTGTCAGTATACCGTTAACCTGTATAATGACAATATAAACTGAAAACATTTTAAGATGAATACAACGGTTCATTACTTCAGATTTCAAATTTCTATTACAGGTAGACAGAGATGTCAGTTATTGACCCAATATTGTTTGTTTCTTTGCGATTTGTTTCATATATAGTATTTTCTGATATAATCAAATTAATATGAGTATTATTTTACAGTTACTAAATTTGTAATAGTAATCGTAATTACCATACATTTATCTCTCCTGCCGGGAACAAACTTAGGACTGGTTGTGAATCAGAGTATTGATACAGAAAATATATAATTTAATATAATAACATAAAACTTTATCAGTACCAATTCTCATTGTAATTGTTTGTTAACGACAGCAAGAGTCTGAAAATTATTTGTAAAAGACATATATTGTGTACATGTATTATAGTAACTACGTTCGAACGAGCTTCACTTATCCAGCCATCACGTGGTTCTAAACTCGGCACCGATAGTGATTATTGTAAGTTTTTAATGAACCAAACTATTATTAACGATAGTCGCGGTTCCGTAACGTGTTCATTTTAACGAGTTCGAATACATCCGGATGCGGTGTGCTTTATGAAACATTAATGCTGTGATTTCATAAACACGAATAACTCTTATATCATTTCTAATAAAAGCCGTGTGAAGTGTCTGGCGTGAATTGAAAATATTGTGTACTAGCTATAGACATACTTCTCGTTTCATATTATTAAATAAATAAGCTGCGGCATCAAAAGGATAGATTTTTTGTTTTAGCGGGATCTAATCAAAAAGGGAATAATGTGATTGGCCAATTGCGGACTTTCCGAATATCTTTGCGTCTCTTTACCTTTATAAATTTAATGCAAATTTTTTGAGGCGAGCTTTTAAATTTACTGTAATTGACGCTTTGTGAGAATTAAAAATATAAGAGAATTCTGGTTAAGTTCTGGAAGACTTTACCTTGAAGGTTTCTGGTCAAATTATATGTAAGAATCTTTTAGGGGCAGTCTGTAATTGTTTTAGTGTTTTGACACAAAGGTCAGGGGACATGAGGCAGACGTAATAACTCGTCTAATTAAATTTACATTTATATTTAATTTGATTATTTTTATAATCATTAATGGTTTATTTTCTAAAATGCTTTTTAATTTAACCACTAGACATTCTATCCAATATGTTTTTATAAACAATACATAAATCCCAATATCTAAAAAATATTCTTGATATCCCGAGGATATCATTTTAATATAGATTGAAGTCAGCTCTCATTTATCTATCAGCCATCACTGACAGTATATATTAGAGGGATACTCGTAACATTCGCAACTTACCACTCCTCATATATTTTATGACAGTTTATTAGCATTATTCAATAAGAAATATTAGGATTACTAAGTAACTAGTTACCGTTGTCACTTATATAAAGCCTTTGAAAGGATTACAATCAATCAATATAATCCAGAAAGTAAACCGAACTAATTAATTTTACTTCGCTGAAACCATTTAATTTAAGTTGTCCCTTATAACAACTCCAATAATAACACCAATAGAGATCCCCTTTTCGGATATTAAAAAGTTAAAGGTTAAACTAAAAAATATATATTAAGTACCTATATATACGATATTTATTTTGTCAAAATATGAAAAGATCGTCACGAATGAAATGAGAACGTATCGGAAGTATTCTGACGGGTAACTGTTATTAGTGGTGAGGATAAAATGATAATGGAATTTAATTTGAATATTTCCTATGAGTTATTTTGATTGGCAGCTGGAAGCGATTTTATCCCGATCAAGTGCGATCCAATTTTAGTAATGGATTAAATCTCTCAACAAGTACTTCTCACAACACAATAATTAAAAGCTGCCAAGCAAACCTTTCACGGTGAGGTCCTTACACGTTATAGTATGCAGGTAAGTGGGGTCATGACATTATCTCACGTAACCAATCGTAATACGCTTGGTCCTGAAGAAATAAACTCATATTGATAAATAAGAAGAATAATCATATATTAAGCATTTATTTTGTGTTCATATTAATTATTGTTTCTTAGACAACACACTGAAACAAAAAATCTCTGTTATCAAGCAAATATTTTTATAACATGTGTCGTTATACAGATTTAAACACATAAATGTGCAATGATGGGATATTAAATCATTATTTGCAATTCCTCTTTAAAGGTATATTTCATACATATATAAATGGTATTACAAGTGGCGGGTGCGAGGCCCGACTAAAAAATCATATTGATCTAACAATACGATTAGTTTTATTAAATTACTAACTTAATCTTAGTTTCTTTTATTTGGAATGCTTTAAATACTTGGAAAGAAGAGGTAATTTATAAAACTGATTACAAGTTGGACATCATAATTTGTAGTATAATATAAACGTCAGATAAATTCTGTACATTCTTCTACAAAGAACCTGAGATGATTATTTCTAAGTACTGTATCAAAGGATGATCATGTTCCTATTAAGTAAATATGAATGAGATAAAATATTCCTTAGTAATAATCTGATCAGATGGAAAATATTCAATAACTTCTGGATGTAATTTGCAAAATACAACTGTAACATTTTACTGTTTTCTATTTCAGATTTTCTCTTTGAAATAAATATAACATATAAGTAATCCTTTTACACGTCGAATTAAGTCTCGATTTTAGTTTACTTCATGAAAACGTATTAGGTGCTTTATTCGGAATAATATTATTTTTCGCTCCAAAATATTATCAGACAGATTATTCCATGTTTGGATTATATAACGTTAGATTTGTACTATTTTAAATGTATGGATATTAAGAAATACTCCAATACATAACCAATTACAGCCAATGATGACAAATGAAAATGAAAAGTTATAATCATCTTAATAAAAACTTCAAGTGGCGTTACATGTTTCAATTAGAATTCTAAGGCCACGTATTAGAGAACAAAGTGGTGTCATAGATAATCTGGTCGATTGCCAAACTAATTAATATAGCACATAAACCTTGTTTCACCTTGACTTGCATGTAATTGTCTAACGGAGGGTACGTATACATTATTGTAATATATTACTTGGATAAGGTAATGTGAAAGATGAAAATATGTATAGTCAGTCTAAAAGATTTCTTTAAGTTAGTTCCAAAACTATTGTTCGTCTACAATCCTTATAATGATTAAAAATGATATATTGATTACTTTTTATTGAGAAAAGGGGTAAACGGAATTAGAAATATTGTAAATGGATTTTATCATGTCGTTATTATTAATGTCAAAAATCTGAAGTACTATTTTCGTACATAGAGTACTTAGAGAGTCGAAACGTATACTTAATTTTAAAATCGATCATAATGAATAATATATTTATATTTCATTGTAAATATTATATACTAGTTTTTGCCCGCGACTTCGTCCGCGTTAGTTTGGTCAAGAGTAATATATGTAGGTATAGCTGACCAGGCGAACTCTATTCCGTCCTAGAGGCCATAAATAATCAGGTTTTGCCTGTTTCAATCAAACAGAATGATTGATATATTAGTTAGTTGTCAAATCTAATGTCAAAAAAAAACGTTTGTATGGGAAATAGAAAAGAGCTGTTTTTAGGGTTTTCCCGGCAATTATTCCAATTTTTCTCACCTTTTAAACCTTCCCTGGACTTCCAGGAGTATTTCAAGACTAAAATTAGCCAAATCGGTTCAGCCATTCTCGAGTTTTAGCGAGACTAAGGAACAGCAATCCATTTTTATATATATAGAAGATAATAGTCATTAAAGTAAAACAAGGTATTCAAGTAATGATAAATACATAAACTGTATTTCATCGTTAGTAAAAAATAATAATACAGAATTGAACAGAATAAGGATTTGGATTAGTTAATATAGAAAAGATCGAAATGCTTTTAAAGATTTAACTTTGAATGAGTTCATTTATGTGTCTCTTTGCCGTTGCTGGCTTTGGATATGTAGCGAAAGTAAATTATTCTGTATTATTGAGAAAGGAATTTAAAAGAATACGTTGTTACAGAAATAAATATAAACTTACACCTATTATATTAAACTTTAAGTTTAATCAAAAATAAGGTTTATTTAATTTTGTAATTTGAATCACGTACCACAAACCAGGTGTTGTGTTATTTATCTAAAACTAAAGGTAAACGCCAACGTATTGGGACAAACCTAACGGTTTTCGGACCTCTAGTAAACAGTATAGGAGTGAATTGGAGCAATTTAATTATATCAGTGAGATCCTGTTTCTGATTGTAAGTCTACCGTGCAAAGAACCCTTTTATCAATACTTTTAAAATGAATAAAATTTCAAACCCTTTTTATATGCAATGACCCTAATGGTTTTGTCTTTGGGATATAATTATTTAAAAAGCAATGTAAAATGTTTAATCTCTGTCAAATGTCTAATTCTTTGGTTATGATAAGAATTATTTATCTTTTTTTATTCAGAAAGTGTAGTTTCAAACGACAGTAGTTAATTGTGAATCTTAAATTTAGCTTCATGACTATTTTTACTCGATTAGTGAAAAAATAAAGTAAAAAAAGACGATTTTTTTAAAATTAATATTATTGAATATAACATTTGTTCTTTCAATAATTCGTGGATGCAGCTATGAAATTATAATAAAAAACAGCAATTGCGTGGACAATCGTAAAAAGAAATCTTTTTCAAATAAAAGTGGCTGTCAAACAGTTGACGTAAATTATCAACGTCAATCTAAAAAAAAATCGAGTCTTTAGGGAATTTAAATTAAAGTTTTAAGACTGTTTAAATATTAATTATTAGTATATTAACTTTTGATAGAACCAAGTTTATCCGGGCCGCTAGTACTAAACAAATTAAAGTATATAAATTTTATAGCATATTTATTAAAAAACTATTTTGTTATTTAATTAGTGATTAAATAAGATAAAAGTAATGTATAAAAGTAAAAGGAAGTTTAGTAAATCCCTAATATATTAAGTTATTGAAAAGGCTTATAGGTCAATATCTTGCGTTGCCTAGAGTAAGGCTTAACGAAAGATTAATAAGCGACTAATGCAGGGGCTGCGTTTTTAAAGCACATTATCGATGGATCTGAAAATTATAATAATTCTAATAAGCCTTTGCAATTAACGGAATTGAGTGAATATTGTTCGGTTTTTCTTTCTACATAGATATATATCATTGTTTGCCACTGTTGATATTAAATACGAAAAAAAGCCTTCAAGATAAATATGACAAAGAGCTTCAAATCATTATGGTTTCATTATTAATCGTCCTTATAACACATAAATTATTATATTTCTCAAGATGTGCAAGGTCTAAAATGTATTTTAAATTAATCGTAATATCCGTACAATCGACAAAAGTCTAATGTATATGTAAATATAAATTACATTCTTTCGGGTTCATAACTATAAAGGGGTTTCAAAGGGTTAGAATAATTAAAATTCCTTATTTTATACATATAAGGCAAACCTTTATGGAATAATTTTCTCACACGCGATTATAAGACTCCGTATACCCGTAAAGCACAAAACATATTTTCTTTCGTTTGAGTGTTTTCAAGTGAATTTTAAATTAATTATCTTTAATTAAGAAATGTCAGAAAAAATGTGAGCCACAGTTTGAAAATATTTTTCGCATGTCCTACTTGTATATATACTTGTATACTAGTTTAATTATCGATTTTGAGTAGATCATCCATAGTTTGTTTAAATTTTTGTCTACATATGTATATTTTGCTACAATGAATTTGTCGCCGTATATCATAAGTGCTATGACGGTGTCATTTCGTCCAAATATTAACAGATTTTCAATTTGAGTTCAATGCCGGTAAGGCTTTAATAGCTTAATTTTTATTATGAAAACAGTATTATATAAGTTAAACTTTTTATTACTGGGTTTTAAAGTTTGTCTTTTACAATTGAACTATAATTTTAAATTATAAACAATACTTTTAAATCAACGGATGATGCGGTGGAAGTGATCGTGTGTTCATTAATGTAACAAAACTATTTTCATCAACCGACCACAGTTGCCAAAATACGATCACACATGTGAGATCAAACGACGTGGCCATTTTGTATTCCAATTACATCCGGAGAAAAATTCAACAACAAACTCCGAAAAGTGATGAAATTATCTTGATTTACCGATATGACTCTGTAGACGTTGCTCTATTGGTGCTACATAGGGTATACATAAAAAAAGTAATACTTAACAATTGTGTCTGCAATATAATTTGCATTTTAAACTGTCTAATTGATATTCACAGAATGTGAAATGGAAGGCATTAAATTGGCTTGAAATGAAAGTACAAAATATTTGTAAGGTATTTTCTGATATAGAAATTTAAAGAAAAATTGCATATCTGTCATATTGTCATGTTTTTGACATGCAATCAGAATGGTATCATGGCAGTTAATTTGAAGACAAGTTCCATTATATTTGTTACTATGATATACAAAATGTTTTCGAAGAGTTTAATTCCAACTATAATTATCAATAAATAAAACAAACAAAAAAACATTGATAGAAAATGGTAAAAGATGAGATGTTTAGAAAATACTCGCGTTATTACCTATCAAAATCTTTTATTAAATTACGACTGAGTTAATTTCAACTTTTATTTCTTTGTTAATCATTTTTTGCTTAATTAATTTAATAAAGTATACATTAATTTTGTTATAATTCATATGGAATTCGGTTATAACCTTACCTGTGTTGCGTAAATTAGTCTAACTAGATTTTGTTAATCGAAGGCAATTCAGTACAATGAAACTAATTACATCAAAGCTCGGCTTTCTACTTATAAAATATGTGGGCTGTATATAAATGTATGTTTTATATAAGATACTTTGTTTCTTAGGATTACATAACTTTAATAAAATATTATTTTTTTGTCACATCTAACTTGTTATTCCTTGATTTACCAAAAAAATTTAATCCAAAGATCATACTTGTATAATTCTTTATAATAATAATAATAAAAGTTTACCGTTTTTCATACATTTGCGATTCTAATGAATAAAAATCTGTTCACGCTCCGTATGTACTCGTAGCTCTGTGTGTAGCCCCGTGCTAGTACGAACTTGGAGTAAGCACACTGAAATCGATTTACGATGCACTCTCGCCTGTTCGATATCATCAATAAAGTTCCTATTACTTCTGATATTGATGCTGAAACAATCGACAGTTATCACGTGTTCATAAAAAGTGATATATAAGTTTAATATTAACAAATATAGATTAATTACATGTTATACAACATGATTTTCTCTTATGACGACCAATTATTTATCTACAAATAAAAGAACTTGTTTCTAAGACACTTATTATATATCCTGTAGAGCTCAAAAACTCCCTAATTTTAGTAAATATGTATTGAATAACATATATTACTTTATAACATAAATAAAATAGTAATACTAATAATAAACTAACAATCTTCTTCTAATGTTTATATATTGTATAAAGTCGAGTTATCTCCTTGTTTGCTGTAGTTATGTAAACTATAGTGTTAATAATAATATTGTCATGGGAACCGGCTGTAACGATGATAAACTTATACCAACAATTAAGCCATTTCCAACTATTGTAGTTTCTACTGAAATATCGCATTTAAAAGATATTTTTTACATACATATATCATAGATTTACGGGTGAATAACTGTGCCTAATGGCATGAACACTATAAAAAATACATATTTGGGAACGTTAAAACCTGCTGCTGTTCCATTTATATTCAAGATGTTAAGGTTCTGTATATGGCGTATATATAATGAAACAGTCCTACATTCCCCTCGTAACTACTGAAATATTTTGAGAATCTGAAACATTTGTATGACTTTTCAGCAACACATCGAGACAACAAAGGTTTTATGATGAAGATATTTCTTCATAACTCTTCTTTATTTTGACATTTATTTCGTAATACATAGGGCATTAGAGCTATTGAGGCATTTTTTTTACAGGTTTGATCTTATTGTTGTATACTTTATTGTGTAAGAATTTTTATTTCTTGTTCGTTATAAAAAGTAGGTACATAGGTATATATGTAATTTAAAATAACATAAGTGTCGTGAGTTGGTTAAAAACATTTTTTTTTAGAAAAAAATAGTTATTAGTTCTTTCGTATACACTGTGGAAACATTTTACAGTTCAACTTTTGGACAAAACTGACTAATTTAAACTAAACTTTAATACAGTGGCGACCAAGTTTTGCTTCACTGTATATGCAAGTTTTGTTATACAATAGATTGTGAATACAAACCAAAGCTCTCCCATGGTTTATAGCCGAATGTAGCTAGGCAGGTGGTGTTCTAGAAATATTGCTTAAATCATGTGCACCCGTTTTGTCTCCTGTTTTTATACGATTGTGAGCTCTTTCTTTAATGACTGGTATGGTGCCTAAATCTCGGAAACGTTCCCAACGTGATATCTGTTCAATTAATGAATTATCATCCGATAACTGCATGATTATGAAATGTGTATTGAACAGTAAACTTATGGCACAACTAGAAGACAATGATGATATTTCTGAGGAATTCGCACACATTTTTAGGATGAGCTATAGAGAACAAGGGTGAAGCTCTCTCAGTTTCACTTCACGTCTTGAAAGGTTTTGATAGGTTTTGATATAATAACCTTATTGGAAAGCTTTCTAGCTATTACACAGTGCTTCGTATGTTTACCTGCATTTCAGACTTTCTGAGTCAGTTCTGCACATGTTATTAATTAATCTGAGCCTGTGGCCACTGGCAATCAAGGCAGGAGTTCCTCAGGGTCTGTCCTCTATTTTTGATGCATATTAACAATCAGCTGTTACTGTTTTTGATTATTTTGTGACTTAGTAAACGCCTGTCACGCATGAAATAGAATATGATAGAGAGGTCATTGTAGAGTATGTAATTTTTTTCATTGAATCCAACTTTGAGACAGCTAAGGCGGCAAGGAAAATTATTGCACTTGCAAAAAACTTCAAGCAGATTTGCCTTTTTTTGCTGTACAAAACACAAATTCGGTCGTCTCTATGATACTGCTCTCATATTAAAATAGACTCTGCCAAATGTCAGGTCTCTATTTGGACTCGTGCACGTGGAGACGTACAAAAAACTTATTGATGACGATAACTGTGTTAAAACCAATCTAGTCAGTAAAAGGCGAAAAAAACCTAGACAATCAGTCTTAAATAGTATGTTCACTAAATACGGCTACAAACACTAACAATCGGAATATCAGTCAAGCCCTGTGTAGAGGATATTACAAATATAATATGAAACAAAACTTGTTTCAATGTTTAGACAGATTTAAATTATTTCTTAACTATGTACTATAATTTTTGTCAACTATTATTTATACATTTGAAGTCGATATTTGAAGTGGAAGCAAATTAAATTAAGTCAGATTTTTATTTTTTACTTGATGTTTATAATATTTACTTTATATAATTTTATTCATAGAACCAAAAGCTTTGATATAATTTCTATATGGGACATGCACTTATGTAAGAATGCTTTTGTCAATTATGGATCTAAAGCAGTTGCTTGAATATATGATAAGAAATTTGATTAGATATGGATGTTAAATTTCCACAATTGTTAACATTTCTTTACGTATCAATATAACACGCTTAAGGCGTAAAATATTTAAGCTTTTACGTCAACTAAATAACTTAATTTATTGGGGCAGTGATTCAAAACATATTTCATAAATTTGTAAAGTGTTTATTAATTTTATAAGAATTATTTATAAAATGTTAATAGTTAACTGAAATACTCAAGAGCTATAATTGTGTTTCTGTGGAGTTGTGGCGAAATTAAGAGGAATTCAGATGTAAACTTTAAAGGTAAAGTTTCAAATACTTGACGATCCACCCTTGATATGCTTTTAAACTTGTTCATATCTTTCGGAGAAATTTCACCGCGTTGAGTGAAAATTATTTAATAAAATCCACTATTAGTATATAAATTCGATCCATATGATTTCTTTAAAAATATTTCCCGTGATACTGCTGTCTTCAGGGAGTAGGTATTCCTGATCTCTGTAGAGGATATGCGTGAGTTAAATCCGTATCGTCTCTTAAGTACAAATCTTTCTTTATCTGCCATTCTGTTTATTTCCAAATTCATTCCAACATTAAATGGAGCGGATCAAAACTTTCGACTGAGAAAATTTTTACTCTGATACGAAAATTAGTCGTATATTATTATATCATCACTAAAATTCCTTATTGCAGATGATAATTTTGAATGTATTTAGCTTTAAATGTTACAATAAGGAATAGATTTTAAGGTATATAAGTTAACATTATTCTTTTCTATGATATTAACAGTATTAATTTTCAAACAAACGAAACCTGTTGTTGAAACGAAATATTGCGATTAACTAAAAGTTTCCATGTCCTAGAGAAATACTTAATATTAATAACATTTATATTTGAAATATTGCTGACTGTAAAAATTCGTTTGTAAAAAGTATCTTGACTTTGAAACTTACAGCTAAGATGCCTGCCATAAATTATACTGTTTATAAAAATACTTTGTCGTCGTTAAAATCTCAACCCCCGGCTTTTTAATCTCACTACTGATTTTTATATTTTAATCCTACCAGATGAAAGTCTTTTAAATTGTAACAAGATATTTTAATGGAGAAATACAACTTTGCTCTATTTCCGAGCTGTAGTTTACTCCGCGAGGATTTATAAAGTGTTCAACAACTCGTTTTAGTCTAAAGAAAATCAAATTTGTTAAAATAAATGTGGCGTGAGATTAAAAGGAAACTAAAACAGATGAAATATCCTTATATTTCAACTAAAGTGTTAAATGTTGTTAACAAGTGTTAAATGTTGTTAACAAATTATATTGAGTTATTTTAAATTTTAATTACAAATGTCTATGATAATATAATAAAATGATTGTACAGTATTAGAGTTGTCTTTAAAGCTATGAATCAAAACAAAACTAGTATTTTTTCTGTTTGAGATTTATTCTATTTTTAAGTTTTAAATTTCTCGGCAGTTTATTTAACTTAAATTACGTCGTATTTAATGAAATCGAAGATTTTCGGGTGAATTCATTTATGTCGTATTTTATTATTTTCTTAACTAATTCTTCTCTGATTTACTATGTCCCTTATTTTTAAGATTTCCTAAACATCATTACTAAAGGGACATTATTTTTTCAACAACCTATGGGCATACAAACATATGTACGAGTATATAACTTTATAGTCTATCTGGGTGCAATAAACGGACCTACTTCTACGGTATTGCTGCAAAATTGGTACAAACAGAAGCTTTGGTCAATTATGAATGCTATACCTCTTGTGAAATTTAGGTACAATTAAACCATATTAGGATCCTTTTCTTCATATACATACGTATATATCACAAGTAGGCATATAGTTTGAGCACATTATTTCAATATGGGTTTTGGTTCTAAGAATTCTCAGAACCTACTTGTTTTATAGTTATTTAGATAATAATATTTTTATTAAAAAACGAAGAGATTTGTGTACGTATTACATAAAAGGGAAATGGTAAGCTGTAGAAAATATGGTCTCGTAGTGGAAAAGATACATATTTTTTTTGTTTAATTATTTTAGTGTCGTAAAGAGGCTGGAATATTCCAAGTGAATTGTAAAAACTACATAGAATAAAACTATTTGAACGACAAATAGTAATCAAGACAGTTTGAATGACATCCAAGCTATTGAAGCTTTGTAAGGGCTTTATAAAATTAATATGAATGTACTCGATTATCGTGATGTTATCACTCACATTACTTTAAGAAACATTAGACGTAATAAAACTTACAATTCGGAGAAACCATGGAGTGAAAATATGATTTCATTTCAACTGAAAAATGTTTATTTAATGACTGTATCCTTGAGTATAAAAATATTCTTTTTGTTAATGTTATTTTAAATTAAATAGATATAAAAGATAATCTTTTATCTAAAAAATGAAGTAAAATATTAGTAACTTTTTAAATCTCACTATATTTAGACTACTTAAACAATCAAAAAGAAAATTTTATATACTGCATTATTGGATCAAAATATAATTCAGTAACAACGTTTCTTATCAACAAAACTAGATATTGTTGAATAAAAAACAGGGTTTTTAAAGTTTTGTTTTAATATAAGTGACATAATAATATAAATTGACTAATCAGTTATTGAAGAATCGTCTCAGGTTATTATACTATACATACATAGGTTTATTCCAATCAATTTAATACATTTTGAATGCTTTGATTAATTAGGAATAACTAAAATTTATCTGTATAAATATTTAAAGGTTCAGATATGATCAGATAAAGTACACTAAAAATCTCATTACTTAACTCCTAACATAGATTAATGGCCTCGGGGTAGCACCTCATTCGGACAAACACATTCAAATTTAATTAAACCACATTTCTTGTAGCACGTGTGGAATTTAATCACTTATTTCATATGAAATATGTTCCGTTTGAAATATTCGATGTCGCGAAATCTCTGTACGTAGATTGGTAATATAATAATATCGTCATAGGTTTAATGATCATTGTTCAAAATTATACACATATAATGCCTGTGACGAATTGGCAACGATTAACTCAATTTGTTCCCTTCTTTTATCTTTCAAAGTATGATAACTGAATTAAGCCTTTGAAGTAATCTGAATTAAGTCAACGAATTTCAGACCCATATTTATTTTCTTCATTACTGACATTCTCCTAATAAAGTGAAAGGTAACTTATTCTTATGAAACGTATTAATTAAATACATAAATATTGATAGTGTTAACTCATCATACATGATGTTTAATTTTGTAAAAATTCTAAGTAATGAATTAAAGTTCATATATCATTTTTAAAGGTTTGAGCTTTGACCTCCCAATAGCGTCTTTTGGAGTTTCTCAGACCTAGCTTGAACACTTCTTATTTACTATTTATTAATATTAACGATTTTTGCTTGACTGACAGAAATTAATTTATATCGATGAATTAAAAACATCTAAAGTTATTGTCTGTGAATTTGGAAATGAATTCTTTTTTATTATTACAAGTACAAAAATAACGTTTTATTACATATAAAACATAAAAATATAATAAATGCTCAAAGACTCAATTCAGATAAAACCATATATAATATAGTTTTTTAGTCGATGTCAGTTTTTATTAATCGGGCTTTTTATAGAGGCGTTGTCTTTTATAATGTTCTATATTTATCAATATCAAGCAAAATTTTAAAAAACGTATTTAAAACTACTTATATTATTTGGAGATAGATCTAAAAACAAAGAAATTGGTATCCAGAAAAATCATTTTAAGTAAATTATGTATTAAAATAGAAATTTAAACTGTAACCTGATTTGTGGGCAATCCCAAAAATTTACGATTTATTGTCATCAAAACTTTTGCGGTTTTATGAAGACTGTTACCTTCATGAAAAGCGTATTCAATTAACAAAGATTATATTAGTAGTCCATAGTCTGTTTTTTAAGAGCACAAACGTTAAATACTTAATTAAATTTTTAGAAAAAGCTTCAGAAAAACCCAGTACTTATACTTTTAAGCTATAATTTTATAACTCAATTCAGTACCAAGAAATTCCCTAATTTGTTTTTATTGATTTACTGTGTTATCTTTTATTTTATTATTTTAATGAGTTCATTCTTGTTGCTTAACTTGATAAATGTCTATCCTTATTATGCAAAAGAAATTCGGTATTGGAGAATTTATACATTTTATTATTTAAAGGTAAATTAAATTTCAGAATGTCGGTTCTTACCCGATATGATATATAAAACAAGTACGTACTTTTTTCAGTTAATATTTTTTAACTTCCGACACTTAATAAAGGAGCATTATAAGTTTTTCGTCTATGTATGTCTGTGTCTATGTATGTCTAATAAACTCAGTTTTCCACTTGAAAGTCCTTGTGGCAGTTATCAGCTATATGCATCTTCTATATATATAAAAATGGATTGCTGTTCCTTAGTCTCGCTAAAACTCGAGAACAGCTGAACAGATTTATCTTATCTTAGTCTTGAAATGTTCGTGGAGGTTCAGGGAAGGTATAAAAGCTGAAAAAAATTTATTCGTTTCTGGGAAAACTAAAAAAAGAACCCTTTTCTATTTCCCATACAAACGTTTTTTTTGACATTAGATTTGACAACTAACTAATATGTCAATCATTCTGTCGCACTTCAAAGAGAATTATGGCTTACAGGTAAACTCCAAAAATATAAATAAAAAAACGTAATAAATATTTCTTGATTATAGGGCGATACGAAGTTCGCCAGGTCAGCTAGTTTAGTAATAAAAATCCAGCAGTAGAGAGTACCACATCTTTTCAAAGAGAATGATTAAGACATTCTCAATCAAGTGCTTTTCTCATGTCTGTATAATCAGTAAATCCTTAATGAAAGTTCATATGTTGGATTTTACAATTTAAAAATGATTATATTTAATATGTATTGTATGTCATAATATTTAATTAAACACTAATATTTTAATATCTTTAGATGCCCCAACGTTAAATATAAACGATAACTTAATATTTCGAAATATTTCGAAATCCAACACCACAATATCGAAAATGAATTGCATAGCAAAATAACATGTTAATAGTTGATTCCATAAGTGTATTGTATTAGGATCGTTAGTCTTCTTTATTAATACAGCTAGCAAAGTATCCCTAAAATAAATGAACTGGTCAAGTACAAAACTAATTTAAAGAAATATTTTGACAAAAAGCAAAATATTTATTGACAAACTAAAAATTATTATCAATATTTTTAGTTTTTATAGCGATTTTGTTCTCTAAGGGATGATTTTCATGTATTTCAGCAAGTTTTCCTCAAATTTCTCTCCGTCGAGATCAGTGTGTATTGAACAGTCGGAGGGTGAAGACGTCACCACCGGTGCTTTCCCTCCCAAAGTTCGCGATAAAAGAAACTTCGGTTTGACATTTAAATATTGAAATGGGTTTTAAAGAACTTTAATAAGATGAAAATATTCGGGAGGATGATTGACAATGAAGATGATGTTGAAGGTAACATAAAAGTTAATTAAGTCCTTTAGCGCTTTTGATGTTCAAAGAGTTACTTGAAAGAAATCCGGTAATTGATATTTTTATTAAAACCAATTTAAAAGTTTGAGGGAACTTCGGGTTTAATTTTTTATTCCGTGTCTTTTATTTATTTTATTAAACTTTTATAATTTTATCCGCAAGGAATTTTAATAAAAGGTATTATAAAAAATTTAATTTTTAATATTCTTTCTTGAATGAAGTTTGTATTTTCAGCTTTAGATTTATTTATTCACTTATTTTGTTAGAAATTAACTACTTTATCATATTATAAAACGAATATTAATATTGCTTTAATATATTCTCAATATATGTAAAGTCAAGTTGTCTAAAAATTTATTGGTCCAAAAAAAGTATTTAAGGACTAAATGTCTTATCAAACCGTAATCGAGTAAATGTAAGGACAGTAATTATAGTAGATGTAACTCGCATTTAAAAAATACATATTAATAATAAAATTGTCCCAATCGATATACAGCCTTTTACTCATATAAAATAATATCTTTTCTTAATACCTTTAACAAAAATATACTAACGTTTAAACTTAAAAAGATGCAATTTTAATAATTTTTTTTATTTTAAATGTTCGACTTTTACTACATACCTACTAAAATAACTTAATTGAGAGTAATTTAATAATTTTCTATATAAAATTATTTCATCGCATTCCTATAAAAATCCATAAATACCACCACCTACAATACGATAATTAAAATACAAAGCACTTAACTTTATTAGATACAAATAATTGTTCACTAAACTCATTTAAACAAAGTACCAGCTAATAGGTTATTCATGTCAGCTAAACAAAATTTATTGCTAACCGAACTCAATGCACGCTCTAACTTCTAACTGGATGTTTATGTTTCATACATTTTGTTTAATCTAACAATGAAACCAGTGAAATTACGTGAAGCCGTCAATCTGTCCGTATGGCGTAATATGTTAATGTTAATAATTATATATTCCTATTTATTGGTGCGGATTCTAGATACATGTTAACCATACAGTAAATATAACCTGTAGTTGACGTGATTTATATTTATGATACTGGCAAAACTTACTCATGTACTTAATCATCATTTTATGTTTTTATATTATTTATAATTAAAAAAAATTAAATACTTATAGCGTTAATTAAAAATGGTCACAATCCTTATTAAAATTGATAACAAAGGTAAAGTTAAAATTTTATTACAACAAAAACTTAACAGTGTACATTTTTTATTTCCTCAAAGAGGCGGTGACTTAAAAGGGGTCGACACAGTAATGAAATTAATTTTCATAGTATCGTTACTGCAAGAAACTTGGTGTCGAACTTAGGACTTGGGTATATGGAGTGCATAATATGGAGTATAAGATGATGATCTATATTCTATACTGTATAATGGTGATAAATAATATCACGAAAAGATTTGAGATCATTATAATTGAAAGATTTTATTTCAGTTCTAACTAAAACATTATAAAAGTAGTCTTCAAGTACGGAGATAGCTTATATCGTAAAAGTATTTTTGAAATTAAAGAATTGAATATCATGCATCGTAAAGTATTTTAGAGAAAAGGAAAGAAGAACAACCGATTATTACTCAAGTCAGGTTATTATCGGTTTTCAATAATTATTTACAATTACATATAATTATGCTTAACCATCGAGAGATACTTAAAAGAAGGATTGTCCGTGCTCAAAAGGCACACAATAATATATTTTACCAAATTCATTTTCGACCGAGAAGAAATATGCAAAAGTTGTCACCTTGTCATGATTTATTTTGTATAAGATATAACTGCTTCTGAATTCTTCAGTAAGAGATTCAGAAAACATATTTCCAACTTATTCAATCGCAATTTTCATTCCTATTAACTTTTTATATCCCAACATATGATCGGAGTACATAATCTATTTGCAGGCGTCTATATGCGACGATGTCAACATTTCTTCGTGTCATTTTCCATCGAAACGAATTAGTATAGAATTTCCAAGAAACTTATTTAAGTTATATAAAAAAATACTATTGGGATATTTGTCATTATTCTTTAATTTAAACCATTTATTAGTTTAAGGAGATACAAAGAGCAATATTCATACGAAATTATGCACAAATGTATATCTAAACCAGATTTTTTAAACTGTAATATGTTATAACTTGTTCGGATCCACAAGTAATTGTTGATATCACAATAATCTTTATAAACATGACCATAATAGTGTCAAAGATACTTGTGCTCGTGTGATGTAATCTTTAACGGTTCATTGTTTTCCATTTTCAGAAGTTATTATACAGGGGAATGGAACTGTTATCAAGGCTAAAAATCCTTTTTTGTTATTTTAGTGTCGTGCAACTATGTTAGGACCAAGCACGCGAACACGGTTGGTTTTGTTTTATTTATACAAAAATCGATGAAGTTGTTTGTTTTGAAAGGAATTAAGTTAAGAATTATTACCAACTTTTAAGTAAAAAATGCAGTCTTCATATTAACAGAGTGATATATTAAACTAATTAATAGATTAGTTCGATAAAACAAAAAAAATATCATTCTTATAATTACTTATTGCAAGAAAAACAAAATTAAATACTTCAGTAATTTTAATGTGTTTTTCATTTGAACATACAACATACTTGAAAATGTGGTTCGTTTGAAAAATCTTTCTAACAATTATTGTCTAATTTTATATTAACAAGGTGAGTTAATTGTTGGACTGTAATGCTTACTTATTTACTTAATTTTTATTTTGTTTACAAAGTGCCTTTATAAACCACATGTTATATTGAAAATTGGTGGAGAGGTAGCTTAGAAAAAGGTACAGGACTTTGATAAAAAAAATTGAAAATCTTATTTACTGCCCTTAAAGAGGAACAGAGTTCGCCCGCTGGGCAAAAACTAGTATATCATAAATCGTGTCCCTAATATCAATATCCGGGACAAATGTATTCAAATGTTCTTTATTAAATAAATGTACTTAGATTTTATTTCGTGTTTCGGTGTGTTATTGAAAGGCGTTTAAGAAAGGCGCGTTTCAATTAAAATAAAAAAGAAGTAATTATAAAGTGTACATAGTTATAGTGATCATTAATATACAATGACAAGAAGGTTATATTCATTGCCTTAAAATTAGGTCTAATTAAATTGTAATTTTCTGAGATTTTACATATATACATGTAACGAAAACAGTCAGATGTTTGTGATATCAATATTATTAACTAAATGTAAAAAGAAATATATTGATCTTGTAAAAAAGTAGCTTAGATAAAATCGTGAACCACCCATAGCATACTTAATAAGTTAAATAATATCAATAAATCACAGCTCATGCGAATAAATAATGAGCGTAGCAGGTCGTTATCTGTAACTAAATAAATAAAATGTATCATTTGAATAAAATAATAATATAAGAAAGAACTTTCCATTATGTATCGAATTATTCACCAGAAAAATATTTAATAAAACTGCTATATGTACCCTAAATCTTTCATTTAAGGAATGTCAATACATTCTTTGCGTTCAGGCATCGCTGGTTCAGTTTTGTGTTTTATTTCACATTTTTTGATAAGGATTATTTCTATCTCATGCATAAACCATGAACAAATAGAAATATATTAGTTTTTTATAAGAATTATTAAGATTTATAAAGGGATTGTTTATAAGAAATATTATACCATCCTGTCTATGTAACTATGTTGAAAAAACATCTTCATAATACTGAACGAAAACTGTTTCTCGTTAGCTGATGTTAATGAATGTTTAAATTCCGTTGTCTTTACAGAGGAGGAAGGCACAGAGCTAGAACTGGAGGCTCT